>JAVJIX010000022.1:8330000-9070000 GCA_036785185.1 Paratrypauchen microcephalus | reverse complement strand
TGTTATTTGCACTTTAAAAGGTCCTATATTATGTTTCTTGTGAGCTTTAAATCATGAGTAGAAATCAGTGTTTGTTTTACATCTCCACCTTGTGATGTCATCAAGATGTAGTTTTCAAATGAACAGTTCCTTTTACTTTTAGTTCAGCTGAGATCGGTAACTCCTGGTCTGAAATATTCCAAATGATTCTAGTTGGAACAGAGTGTTTTCTATTTGAGAAACAGTAAAAGTAGTAAAGTACAGTACATAAGTATACATTTGAGCTATCTGTACTTTAATTAAAGGTGCACTATGTAACTTTTTGGTTAGGGGTCCATCACCTGCTTGTTTCCATGGTCACTGCGTTGTCTGGAATGTGTGGAGATAAGTTTGTGTCTTTATTATCAAATTCGTGAAGAATCCCTCAGTCGTCCAGGTAGAATCCATGATAAAAGAAGAAATTCAATTTGTCAACTGGACAAAGTTTGTTTGGTCGAAGACATTTCGCCGCTCATCCGAGAGGCTTCGTCAGTTCTGGTTAGAGTGCTGGTTATACACTGCTTATATCTCGCTGCAGGGAGGAGCTAACTAGCTAACTACTTTCCGAAACTATCTCGCCTATTGGTTTCTGTCTTTTGTTTCTCTGACGTCTAGATTAGCATACCTGTTCATCCCCTGAAAAACAGTCGTGTAGGGATGAATAGGTATGCTAATCTAGACGTCAGAGAAACAAAAGACAGAAACCAATAGGCGAGATAGTTTCGGAAAGTAGTTAGCTAGTTAGCTCCTCCCTGCAGCGAGATATAAGCAAGTGTCTTACCAGCACTCTAACCAGAACTGACGAAGCCTCTCGGATGAGCGGCGAAAGGTTTTCGACCAAACAAACTTTGTCCAGTTGGCAAATTGAATTTCTTCTTTTATCATTTATTATCAAATAAATATAACGAGATTCACAAATATGGTCCTGAGCTCTGGGTAATGACCGAAAGTACGAGATCGCGGATACAAGCGGCCGATATGAGTTTCCTCCACTAGGGTTGCAAAGGGGTGGAAAATTTCCAGAAAGCTTCCGGAAAGTTTCTGGAAAATTCCCCTGGAAACTTTGGCGTGGGAATTTTGGGAATTTTCTAATTGGTAACTTTGCACAGAAGTTTTGGGAATTTATGCGAATTATTGTGAGTCATATACCAACATAAATATAAACATTTTATTTTGTCATCAGCAGCATTATTGTAAAATGAAGACAATTAAAACACACGACTCACATGATTTATCTGGTTTCCCAGTAAGCTAGCTCTAGCACATTTTGCGGTAACTAGAAACATAAGATAACTTCTTCAGTGAAATGGCGCAAATCTCCTTTACCAGAATTCTTCAGTATTCTAGAAGTTCTTGTGCACGTGATAAAGGAATGCAAAATGCGTGTAGAGGCTGTGGCTCGATGGCTCTGCACAAAACAGTGTCCTACTTTATTCACAGAAATTTGATTATTTTAGCCAAGATTATGCTACAATATTTTTTCTACCAACTATATTGATGCCTCTAACCTTCAACTTTGATAATTCCCAGTTTATTCCCCATTAATTCCCGAAAATTCCTGAAAATTCCCATTAATTCACGAAAATTCCCATGGAAAGTTTCCAACTTTGAAAATTCCCAGAGTTTTGCAACCCTAATCCTCCACAGAGTGGCTGGGCGCTCAGTCACACGGGAGGGACTCGGAGAAGAGCCGCTGCTCCTCCATGTTGAGAGGAGTAGCTGAGGTGGCTCGGGCATCTGTTCCGGACGCCTCCTGGACGCCTCCCACCGGGAGGAGGCCCCGGGGAAGACCCAGGACACGCTGGAGGGACTATGTCTCCCGGCTGGCCTGGGAACGCCTTGGGGTCCACCCGGAGGAGCTGGAGGAAGTGTCCGGGGTGAGGGAAGTCTGGGAGTGCCTGTTGCCCCCGCGACCCGGCCCCGGATAAGCGGAAGAAAATAGATGGATGGATATTCACAAATACATTTCTTGGTCCAGAAACAAATATAACGACATTCAAAAAAATATAATTGATGACTTACACATAAACGTAACAGCGTTCATAAAAGCATTTCTCGACTCAAAAGAAAATGTGACGCGATTCACAAATGTCAGTGCGGTTACGTTTCTGTAAGTATAACTTGTTTATCTCCTCGTAATTCAACTTCTGTAAAATTCTTTATGCGAGACTGAACTTAGGTAAAGAAGGTAAAATGATCCTTCAGGTCCTGTCATTTGACTAACGATGCAGACCAGCCAGTTCGCCGGGTTTAACGGCTTCATAGTTCTGTAGATCCACGGATGTGCAAATCAGTTACCTCCTTAGTTTAAGACATGGACCCTGTCATAAGTTTGTTGTTACCAGAATGGCAACGAGCCCGCTACATAGAACTGAACCGCGATATAGATCTTTGTACAGCAGTGGGTGTTCCTCCTCCTTGTTCAATTTCAGGTGGTTTCACAGCTCAAAAACACCTTGAAAAACTGTAGCGTGTCACAGTTTTGCCTGTTGTTTATCCTCAGTCCAGCTCCATTTATTAGCCAGTCCATCTTTGGCTTCCTCCGTTTTTCCTGCAGCTGCCGCTCATTCCCTGATCATTCCCCGATCATTCCCCGATCATTCCCCGATCATCCCCCGATCATTCCCCGATCATCCCCTGATCATTCCCCGATCATTCCCCGATCATTCCCTGATCATTCCCTGATCATTCCCCGATCATTCCCCGATCATTCCCCAATCATCCCCTGATCATTCCCCGATCATCCCCCGATCATTCCCCGATCATCCCCTGATCATTCCCCGATCATTCCCCGATCATTCCCCGATCATTCCCCGATCATCCCCCGATCATTCCCTGATCATTCCCTGATCATCTCAGAGTCGTCTATACAAACTCCCTCTGCCCAGTCAGTTCTTGTGAGTCGACTAAACCAGGACTAAAGCAGGACTAAAGCAGGACCAAACTACGACTAAAGCAGGACTAAACAAGAAATAAACAAGAACTAAACTAGGACTTAACCAGGACCAAACTAGGACTAAAGCAGTACTAAAGCAGGACTAAACCAGGACTAAACTAGGACTAAAACAGGACCAAACGACTAAACCAGGACCAAACTAGGACTAAAGCAGGACTAAACAAGAAATAAACAAGAACTAAACTAGGACTAAACCAGGACCAAACTAGGACTAAAGCAGTACTAAAGCAGGACTAAACCAGGACTAAACTAGGACTAAAGCAGGACTAAACCAGGACTAAACTAGGACCAAACTAGGACTAAAGCAGGACTAAACAAGGACTAAAGCAGGACTAAACAAGGTCTAAATCAGGACCAAAGCAGGATTAAAGCAGGACTAAACAAGGACTAAAGCAGGACTAAACTACGACTAAGGCAGGACTAAACTAGGACTAAACTAGGACTAAACTAGGACTAAGCCAGGACCAAAGCAGGATTAAAGCAGGACTAAACAAGGACTAAAGCAGGACTAAACAAGGTCTAAAGCAGGACCAAAGCAGGATTAAAGCAGGACTAAACAAGGACTAAAGCAGGACTAAACTACGACTAAGGCAGGACTAAACTAGGACTAAACCAGGACCAAAGCAGGATTAAAGCAGGACTAAAGCAGGACTAAAGCAGGACTAAACTACGACTAAACTACGACTAAAGCAGGACTAAACAAGGACTAAACCAGGACTAAACAAGGTCTAAAGCAGGACCAAAGCAGGATTAAAGCAGGACTAAACAAGGACTAAAGCAGGACTAAACTACGACTAAGGCAGGACTAAACAAGAACTAAACCAGAATTAAACTAGGACAATTAAAATAAAGAAATAAAAAACAATAACTGAAACTGTATTGTGTGTTTACAAAACTAAAACTAACTGAAATTATCGATAAATCGCTCTTGGTTTTGGCCTTTTTTGGCGTTGGTAAATGTGGAAGTTTTGGTGTGATAACAGAATACTTTCTTTTTGAATCCTGTACCTGACAAATAATCCAAAATATAACCCAAAAACTAAAACAAACAAAAAAACTGAGGATGCGTGAAAAGTCCCTCAGTCGTCCAGGTAGAATCCATGATAAAAGGAGAAGTTCAACTGGACAAACAAACTTTGTCCGGTTGACAAATTGAACTTCTTTTATCATAAAACTGAGACGTTAGAAAAAAACTAAAACTATCAGAGCCACTCGAAAAACGATTTAAAACAAACTAAAACTGAACAATTATGAAAAACCCAAAACTATTATAACCTCGATCTGGGAGGAAAAGTATTCAGAATATTGTACTGTGTATCAGAATACACTACTACTAAAACTGCTACTGCTACTACTACTATACTACTACTACTACTGCTACTACTACTACTACTACTACTACTACTACTACTGCTACTACTACTACAACTACTACTAAAACTGCTGCTACTACTACTACTACTACTGCTATTACTACTACTACTACTACTACTGCTACTACTACTACTACTACTACTACTACTACTACTACTATTACTACTACTACTACTACTACTACTACTATTACTACTACTTTTACTACTACTACTACTACTGCTACTACTACTACTGCTACTACTACTACTACTACTACTACCACTACTACTGCTACTACTACTGCTACTACTACTACTACTACTACAACTTTTACTACTACTACTACTACTACTACTGCTACTACTACTACTACTACTACTACTACTGCTATTACTACTACTACTACTACTACCACTGCTACTACTACTGCTACTACTACTGCTACTACTACTACTACTACTACTACTGCTACTGCTACTGCTACTGCTACTACTACTACTACTACTACTACTACTACTACTACTACTACTGCTACTACTACCAAACACACAGGTATCATGATCGTGTCTAAATACATTTTCACTGTGTTATTTCTGATATAGTTGATATTGATCAGGTTTAAATCGATAACCGCAGCTGTACCTGTGCGCCTGCGCCGTGCTCCATGCCGCTGCCCGGAGAGGAGGTGACCGTCCCGACCAGGAGCAGGTGAACAACCCCGTATCCCAGAATGCACCGGTATGCCCGCATGTTCGTGCGTGAGAGCGCGTGGGAGCGGAGACGGTGCGCGAGGGCGGGGCACGCGCCAGACTCACGCGCGTGTCCAGAGCGCGCACGGACTCTGCGGCTGCGGGAGAAAAGTT
This sequence comes from Paratrypauchen microcephalus, assembly GCA_036785185.1. NCBI lineage: Eukaryota > Metazoa > Chordata > Actinopteri > Gobiiformes > Gobiidae > Paratrypauchen > Paratrypauchen microcephalus. Next base: position 9,064,807 of record JAVJIX010000022.1, on the reverse strand, counting down.
CATGTTCTGGTGAAGTTTGTGAGGTTTAGATTGTGTTTTAAGTGAGGAAGTGTCACAATAACAGAGAGAAGAGATCAGGAAATTATACTGAACTCACCGAGCTTCGGGTTTATAAAACACATTTAAATATTTGAAAGTATAAATATATAATGAGGGGCGGCAGTAGCTTAGTTGGTAGAGCATATGCCTCGTGATCCAGGGGTTGGTGGTTCGAATCCCGCTCTTGACGGGTTGACCGCATGTGATCCCAGCTCCCACAGATGAGCGCTGCCGTTGTGTCCTTGGGCAAGACACTTAACCCCACCTCGCCCCCAGTGTCTGTGGACACTGGTAGCCCCCATGGCAGAAGATACATCAAGGCCCGTTGTGACGTGAGCCGTCCTCCTGTGGACCCACCACCTGCGGAAGGATTCATGGGGGCTGGTGCATTGTGTTCTGGGCAGCAGAACACTGCTTGGACTGCTGCCCCCGCGACCCAGAAAATGGAAAAGCGGAAGAAAATGAATGAATGAATGAATGAAATGAATATATAATGACTGGACTTATCACTTTTTAAAGAGGGGGTATTATGGGTATGTGGGACTTTAGACTTTTCTACCATGTTATAACGTTCTCTCATCAAAAACCTGCCTGAAGAGGTTTGAAATGTCATCCATGCATGGGCCCTGTTCAAACCCTCCTTACGGCCAGTAATACGAGACTGTCCGAGGCTCCGCCCACAAGTCTACGTCACCCACACTCCCACAGCGTGGAGAGACATGTTAGACTTAGACTTAGACTAAGACAAACTTTATTGATCCACAAGGGAAATTGTTTTGGGTACGGCAGCTCACTCATCAAATATAATATATGATATATAACAGAGGGTAAAAGAAAAAAAAATAGATGGAAAAGCAACCAAAGAGCAATAGACCTGTGTCAGATGAAACATAATTATATACATAACAATAATGATAATAACATATATATGTACAAATCAGATTTAAATAGAAAAGTAGTAGTCAAATATAAAATACAGTATCAAATATGATGTTCAGTACCAGCTGTATACAGTTGTAGGGAGTATTATCTGTTACATAAGGGTGAGTTGTTGTACAGTTGTATGGAGTATGGTATGAATGTCGTCCTGTATCTCTCACTGTTTGAGTGGAGCTGTAGGAGCCTGTTGGAGAATGAGCTCCTCTGTCCCTCTTTGGTCTGGTGCAGTGGGTGAGCAGGAGTGTCCAGTGTCCTCCTGTCCCTCACTGTGACAAATGTCTCCAGCTCACAGCTAATCACGTGAGCAGCTTTGTGGATCAATTTGTGAATCCGTCCGATGTCTCTTTTACTGGTGCTGCTCCCCCAGCAGACCACAGCAGAGTCCAGGGCGCTGGCCTCCACAGACTGGGAGAAGATCTCCAGTAACTTACTGCACACATTGAAGTAGAGTCTGCTCATGTCCTTCTTGTACACAGCATTACAGTTGTCCCTCCAGTCCAGCCTGTTGTTCACATGAACGCCCAGGTACTTGTAGCAGTCCACGATCTCCACCTCGTCACCCTGGATGTTAATGGGCTCCACAGGTGACCTCATCCTCCTGGAGTCAATCACCAGTTCCTTGGTCTTGAGCAGATGGTTTGCCTGGGACCACTCCGCAAAATTTGCAATGTGTTACTATTGTATTCATTATATTCAGCAAATATAACATTTCCAGAACAATATAAGGGTATTCTCAATATGTACAATGAAGACCCCACACGAGGGTCACACCCACACGAGGGTCACACACACACGAGGGTCATACCCACACGAGGGTCACACACACACACGAGGGTCATACCCACACGAGGGTCACACACACACGAGGGTCATACCCACACGAGGGTCACACACACACACGAGGGTCATACCCACACGAGGGTCACACACACACGAGGGTCACACACACACGAGGGTCATACCCACACGAGGGTCACACACACACACGAGGGTCACACACACACACGAGGGTCATACACACACGAGGGTCATACCCACACGAGGGTCACACACACACACGAGGGTCATACCCACACGAGGGTCACACACACACGAGGGTCATACACACACACGAGGGTCAGACACACACGAGGGTCACACACACACACACAAGGGTCACACACACACGGGGGTCAGACACACACGAGGGTCATACCCACATGACGGTCACACACACACGAGGGTCATACCCACACGAGGGTCAGACACACACGAGGGTCATACCCACACGAGGGTCATACCCACACGACGGTCACACACACACGAGGGTCATACCCACACGAGGGTCAGACACACACGAGGGTCATACCCACACGAGGGTCATACCCACACGACGGTCACACACACACGAGGGTCATACCCACACGAGGGTCACACACACACGAGGGTCATACACACACACGAGGGTCAGACACACACGAGGGTCACACACACACGAGGGTCACACACACACACGAGGGTCATACCCACACGAGGGTCACACACACACGAGGGTCACACACACACACGAGGGTCACACACACACGAGGGTCACACACACACGAGGGTCATACCCACACGAGGGTCACACACACACGAGGGTCATACCCACACGAGGGTCATACCCACACGACGGTCATACCCACACGAGGGTCACACACACACACGAGGGTCATACCCACACGAGGGTCATACCCACACGAGGGTCATACCCACACGACGGTCACACACACACGAGGGTCATACCCACACGAGGGTCACACACACACGAGGGTCATACACACACACGAGGGTCAGACACACACGAGGGTCACACACACACACAAGGGTCACACACACACGGGGGTCAGACACACACGAGGGTCACACACACACAAGGGTCACACACACACGGGGGTCAGACACACACGAGGGTCACACACACACAAGGGTCACACACACACACACGAGGGTCAGACACACACAAGGGTCACACACACACACGAGGGTCACACACACACAAGGGTCACACCCACACGAGGGTCACACACACACGAGGGTCACACACACACGAGGGTCACACACACACGAGGGTCACACACACACAAGGGTCACACACACACGAGGGTCATACCCACACGAGGGTCATACCCACAGAAGTGTAATTTCAAGGAGCCTATGCTGTCCATCAGTGTCATTATTTATCCTCTCATAGTGAATCTATGGTTTAACGGAACAGAAACAGAGTTTATGAATATTATGTGTGGCTATAGGTAAGAGCATAAAAAAACCAACAACAAAAACAACAACAAAAAACACTGTTCTGTCAACTGGACAAAAGCTTTTGTTTCATAATGTTTCATAAACTTTTCATAAAATGAAGTAGAATATTCTCAGGCCTGTTTCTACGTGATGTAAAAGTGTTTTTCTCTCATGATTTAAGTTTCACTATCACGAGTCTCATATTTGGGCAGCACAAAAAACCTGATTCTCTTTTCTGAAAACGGAAAGTGTAATATCACATGTGTACCAGCAGAGGGCGCTCTCTGCGTGTGTTTGTGCTCTTTAAGCGAACTCCAGCTTAATCTGTTTTCCTGCAAATACCACTTGTGTCCTCATTATGTTACCTTGTAGGATGAAGGTTATAATTATACTTGTTTATTAATTACTCTATATGACCCAAGGGTGCATTTTCACCTGGATGTTCGGCTACTTTAGGAAGTGTGTTCAGCGTTTATTTATTTCAGATGCGAGGAGTCTGACTGCTCACACCTGCAGGAAATTAAATCTGCAAAAGAAGAGCAGAAATGATATGGCAAACATAAAAATGAAAGAGAAAATATGAAAGAAATACTATTATGTACTGGTAAACTGTTGAATCGTCTTTTAAATAATCTTTATTCTAGTCCAGGGGTGGGCAAACTTTTTGACTCGTGGGCCACAAAGGGTTCTAAAATTTGGCAGAAGGGCCGGACCAGGAGCAGCTGGATTTAGTGTTTTGGTAATCCACCTCATAAGAGCAAAAAATAACATGGGATATGTAGAAAACTTGTGCTTTAGTTCAATTAAAAATGAACAAAAGCATTACAACAAAATGTCCATCTTTCAAGTTCCACAGTGTTTAGCTATTTATTAAATGACTCTTAAAGATCCCATGACATGGTACTTCTTGATGCTTTTATATGGCTCCTTAATGGTTCCCTAATACTGTAAATGAATCCTTCTTCATAATCAACACTCAGTGCATGAGAAACAGAGATAAGATGAGAAAGAGTAATTTTTCTCTCTCTGAACACTCCATAATGGGCGTTGTTGCTTGAATGCAAATGAGGAGAAAAGAGATGGCCTATAGTAGAAGGTGGGGGCGTGGCCAAACTCTCCACTCTCGGCTCTGAGCCCTCAGCTGATCCATTTCCGTGTTTTTGCACGGGGGAGAGATTTGAAGCGTTCCATTGAAAAATAAACACATTTCCACAGAAAATAAAATTAAACCACTGCTGTTCAAAGGTCCAGAGGCTCAGATAAAGGACTTCCGAGCCTAGAAACACTTGGACGTGCCTCCAGGCAAATAAAAAAAACGCATTTCGCATTGCCTAGCGCATTCGCGGTCCAAACTCTCTGGGTGTGATTTACAGAGATGCTGAGTACAGACAGACGGGGGTGGAACTGCATTTGCATTTCTTTTTTTGATCTGACGTCAATAAGGTGCCTTGTTCAAAATCGCCCGTTTGAGCTCCGATTTTTTGTAACGCAGAAAAGGATCGCAAATGCTCAGTTTAGACATTTCGCAACTTTTAACCATGGGGGGGGGGGGCTAAACAGGGTAGGGGAGCTCACATTAACGTTCAAAAACCTCAGAAAGTGAAAATTTCATGGCATGGGACCTTTAAAACACAGAAAATGTAATGAATAAAATACAGCTTTTTAAAATTACTAAGTTACTATTTTAAAGCACTGAAAGTTCTGTTCTTCAGGTTTTTATCACCACCACCAGAAGGAGATGCAGATCTACTTGTCCTGCTCCTTTTATTCAATGTTCGTCCCCAGAGCCGAAACTCAACATCGTTGTTTTCATCCACGACTCCGCCTTTTTATTGAAGTAGTTGGTTATATCTTCATCTATCAGTTCCACACGGCGAGTCACTGTCCTGCGTGACAAACTGACTTTTTCAAATTTGTCTTTGCTCTACGGACACAAGACACCTGCTGTGTCCACTGTACATTCTTTTAAGATAAGATAAGATAAGACTTTATTGATCTCACACAGGAGAAATTTACTTGCCTTCAGACAATTTGAATGACAACATAAAACTCGCCTTGGTACTTGACTCTTGAATGGCAGTTTGACGGTGAAAAAAGTTTTGTTGAGCCTGTTTTGTCTGTGGCGGCACGGTGGCTGAGTGGCTACCGTGCCGGGTGGGTCTGGGTGGATTTTCTCCGGGCACTCCGGTTTCCCCCATCAACCCAAAACATGCTCCAGGTAAAATCCTCCAGCTGAGGTCCTGATCAAACCAAAGCAAGAAGATCATGGAGATGGTCCCCGGGCGCAATAATGTGCCGCCCACTGCTCCTAATAACAGGATGGGTTAAACGCAGAGAACAATTTCTCCATTGTGAGATCAATAAAGTCACTTCTTCTTCTAAATTAGCTGCCGACCTCAGAGCCGTAGCTTCCCGTTCTTTCGTTGACTGCTTGCTAGCATAGTTAGCATGTTTTGTGGCAAAGTGACGGCTGATATTATATTCTTTAAAAACCGCTACAGTCTCTTGGCATATCAGGCATACAGCAGCTGATAAGTATTCGGTGAAAAAATATTTACTTGTCCACTCCTTATTAAACACTCGACATTCTCTGTCCACTTTTCTTTTCTTAGCTCCGCTCATCTTTACAGAGGTCAACGCCGGAATTGCAGGGAAATTAAATCATTAAAACATTAACAAGGTTTATTAATATAATTTCTTCAAGTTCGGCGGGCCGGATAAAAAAGCTTAACGGGCTGCATATGTCCCCCGGGCCGTAGTTTGCCCATGCCTCTAGTCTGTGTGCTCTTGTGTTTGTTCTGATGCAGCTCAAGATCATTCAGGAAAGCTTCATTTCTGTCCTGTCAATGAGACTTTTTTTTAGTATCGATACCTGCTCAAATAAGTATCTAGTTTCAATACTAGATTCTGATTAGTATCTGATTTTTGATACTTTGACTGTGATGCTACTTAAGCTTTTCTCTCTTATCTCTGCAGCTGTTGGTCTGGACTCTGCTGACCTTTGGCCCCAGCCTGAGACTAAACGGGACGAGATGTTTACATTTCTGACCGAAAATACCCACAATTCTTCCCCAAAGTGCAGAAAGTGAGCTAAAGGAGATGAGGTAAAAAGTTCACTGTAAAGGGTAAGTCTTTAAATAGTAGGATTGGGTTCAAAGTTCACATTTTAAACCCGTCCAGACGAGTTGACAAAAAGACTGGAATCTGAAGAGGCAAACAAGTACAAGAATCACATTTCAGAACATGTACAGGTCTAAACTACAGGGTGAGCAGCTTTTACGCAGAATAAGACCGGAGATTTTGTTGTTTGTGAAGGAAATGATGGTACTTAAAAACTGCAGCCTTTGTGATTTGCTGATTGCGTCCATTCAAAGTGCAATTTTATTTTTGATTAGTCATGTAGCCCAAGTGTCCTTAAAGAGAGAGGTGTTCAGCAAAATCAATTTTTTGAGTTTTCTACCACGTTATAACCAGTGACGTGCGGTCATTAGAGGCAGGTGAGACGTGACCATAAAATGAAAAAATAAATGGTTCTATTTATCCAATGATTTGTACTATAAAGTTATTTTCTATTTAACTTTGCCATTTTAATTCTTTTTTTATTCAAAATCACTGAATTTTCACTTTTACCGTTCAAATACTGAGAAGAGACGTGTGGCTCTGCACCAGCCGTTGGTGCCTCACATGGACTGACTGTAACGTAGCTCAGCGGTGACAGATTCTGCGCTAAAGCGGCGGTGAAAAGGCGACGGGTTAAAGCGGCGGTGAAAAGGCGGCGGGTTAAAGCGGCGGTGAAAAGGCGGCGGGTTAAAGCGGCGGTGAAAAGGCGGCGGGTTAAAGCGGCGGTGAAAAGAGGCCGGATTAAAAGCGGCGGTGAAAAGGCGCCGGGTTAAAAGCGGCGGTGAAAAGGCAGCGGGTTAAAGCGGCGATGAAAAGGCGGCGGGTTAAAGCGGCGGTGAAAAGACGCCGGATTAAAAGCGGCGGTGAAAAGGCGCCGGGTTAAAAGCGGCGGTGAAAAGGCAGCGGGTTAAAGCGGCGGTGAAAAGGCGCCGGGTTAAAGCGGCGGTAAAAAGACACCGGGTTAAAGCGGCGGTGAAAAGGCGCCGGGTTAAAGCGGCAGTGAAAAGGCGCCGGGTTAAAGCGGCGGTGAAAAGACGCCGGATTAAAAGCAGCGGTGAAAAGGCGTTGGGTTAAAGCGGCGGTGAAAAGACGCCGGGTTAAAGCATCGGTGAAAAAGCGTTGGGTTAAAGCGGCAATGAAAAAGCGTCGGGTTAAAGCGGCGGTGAAAAAGCGGCGGGTTAAAGCGGCGGTGAAAAGGCGCCGGGTTAAAGCGGTGGTGAAAAGGCGCCGGGTTAAAGCGGTGGTGAAAAGGCGCCGGGTGAGGCTCGTAGTTACCTGGCCTCATGGTAGAGGCACTCACTGACGGACTGAGCGGTCTGGCATTTGGGCACATGCCTTCTTAGAAATTCCGCCTTATTGATATAATTAATACTCTAAATCAGGGGTGTCAAACATGCTGCCCGGGGGCAAGATCCGGCCCTCCAAGACCTTTAATCTGGCCTTAATAATAATTATATTTTAATTTTCTGTTAAAATATTGGTAATTTTCTGCACAGTTTAGCATAGCAGCGTCTCCAGCGCCTCTGTACGTGGCCCCTCCCACCAGAGAAGCACAAATGAAGACTCGCCTCTTTCCAAACGCTCTTAAAGGACCATCGTTTTGACTGCTGACTGTGACACCCTCATCAGCAAAATGTCAAAAATGAAAAAAGTGGACGCCGAGTGCAGGATTTTCCAAGCAAAATTGACTAATTCCTATTTGTTCACGGAGGTGAATGGGAAACCTGTATGCTTGGCAACAAGTGGAAGTGCTCAAGGAATATAATCTTAAACGCTACTACGAGATACAGCATTTCGAACAACTTTAACGGAGAATTGAAAAGACAGAAGATAAACGGATTATTGCTGGGACTGAAGAAACATCAGTCTGTAATAGATTTGCGTTTTTCTGCACAAATATTTGGACTTATTGTTATTTTGGGGGTATATATACCATGAGTTTTCTGATTCGGCACCTTTGGGATCAAAGTAGGTTGGATACGGCCTCTGAGACCAAAATCAGTTTGACACCCCTGCTCTAAATAATACTGAACTCTCAATAATACTGCACTATTTTCATTGTGTATAATGTTTACTGCTGCTGCTCTATATGAATGTATTATGTTTGTCACTACCTCACTGTAAACTACTGTTACCTGCGCAATAATCTGTAATACTTACACCATACTATGTGCAATACGAAATCCACATGCAACATTTATACTACACCATAGTATGTGCAATCTGTGAAATACTCTACTTACACCTTGTTTAAAGAGATAGTGCGTTTTTTTTTGTGTGTGTGTCTTAATCTGTATGGGTTTCCTTCTAAAAGTTACGTGTGTTGACGTCGGCTTACCTCTGACAGTCTCAGCTGATCCCGGTTCCGCTCGCTTTCTGGAGCCCAGCTAGGGAGGTCCGGTAGCTTCTCTGGAACATTAAATAAAGCTTGTTTTTCTTCTCAAAACAAAACATTTGTCCGAAAGGTGATATATTTGCGTCCCAAACAGTTGTCAACGAAACATCCAGCAGCGAACTTAACGATCACGTATTATTGTGTCTGCCGACTCATATCACTGCGCTCACGTTAGCTGTATTAGCCTGTTCACCTTTAGCGGAAGTGCACGGCAGATGCGGTCCGCCGCTAGGGGAAGTTTACATGTGAACAGGCTAATACGCTAACGTGAGCGCAGTGATATGAGTCGGCAGACACAATACGTGATCGTTAAGTTCGCTGCTGGATGTTTCGTTGACAACTGTTTGGGACGCAAATATATCACCTTTCGGACAAATGTTTTGTTTTGAGAAGAAAAACAAGCTTTATTTAATGTTCCAGAGAAGCTACCGGACCTCCCTACCTGGGATCCAGAAAGCGAGCCGAACCGGGATCAGCTGAGAGTGTCAGAGGTAAGCCGGTGTCAACACATGTAACTTTTAGAAGGAAACCCATACAGATTAACATAAAAAAAACCGCACTATCCCTTTAATCCTACCTGCACCTTTGTACATTGTACGTTGTATTTTTATTACATTTGATTGCATATTTTTATTATATTGTTTATTATATTGTTTACTTCTTCCCCTGCACTTTTGCAACACTTTTTTTTTACCATGTACTATTATTGCTGTTATTAGTACTTCTGACTATCTTAGCGAGTCAACGGTTCTTCTGATCCTGAGCATTTCATTGCATTGTTGACCCTGTGTTGATCCTGCATATGACAAATAAATCTTGAATCTTGAAAAAAATGAAAAGGACCTGTTTGGCATTTATACCACTTACAACTGCCCTTTTTTTTGGTTTTTTGTTTTTTTGTTTTATTTTTTATTTTTCAAGATTCTCAAGATGTACAATATCAAAGTCAAATGAAAAAGGTAGTACAAATCTACAAAAGAACAAAATTGTACAATTCTACAATTCTACAAAAAGATCAAAATTGTAATGTCCAAGAAGGAGTGGAGGGAAGAAAACTTATTTAACCCCACCCCCATTACTCATCTGTACATAATAACATAAGTAAAGAAAGGAAAATCACTTCCATTTTCCCATGGTAATTCTTATCTGTTATGTGCACTTCTTTCTTTTTGTACTTGGAGACAAGTAACCATATAGTTACAGATACAGGACCTGAACACTAGTACCAGCAATGGACCATGATGATGTGTTTCAGGTTTTTAAACTCCACACACCTTCACTAGAACCATTTCAGCCCTGGAATTGACGATCTCCACTGAACTAAAGCTAAAATGAGTTGTTAACTTGAAAATTACCACTTCATGACATCACAAGGTGGAACAGAGCAATTTGAGCTTTGGAGATGTGGACAGACGAATAATAAACACACACACACAGACACACACACACAGACACACACACACGCACACACAGACACACACACGCACACACACAGACACACACACGCACACACACACAGACACACACGCACACACAGACACACACACATGCACACAGACACACACACGCACACACACAGACACACACACGCACACACACACAGACACACACACGCACACACAGACACACACACATGCACACACAGACACACACACGCACACACACAGACACACACACGCACGCACACACAGACACACACACAGACACACACACACACACACACAGACACACACACACACGCATACACACACACACAGACACACACACAGACACACAGACACACACACACACGCACACACAGACACACACGCACACACACAGACACACACACACATGCATACACACACACAGACACACACACACAGACACACACGCATACACACACACACAGACACACACGCATACACACACAGACACACATGCACATGCACACACACACACGCATACACAGACACGCACACACACCCACACGCACACACACACACACATGCACACACACACAGACACACACATGCACACGCACACACATGCACACACACAGACACGCACACACACAAACACACACAGACACACATGCACACGCACACACACACACATACACGCACACACACAGACACACACACGCATACACACACATGCACACGCACACACACATGCACACACACAGACACGCACACACACAAACACACACAGACACACATGCACACACACACACGCATACACACACACAGACACACACACGCGCACACACATACGCACACACACACAGACACACACGCACACACACACACACGCATCCACACACACACATGCATACACACACACACACACATGCATACACACACACACACAGACACACACACACACACGCATACACACACACACACATGCATACACACACACAGACACACACATACACACACGCACACACACACACACAGGCACACACACACATGCACACACACACACATGCATACACACACAGACACACACACAGACACACACGCATACACACACACACACATGCATACACACACACAGACACACACATGCACACACGCACACACACACACACAGACACACACATGCACATACGCACACACACAGGCACACACATGCACACACACACAGACACACACACACACATGCATACACACACACAGACACACATACGCATACACACACACATACACACACACGCACACACAGACACACATGCACACAGACACACACACAGACACACATGCACACACACACGCACACACACAAACACACAGACACACATGCACGCACACACACGCACACAGACACACACACGCACACAGACACACACACACAGACACACACATGCATACACACACGCACACAGACAGACACACACAGACACACACACACACAAAGACACACACACAGACACACACACACGCACAGACAGACACACACAGACACACACACACAAAGACACACATGCACACACAGACACACACACAGACACACATGCACACACAGACACACACACAGACACACATGCATACGCACACGCACACACACACGCACAGACAGACACACACAGACAAAGACACACACACGCACATACACAGACACATACACACACACACACGCATACACACGCACACACACACACACTCTCTGATAAAGCCACAGTCAGCTGTCTGTCTCCGTCGTGAGCCGTGGGACTGAACTTGTGTCCTCTGTCCTCCGCTGTCCGTCTGCGCCCGCGGCCTGAGATAACCGCTGGAGGTCAGAGGTCAGGGGTCACTGTCTAAAGCGCCATCTGCCCGCCCTGTGGAGGAAGTGAGCGCGGCCCTGACCTGACCCTGCCTACGCTTTGTTCCCCTCGCAGACGCTGTCGCATCAAACGCCGCTCACTCACTGGATCACTGCGTCCTTTTCAGTATTAAAGCTGGATTATGGAACTTTTCTCACAAGTTCTCAGACAATGTTTTGGAAGTGACCCTTTGTGTTCTGAAGTACGCTCATATTTTTCATCCCATTTAAGTAGATCAGTATTTTTCGTTTTGTTAAAGGTCCTATATTACGCAAAATTAATTCTTGTGAGTCATGTTATCAGGGCTGGACTGGGACAAAAAAACGGCCCTGGCATTTTTCGCTTAGATTGGCCCCTCATAATTAGCAGAGCACAACGGACTAAATTATGTTTGTGTTCTCCGAAGCAAAGTATTTTACAATTGTTGCGTCTTGGCCGAGGGGAAACCAGGGCGCAACATTTAAAGGAAAAATCCCCAAAACCACCAGCAAACTCACAGTAACTACACATTCAGCGGTTTATTTAAAATGCATCTTGCACACAAGGTCAAGAGCACGTTGGCTGGCACCCCAGGCCAAATTCCTGTGGAAAAAATAAATCTACACGATTCACATACTGTAGGTCACCTGTTTAGGCTTCAAAAAGGTGAATTTCAACGAAAAGTGAACGATTTTCATGCCTGTCCATCACCTAAAAGTCCCGTATTATCCAAACATTAGGACCTGCTGTGCCTGTGCGACACTTCCCTGGTCACTCTGTCCCTCGGGTTCTCTCGGTTTTCCTTAGGTTCCCTCGGGTTCCCTGTCCACCTTCAGCCTGGGCTGCAGAGGACGTGGAGGCTCCAGCAGCCCCTCCAGAGAATATGTCTGTTATTTTAGAACTGTTATTTATTTTGTAGCGTCTATAGTGAGATTTTTTTAATCTTTTAGCCCGTAACTTCTCCACACCTCCTTTCTGCCGCTTCTCCATGTTTCCACGCTCAGCACTGAAACTGGCGGGGATCAGTGCAGAGAAAGGGGTGGGACCGCTCTCGTAAGCTTCTATATCAGGGGTGCTCAACCTTTTTTTTAACCGAGATCTACTTTTGAGGTTGATGGTGTGCCGAGATCTACCAAGAGGGGGGGTCTGGTCCATTCTAGTCCATTTTAGAATGACCTGTTAGACATGGCAAATATGGGCTTTTGGAGTGAGATTATTTTTTAAGTCGCATAGGGGCGAAAAAAAAATTGGATTTAGGTCACTTCAAGCTGCAGTGTGAACGTAGCCCAAGATATGTGGTCCTAAAACCGATACATATCCGATCTTTTGGCATGCGACTTCAGTCTGAACGGCCAGGTCGCGTTCATCCGACCTGGGCGTATTTCCTCCAGCGAGAGTGGTACAAGTAGGCGCTCACAAATGTACACAAACGTTCTTCTCGTCATGCGAAAATAGTATATAAACTCCGTGTCAGTGAAGCGGCGAAGCACGTAGCAATCCCACCACTCTTGTCTGCGACTCCGCACCAACACGTTCATTTCTACGGACGTTGCTGCCACTGCCCCACAAAACGCCGTGGCCAAAAACCTTCTCCTTCTCTTTCTCCGTCTCCTCCTTAAAACAAATAAGCTGTACATGTTTTGGCGCCGGTACGACAGCAACTTTAGACGACTTCCGTAAACATGACGTCGTGTCCTCCAAGGCGCATGCGGGACACTTTTGGGGAGTTTAAAGTTCACACTGGAGATCACATACAAGTCGTATTTAATTGGAAATGTGAACGACCTCGCAAAAAAATCGAATTTCACAAAAAAATCTGAATTGAGTGTGAACGTAGCCATACGCGATCGACTGACACTCTGCCTGCGATCGACTGGTAGATCGCGATCGACTGGTTGTGCACCCCTGTTCTATATCCTGATTGGTTTAGTCCACTGTCTGTATTGAAGATGGACCAATGGGACGTCTAAATTGTGGGCCGGTCTCTAAGTTAAAAAAAAAAAAAAAACATCGGCCCCTCGGACTGTCGGCCCACCGGGGAAATGCCCGGTATGCCCGATTAACAGGCCTGGATGTTATAATGTTGTTTCCTCCTCAAAAACCTCAAGTTGTGTTTAGTTTCGTTCGCACAACTCGAGGTTTGAGCAACACTTTATTATTCATCCGTCTACATCTTCAAAGCTCAAAACGCTCTGTTCCACCTCGTGATGTCATGAAGCGGTAGTTTTCGAGTTAACAGCTCCTTTTACGTTTAGATTCGCAGATACTGAACGTCCAAATGATTCTTCTGAAGGATGTTTGGGGTTTAAAAACACAGTGGAGCACTTCCTGTATTGCCACATGACATCACAAGGTGGAACAGGAGTGTTTTCTGTTTGAGAGAAGAACTAAATGTAAAGAAAATCTGCAGTGTTTGTGTGTAAAAACATGTGCGAATGAAACAAAACACAACTCCAGGTCTGTTTGTGACGAGGAAACATTAGAACATAGATCAGAAAACAGCGTAATATGGATCCTTTGACTGTAAAGAATGAATGTTATTGATCTGAATGGCTTATTGTTAATAATTAAAATGAGGTGATTGATTGACTTCCTGTTTCGAAAATGCAGAATTGATGAGATGCTAAGATTATGTGCATGAGTCAGTCTTCATTTTTCTAATAATTGCAACTAAGTACAGAAGAGAGGCAGAATGGATAATACTACTACATGTTTTTGTCTTTCAGATAAGATGATGACACTTAAAAATTCTTCCATTCTACTCCAACACCATCCTAAACAGACGAGAAACATGAGTTATTTTGGTCAAAGCACTAACCCCCCAGGGAAACGGTGTAGGTGTCAGGTGCATACTGCCTACTACTAACAATGACTTTATATAACGCATTTCAAGACACGTAGAGGATTTTACAGTGCATTATTCACTCCACACTAGGCTATGTTTAGGTTTGGCTTATTTAAAGGAGAATTAACGTTTTTTACAATCTGAGCCTTCTTTCGGTAATAAAACAAGTTGTTTTACTCACCCATAGCAGTTTGGTGTCAATTGGAGCAGTATCGCAGAACTTATGTTGAGCCGTTCTGTTCTACCAATGATCCCGTATCCGTTAGCGTGAGTGCTCGGGGCACTGATTTGCGGTCTCCAAATAACACAAACTTTAGCACTTTTCAAATCACAGAAGATCGCTGTGTCCAATGTTCCCCCTAATGTTTTATGTGTCTGAGCAAACACACTAACTCCCTGAGCGCTCCTTGGACCCCTGTGCGCGACATTCGACATGCACCCCCGCTACACGCTGTTGCGAAAGAGCTGCGCGTGCTCGCGGCTTGCGCGTGCTCGTGGCTTACACCGGTAGAAGTTTAATACTTCTACTTCTAGACACATACTTTTGTTTCTGAATACTGGACGATTCCCCCGTATTCAGATGACCCCGCGGCTGAAAAAAAGCGGAACTCTTTCATCTCTGCGCTGCATAGGTTTTCTTGTGCGCTGAGAATGTGCGAGCAGTGCGCAATTGCACAGGCACGCAGCTTAGAGGGAACGTTGGCTGTGTCAGCGTAGACTTTAAGTGGATTCCAAAGCGGCTTGAAACCCGATATCCAGCTATAGTTTCATTTGATGACGTCATCATAGAGGACAGTGCGCATGCGTGAACTCAGCTGTTTAGCAGGTAAACACCTGCTTTCGGACTGTACCTGAGATTTGACAACTGGGAATTCGCACATGCGCGCTGTCCTCTATGATGACATCATCAAATGAAACTATAGCTGGATATCGGGTTTCAGGCCGTTTTGGACTCCAATTAAAGTCTACGCTGACACAGTGATCTTCTGTGATTTGAAAAGTGCTAAAGTTTGTGTTATTTGGAGACCGCAAACATTTGCCCCGAGCACTCGCTTTACAAATATCGCAAATCTAAAACATCTCCGTAAGCGCTCCATATGACACCAAAGTGCTATGGGTGAGTAAAACAACTTGTTTTATTACTGAAATAAGGCTCAGATTGTAAAAAACGTTAATTCTCCTTTAAAAGGCGACAGTGCAATTTCATAAAACACATGATTACACATGGTTAAAAAAGCCAGAATTATCCAGAAGGTGAGTTTTCATCTGTAGTCCCCTGGCCAAGATGTAAAAAGGCAACGAGCACACAATATATGGGTCATTCCAGGATTGGAGGACATTTTACGTCCCACCCATCAAATATTAAATAACATCCACATACAAAATACTAAAACATACAGTTTCTGAGTGAATTTACTTGTCCTGAGACCAAATCTAAAAAAACTAAGAGAAAAGAACGCTTGAAAATTGTTTTTAAAATACCAAATAAATCTGGAGTACCCCCAAAATGCCATTTCCCTCTTGTCCCACCTCTCTAATGACCAAACTGAATCTTAAATAAAACTGTTGAAATTAAATTTAAATTTCTTGTTTTTTCTATAATTTGTTTCATTGCCATCTCTTGTAACTGTGGGAACATTTGTTTTAATGACATAATATTTCAAATAATAATTATTATTCATGGAACATGTGTCCCACAACCTGCACCAACCCTGTTACCAGAACATTTTTAGTCTGGTAGAAGAAGAAGAAAGCAGAACCACATGATCCCCTGGACTTGACATCATCAAACAGTTTTCCAAAAGAATGGGCAGAGCAAAGGTTTGTCTTCTCTTCTATTTTTCATATTTTTATAAAACAGTTAGCCTTGATTGAATGTCTCACTCTACCTCATGCAACCCTGTTATGCAAATGATCAGAATAAGACAATTTTTTTTTTTTTCCTTTACTTATTTGCATAAATAAGTTTTTCCTCTTGATTAGCAGTAACAGCTAAACAGCTTCTACTCCTGAGATAAAGCGAACATTAGTGTGGATTTGTAACCCTGTTACCTGCAACCCTGTTACTGTGATTAGAGGAAATCAATAAATAAACCAAATAAATCATGTAATAAAAATTGTATCATTGATCCATAAGCTGAGCTAATCAAGCATTTGATAGTTTATTACCTATTATTGATGAATATGTAGCAGAAAATCAGAAAAGTGAAGGTTTATTTTTCAAGAATTTTAAAGACCAAATGTCCTCCAATTCTGGAATAACCCAAATACAACATAATACAAAATACACACACACACACACACACACACACATACACACACACACACACACACACACACACACACACACACACACACACACGCACACACACACTTACTATACAGTTAAGAAGGAATACGACATCACAATAAAACATTTGATCAGAACATCTCAGCAGGATTATCTTCAGTGTTGCAGCTGTAAGTGTTGATAAGCCACATTTTCAGTTTGTTCGTGAAGGCCTTAGGCACTCCTCACACCAGGCCGACTTACTAAAAGTGCTCCTCACACCAGGCCGACTTACTAAAAGTGCTCCTCACACCAGGCCGACTTACTAAAAGTGCTCCTCACACCAGGCCGACTTACTAAAAGTGCTCCTTACACCAGGCCGACTTACTAAAAGTGCTCCTCACACCAGGCCGACTTACTAAAAGTGCTCCTCACACCAGGCCGACTTACTAAAAGTGCTCCTCACACCAGGCCGACTTACTAAAAGTGCTCCTCACACCAGGCTGACTTACTAAAAGTGCTCCTTACACCAGGCCGACTTACTAAAAGTGCTCCTCACACTGGGCCGACTTACTAAAAGTGCTCCTCACCGACCGGGCCGACTCACAAAAAGTGCTCCTCACACCAAGCCGACTTACTAAAAGTGCTCCTCACACCAGGCCGACTTACTAAAAGTGCTCCTCACACCAGGCCGACTTACTAAAAGTGCTCCTCACACCAGGCCGACTTACTAAAAGCGCTCCTCACACCAGGCCGACTTACTAAAAGTGCTCCTCACACCAGGCCTTACTAAAAGTGCTCCTCACACCAGGCCGACTTACTAAAAGTGCTCCTCACACCAGGCCGACTTACTGAAAGTGCTCCTCACACCAGGCCGACTTACTAAAAGTGCTCCTCACACCAGGCCGACTTACTAAAAGCGCTCCTCACACCAGGCCGACTTACTAAAAGTGCTCCTCACACCAGGCCTTACTAAAAGTGCTCCTCACACCAGGCCGACTTACTGAAAGTGCTCCTCACACCAGGCCGACTTACTGAAAGTGCTCCTCACACCAGGCCGACTTACTAAAAGTGCTCCTCACACCAGGCCGACTTACTAAAAGTGCTCCTCACACCAGGCCGACTTACTAAAAGTGCTCCTCACACCAGGCCGACTTACTAAAAGTGTTCCTCACACCAGGCCGACTTACTAAAAGTGCTCCTCACACCAGGCCGACTTACTAAAAGTGCTCCTCACACCAGGCAGACTTACTAAAAGTGCTCCTCACACCAGGCCGACTTACTAAAAGTGCTCCTCACACCAGGCTGACTTACTAAAAGTGCTCCTCACACAAGGCTGACTTACTAAAAGTGCTCCTCACACCGGGCTGACTTACTAAAAGTGCTCTTCACACCAGGCTGACTTACTAAAAGTGCTCCTCACACAAGGCTGACTTACTAAAAGTGCTCCTCACACAAGGCTGACTTACTAAAAGTGCTCCTCACACCAGGCTGACTTACTAAAAGTGCTCCTCACACCAGGCCGACTTACTAAAAGTGCTCCTCACCAGAACGACTTACTAAAAGTGCTCCTCACACAAGGCCGACTTACTAAAAGTGCTCCTCACACCAGGCTGACTTACTAAAAGTGCTCCTCACACCAGGCTGACTTACTAAAAGTGCTC
This sequence comes from Paratrypauchen microcephalus, assembly GCA_036785185.1. Taxonomy (NCBI): domain Eukaryota; kingdom Metazoa; phylum Chordata; class Actinopteri; order Gobiiformes; family Gobiidae; genus Paratrypauchen; species Paratrypauchen microcephalus. The sequence goes on along the minus strand of JAVJIX010000022.1, from coordinate 9,046,009 downwards.
CTCACACCAGGCCGACTTACTAAAAGTGCTCCTCACTGACCAGGCTGACTTACTAAAAGTGTTCCTCACTGACCGGGGCGACTTACTAAAAGTGCCCCTCACTGACCAGGCTGACTTACTAAAAGTGTTCCTCACACCAGGCTGACTTACTAAAAGTGCTCCTCACTGACCAGAACGACTTACTAAAAGTGCTCCTCACACCAGGCTGACTTACTAAAAGTGCTCCTCACTCCAGGCCGACTTACTAAAAGTGCTCCTCACTGACCAGAACGACTTACTAAAAGTGTTCCTCACACCGGGCCGACTTACTAAAAGTGCTCCTCACACCGGGGCGACTTACTAAAAGTGCTCCTCACTGACCAGGCCGACTTACTAAAAGTGCTCCTCACTGACCAGAACGACTTACTTAAAGTGCTCCTCACCGACTGGGCCGACTTACTAAAAGTGCTCCTCACACCAGGCCGACTCACTAAAAGTGATCCTCACACCAGGCCGACTCACTAAAAGTGCTCCTGAATGTAACAGTCGCCTCTGACAGAGCCTCGAGTGACGCTCAGAGCTTTTTCTTTGGCTGATGAACTCTGCCAGAAGTGTGGGTGAAGTGTCTTGCCCAAGGACACAACATTTTCCACCAGAGCCACTGCGTCCCCTGTTAGTACTTCCATCCAAGTCCTAAATAGGCCCAGACCTGACCAGACCAGGCTTCTTGACCAGGAGACTTCTTGGCCACTCTTGAAATGTTCAGTCTATGGTCAGAGGTCATTCACACATCGACACTTACATTACGATACAATATTTACACACAATAAACAGTCTCATAATGTTCTTCGTATTCTTCTTTATTGACTTTAGTGAACATCAGAATACATTTCATCCTCAGTGTGTTATCACTGTAGTGTAGTCAGTGCTGCAGTGAGGAGCAGAGTCTTGGTTTCCATTCACCGATCGACGAGTCTACAGAGACACAACCCACCGACAGCGATGAATGTGGACCAGGAACTGCACTGAGGGACACACGAGGACCTGGACCTGCACTGAGGGACACACGAGGACCAGGACCTGCACTGAGGGACACACGAGGACCTGCACTGAGGGACACACGAGGACCTGCACTGAGGGACACACGAGGACCTGCACTGAGGGACACACGAGGACCAGGACCTGCACTGAGGGACACACGAGGACCTGCACTGAGGGACACACGAGGACCAGGACCTGCACTGAGGGACACACGAGGACCTGCACTGAGGGACACACGAGGACCTGCACTGAGGGACACACGAGGACCTGCACTGAGGGACACATAAGGACCAGGATCTGCACTGAGGGACACACGTGGACCAGGACCTGCACTGAGGGACACATGAGGACCAGGACCTGCACTGAGGGACACACGTGGACCAGGACCTGCACTGAGGGACACATAAGGACCAGGACCTGCACTGAGGGACACACGAGGACCTGCACTGAGGGACACACAAGGACCAGGACCTGCACTGAGGGACACACGAGGACCTGCACTGAGGGACACATAAGGACCTGCACTGCAGGACACACGAGGACCAGGATCTGCACTGAGGGACACACGTGGACCAGGACCTGCACTGAGGGACACATGAGGACCAGGACCTGCACTGAGGGACACATGAGGACCTGCACTGAGGGATACACTGAGGGACACACTGAGGGACACACGAGGACCAGGACCTGCACTGAGGGACACACGTGGACCTGGACCTGCACTGAGGGACACACGAGGACCAGGACCTGCACTGAGGGACACACGAGGACCTGCACCTGCACTGAGGGACACACGAGGACCAGGACCTGCAGTGAGGGACACACGAGGACCTGCACTGAGGGACACACAAGGACCAGGACCTGCACTGAGGGACACACGAGGACCAGGACCTGCACTGAGGGACACACGAGGACCTGCACTGAGGGACACACTGAGGGACACACGAGGACCTGCACTGAGGGACACACGAGGACCAGGACTTGTGCTGAGGGACACACTGAGGGACACATGAGGACACTTGTGGACAGTAAAAACGTAAGATAAGACTTTATTGATCTCACACAGGAGAAATTCACTTGCCACATTAGCTCCAGGCAGTTTAGTGCAAAAGAAACTTAGAACAAAAAAACTTACTCACCTTTTTAATTACAGAAAACAAAATGGCTGTACTGTATTCAGAGTACTTTATTCAGAGTACTGTATTCAATCAGAGTACAGTCATACCTCACCTTACGAAAGGCCCAACTAACGAATAATCCAAGTTACGAAACACGTTGACGTAAAACTTTCGTCTCTGAATACGAAAGAAAATTCAAGTTACGAAACATGAAATCTCAAAAATTCAAATAATGCGCGCTCGGCTTCGGAGCAGCCCGAATCCCCCATTGTGACTCTACTTACGAAAAAAATCACGTTACGAAACCACTTCTGGAACGAATTAATTTCGTAAGGTGAGGTATGACTGTACTGTATTCTAAGTACTTTATTCAGAGTACTGTATTTAATCAGAATACTGTATTCTGAATACTTGGAATGAACCATGTTTGAATCTCAGAAAACACTTTATTTCATTTTTCTCTCTCCCTCAGATATTTTTGTCTGTTTTATAAATTATTTAAAGTTTAGTCCTTCAAATTACACTTATTTAAAATGACAAATCAGGTGTTAGGTCCCAACAGTTTCTCTTTACAGTATGTTTTTGTTCCCTGAGTAGTAGTTTTCCCAAATACTTTTAATCAAGTACTTTCTTGGACCACTACCTTGTACTTCTACTTTGAAGTAATGTTACTTTTACTTGAGTGCAATTTTTGGCTACTCTACCCGTCTAGTTTTCTATACATCTATTTTTATTCTAAAACATGAGATACCAAAGTAAAAACACTCAAACATTACAAATAAATAATGCATGTTTCTTTTAATAAGCCAGGTCCATGGCAGTAGCAGTAGTAGTAGTAGTAATAATAGTAGTATCAGTAGTAGTAATCGTAGCAGTTGAGGTGCGTGTTTCACAGTCAGGGTACACTCAACACTCGATGGTTTCTCTGTCTTCTCAAACTCACCGACAGCGTTGAATGTTCCCCGAAAGTTAAAAAGTCAGACTGCCAGTGAACGCAGCACCAAACAAAACAGGATCAGCTCCTTCAATTACTGCAAAAGATCAAAGTTCAAAGTCAACTTTATTGTCAAAAAACATGTACAGGTTGCACACACAGGATTTGAAATTGCAGCGCCCCCTAGGCCCAGAGTGAACATAAAACATCTGATAAACAAGACAATAAACACCATGACTAAAACATCACATATACCTGTAGCAAAAGTACAGTAAACTTGTATATGATACAAATAGGTCAAACACACAATGTGTAGCGTAATAAAGCTCAAATTGTGTCATTTAAGCAGCAGTGTCAGTGTCATTTAAGTGTTATTTAAGCAGCAGTGCCTGTCATTTAAGTGTTGTTTAAGCAGCAGTGTCAGTGTAATTTAAGTATCATTTAAGCAGCAGTTTCAGTGTCCTTTAAGTGTTGTTTAAGCAGTAGTTAGTGTAATTTAAGTGCAATTTAAGCAGCAGTGTCAGTGTCCTTTAAGTGTAATTCAAGCAGTAGTGTCAATGTCATATAAGTGATGTTTAAGCAGCAGTGTCAGTGTCCTTTAAGTGTAATTTAAGCAGTAGTGTCAGTGTCAAGTGTTGTTTAAGCAGCAGTGTCAGTGTCATTTAAGTGTTGTTTAAGCAGCAGTGTCAGTGTCCTTTAAGTGTAATTTAAGCAGTAGTGCCAGTGTCATTTAAGTATCATTTAAGCAGCCGTGTCAGTGTAATTTAAGTGTTGTTTAAGCAGCAGTATCAGTGTCATTTAAGTGTTGTTTAAGCAGCAGTGTCCGTATCCTTTAAGTGTAATTTAAGCAGTAGTGGCAGTGTCAAGTGTTGTTTAAGCAGCATTGTCAGTGGCATTTAAGTGTTGTTTAAGCAGCAGTGTCAGTGTCATTTAAGTGTTGTTTAAGCAGCAGTGTCCGTGTCCTTTAAGTGTCATTTAAGCAGTAGTGTCAGTGTCATTTAAGTGTTGTTTAAGCAGCAGTGTCAGTGTCCTTTAAGTGCTGTTTAAGCAGTAGTGTCAGTGTCATTTGAGTGTTGTTTAAGCAGCAGTGTCAGTGTCATTTAAGTGTTGTTTAAGCAGCAGTGTCAGTGTCCTTTAAGTGCTGTTTAAGCAGTAGTGTCAGTGTCATTTAAGTATCATTTAAGCAGCAGTGTCAGTGTCATTTAAGTATCATTTAAGCAGCAGTGTCAGTGTCCTTTAAGTGCTGTTTAAGCAGCAGTGTCAGTGTCCTTTAAGTGTCCTTTAAGCAGCAGTGGCAGTGTCATTTAAGTGTCATTTAAGCAGCAGTGTCATTGGGGGAGGGAGAGCAGGGCAGGGAGAGAGTTCAGCATCCTGACAGCTTGGTAGATGAAGCTTTCAGTCTGCTCGTTCGTTGATAATACTGATTAAGTTTGAAATGAACAGTTTAGTCTCTTTGTCTCTAAATAAATGTGTTAAAAAACATTGACACTAATAAGAGTTTTATTTTTAGTCCTGTATGACACAAAATGGACTCTTGTGAGCTTTAAGCCTTGTTCTAATGCTCTTACCTCCTCAAAAACAGACCTGGAGTCGTGTTTTGTTTCATTCACATACTGTATGTTAGTAAAGCTCAAAATGCTCTGTTCCACCCTGTGATGTCATGAAGTGGTAGTTTTGCAGCTGCTTTTACCTTTAGTTTGGCAGATACTGAACGTCCAAATGATTCTGTTGAAGGATGTGTGGTGTTTAAAAACACAGTGGAGCACCTCGCGTATTACCACATGACATCACAAGGTGGAACAGTGTTTTCTGTTGAAAAAATGAAACAAAACTGAATAAAACAAACTCCAGATGTGTTTTTGATGAGGACATTATAACACAGATATTTGCATGAATCTCTCATTGGAGAAAACAGAAAAAGAACTTTGCTTTTTTTTTAATTAGACCTTTTATTTTATCTTTTCTTTCTTCTAGTTCAAGAAACCCACTCGAGAATATTGCAAAAACAGCTATTTGAGAAAAGAGAGTCTGAATGATATTGCCTATTAAAATGTGTTGTCTTTGTTGGATGAAAACCATAAGGGAGCAATTGCCAAGGACAGACAATTTGAATCCAGCCGGAGACGCCGTTTTAAAACAACCATTTTCAAAGTTGTACAAATGAAACATACATTTTCAACATCGCAGAGCCCAAATAAAGCATCTATAAACGGCTCGTGAATTACAATTTTGGAGCTCCAACTTTAGGAACTGTTACGTATACAGTACATGAATCGCCTTTGGGTATGTTTTAGTCATTGTGTTTGTCTTGTACTTTTGTTACGGGTATATGTGATGTTTTAGGCTACGTTTATAAGATGACAGTCTGAACAGAAGACGCAAAAGTGGTGTCGCGTCTTCACTTCACTTTTCGGGAAATCTGCGTGCAGAAGTGTATGGAATTGGATTGGGTATGCATGCCAGGCAGCTAGGTGGTGCTGTGATACATTATCACTATCACTATGTCCACGCGCATGTGTACAATGGTAAAGCCGTCCATCCATCCATCTTCTTCCGCTTTTTCCATTTCTGGGTCGCAGGGGCAGCAGTCCAAGCAGATCTGCTGCCCAGAACACAATGCACCAGCCCCCATGGACCCTTCCGCGGGTGGTGAGTCCACGTCACAACTGGCCTTGATGCTTCTGCCCCCAGTGTCCGCAGACACTGGAGGCGAGGTGGGTTAAGTGTCTTGCTCAAGGACACAATGGCAACACCCATTTGTGGGAATCGCACCGCCAACCTTTGGATCAGTGGACTAACGCTCTACCAACTGAGCTACTGCCGCCCCTTCCTTCTTCTCATCTGCGTTGCGAAAAGCAAAACAAAACATGGCTACCGGTAGCAAAAAAAAATGTGTGAAATTCAACTATTGCTTCAGACCACGTTAGACGACAAAGCAACGAAAGCGCAACAAAGTGTGGGCAAACAAACAAAGTACAGTCATACCTCACTTTACGAAAGACCCAGCTAACAAATAATCCAAGTTATGAAACGCGTTTACGTAAAATTTTGGTCTCGGAATACAAAAGAAAATTCAAGTTACGAAACTCAAAATCTCAAAAATTTGCGTAATGTGCGCTCGGAAATGCGCTCGGCTTCGCAGCAGCCCGAATCCCCCATTGCAACTCTACTTCTGAAAAAAATCACGTTACGAAACCACTTCTGGAACAAATTAATTTCGTAAGGTGAGGTATGACTGTACACTGATATATGGACCGATGTGACGTAAACGCGTACGCAACGTCAGCAGATTTGACCAGAGTTTTGCGTCTTGGGCAGTGTAGACGAAAACGCTACGGCGGAGCGTATTCAAGTTTTCCACTTTGGAGGGCGGTTTCAGTTTTTTTGCATTTTTAAGCCCCCAAAACGGCGTCACCGTCTAAACGAAAGCCACTTCCAATAAAATATTTTGTCGTTTTTACCCGTAAGCGTTCTCGTGTAAACAGGCCCTTAGTCATGGCGTTTATTGTCTTGTTTCTCAGATGTTTTATGTTCACTGTGGGCCTAGGGGGCGCTGTAATTTCAAATCCTCTGTGTGCAACCTGTACATATGGTTTTTGACAATAAATCTGACTTAAAACTTTGATTTGTACGTACCAATATTAATCTTGTCGGGATCTCGAGCACGACTCACACGGACCGCCATCTGAAACACAAAACGACAAAAAACATTACAAATCAGAGTGATTGACCAGCGTAGGGGCCCCCAGTTCTTTCAGGGCCCAAGCTGGGTTTTTGTTCTCCTGTGAACTGGCCCTTAGAATCACAATCTAAAGAGGTCTGTGTAGCGGTGGTTTAGCGTACTACCATAACCGTTGTAAAGGTCCTATTCATTCATCGAGTTTTTTTGTTTCTTTTTTTTTTTTTTTTGAGGAGCATTGGTAAAAGCTGTTTTTGAATGAATCCTAAAACATCTTGTCATTGCCCCTTTTCGTACCAGAAGTGCACATCCATCAATGGAAAGGAACAGTTTTAAAAGCGTTTATAGTACATTTTCAGATGATATTGTTTATTTATTTCTCTGTGCTCTGTGTGTGATTACTTTGTGTTTTGACGGTAAACACAAACCCCAAAACTAAAACAATAATCTGTATTAAACATAGTCTGTACAAGGAAGTGGACTAAGGGAGTGATGTCACCCGTAGTGTTCAGATCCAGGCAAATGAAGCTCACTGAGGCTGAGATTTTAAGGTGGAATTTGGAGTCAAGTTAAAAATATCAGGAACCGGAATTGATTTACGGACAAAATAGCTAAATAAAACCTCCAGGATCATGTAGAGCGGGTTAATTTTCAATTGGGTTAGCTATGTCCATTTATAAATACAGTCTATGGTATTAAGGTGGAATTCTCACGTATTTAAGGAGAAATTCTAGTGTGTTTAAGGTGGAATTCTCATGTATTTAAGGAGGAATTGTGTATTTAAGGAGGAATTGTCGTGTATTTAAGGAGGAATTCTGGTGTGTTTCAGGTGGAATTCTCATGTATTTAAGGAGGAATTCTCATATATTTAAGGAGGAATTTTGGTGTGTTTAAGGAGGAATTCTCATGTATTTAAGGTGGAATTCTCATGTATTTAAGGAGGAATTCTGGTGTGTTTAAGGTGGAATTCTCATATATTTAAGGAGGAATTCTCAAGTATTTAAGGAAGAATTCTGGTGTGTTTAAGGTGGAATTCTCATGTATTTAAGGAGGAATTCTCATGTATTTAAGGAGGAATTCTGGTGTGTTTAAGGAGGAATTCTGGTGTGTTTAAGGTGGAATTCTCACATATTGAAGGTGGAATTCTGGTGTGTCTAAGGTGGAATTCTCATGTATTTAAGGAGGAATTCTCATGTATTTAAGGAGGAATTCTGGTGTGTTTAAGGTGGAATTCTCACATATTGAAGGTGGAATTCTGGTGTGTCTAAGGTGGAATTCTCATGTATTTAAGAAGGAATTCTGGTGTGTTTAAGGTGGAATTCTCATATATTTAAGGAGGAATTCTCAAGTATTTAAGGAAGAATTCTGGTGTGTTTAAGGTGGAATTCTCATGTATTTAAAAAAGGTGTGATGTTGGTATCCAGTAATGACAATGAAAGGGGTGTAGGCTATAAACACTGAAAGAACACTTCCTGGAAAAGGAGGGCACCACCTCATGACATCATCTGGTGAAACGTGGGGTCCTTTAAGCATGCTCACCAGTCTTACCGTAAAAAGCCACACAAGAATGTTAAAACGCGGCATAATCTTTCAAAACCTCTCCACCTAAATTGTGCAAAACGGACGCTCATATTCCGGCTTTACTAATTTGGCGTGTTAATCAGTCGCAACACCAAATCTGATCCCGGTAATAACGAGACGAGCCTGAACGCGCATAAGGCCGTCGATAATGGCGGTGCATGCTGGGAGCGGTGAGGCGAGGGGGGAAGGGGGGGCAGAGTCACGGGTGAGTGCCGAGAATGAGAGGACCGGGCCGATTCGAGGAGGAGGAGGAGGAGGAGGAGGAGGAGGGGGCTGTCTGGGCGTTGATCGATTCCAGGCTTGGTATTTTCCAGACAGGCTGAATGGCAAAGGTCAAAGGTCGGCCGCTCTTGTTTCCTATGAAAAAGCGGCGGTGTGTGTGAGTGTGTGTGTGCGCCAGTGAGTGTGCCGTCAGATACGCTCGCCGTTCAAAGAGACGCGCCGAGCTATTTTGGAATGTGCAAATTTGGAATGCGAAAAAGCTGGATATTTTTCACAGCTTTGCCTCGGAATTTTGAATGTGTTTCTGTGTTCTTGGTATGCTGAAGTAGGAGCGGTTTGACACTCTGACTCTAGCTGCTCAAAGCTTTTTTAACGCTTTTGTCGGTAGTATAGCTGGAGAAGGTATTGTACATGAAGTGTGTTGCTCTAGGATACAACGTCAGTGCGCAAAAGGTTAAAATCCTCACCCTGATCAACTGCACCAATTTTTTTTCGTTCATGAATAGCTAAATAACCACATTCCAGTATCTCTGTTTTGGTGATAAGCCGTGTTACCGACGATACCTACGTAACCAACAATGAAAGATTCAAAACAAAATTCTTAAATAGTTGTATGTTGTACCCCTGAGCATGACACTTCATTATTCTAGCCTGGATTTGGATTTTTTTGCTATAACTGCTGTAATAGTAATTGATCATAGTTTCTACATCATGACTTGCATTTCAAAAGTCTAAAATTAAGTAAGATTATATGTTAAAATCTACGTTGGATGCTAATTAAAACAATACACATGCAGCTCTGGAAAAAAATAAGAGACCACTGCATTTTTTTCCCTGAAATCAGCATCTCTACATGTATTACAGCCATTCCATTCCAGCGTCTGTTGAATTCCAACACAAACACAAAGCTGAGCTACTTCAGTTCTTGCACCAGGAGTGGAATAAAGTCACCCAAGAACAATGTGAAAGACTGGGACTAAACCAGGTGTGAACCAAGACTAAATCAGGTCTAAACTTGGACTGAAAAAGGTTAAAACTGGGATTAAACCAGATCTGAACCAGGACTAAACCAGGTTAAAACAGGGACTAAACCAGGACTAAACCGGTCTGAACCAAGACTAAACCAGATCTAAACTAGAACTAAACCAGATCTGATCCAGGACTAAACCAGGACTAAACTAGGATTAAACCAGACCTAAACTTGGACTGAACCAGGACTAAACCAGGTTAAAACAGGGACTAAACCAGGACTAAACCGGTCTGAACCAAGACTAAACCAGATCTAAACTAGGACTAAACCAGATCTGATCCAGGACTAAACCAGGACTAAACTAGGATTAAACCAGACCTAAACTTGGACTGAACTAGGACTAAACCAGGTTCAAACAGGGACTAAACCAGAACTAAACTAGGACAAAACCCAGTCTGAACCAAGACTAAACCAGGTCTAAACTAGGACCCAAGAACAATGTGAAAGACTTGTGAAGAGCATGACAAGACGCATGAAAGCTGTGATTAAAAATAAGGGTTATTGCACCAAATATTGATTTGTGAACTCTTCTTAAGTGTAAACATTAGTATTATGTTGTTTTAAAATGAATTTGATTTTGTTTCTTTGCATTGTTTGAGGACAGAAAACATGCATCTTTTTTGTCATTTTCTGCAAATAAATGCTCTAAACGATAATGTTTTTATTTGGAATTTGGGGGAAATGTTGTCAGTAGTTTATAGACTCAAACAAAAATGTTCCTTTTGCCCAAGCACAAACCTATAAGTAGTCAAATCAGAAAAACTGATCATTTTGCAGTGGTCTCTTAATTTTTTCCAGAGCTGTAGATACAATACAATACATGCAAAACAAATAGCCTACAACATAGGTTTCAGCTTTATTAATAATGAAGTTTCAATTTGCTATCAATAACTATCATTACAGTTGACGTTTAGCTTCAAACAAACATCTCCATAGTAGTGGTTAAAGCAGGCATGTCCAAACTATTCTATTTTTCTTGGTGAATTGGCTGAATTGGCCAATTTTGACTGCAGGTTTTTTGAAAATCTACAATATTTAATATTTATTGTGTGGTTTTGAGGATCTTAGCGTGAATAAAGAACTGATAGCTCATTCTAACGTGTTAAATATGCATATATTTTAATTATTCACTGTACTGAGCACCAGTCTATGGCCCTCGATCGGCCCTCTGCTTCGTCTGTGTTTACATATGTGACCCTTGATGAAAAAAGTTCAGACACCCCTGGGTTAAAGGAACTATATGTAAGACTCCATAAACATGAACTGTGAGTCCCTAGATACTATCAACATACAGTATTCAGTCAAAAATATTGTTCTTTTTGATAACAGTTGTATTGATTTATTCCTGATTACAAAACATTGGACATGATAGACAAGTTGTTATAATTTGGTGTTTTGGGTTTTTTTTGAGTTACCTCTTGCCAGTTTGGATGCATAAATCCAGTTGGTTTATACCTAAAATGCCTCTCTCTGATCTGAACGGTCCTGACCTAAACCCCAACACCTGCAGCCAATCCTGAGTCGGTGCTAGTGCAGCGTCTGCAGCTCAGGGAGGGAATTCTGGAGGTTCTTAGGCTTAGACGAACTTTATTGATCCTCAAGGGAAATTATTTTGACACAGTAGCTCACTTATCACAATATAATATACAGTAATAACAAATAGTAAAAATTAAATGTAATTATTTCTAAATAAGTAGCAAAAAAGAGACAAATTTGAGTCAAATAAGACATAATTATATAAATAAATGTGTATGTACAAGTCAAAATAATATAAAATCACAGCTATATACAAGAGGCAAGAAAAGCAGTGTAATGCAACAAAAGTAAATAAACTGAGAATTATGTATTTATTTATTTATGTATTTATTTATTTGTATTATTTTTTTTACTTTTTTATTTTATTTTAATTTATTATTTTATTGTTATTTATTTATTTATTTGTTATTATTATTATTATTATTATTATTATTATTATTATTATTATTATTTTATTTTTTTATTCCGTCACCTGTTTGTCTCCATGGAGATTTTTTTTCCTCTGCTTTAGCTGGAATATTCCACAGTATGGCATTAGACTTATCAATCTCCATAAGGACAAGAAGGAGACGGCATTAGGCAAAGTTACTAGTTATATCAGTGGAGAGGCGACTTAAATGAACATTGAACCACCCCTGGACGAAGGAGGGAATACACGTCTCGCTTTTAAATAATTTTTGCAGCACTAAATAAATGCCTATAATTAACATCTGCATGTTTATAGGTTTAATAACTGAGAATGAGACAAACTTAGCCTTAACTTCTATCTGCAGGTTAAGGCCCTGGAGACACATATTAGTTTTTATTTATTATTGAGGATTATTTCCCATTCAAATCTGGTTTTGTTTCCAGTCGTTGTCCTCAGTTTTAATCATTCTGAACCCCGTGGATAGCCTGGCATTTCCAAACATTCTACGCTTGTATCCAGCGCCTGAATGTCCGACCAAACATGTGATTAGTTATCGTGATAAATGAGTCCCTGTGTGTTTGTTGTGAAAAGGCCTTAGCCCCGCCCCTCTCATAACTCCAGCCTCGGACACGGCGATGACACGTCCACAATGAGAGCCTCTCCTGTGTCACGCCGCTCTCATTCACATTTCCAGACACGCACATGTAAATGCAGAGCAGCCAGACAGCGCAGGTAACAGCAGCCAAAATACACACTTAACACGGCTGACCTCGGCGCTAATGAGCTCCAGGTAACGCGTGGTGAAGGCGCTGTCAGGGCTCTTGCTAACGTGCTAACCTTAGACTTAGACAAACTTTATTGATCCACAAGGGAAATTATTTGGATATAGTAGCTCACTAATCATAATATAATATATAACAGAGGGTAACAAAAAAAAATCTTGTTGGACATTGGTCATTTATGCTCAGAGTCGCTCCTTTTGGAAGTCTTAAAAAGGTTTTAAACTCTCGGATGAGGGTTTATTTTTAACACATTCATAGTCTGTGGCAAAGGAGAAATGCAATTTGTCAACTGGACAAATGTTTATTTAAATGAACTTAAATTATTTAAATAAACGTTTGTCCGGTTGACAAATTGAATTTCTCCTCTGGCACGGATTCTACCTGGACGCCTGAGGGATTCTACACGTGTTGGTAGTTTGAGCAAAAAAAAAAAATACAAATAAAACAGCTAGACATTTTTTTTGAATCTTTATCAACTACTCATTACTACTTTAATACTTTTACTTAAAGGAAAAGTAAAATTTTTTACAATTTCAGCCTTATTTCGGTAATAAAACAAGTTGTTTTACTCACCCATATCACTTTGGTGTCATATGGAGCATTTCCGGAGATGTTTTAGATTAGCGTTAGGCTAACGCCGTTAGCCTAGCGCGACTTATAGCCATAGCTCAGGGCATTCCCAGAGCATGTAATATGCCCCGTGCGGGCTCCAAATAACACAAACTTTAGCACTTTTCAAATCATAGAAGCTCGATGTCTTTAGTCTACGATTTCGTTTGGTCAAAAGTGGCCTGTAATCCGAGATTTAGCCATAGTTTCGAGTAGATGAGGAGGCCAGTGCGCATGCGCGGAGTGTGCTCTCAGCTCCCGGGACCCAAACATGGAACGCATAGCTGTAAACTATGGATAAATCTCGGATTACAGGCCACTTTTGATTCAAACGAAATCGTAGACTAAAGACATCGAGCTTCTATGATTTGAAAAGTGCTAAAGTTTGTGTTATTTGGAGCCCGCACGGGGCATATTACATGCTCGGGGAATGCCCCGAGCTATGGCTATAAGTCGCGCTAGGCTAACGGCGTTAGCCTAACGCTAATCTAAAACATCTCCAGAAATGCTCCATATGACACCAAAGTGATATGGGTGAGTTAAACAACTTGTTTTATTACCGAAATAAGGCTCAAATTGTAAAAAAACGTGAATTTTCCTTTAAAAGTAGATTTTACTTTTTTAAGTGATACTTTAAGTTTACTTTGCTCCAGTATTTGTATTTTTACTTGAATAACAAAATTGAGTACTGCATGTATTTGTCTCAATGGAGATTTATTTATTTATTTATTTAATTTTATTTTTTTACTTATTTATTTATTTATTTTATTTTATTATTTTTATTTATTTATTTATTTATTTACAGTATTTATTTATTTTATTTTTTTGTTTTTTATTTATTTATTTTTTTCCGTCACCTGTTTGTCTCCACGGAGATTTTTTATTTTTTTTGCTTTACCTGGAATATTCCACAGTATGGCATTAGACTTATCAATCTCCATAAGGACAAGAAGGAGACGGCATTAGGCAAAGTTACTAGTTATATCAGTGGACTTAAATGAACATTGAACCACCCCTGGACAAAGGAGGGAATACACGTCTCGCTTTTAAATGAACTTTTGTAGCACTAAAAACGCCTATAATTAAAATGTGCATGTATATAGGTTTAATGCCATATTGTGGTTGCCTGGAAGAATCCATGACTCATCGCTGTACCAGCGAGTGAGTCTGGTAACGCTTGATCCACAGAATGCGCTGCGGTTGCGCGTAGACAGACAGCTAAGTGAACCAATCAGAGATTGCGCCATCTTGATTCAAAACTGAGGCGGAACTTCCGCTGCCTAAGAGTGACTTTGCGGGCAAAGGCGGGTGCACTGACGTCACCATCTTTGAACGAATCAGAATCGCGGAGTCGGTTTGGAACCGGAGGAGCGAGAGTGGATGGAGAGTGTCCAAATGGTATCGCGGTGTATAGGAAATACAGAGAGATATCATTTGGCTGGCCAGGTAAATATTGTGGAACATTCCAGGCAATGCAAAACAAATTTCTATGCTGTCAGAAAAGTTACGTAGTGCCTTTAAAATATATGCAGAGGACAACTAATGTTGTTAACTGTCCACGTTAACATGATGTTTTTTAATTCCGAATGAACTGTTCTGAAATAAATAGTTCGGAAATAAAATATTCTACTTCGAGTTTACATGGAAATAATAATTCCGAATTGAGGTTTACATGGAAAACACGTTAAATCGGCTTTAATTCCGCTCAACGCCTGGGGGGTCGGGAAGGGTTCTGAACGCATTTACGTCGACGGGAAGAAAACGCACAGTTCAGCTGCTACCAACTTTTTCGTCATCTCGGTTTGTCGTTACGCCACGGACACAAACATGATCCAAACTTTTTTCGCAGTCATTCCGATGATAATGAAGCAGCAGCTGGAGAGTTATGTCTGTCAACTGAGGAGGACAAGGGAAGAGCGTCGGAGAAGGAGGAAGAAGATAAACTGAGTCGACGGCTGCTCTACCTCAGCCCACTCCCGCATCCCGCTCACAAATCCAAAGAGCAGTGGAAGAACGTCCGAAGCGAGGCCTAAACCATCGGAATCGGAATAAAGTTTAATTCCAAATAATCTTTTTCATTAGAAATTAAGTGTTTACATGGTCTTTTTAAAGCGGAATTAATTTTTATTCAGCATTAAATTATTTTTATTCAGAATTTAAGCTCTCATGCAAACGTAGCAGTGCTAACGAAGCTAAAAACAATAGCAGCTAGCAAGTTTCAAAGTTGCGTAAAGAAACGATCAGAAAGTCCTGGGTGAAGGCTTGTGGACTTTAAAAACAGGTCAAGAGATACTGCGTAGTGTTTTTCAGCTTTTTATTAAATTAATAAAACAATTCAGTTATTTTTATTCGGAGTTAAAAGCTCTTATTTTAAACGTAGCAATGCTAACCAAGCTAAAAACAATGGCAGTTGGCAAGTTTCAAAACTGCGTAAAGAAACGATCAGAAAGTCCTGGATGAAAGTTTGTGGAATTTAAAAACAGGTCAAGAGATACTGCGTAGTGTTTTTCAGCTTTTCATTAAATTAATAAAACAATTCAATTATTTTTATTCGGAATTAAAGCTCTCATGTAAACGTAGCAGTGCTAACCAAGCTAAAAACAATAGCAGCTAGCAAGTTTCAAAGCTGCGTAAAGAAACGATAAGAAAGTCCTGGGTGAAGGTTTGTGGACTTTAAAAACAGGTCAAGAGATACTGCGTG
The DNA here is from genome assembly GCA_036785185.1 of Paratrypauchen microcephalus. Classification (NCBI taxonomy): domain Eukaryota; kingdom Metazoa; phylum Chordata; class Actinopteri; order Gobiiformes; family Gobiidae; genus Paratrypauchen; species Paratrypauchen microcephalus. The sequence goes on along the minus strand of JAVJIX010000022.1, from coordinate 9,030,388 downwards.
GTGCTTTTCAGCTTTTTTTAAATTGATAAAACAATTAAATGGTCAGAGTTAGCAAATTACAGTTTTGGGGGTTATGTAGCCTAGTTGCTAACTTTCCCGTCAGTTGGATTGTTTTGTGTAGGCCATAAACATGCTAATAATATAGGGTGAACAGATTTTCCAAATTAAAAACTGGGACACCCTCGGTTTGTGGTGGTTGGTATTAATAAAACTGTGAAAGGAGTGCGTAATTAATGAAAATTGTTCTGCAGTATAGTCACATTTGTTTGTGTTTTGGTCATTTTAAAGCAGCTTTTCTGTATTTTACCTAAAAAAAATGACAATTTATGCCTCTCGTTACTGTTGGCTGGGATCAATTTTTTCAAAAATAGGGACACCTGGGACATTTCTGGTATAAAACTGGGACAAATCAGTGGTTTTGTATAAATCTGCTGGGACAGGGGACACGGGGCTCAAAACTGGGACTGTCCCGGGTAAAATAGGGACGTCTGGTCACCTTATGATAATATACATTTTTATATCTATTTTCAGTTTTCTCTCAAATATTATTACTTCTCTGGTTAAAATGAGCATCTTGATAAAATATAGCTTAATATAAATTCATAAGCCTATATATAGCGTAGTCCCATAGGCTATTGTAAAGAGAAACGATTTTAATTACACTTTTCTTAACATAATCATTCAGCCATCGGCTTAATAAACTAAATCTGGATTATAAAATTGACTCTTGTGAGGTTTTAGCCATGTTATAATGCCGTTTCCTCCTCAAAAACAGACCCGGAGTTGTGCGTTTGAGTAACTCTTTATTATTAGTCTGTACATTTCCAAAGCTCAAAGTGCTCTGTTCCACCTTGTGATGTCATGACGTAGTAGTTTTCAAGTTACCAGCTACTACTTTTTTACCTTTTGTTCAGTAGAGATTGGACATTCCTGAGCTGAAATTACCCAAATGATTCTAGTGAAGGTGTATAGAGTTTCAAAACACAGTGGAGCACTTCTTCCTGTATTACCGCATGACATCACGAGGTGGAACAGAACGTTTTCTGTTTGAAAAAAAGAACCTAAATGTGCAGGTTTGTGCGATAAACGTGTGTGAATGAAACAAAACACGACTCCGGGCATGTTTTTGATAAGGAAACATTATAGCGCACACGCTGGATCCGAAATGTGCATAATATAGGCGCTTGTATTGAAATTCCGATCTTTCCGAACGTTGAGGACACGCTGTGCTAGCTGCCGGTCGTGTTGCTGGGGGAGGGTCAGGACACACATAGAAAATCTTCCTCCCTCCCTCCACTTCCCCTCGCTCTCCCACTCCTTGCAGGCATGTTGTCAAACCCACCCCTCCCCCCACCTGGGACTTGAACCCGTGACCCCCTCGCCACCTACGCCCCCTCCCGCACCTCTCCCCCGGCGGTCAACGGGTTCACTTGAGGCTCAGGAACGCCATTAGGGCGAGAGTGGCGCGCGGAAGTTACCTCAGCTCTAGGCAAAGGTGAGCGCCTCAGATAGATCCGAGCCGGTAAGGGAAGACCAGTTTAGCCTGCGGGTCACGGGCTGCGACGTTTGTGACGACAACGACAGGTTTTGTTACAGAAATGTTTCACAGGGGCCTCTCCCATTGTTCATCACATGTCAAAGTTGTGATCAGGTCAATGGGGAAACTTGTACTTTGACATAGCCAGAGAAGTAGCCTCAAGCAGCCAAATACATCGAACAGTTTTGGACTCCTTTTTGAACTAATGTAAAATTTCAAAGAATGCAAAAGAAAGCTCATTAAAGGGATAGTGCTTTTTTTTTTTTTTATGTGAATCTGTATGGCGTCCCCTTCAGCAGTGTCGTGCATTAAAGGAGAATTAACGTTTTTTACAATCTGAGCATTATTTCGGTAATAAAACAAGTTGTTTTACTCACCCATAGCACTTTGGTGTCATTTGGAGCACTTCCGGAGATGTTTTAGATTAGCGATATCCGTAACGTGAGTTCTCAGGGCATATGTTTGTGGTCTCCAAATAACACAAACTTTAGCACTTTTCAATTTATAGAATCTCAATGTCTTAGTCTACACTTTCGTTTGAGTCAAAAGTGGCCTGTAATCCGAGATTTATCCATAATTTACAGCTTTGCGTTTCATGTTTGGGTCCTGAGAGCTGAGAGCGAAATAAGCTGTAACTCCGCACATGCGCATTGTCCTCCTCATCTACTCGAAACTATGGATAAATCTCGGATTACAGGCCACTTTTGACTCAAATGAAAGTGTAGACTAAGACAATGAGCTTCTATGATTTGAAAAGTGCTAAAGTTTGTGTTATTTGGAGACCGCAAACATATGCCCCGAGAACTCACATTACGGAGATCGCTAAACTAAAACATCTCCGGAAATGCTCCAAATGACACCAAAGTGCTATGGGTGAGTAAAACAACTTGTTTTATTACCGAAATAAGGCTCAGATTGTTTAAAAAAAACGTTAATTCTCATTTAACACTGACTTACCCCTGACAGTGTCCTCTGAGCCGAGTTCTGCCCCGGTTCTAGAGCTCAAGAAAGTAGGTCCAGTATGTTAGCGGGGACAGTTAATAAAGCCTGTTTTTCTTCTCAAAACAATATTTGTCCAAAAAGTGATATATTTGCATCACAAAATAGTTGTCCGCGAAAAATTCAGCAGTCAGAATCGCTTGGTGCTATTTTCTCTCAAGTCGTATCACTGCGCGCCTATTATTATTATTAGCATGTTCACTTGTAAGTGGATGTTAAATTAGAAGAGGGGGTGGAATTAAATACGTTTTCTTCTTCCCACTCCTTTTTGGATAAATGTTTTTTGTCGTTATTTCTGTTATGAAAATAAATGAATAAATTAAATAACCTATAACACCTAACATCACATTATGTTAGGTTGCGGCGACATTTACGCCCCGAGTAATTTTCATATTGTTGTAGCAATAATTATTGGACGTTTGCTAATAGCAGAAACAATTTTGTAGTCCTTTTTTAAGCTAAATTCAAGTTTTAATTAACATATCACATTACGTTGGGTTGCAGTGACGTTTCATATTTTCAAAAAGACCCAGACTAATTTTCATGTTGTTATAGCTACATTATATTGGACATTTGCTAACGGTAGCAACAATTTTGTAGTTCTTTTTGAACCAATGCTACGCTACATTTAAGCTAAATTTCTGATTTAGTTAACATATTTTACATTAGGTTGGCGCACAATTTCATATTTTTGAAAGCACCCAGACTAATATTCATGTTGTTATAGCTACAGTATATTGGACGTTTGCTAATGGTAGCAACAATTTTGTAGTTCTTTTTGAACTTATGGAATCTTTCCTCCAATGCTACGCTACATTTAAGCTAAATATCTGATTTAGTTAACATACCGCATTACGTTAGGTTGCAGTGACATTTCATATTTTCGAAAAGGCCCAGACTAATTTTCATGTTGTTATAGTTACATTATGTTGGACGTTTGCTAATGGTAGCAACAATTTTGTAGTCCTTTTTGAACTTATGGAATCTTTCCTCCAGCGTTACGGTACAATTAAGCTAAATTCATGTTTGAATTAACATACCGCATTACGTTAGTTTGCGGCGGTTACATGCTGCTATTTAGACACGGACGTCTAATTGTCAGAGTAGCAGCATTATAATATTATTTTTCAAGCGTCCTACTATGTCAACATTTTTTTTCATTGTCATAATTGTCATTTTCATAATTTTCGCAGTGTTGTAGCTATCTTGGATGTGTGCTAATGGTAGCGCTAAAACTGTATCCTTGAATGCGTCGCGAGAATTAAAGTGCTACCGCTAAACCGCTAACATTTGTCAAAGATAGATAAATTTAATCTGTGTAGAAGTCGCAGCGAGCATCTTCACTCTCAATCACCAACGCGCTGGGTCATTAGGGTATAGGCCGATATGTAGAGGTGATTAAATCCATTTAAGTTAATCGTGTCGCAGTAGTAAGATGCCCGTTAGCTGTTAGCGTGAAACCAATTTGTTAGCTGCGGATTCTTTTAACTGCAGCAGGACTTACTCATGTCTTTACGGTAGTGTTACGGTGTTATTTTATTATCCTTGACCTGGTTTTATTTTGTATTTTCTCTAGCTGTGTTTAGAGTTTTACTTCCTGATCCTGTATTGATTGTTTGCCCCGCCCTAACGTGTCTCACCTGTGTCTTTTTCATCTATACGTAAATATCTACCCTTTGTTGATTCATTTGTCATTGTCAGTATCATGCTTTTTCTTCTGGTTGTTTTTTTTAAACATCTTTGCGCATGCAATCCTTCAGTTCTATCTGCTCTAAACGTGACAGTAAGTTTACTAAATTGATTGTTATATGGCGATTCTAATGGACGATCCCTCAAACACGTGATCAAAACTCCAGAACGAGCCCAAAACGTGTGTTCAAATTCGCAACACACTTAAGTTTTACATGAATGAAACCCAGTAGTGAGTAATAATATTTCTTCTCCCACTTAGCTGTCCATTCAAGGTGTTTCCTCTCAGCGTTGACTACATCAGCAAGAAGAAAAAAAAAAGTACCGTAAGCACAAAACTTCTGAGGAGCGAGCGGGAGGCGAGGAGCAGGACTACCGCGGCCGTCTGATCGATGTGGATGGATTGGCCCATAGGTCATGTCAGAGGTAATGAAAATGGTGATATCCCTTCCCCCCCATGTCTGCTTTGGCTGCTTCTGGCCATGTGACCGGTCTGCTGCTACTACCTGCCCAGACAGGATCAATATTTCTCCCTTATTGTCATTCACGTCTACCGGCTAACCCCGCTGTTGTCTACGCACAAGTACACCTTTGTAGTAGCCGATTTAAAACACGCACAATAGGCTAATCCCTCCGCTACACACTTGCCCGTGAACTGAAATAGCCCCCGCGTTTGACAGGTTACCCCGACAAATTCGCTGATTCCACCTCGTAGAACGCAAGACACCACCACACACGCGCCCCGGTTCTGAATGAAACCGTGTGCGCAGAAGCCCCCCCACGCTAGGAGCACTTCCTGGCTGCCTCCGCTCCGCCGGCTGCCTCCCTGGGCGTTCCTGCTTCGGGGTTGCATCATGCTTGTAAGTAGCGTCGGTGTGGGCAAACATCTCCACACACACTGTCACATAGTGTTACTGTCCGCTCCGTAGCGCAAGCGGAATGCAGCTACAGGAAAAGAATTTCAGTCGCTTTCACGATCTCTAAAAACCAAACCAGCGTTTCGAAAATGAATCCAAAAAGTAGCTAAGATCTACTGCATGGAAGAAAAAAAAAAAAAAAAAGACTTACCGGTGTTCTTGCTGCCGCCGGTCCGCATTGCCTTGGCTACACCCTTGCAACAAAAGCTACCCTGTCTACTCCATCCATTTTCTTTTTTCACCACTTATTGTACACTTCTATATCTCCATCCTCCCTCGTTTTTCCCAGCTCTCGGTGTCCTTCCTTCCTCCCTTTAAGCGGCGTTCACGAACTGCAGAACTGTCTGGCACCAACGGAACGAGGGAGCGAGAGAGGAGAGTGCAAACCAGGACAAGCGAGCTGTGTCAGATTGAATGAATATTGTGCACTACAGCTCCGTCTGCCTCTCTTTCTCTCTCTCGCTCTCTCTCTCTTCCTTCCCTCCCCCCTTCACGGCGCTCGGGAGCAGACACCCCTCCTCCACTCCTCCGGATCTGGCCCCCTTCTCTCTCTCTATCTGTTGTCCTCGCCTCGCCTCTCTCAGCCACTCTCCCTCGTTTCATGCGTTTTTTTTGGCGGGCGAAGAAAACACAGACTACACTTGCTGACGGGGCGGTCGCCGAAGCCGCGGCTCTGTCCTCAGTGACCCGAGGCAAAGCGCATTGTGACATCATTAAGACAAGTTGTTCCCACGTGGTTCGCTGACACACATTTGAGAAATTTGAGTTAGGTGAAGATTTGAAGCTGTTTTGTTGCCCGGCGTCAAAGGTTACCATATGGGAAGAACAGCTCCGGTTGCTTCTTTTGTTAGCTTTTCTCGGCGCTGGGTCTGCGACGCGTTCTCAGAGGTTGTGCGAGGTCACGGAAAGTGCAGTTTTGAAGTTTGTCTACAGAGAGGAGCGCGGTGAGCTAGAATATACGAGCAGAGACCCCAGCTGAACTCTGCCGGAGAGAGTTTAGTAGCTGAAATCATCTAAATTATTCTAGTGAAGGTGAGGTGTGCGGAGTTTAAAAACACAGTGGAGCACTTCCTGTATTATCACATCACATGGTGGACCTGTTTAAGAGAAGAACTCAGACAAAATATGCGGGGTTTGTGTGTCAAACATGGGAGAATAAAACAAAACACAACTCCAGGTGTGTTTGTGTTGAGGAAACGATATTGTAACATAGATCAGAAAATAGTCTAATATAGAACCTTTAAAACATTACAAAAAAAAAATGCACAAAATGACAAAACATATTTTCACAGGACAACCCCAGAGGCTTGTCTTGTCGCTTGTCAAGTCAAAGTCAACTTTATTGTCAATTCTGCCATATGTGCTCGACATAGAGTGAATCAAAATTTCGTTTCTCCCTGGCCAAGCAGTGCAAAAAAAGACAGTGTAAAATAAAGACAATATAAAGACAATACAAAACTATTTAAGGACAAAATTGTATTGAAATAGTTGCATCTCTTTCCAACCTTCATTTTGTTTGAAAAGGGCCAACATGACTCTTCTCTCCATAGAAAACACTATATTTGGGTCATTCCAGAATTGGAGGACATTTGGGCTTTAAAATTCTTGAAAAATAAACCTTCACTTTTCTGATTTTCTGCTACATATTCATCAATAATAGGTAACAAACTATCAAATGCTTGATTAGCTCAGCTTATGGATCAATGGTACAATTTTTTATTACATAATTTATTTATTTATTTCCTCTAATCACAGTAACAGGGTTGCAGGTAACAGGGTTGCAAATCCGCACTAAAGTTCGCTTTATCTCAGGAGTAGAAGCTGTTTAGCTGTTACTGCTAATCAAGAAGAAAAACTTATTTATGCAAATAAGTAAAGGAAAAAAAAAAATAATTGTCTTATTCTGATCCTTTGCATAACAGGGTTGCATGAGGCAGAGTGAGACATTCAATCAAGGCTAACTATAAAAATATGAAAAACAGAAGAGAAGACAAACCTTTGCTCTGCCCATTCTTTTGGAAAACTGTTTGATGATGTCAAGTCCAGGGGATCATGTGGTTCTGCTTTCTTCTTCTTCTACCAGACTAAAAATTGCCTGGTTTACACCTGACCATATCACAAGTGAGATATGGTCTGGAAGCCACCTTCGAAATATCTCGTACCAAAGGTGTGGTTTACGATCACCAACGGCCGTTTATTGGGCGTTACGAATGTCTATCATTTGGCGTATACATAGCCCGTATCCAATCATGTCAGTTGTCAGTTCAAACTACAAGTTTCCGTTTGTCCCGTAGTACGCGTCACCGTCTTTCCACCCCTCCCCGCTCTCTGATTGGCTCCCAGAATCAGGAGAGCTCGCTTGCCATAGGCGCCAGGCGGTCTTTCAGATCGAAATGAACGAAAGCAGCCTGGGATTTCCCAGGTTAGGCTAAAAATGTTCTGGTAACAGGGTTGTGTGCATGTTGTGGGACACATGTTCCATGAATAATGATTATTATTTGTTCCCACAGTTACAAGAGATGGCAATGAAACAAATAATACAAAAGAAATAATAATAAAAATTAAAATAATTTATTCTGTTTTATTTGAGATTCAGTTTGGCCATTAGAGGGGTGGGACAAGAGGAAAATGGCATTTTGGGGGTACTCCAGACTTATTTGGTATTTTAAAAACTATTTTCAAGCATTCTTTTCTCATAGTTTTTTTTAGATTTGGTCTCAGGACATGTAAATTCACTCAGAAACTGTATGTTTTAGTATTTTGTATGTGGATTATTTAATATTTGATGGGTTAGACGTAAAATGTCCTCCAATTCTGGAATGACCCATTTACATGCACATCAGTAAAAGTGTATCACTCGTCTAGTCCAATTTAAAAATAGAATTTTCAAAATGCACGTAAACCCAAGAACTACAACTGAGGTGTCGTGGTTTGAATCTCTCATGTCCCAGTTTGGAGAAGCTGGTACATAATCTAATGCCCGCTGCATGTGTCTGATTTAGATTACACGCAACTGCACAAGGTAAGAAACAGCCAGGGAAATAAAGGACAATAATGTGCTTGGACATTTCCTCAGTTGTTGTGATCAGTCGTGGTGACAAAGTACAGCCCCTCCACTGCGGGCTAGGACATGTTGTTTTCTTTTGCTTTGCTATGTAAAGGTGAAAGTGAAAACTACCAGAGCTTCAGTGTGTTTACTTGTGCTGCAGAGAGCAAATAACATGTCCCTAACATGTCTGAACATCAAACGCTCAACATAAATGAGAAGAGATTTGCGCCAAAAGTGAAAAAATGTATGAGAGCTGTTTTTATTAGCTATTTCAAACCTATTTGGTTCAGACCTCCACCCAGAGGACCTTCACGTGACTCAACTCCATCCACAGGTCCCTGAAAAGTAAACAAACAGCGGCCGTGCCAAAAGACCACCAAAGTCCACTGTTTCCTGGCTGCTGTTTTCAATGTAATGTTACTAAAGGTTTGTGCCTAATCTTCACCAGACGCAGCGCCAATGGCAACACGTTTACGCACAAAACAGCTATGTAAATTTGTATTTACGCCATTGTAGGCCACATGTTGACGATTAAATATGCTTTATTTCTGCGGCATGTTTTAGACTGCTAATTTCCCTATGGAAGAAGATGCGTGAAAAGTCCCTCAGTCGTCCAGGTAGAATCCATGATAACAGGAGAAGTTCAATTTGTCAACTGGACAAAGTTTGTTTGGTTGAAAACGTTTCGCCGCTCATCCGAGAGGCTTCGTCAGCTCTAATAAGAATACTGGTAAGACACTTGCTTATATCTTGCTGTAGGGAGGAGCTACCTAGCTAACTACTTTCCGGAACTATCTCATTGGTTTCCGTCTTTTGTTTCTCTGGCGTCTAGCTAACGATCCCTATTCATCCCTACAGAGGTGTGAAAAACAGGCGTGTAGGGATGAATAGGGATCGTTAGCTAGACGCCAGAGAAACAAAAGACGGAAACCAATGAGATAGTTCCGGAAAGTAGTTAGCTAGGTAGCTCCTCCCTACAGCAAGATATAAGCAAGTGTCTTACCAGTATTCTTATTAGAGCTGACGAAGCCTCTCGGATGAGCGGCGAAACGTTTTCAACCAAACAAACTTTGTCCAGTTGACAAATTGAACTTCTCCTGTTACTATGGAAGAAGAGTAGAGCAGAAACGACACAAAGATGCACACAAAGTAGGAGACTTTTTGAAATATATCGAGATGAAATGAACAGTCTTTGAAATACTAATAACTGCAACTAAGGCAACAACTGCTCAAAACTGTAAATAATTTGCTTATAAAGAGTAAACTAAAGAAAACGGTGAGGGACATGTGGGTAGATCCTGGTGGAGGTATGCAGCGAGACTGTGGCTGTCGACCGGGACAGGAGCGGTCTGACGGGTTTTGGAGCAAAGACTATTTGAATTTGGTTGTAAACGTTCTACACGACAACACTTTTTTTAATGCGGGTTGAAAAAAATTTGCGTCCACACACGTGTCGGAACAGTAAATATTCAGTAATATCAGTAAAAAGACAAAAATGGAGCACTGAGTGAAAACGGTGTTATACGAGGGCCATTCAAAAAGTTCTAAGACAAATGCCATAAATTCAAAATGAGTCGAACTAGATCAAGAAAATGACCTTGAATCGTACCACTGATGACTTATAAACACATTTGACAGTTTCGAGTTTCGGCATTCTGGCTTTGTTATTCAAAGAGTTACGTTACATATTGCACAACCCACTTTTTTGACCCTCCAAAATGAGCCAATCTGAAGTCCGAGCAAACATTACATTTCTAACAAAATTTCAATGGAAACCTAAAGAAATTATTGAAGCTTTGCACAATGTTTATGGATGTTATTTTCCTGATTTCAAAGTTGAAGGAACATTTAAAAGGAACAAGATTTCTGTCCATACTTGAATGAAGAGGGAGGTTGTGACCTGGTTGACTAGACAAGCTCCAGAATTCTATCAAGAAGGAATTGTTCGGTGGAAACATCGCTTGCAGAAGTGTATTGACTTAGGGGGATGTTATGTAGAAATTTTTTTTTGTTACTTTCAGAAATAAAGTTGTTTTTTAATTTGTCTTAGAACTTTTCGAATGACCCTCGTACATATGCCACAAACAGCCAGAGTCACCGGAAACGCAATACAGTGGTACCTCACCTTACGAATGACCCAACAAACGAAAATTTCAAGTTACGAAACGCCTTCACGGTAAATTTTGGTCTCTAGATACGAAAGAAAATTCAAGTTACGAAACGCGAAATCTCAAAAATTCAAATAATGCGCGCTCAGCCACACACATTATAGCTTTTCTCAGACTGGATTTAAACCCCTCTCACACCTGTCCCCCGTTCAAACCCCCAAACCCCCACAGATTCCCAACAAAACGTATCAATAGTGAAGTGTGGGGGGAAGCGGGAGGGGGGAGAAGACTGCGCGCGGACATGTGTGATAGCGCAGCATGACCCGGCGCGGAGCTACCAGCAGGTCCAGACCAAGGTCTAAACCTGGACTGGAGCAGGACTAAACCTGGACCAAACCAGGACCAAACCCGGACCAAACCAGGACCAAACCAGGACTAGACCAGGTGGATTAAAGTCTATTTCCTGGTTTTGTTTCGAGTCACAGCTGAGGGGAGCAGCGAGTAGGACAGCACGCAGTCTGAGCGCATGAACGCATGAACGAGACCCATGCAAGAGCCGCGGTGGTCTAGACCTCCTCTAGACCTGACCAGGTCTAGAGGAGCCGCGGTGGTCTGGACTAAACCAGGACTAAACCTGGACTAAACCAGGAGGAGCCGCAGTGGTCTGGACTAAACCAGGACTAAACCTGGACTAAACCAGGAGGAGCCGCAGTGGTCTGGACTAAACCAGGACTAGACCAGGACTAGATCAGGTGGACCAAAGTGCCGCGCGCGTCCACCCCCTGGCCTTGCCTCGAGCCACAGCCGAGGCGAGCCGCCGCTCGCACGCAAGACCCGCGGCGGTCCAGACCCGCTCCAGACCTTCCCGTGTAAGGTGCTCACAGAGCGGCCTGGATAGAACCGTGAGGCCGGCCTCTTCAAGACCTCCAGGCCGGTGACGGGACAATCCCCGGACCCAGGCCCGCTTAGGGAGCTCTTAAGGCGGGCTGGCAGTGTCCCCCTGGGTCCCTGGATGTCTGGGGCTCCGTGCCTGGCAGGTCTAGAGTAGGTCCAGACCACACTATAAAAAAAGTTACACTATATAAAAAAAAAAAACTTGGATGGGGGCCTTGGAACGAATCAGGCTTTTTCCATTGAAATAGCTACTCAACTTACGAATTTTTCACGTTATGAAACCACTTCTGGAACGAATTAATTTCGTAAGGTGAGGTACCACTGTACTACAAAGAGCGCATGCGCGTAAAGTCCTTTCTGTTCCACAAACAAACAAACACAAGAAGATAATAATGATGGCGAATGCACGTACAAAAGCCGACTCTCTCGTTTGGACCGACGACGAAGTGGAGTTACTTCTACGAGTTACGTTGGATTACAAAACACGTCAGTATCAGCAGAACGTTGACGGGAGTCCTGCCTAAGCAGATGATGACGGCATCACGACGTCATTGTTTTCCGAAAGCTGCGTTTTGCTCGTCCACACGACAACGCGACCCCCGGCGTTCTCAGATTTCTCCACTCTGGAATCTGGTTTCAAAAAACACCACCCCCTAAAAACGCCAGCGCCGTGTGGACGAAAGGCCAAAAACGAATACAAACTTCTCCGTTTCCACCAAAAAACCTTGTCGTGTGGACGGGCCCTGAGTAACACCAGAGTTCCACACTACAGCACACACATTCGCCCTAGCTCAAGTACTCAACTAAAAGCAACGAAGATGAAGGAGAAAAATATCAGTTCGCCGGTTTTAAACACCATATCGATGGGCCTGTTTCTGTTCCGTCGTTTTAGATCAATATCGCGGTTTACAATGAACAAAACGTGAAACGATCTACATGTGTCACAAACGGATTCTCGCTAAATACCACGAAACACAGATTTAACATTTAGCGTAGCGTGTCTCCTTTAACCTCTGACCTTTCCCTTCGGAGGAAACGCGATCTGTACAGTTCAAACTTCTCATTTTGCGTTTGAACCTCCGACAATCGCTCAGGCTCAGAGAGGATTCGGACCGACCAGACTCGTGATATGTCTTCAGGCACACATTAGTAACTATCGATCACTCCCCATAATAGTGTATTGATAATTTGAAACCAGCTATTGATTTTCTAATAATGATTATGTGCAGGGATGGTGCTACATTGACTTTGCACCACTTTCACCAGTAGCACGTTTAAAAGGCTGTCCACCGCGTGTGCATTTCATGTAAAAGAATGTATGTTGTAAAAGAATGTTATACAATATTTAATTTCACATTCTGGCGTACTGGTGTTTTTTTTTCTTTTTGAAATCCTGCTTTTAAAGAGGTTTTATCAGATTCTAGGATACGATCCATCTCTCGCCTCCAACTGGTTCAGAAGCAGCAGCTCGGCTCCTCGCTGGTTTTAACAGACGTCAACACATTATTCCTGTTTTAGCTTCGCTTCACTGGCTCCCTGTGCGTTCTAGAATTGATTTTAAGATTCTGCTGATCACTTTTAAAGCTCGTTAGGTCTTGTAAGTTACATTGCTCTCAGTCAGAGGCACACACTCCCATTATCAATAAGAGAGACTCCAACACTGGACACTTTAAATCACACTTGAAACAGTGGCTAAAGGAAAACCAGACTTGTCCACACTTTTAATGTTTTAATGCTTAATGTTTTAATGTTTTAATGTTGCTGTTATTGTCAGTTGTCATTGTTTTTATTGTTTTTGCTGTGGTGTCACCTGCCTAGGGACTACAGAAGGAAATTAGCATTCTTGCTATAATCACATTTACACTATTTACACTGCAATGTTGCAGATTTTAATTAATATGCACTGTCCCTATTAAATAAAGAATAAAAAATAAATAAATAAACAAATAAAATTTCAGAACGAACCCCGTACGAGCCTTAGAGCCTCAGGGACGAAGGATGACGGAGCCTTTTCAGTCCGAGCGCTTCGGCTTTGGAACAACCTGCCTGAGGAGATAAGGCTAGCGCCCTCAGTATCATCTGACATAGCTGTTTTTTGCTTGATTTTATTCCTTATTTACTTTTATTCCATTTTTTAAATTTATTTATTATAATTAATTGAATTGTTTGCATCATTGTTTGTTTTTGGATGCTTTCTAGATGCTATTTTATTGTTCTTTTCTGCTTGTACAGCACTTTGTAAACCTTATTTTTAAATGTATTATTATTATTATTATTATTATTATTATTATTATTATTATTATGTCTTACCCCCAGATGACAAGACACATTTTCCTATTGATTACACTGTACTTTGCCATGAAATATACAAAAATGTTGAACCTGATCATTTCTATTACTGACTACACCCAAGAACTCACTTTATTAAAACAAAAATCTGAATTCCAACTATATTCATTTTTGTGAATATACGGCGCTCATCTGCATTAAATAAAAGAGTCCTATAGAATGTTCTGATGTCATCTGAAACCCAGCAAAAGGTGCACTGTGCAAATTTTGTGTCTCCATGGAGATGTTACTGCTTAGCCTGGGATTTTCAATGATATGAAATTGAACATGTCCTGCGTATTTATTCATTACGGGTGTCTTTATTGGTCAGAAATACAATAATTCCTTTTGTGAACATTTCCACGGAGAGGGGCAGGTGGCGGACGCTCCACTAGAAATGTTACGCAGTGCACCTTTAACCACGTGCTAGCCTACTCAAACCTGTATGACTGATTTATACATGTTTGACTAATCCTGTAATGTCCTGCATATGAGTTTCTAGTGCTCAGAAAATGTCAGTTTTCACCTGCCCCCTATCCCCACCCACTTCTTGTATGTACTTGTGAATATTCAAAAAATTCTAACTCCGGGTCATACGTGTAGAGTTATTATCCTCTCAGATGTGCAGTTTTCAATGGACCTGTTTAATTTCAGATTAATTTTGAGGTTTATAAAACAAAACGCAAAATAATAAATATACAGAGTGTCCCAAAAATTTGACATCATTTTGCAGTATTCGCAATAATTTTGGCATTTCTTGTTGAAATAACGTTTATTTATTTATTTGTTTGTTTATTTGGAAGGGACAATGCACATTAATGAACGCACAATTTGTATAAGATCACACAAACCCACGTAAATATGCCGGATTTAGCACAGCGCTAATTTCCATCCGCAGTCCCAGACATAAAGATACAGCAGACAATAGAAAATATGTTGAAGTTGCAGACATTAGATAATTTAGTACATGTGTTATGATCACAAACATAAAAACAATTTAGTATCTATACAATAGTAGCATATAATTCAATAAATTACAGTAAAAATACAATTGACGGGCTTAGCCTAAATTCAAATCAACGATCAAGATTTTATATTTAATGTTTTATTTTTGTTGAGCCTGCGTCTTGGAATATGCACACAGCACAGTCACCCAAGACTGTGCAGCGTCTTCGCCTTCGATGCAAAATTTGGAAAAACTACACCAACTGTCACAGGCGGTGCACATATTATGGGCACCGCCTGTGACAGTTGGTTCAATATTATTGAACACTTATGAAATCAGTCCTATAATAAACTTATGACAACACAAACTGTTCAATTTCATTGAGCTAGACTTAGTAGTTTTCAAGATAATTGCTTTTAAAATGATGTAAATTTTTTGGGACACCCTGTATTTATGTTACAGTTTAATACTAAATATCTGGAAAAAGTATTTTGTGTTCTTCAAGCTGACTCCATAGACTTAGACCAGGGGTGTCAAACTCATTTTGGTTCAGGGGCCGTATCCAACCTACTCTGATCCCAAAGGGGCCGGATCAGAAATCTCATGGCAAATATACCCCAAAAATAACAATAAGTCCAAATATTTGTGCAGAGAAACACAAATCTATTACAGAAGTCTTTTTTTATTTGATGAACTCTTTCTTTTACAAAATATTATAATATAATGAAAAACCGGCTGGTTAGCTCAACTGGTAAGTCACTGACTTTCCCCGGCAGGATGTGGGTTCAAAATCCCCCCCTTCACGGTACTGCCCCCCGGGTGCCCAAAGATGGCTGCTCACTGGGTCAAATTTCTCCCTGAAACTTTAAGAAAAATGCAATTTCAACACAAGCATACAGGTTTCCCATTCACCTCCGTGAACAAATAGGGATTAGTCCATTTTTCTTGGAAAATCCTGCACTTGGCGTCCACTTTTCTCATTTTTGACATTTTGCTGAAGAGGGTGTCACGGTCAACAGTCAAAACGATGGTCCTTTAAGAGCGTTTGGAAAGAGGCAAGTCTTCATTTGTGCTGCTCTGGTGGGAGGGGCCACGCACAGAGGCGCTGGAGACACTGCTATGCTAAACTGTGCAGAAAATTACAAATATTTTAATAGAAAATTAAAATATAATTAAAATATTTTAATAGAAAATCAGCAAAGGGCCAGATTAAAGGTCTTGGAGGGCCGGATCTTATTGAAGGGAAATTATTTGGATACAGTAGCTCACTCATTACAATATCTTCTTTTTTCAGTACCATCTTGTTGTAACAGGCTCTATACCTGAAGTCCTCCTCTTTTTTAAGGTGTACTGTGTAACATTTCTGCTCTTTGCTTTTGTCTCCATGGAGATGTTTCTGCTTTGACTGGAATGATCCACAGGGGTCTTATCTACTTGGCAATTCAATTCATGCATTCAATTACGGGTGTTTTTGTGGCTAAAATTAAACCGTGAAAAACATGCATTATCACTGGGAACAGAGACACCTCTCCGCAGATCTGACCTGTAACTTGACCTGAAACTGATGTGGCGTCACTTGCTAGTTTCCATGAGGAAGTTCAGTGTACTTTGAGATCAATAAAACCCCACGGAGACAAAAGAACCAACAGAAAAAGTTACCTGCTGTATAGTTTTGTATAGTTCCTGGCTCAGACAAGTGACTAAATCAGACCCTCCAGGAATTCGCGATGTTGCGATTTGCAACTTCAACGCAACTTCAGCCCATCCCCGTGAATTCAGGGCGGTGTTGCAATGTTGACCAATCACCGCAACTTTTCTTGCCTGGAAGAATCCATGACTATAGGAAATACAGAGAGATATCATTTGGCTGGCCAGGTAACAACTTTTCCGCAATTTTTACTAATTTTGACCAATCATCGGCGACGTATTGAACGCCGACCAACTTCCTTCTGTGTAGGAGACATAACTGAGATGAGGTGCACGGTGCATTTGTGTGTGTGTGTGTGTGCGGCAGACGCGGTGGGTCACGTGAGTGTGGGTGTGTGCACGTACGGAAGTGTGTGCGTGTAAAAGCGCGCGCTCACCTGTCACACAGAGGAGAGAGTCAGGGTTGGGGTGTAGCCGTATTTTTTGTTGACCGCAAACCATTCATTCATTCATCTTCTTCCGCTTTTTCCATTCTCTGGGTCGTGGGGGCAGCAGTCCAAGCAGTGTTCCACTGCCCAGAACACAATGCACCAGCCCCCCAGAACACAATGCACCAGCCCCCATGCATTCATTCATCTTTCACGTTAATCTGTTCATCCTGCTGGTTTTCATGAGTTCCATTTCATCCTGCTGCGCTGTCATAGCTGTGTGCGCTCTTTTTGTAATAAATGCACAGACCGCATATTTGGATCTCAGCGTATCTGTCACCATAGCCTCCTCTTTGCGAGTCACAAATCTGCGAGCCATAGGACCCAACCTCATATTCTCGGCGGCTAAAAGGTTTGAGTTTGGAAGCCGTAACATTCTGCCTTACTTCCGTGTGACAAAACGAAACTGCGGCCGTGTCCCCAGTTCCCAGAGCGCACAGCTCGGAGCGCGGCCTGAAGGGGGCTCAGACTGCAGTCAAGGAGGTGCACACTTGCTCAGCCCCGACTGCAGTCTGCGGACCGCTTAACGACTGCGGTCTTCGGACCGCGTGTTAACTGCGCATGGGACAAAAAAGAAGTGGGACAGCAGTCGTCGCGCCGGTGTTCTGTCGAAATGTGTGACGCACATGCCCTTCGGGCCACGCTCCGAGCCGCGCGCTCTGGGAATTGAGACACGGCTTCTAATGGCAAAGAAACATGTTTGCGGCGCCATTTGCCCACAAAAATAACAGCAAAAGACCGGGCGAAACAGTTCTCCTCCTTGTAGTAATTTATTTTCGATATTGGTAAGGTTGTTTTAGGACCATATCTGTGATCTCTGTGTGTTTATATTATTCTTTGTCAGTAATAACTCAGTATTCAAAATATTACTCAATTTTAATTACAAAAAGCGAAAATCGCAACTATTTATCGCAACTTTCACTTCCTCCCGCAACAAAATCGCAACAAAAACCTTAAAAGCATCGCAACTTTCATCGCAACTTTTTGGAAAAGCTCCCGCAAATTCAGGCATTTTAGCCCGCAACAATCACAAAAAATGCCCGCGAAATCCTGGGGGGTCTGACTAAATGTCTTTTTATATGTAATACAGTGGTACCTCACCTTACGAAAGACCCTACATACGAAAAATCCAAGTTACGAAATGCCTTCAAGTTAAATTTTGGTCTCTGGATACAAAAGAAAATTCAAGTTACAAAACGCTAAATCTCAAAAATTCGAATAATGCGCACTCAGATGCACGCCTTGCTGTTATCCCCGCTCAAAAAGCACCTTTCTTGGCCTGTTAGCTCACAGTGTCAACCCCCCGGCTCTTGAATCGCATAGAACCAGAGTCAGCTCCTGGGGAAAGAGCCAGAGCCACGACCCCGCGGTCGTGCCCGCACAAAGAGCACCTTTCTCGGCCTCTTAGCTCTAGCGCCGAACACGCAAGGAGCGCGGAGACAGGAGCACCGCGAGCACGAGATAGAACCGCGGCGAACACGCAGCCCGAGCCACAAACCGAACACGCACAAACAAACGCAAAAGCCGCACGAAACCAGCGAAGAGCCACACGGGGTGATTTAATCCTGGTCTAGTCCTGGTTTAGTCCAGGTCCAGTCCAGGTTTAAACCTGGTCTAGACCTGGTTTAGTTCTGGTCTAGTCCTGGCTCTACAGTCTCTTAGCCAATCAGGACGCAGAACACAAAGTTACACTATAAAAAAAAATGTTACACTATAAAAAAACAACAACCTTGGAACAGATCAGGCCTTTTCCATTGAAATAGCTACTCAACTTACGAAAAATTCACGTTACGAAACCACTTCTGGAACGAATTAATTTCGTAAGGTGAGGTACCACTGTAATCTTTTACTACGATCACAGCCGAACCCGGGATGGCATTAGCTACAGATTTTGACACAAACACACAAGCGTTTTAGCCACTGAGTCTGGCAACCCAACATGAAGAGCTTGTGCAGCTTTCTAAATATATGAAAAGAAGGAGGACCACATTAACAAAACAGCAACTATCGAACTATCTTATATTTCTTTCTTTTATGCTATCTTACACTTCTTTCATTGTGAATACATCAGTCCTACACTGCACATGACTTTACTACTCATACTCTTACTGTACTTTTACACTATTTTCTATTTTTTATTTTGTGAAGTTTATAGTTTTGTTTTGTGGCTGGACATGAACAGCAAATATGACATGCATAGAGGTGAAATATTCTGCTTAAAGCTGCTATATTAGTTATCATTTATGACACCCGTGGATCATTATGTTATAATTTGCACTTTAAATGTGCAAATCGCAATGTTCAGCTAAAACTATTTAATAAAAGAAACAAGCGCGCTGACTTCCACGAACTTCAGGAGGGTAACTGTGAAGAGGAAACAACTCTGAAAAGTCCATTTTGCAGAACGGGTCTGCTTTAACAAGGC
The DNA here is from genome assembly GCA_036785185.1 of Paratrypauchen microcephalus. Classification (NCBI taxonomy): domain Eukaryota; kingdom Metazoa; phylum Chordata; class Actinopteri; order Gobiiformes; family Gobiidae; genus Paratrypauchen; species Paratrypauchen microcephalus. Next base: position 9,011,361 of record JAVJIX010000022.1, on the reverse strand, counting down.
CCAAAACGCTTAAGAACTTTTGTTTTGAAGGTTTAAACCAAGGTTATAATAGTTTTGGATGTTTCATTATAGTATAGTTCATTTCAGTATAGTTTTAGTTAGTTTTGACTTTTTTCCCCTCTAATTCACTTAGTTTTAATTAGTTTTTAGAGTGGCTCTGATAGTGATTTTGTTTTTCTAACTGTTCAGTTTTAGTTTAGTTTTTATTAGTTTTAGTTTTTGGGTTATACTTTGGGTTATTTGTCAAGTGCACGATTCAAAAAGAAAGTATTGTGTTATCAAACTTCCAACAAACAAATACAATTTTAAAACGTTTATTCAGGTTTACCCCCACAACAACCAAAAACAAATAAAAATACACACCAAAACGTCCACATTTACCAACTTCAAAAAAAGGCTTGGAAATAAATTGACAAAGACGAAAACGAAAAGAAATGTATCTATAATTTCAGTTAGTTTTAGTTTTGTAAACACACAATACAGTTTCAGTTATTTTTTTTTTCTTTTAATTGTCATTTTTATATATTTCGGTTAACAAAATTATTTTTTCAATTTTAGTTTTCGTTCACTATGATATCCTTGGTTTAAATTACAGTCATACCTCACCTTACGAAGATCAAAGGAGAAGTTCAATTTGTCAACTGGACAAAGTTTGTTTGGTTGAAAACGTTTCGCCGCTCATCCGAGAGGCTTCGTCAGCTCTGGTTATTGTACTGGTTAGACCCTGCTTATATCTAGCTGCCGGGAGATATAAGCAGGGTCTAACCAGTACAATAACCAGAGCTGACGAAGCCTCTCGGATGAGCGGCGAAACGTTTTCAACCAAACAAACTTTGTCCAGTTGACAAATTGAACTTCTCCTTTGATCATGGATTCTACCTGGACGACTGAGGGACTTTTCTCACCTTACGAAATTAATTCGTTCCAGAAGTGGTTTCGTAACGTGATTTTTTCGTAAGTAGAGTCACAATGGGGGGTTCGGGCTGCTGCGAAGCCGAGCGTGCATCCGAGCGCAAATTATTTGAATTTTTGAGATTTCGCGTTTCGTAACTTGAATTTTCTTTCGTATTCAGAGACGAAATTTTTACATAAACGCGTTTCGTAACATGGATTATTCGTTAGTTGGGTCTTTCGTAAGGTGAGGTATGATTGTACCAGAAAAATGCCAGAAATTCCTTGTGCGTATTATGGTCCCTGCTTTTTAGATTTTTAGATTCTCAGTGTTGATGACACACGTAGAAGTATTCTGTTTTAGAACACAACGCTTCTTTTCAACATTACCCCACAAACTGTCAATTAACTGATATAAAACTATGGTAAATATTAAGTCAGAACTAGAAAAACATAAAAACCTGTGTCGTATCTCCTCCTTTAAAAGTCCCATATACGCAAAATGGATGGTGACCTTTTAGTCATGTTATAATGTTGTTTTCTCCTCAAAAACAGACCTGGAGTTGTGTTTTGTTTCATTCACACATGTTTGAGTAACACTTTATAATTTGTCTACATCTCCAAAGCTCAAAATGCTCTGTTCCACCTTGTGATGTCATACTTTTAACCTCAGTAGACATCAGCAATTCCAGGTCTGAAATCATCCAGATGATTCTAGTGACGGTGTGTGGAGTTTAAAACCACAGTGGAGCACTTCCTGTATCACCGCATGACATCACAAGGTGGAAGAGAGTGTTTCTGTTTGAGAGAAGAACTGCAGGGTTTGTGTGTCAGAAAATAGCGGAATTTGGGCCCTTTAAGCAGTGGTGGATAAAGTACTCAATTTTGTTGTTTTACTCAAGCTAAAGTAAAAGTGTCACATGAAAAAATCGACTTAAGTGAAAGTATTAAAGTACCTGTTTAAAATGTACTTTCAGAGTAAAAAGTGAAAGTATTTTGCAGAGATTTTTAGAACAATAAAAGAATGAAATGTAGTAATTTTGAAAAAGAATTTTGCATATTTTAAGTGATTCTATTAATTTTTGTGTTTTTTTGTTTGCTCAAAGTTGAGACAGAAATTAAATGTACTAAAAAAAATAATAATAATAAAGTCTCCACCATTTCAGCAGGTCTTAAACAATAAAGAAAAGTACTTTTTACTTTTCAGCACAGATCTAAATGTAGTGGAGTAGAACGTATAGATACACGTTCTCAAATATAGTGAAGTAAAAGTCAAAAGTATGCACTGTGAAATTGTCTGAAGTAAAGTACAGGCAGTACTCGAGTTGAGGGGGGATGGGGGGTGGCAAAATAGTCAAAATCATCCCTCTTCCAAAACAGGCATCCCTCCATCCCTTGTGGCATTTTATCAATCAGACATGAAAATCCCTCACCTTTTGGCGAAATTTGACGTTTTGAAGTCAAAATAGGTGACCAGCGTGAATCGTGGCCAGTGCCAAGAGCCAATCATAGGCCGAACTGCGCTCCGCCTTCCAATCATGTTGCAGCATACCCACCAATCGCGCTCCCGCCAATCATGACGATTAGCGTTGTTGTGTTTGTGCCTGATTGCCAATCAGCTGTGAGCGAGCCTCGTGAATATGTACGCTACGTTAATGCTACGTAAGAAGGAACTCTCGCCTCGGGACTCGGGATATGTCCGTTTCTCCGGAGCGCATACACGTGGACACGTGAATTATCGCACACCGCAAACTACGGCGCTGACCGTGTTCTTATGGGGTGAGTTATATTATCATATTATTTCTGCATCAAAGGGACATATTAGCTGACAGCAGGGGCCCGGGACTAAACCGGGACTAAACCAGGACTAAACCAAGTCTAAACCAGGACTAAACTAGGTCTAAACCAGGTCTGAACCAGAACTAAGGTGTGTGTCTGTGTGTGTGTGTGTGCGTGTGTGTACGTGTGCGATAACATATATCCTGAGTATTATTGAATTATTGAATGATTATATGGACCCCCCGCTGGAAAATTTCACCATCCCCCCTAGTTTAATTTTACAACTCGACTACTGAGTACAGAAACCTAAGATTTGTACTTTTTTGTACGTTTACTTTTGCACTTCGTTTCCTTCCACCACAGCCTTTAAGTACAAAAGCTCATCTCTCTTTTCACCACTGCTCCTCACGGCTCTAACCTTCGTCAGTGCTCCTCATCCCCCACCCCGGCTCTCCTCGCGGGTGCCTCCTTGGTTACATATTGATCGGGAGGCTCAGTGTGTCTGGTCGTGTGGTGGTCAATGAGGTCAACACGGTGTCCAGACAGGCCCTCCCTCCCCCCGGTTTCCCCTCGTGAACCCTGCAGTCTGGGGCTAAGGTCATGCGCAAACCCTCCTCCAGTGTTTTCTCCAATAGATGCTGAAAATAAGATGCTGAAAATACTATACAATAATCTATAGACAATGTGTATATGTATGGACTTTTTGCACTGGATAGCCTGTTTACGTTCTTTATGATGTCATATTTGAAATGGAGGATCAGTTTTTCTTTTTTCTTTCTCAGTACTGATGATTTGCGGTCGATGTCATTAATGTTCTCCGGGGTTGTGGAGCGAGCTGAAGGTACTGCTCTGTTACTGAAGTCAGACTGAGCTTTTTACGCAATTTAGGCTATGTTTGTATAACGACGGTCTGAACAGAAGACGCAAAAGTGGCGTCGAGGCTTCACTTTTTATTCTGCGTTTAGAGTGGTGTTTTCAGGAGGAAATCTGCGTGCATACGGTGAAGCAAAAGTGTGTGGAATTCGATTGGGTATGCATGCCAGGCAGCTAGGTGGCGCTGTGATACATTATCACTATGTCCGTGCGCATGCGTAGAATCTTCCTTCTTCTCAGCCGTTTCCCAATTCAGCGAGTGCACGGTTCGGAGCGTGCTTGGAGGGGGATGTGCATCATATCCGGCGCGACAACTGCTGTTCCATTTCGTTTTTGTCCCATGCACAGTTAAGACGCGGTCCGAACACCGCAGTCGTTTCCATGGAAATCGGGGCGTGGACCAAGCGTGCAAACATGCACACTTTGCACACTTAAAAGCCCCAGCATGCACAGCGTGGCAGGATATATGACTACAAAGATGGACTCACCAGCAACATCGCCATGTGACAGCTGCGACTTCACTATAAAATGTGTGTACTGGTTCACCTCACCTACAACTATGCTACATGAAACTCTTCATAAACTACGCTAAACATGTGTGACGGTAGCCGTAACGGCATAGTTCACGGCACCTGTATTACCGTTCACATGCTTTTCCCCTTACACTTCTATATTTCCTTTGCTGTTTAATGCTGGATATTCTACAGTGTCGCCATGTCCCAATTCCAAGTATTACTAGTCGCAATAGAATAATATTTTTGTCTTTAGGGAACAAGGAGCAGACCACCCGGCTCATTGACTTGTTCCATTTCACAGATGGCCATGCGGTCCACGGACTGCACTCAGGGCTGAGCGAGTATGCACCGCCTCGACTGCAGGCTGAGACCACATTCCGAACCGTGCACTCGCTGAATTGGGAGATGACTCTCATCTGCGCCGCGAAAAGCAAACCAAAACATGGCTACCGGTAGCAAAAAACCTAGTGCCGAAACGTTGCATGTCTTAATAAATCTTACATTTTGCAAGTAAGACAGTGTGGGATTATTTTCTTCTCGTATGTTCTGGGACTGCTCCCTCTCCTCTGACGCACCCATTTGAAGAAACTGCGAAGTGTGAAGTTCTCATTCTTGTATACCGGTAGCAAAAACATTTTGTGTGGTCAGACGAAGAACTTAAACTATTGCTTCAGACCACATTAGACTACAAAGCAATGAAGGCGCAACAATGTGTGGACTGGGAGTCCTGTCAAACAAAGTACACTGATATATGGACCAATGTGACGTAAACACGTACGCGACGTCAGCAGATTTGACCAGAGTTTTGCGTCAGTGTAGACAAAAACGCTACGGCAGAGTGTATTCAAGTTTTCCACTTTGGAGGCAAGTTTCAGTTTTTTGTGTTTTTAAGCCCCCAAAATGCCGTCACCGTCTAAACGAAAGACACTTCTGATAAAATATTTGTCGTTTTTACCCATAAGCGTTCTCGTGTAAACAGGCCCTCAAACACAATCTGACCATAAAGAACTACAACAGGAGAGCTGATTTGTGCTGTTAAATAACATTACAGTACAGCGAGCATTAGTCAACAGTTTTTCCCGTCACGTTCACCTTTTTGTTGAAAATCATATTGATCGCAGCTTCCTGAAAATATTTTTGTTTAAAGCCATTTTGTTCATAAACAATCTAAAAACGTGTCAGGCTGTTTGCTAGTTTGCGTCACTGTGGTAACTTAGACTTAGACAAACTTTATTGATCTACAAGGGAAATTGTTTTGGGTTCAGTAGCTCACTAATCATAATATAATATATAACAAAGGGAAACAAAAAAAAAATAGATGGAATAACAAAAAAGAGCAATAGACCGGTGTCAAATGAGACATAATTATAAAAATAAAAATAAAAAGTGTACATGAACAAGTCGAAAATAAAATAGAAAAATAAGTAATAAAATATCAAATAAAATATCAAATCACAGCTATATACCGGAGACAAGAACAGCAGTGCAATAATGTATGACAGAGCATAAGGTTATCCGTTACATAAGGGTGAGTGGTTGTACAGTTGTAGGGAGTATTATAGTATCAGTGTAGTCCTGTATCTCTCACTGTTTGAGCGGAGCTGTAGCTGTAGAAAATTTTGCCATAGACAAACATTCAGCAGACCCACAGTGTGATGTTACTGCAAAGGACGCATATGACACTTAAAGGACACTGACACTGCTGCTTAAATGACACTTAAAGGACACTGACAATGCTGCTTAAATTACACTTAAAGGACACTGACACTGCTGCTTAAATGACACTTAAAGGACACTGACACTGCTGCTTAAATGATACTTAAAGGACACTGACACTGCTGCTTAAATGACACTTAAAGGACACTGACACTGCTGCTTAAATGATACTTAAAGGACACTGACACTGCTGCTTAAATGACACTTAAAGGACAATGACACTGCTGCTTAAATGACACGGACAATGCTGCTTAAATGACACTTAAAGGACACTGACATTGCCTCTTAAATGACACTTAAAGGACACTGATACTGCTGCTTAAATGACACTTAAAGGACACTGACACTGCTGCTTAAATGACACTTAAAGGACAATGATGCTGCTGCTTAAATGACACTTAAAGAACACTGACACTGCTGCTTAAATTGCACTTAAAATACACTGACACTGCTGCTTAAATGACACTTAAATGACACTGACACTGCTGCTTAAATGACACCGTTCGAGCTTTATTAGGCTACACATTGTGTATTATATACAAGTTTACTGTACCTTTGCGACGGGTATATGTGATGTTTTAGTCATGGTGTTTATTGTCTTGTTTATCAGATGTTTTATGTTCACTGTGGGCCTAGGGGGCGCTGCAATTTCAAATCCTGTGTGTGCGACCTGTACATATGTTTTTTGACAATAAAGCTGACTTTGAACTTTGACCTTTGAATATGGGCTACTGCAGCTGCAGAGGCCGCACTAGCACTGACTCATGACTGGCTGCAGGTGCTGGGGTTTAGGTCGTGACCGTTCAGATTTAGAGAGAGACATTTTAGGTTTAAACCAACTGGATTTCAGCATTAGAAATGGCAACGCAAATGAGAGACTCGTGAGTCTCATTTTGCTGTCTGATTGAATAATCAGCACCAAAACCTGTATAAATCAGATGACCGGACACGTCACAACAACATCATGTGACCACTCTGAGGAAGACACTAATGAGCAGTCAAAACTGTTAGGTATGAAAACAAACAAACAAAAAAACCCTAATAACATAATTTATCAGAAGATCAAATGAACCTCATCGGATTGCATTGTCTTGAGAACGAAAACATCAAATTATAACATAAACAGCTTGTCCATCATGTCTTTTGTAATTAAGAATAAATCAGCATTGTTATCAGTAAAAATTTGATTTCAGTATGTTTACCGAGGTTTAAAGTGGAACTAGACTCACTTTTTCACAACTAAATGGTGTTTGAATAGCATTATCTACTGGTCCTTTGCCTTTTTTGGCAACTAAAGTGAAAACTCTGGTCAAAAACACAAATCTGAGCCTGTGCTGCCTTCACTGGCTTCTGCGATTTCCAGTAGTTGGTGACATCACACAGAACTGCCCTGATCACGGCTTATGTACCTGTTAGACCAATCACAGACCCCGCCCCTCGTCCCGCCTCACTCGCCCCTTAGTTTTCCTGACGCCACCATTTCTCAGCTGTTTGAAATGTGGTTGTCGGCGGAGTTTCGCTGTTTAATACCACTTTAAGCTGCCATGGGTGTTAGTAGTGTCAGTGTTTAGCAGTATTTATGTCAGTATTTATATCACAATATTGAAAATTTCACATTGCAAACAACATACGGCACGAGCGCGAGGAAAAAAACAGGCGTTACGAAACCATGTCTCATTGATATTTTTAGCACTTACGAGATCCCATATTTACCCTGCATTGACGGCCTACAGTGTGTTTCCACGTGATGTCATAATCTGGAAGTCGGCCATGTTGGAGACACTCAAAACAAACATTGCATTTATGCTGCCAAGTTTTTTTTTAAAAAAAGCAAAATGGTCAAACCATTGTCGGGTCCTCGGCGTCACAATAGATCGGACAGAGAAAAACACCTGTAGTTCTATCGTTTACCTAAAGTAGAGACCAACCAGGACTAAACCAGGTCTAAACCAGGTCTAAACCAGGACTAAACCAGGACTAAACCAGGACTAAACCAGGACTAAACCAGGAATGAACCAGGTCTAAACCAGGACTAAACAGGACTAAACCAGGACTGAACCAGGTCTAAACTAGGACTAAACCAGGACTAAACCAGGACTAAACCAGGACTAAACCAGGACTGAACCAGGTCTAAACTAGGACTAAACCAGGACTAAACCAGGTCTAAACCAGGACTGAACCAAGACTAAACCAGGACTGAACCAGGTCTAAACTAGGACTAAGCCAGGACTAAACCAGGTCTAAACCAGGACTGAACTAGGTCTAGACCAGGTCTAAACCAGGACTAAACTAGGTCTAAACCAGGACTACACCAGGTCTAAACCAGGACTAAACCAGGACTAAACCAGGTCTAAACCAGGACTGAACTAGGTCTAGACCAGGTCTAAACCAGGACTAAACCAGGTCTAAACCAGGATTAAACCAGGTCTAAACCAGGTCTAAACCAGGACTGAACTAGGTCTAGACCAGGTCTAAACCAGGACTAAACCAGGTCTAAACCAGGACTTAACCAGGTATAAAGGTCCTCCAGACCTTTAGAGCTCTGAAGGTCTTGTGCTGTATCATGGTTTGGGGAGAAGACGAGGTCGTTGACAATATCGGGATCTCTTACAGCAGCAGAATTGACAAATCGCCGCTGTCACTGAACAAACTTGAATCCATCTCATACGGATCTTCTTGCCCAATTAATTTGAGTTTGTTCTTATAACGCTCCTTTTCTTTGGTATCCAACTTATCTCTGTACAACTGGTCAACTGGATCAAAAGTTTTGGATTCCGATGATTCCGGGTGAGCAATATCTCCAACATGGCCACACATCCGGGTCATGGTCGGATTGTTTGAGTCCGTGAAAACACACTATACTGCAGAATTACATGCTCTCATTCAACTTTTGTGAATGAAGGTTTTGCGTTATCTTGGATCGATGAGGTGCCACGTTGGTCCATCCACAACAGGAAGTACCCTAATTTAACCGACTGTTACACTATAAAGAAAGAAAGAAAGAAAGCTATGCCTTTATTAGTCCCACAGTGGGGAAATTCCAGTTCTGCATTTAACCCATCCTGTTATTAGGAGCAGTGAGCAGCATATTACTGCGCCCGGGGACCATCTCCATGATCTTCTTGCTTCGGTTTGGTCAGGACCTCAGCTGGCGGTACATACGGTGCATGTTTTGGGTTGGTGGGGGAAACCGGAGTGTCCGGAGGAAACCCACCCAGACACGAGGAGAACATGCAAACTCCGCACAGAAAGGCTCGGGTGACCCGGGGATCGAACCCAGACCATGCATGCAAACTCCACACAGAACACACACAGAAAGGCCTGGGCGACCCAGGGATCGAACCCGGAACCTTCTTGCTGTGAAGCATGAGTGCTAGCCACTCAGCCACCAAATACCGCCAAATACAACTCTACTGGAAAACGCATTATACAACGCTATTTTAAATGGGAAAGATTACATTCTATTATTTATATGGACCGTTGTGCCGACATTAAGCAGAGTGAAATTCCGTATTGAGTTTTAAAGGGACAGTGTGTAAGATTTTTACCCGTTAATTACAGAAATTGAAGATACCCATTCAAAAATACATTGTTTTCCAAGCCTTTTCACTTCCATCATGAAATCAAAGTATTCTTTTGGACTTAGATATAGTCACATAAAAGGGGGATTGACCCCATATAGAGGCAGCCATTTTGAATACGAGAGCCGCAGAAGGACATTTGGGCTCCGCCTTCGGCAAGGCTCGTGGTTTTGGGTAAACAACGACAAGCATGTTGCCGGATCCGGTCGTAATGGATCTAACACGTGTTTTGGACTAAATTGTTTTACTGAATTTTATTCGCTGGATCCTTACGGACAGATTGAGACCAAGTTTATGGTGAAATACTGAAGTTTGACCTGTGCAGAGCCTTCAAAGGTAAGCTAAGTAACAAACCTTTTGTGCTTTTCCGTATAAAAGCCCCATGTGCTCGGGGAGTGATTGTTGTGCCGGGAAATGAATTGCATAGTCAAAAAGAGGAGACTGTAAGGTTTCATTTGATGTGTAGATTGTCATGGTACACGATCGGGAATGTGTGTTTTCATGCGAAAAAACAAAACAAAACAGTGAACGGGACCGCGTTTTATTTATACCGTAGTTGTCGGCGAGGGCTCGCACAGCGCCGGGTGCATGCGGTTTGTGCGCGGGTACGCGAGCTGTCCGCGTTACGGCGTGTCCGGGTGACCCTCGAGGTCTGCCGTAGCTAAAACAGGAAGTGCAATAGCCACCATCCACCTATGCGCCACAAATCCTACACACTGTAGCTTTAAACTCCCTGGTAACCACTGTAACGTGGAGGTGCGGGCGTCTGATTGCACGATGTATAATTCAACCCCCATCATAAATATGTCGTTATTGTATTGATTTTTGGTAAAGGTGGTTCAACGGCACACAAAAAGCTTCTTCTAACATCTGCATATAATATAATATAATTCAATTTAGTTTTTTGTTGAATATCTTACGTAGTTTTCCTCAATTTTGGAGAAGTTAAAGGAGAATTAACGTTTTTTTTTTTAACAATCTGAGCCTTATTTCTGTAATAAAACAAGTTGTTTTACTCACCCATAGCACTTTGGTGTCATTTGGAGCATTTCCGGAGATGTTTTAGTTTAGCGATATCCGTAACGTGAGTTCTCGGGGCACATGTTTGCGGTCTCCAAATAACACAAACTTTAGCACTTTTCAAATCATAGAAGCTCAATGTCTTAGTCTACACTTTCGTTTGAGTCCAAAGTGGCCTGTAATCCGATATTTATCCATAATTTACAGCTTTGCGTTTCATGTTTGAGTCCCGAGAGCTGAGAGCGAAATAAGCTGTGACTCCGCACATGCGCACTGGCCTCCTCATCTACTCAAAACTATGGATAAATCTGGGATTAGAGGCCACTTTTGACTCAAACGAAAGTGTAGACTAAGACATTGAGCTTCTATGATTTGAAAAGTGCTAAAGTTTGTATTATTTGGAGACTGCAAACATATGCCCCGAGAACTCACATTACGGATATCGCTAAACTAAAACATCTCCGGAAATGCTCCAAATGACACCAAAGTGCTATGGATAAGTAAAACAACTTGTTTTATTACCGTAATAAGGCTCAGATTGTAAAAAAAAAACGTTAATTCTCCTTTAAAATTTGACTTAGAGGTAACTGATAAAGGTCCAATATTACACAAAAATTACTCTTTGGAGCTTGAAGTCATGTTAAAACGTTGTTTCCTCCTCAAAATCATACCTGGAGTTGCGTTTTGTTTCATTCACATGTTTGAGTAACTCTTTATTAGTCTGTGTGCATCTCCAAAGCTCAAAATGCTCCGTCAAAATGCAACGTCATGTTTGTTTTTGACGCAAATGGAGCGTGCGTCTCTCTGATTGGTTGGTTAATCCACCTGTCAATCACAGCCTCTGGAATCAGGGAGACAGGACGCAGCTCCAGATCCACTCGTCTTTGTAAAGTTTTGTTAAAGTGTGTGGTTCTGGCTGGACGGGTAAGTGACCTGGTGGAAACGAGGCTAATGCGTCCTAAGGGAGCTGCGTTTAGTCTGGACACCCCCGGTTCACACTGTCCTTGTTTGTACATTGTGCCTGCATTTTGTGAATTCCAATAAGTTTACTGTTGTTTCCTTTCGTACGTTAACTTCTTGGGTTCTTTTTAAACACAATTTAGTTGGAGATGTGTTTTCCTTGTTGACATGTGGACTGCTCTGAAGATGTCTTGCAGCTAGCAGCCGAAATATGGCACATAACGAGGTAAAAACATTTTCTATTGTCCTTCGTATTACCGTCATGCTTGGGGTGCACTCCTTGTATGTCTACGGCAGAATATTCTTCAGTTATCTTGTCCTATTCAGAACTGTCCACATGTCAACAAGGAAAACACATCTCCAACTAAATTGTGTTTAAAAAGAACCCAAGAAGTGAATTTTGTGTATTAATGACACAGGAATTCTGTTTTTAGAACTCACCATTACTTCCTCGAATTTTCAACTTTTCTCCACACTGGACTCTTGTAAATATTGGTTTATAAGTTTATTTATTTATTTATTTTTAGGGGCGGCAGTAGCTCAGTTGGTGTGTTCGCGTTTGTCAGCGTTTGTCCACTGATCCAAGGGTTGGCGGTTCGAATCCCGCTCTCGAAAAACATCACTGGTTGAGCGGTCGGGTCCACTGACCCACAGGTTGGCGGTATGATTCCAGCTCCCACAGAAGAATGCTGCCGTTGTGTCCTTGAGCAAGACACTTAACCCACCTTGCCCCCAGTGTACGCAGACACTGACAGGAGATACATCAAGGCTGGCCTCACCTCGACCCACCACCCGCAGGAGGATCCATGGGGGCATGGACTAGGGCTGTGAGTTTAACGCGTTAATTAGATTAATTAATTACACTGCAAATGAACGCACACTGGCTCCCTGTCCAGTTCAGAATTCATTTTAAAATTTTGATGTTTGTTTTTAATGCTGTCGGTCGTATTGCATCTTCCTACCTGTGTGAGGTTTTGACCGCTCACCAACCCAGCAGAGCTCTACGATCTGCTGGGCAACATCTGCTGGAGGTCCCCCGGTCCCGGAGCAAACAGTGGGGTGATCGTTCTTTTGCAGTGGCCGGTCCAAAACTCTGGAACTCTTTGCCCACTGAGTTTCGTTCCATCACTGACCTGCCTCTGTTCAAAGCCAAACTTAAAACCTTTAACACGTAGTGGCCCTGTGACACTTACTTTATTTTAATGGTGTAATGTGTTTTATTGTTGCCTGGAAGAATCCATGACTCATCGCTGTACCAGCGGCGAGTCTGGTAATGCTTGGTCCAGAATGCGCTGCCGTTGCGCGTAGACAGACAGCTAAGTGAACCAATCAGAGAACAGTTAACAGACAGCGACGTGAACCAATCAAACAAAAGAAAAGAAAGAAAAGAAAGGCCTCTAGAGCTGTCAGCTGCTGTGGTTTTAAGGAATCAATGTGTTTTAGGTCATTTAAGACCAATTTTACAGCTGAATGAATTGAAGAACTGAATTTTTCAGTTCTCCGATGCGCCATCTTGATTCAAAACTGAGGAGGAACTTCCGCTGCCTAAGAGTGACGTTGCGGGCAAAGGCGGGTGCACTGACGTCACCATCTTTGAACGAATCAGAATCGCGGAGTCCACTGTTAACTGGGGGAGCGAGGGTGGAGCGAGGGTGTCCAAATGGTATCTCGCTGTATAGCAAATACAGAGAGATATCATTTGGCTGGCCAGGTAAGTTTTATTGACCTATTCGTATGACATTTATTGTTTTTTTTATCTTGTTTTTAATGTTGTACAGCACTTTGGTTGTTGGAAGGTGCTATAGAAATAAAGTTTGATTGATTGATTGATGAACACGTTATAAAAATTAACGCAATTAATTACGAGTGGAAATTTAATGCGTGTGCATTTTAAATTTGGCGTGCCACGAGCAAATCGTTGCCAGCGCCTTTGAACGGCAAGTTTATTTATTAAAAGAATAAAGATGGGACGATCAGTAAGAACGCACTGATTTGGAGCTTTTGTCAAAAATTATTTTCCGATCACTGAAGCTGCTCCTGCCTGACGGATCATTTGAACGATAAACACGTCCGGACAAGTTCCATCGTTACCGGTGACAGTGTGCACTTCACCAAACCACCAAACCACCAAACCATCAAACCATCAAACCACCAAACCACACTCACAGAATTTGGGAAACAAATGAGCAGAGCGACCACAGAAAAATTAACAAACTCAATTGGAAAGTGGGTTTGTTCGTTTGCTTGATCGCTTGCTCACTCACAACTCACACACACTCTTAAAATGCGATTAATTACATTAATTAATTGCAAATCCTGTAATTAATTAGATTTTCTTTTTAATCGCCTGACAGCACTAGTTTGGACTGTTGCCCAAGCGACCAGAACTCGGATAAAACACAAGAAAATGAATGAATGGATGAATGAAAGTTTAGTTTTGTTAATCTCTCCTTTGCTCCCCACACAAAGTCACTCCCCCTACAGAGCGCTCACCCACACAATCCGTGTTTTCCACCTTCAAGTCGCTCAAAGCGCTTTACGTCAAGGAAGCCCTCACTCACACACCCACTCACACACCAGTGTGCGCAGACACTGGGGGCGAGGTGGGTTAAGTGTCTTGTCCAAGGACACAACAGCATTTGTCTGTGGGAGCTGGAATCGCACCGTCAACCTGTGGGTCAGTGGATCTGACCGCTCAACCAGTCACTGCGTGCACATGGACGAGTGTAATCCGATTGCAAATGGATTGGGATCGTATCGATTTCATGTGCACAGGCTAAGGATCGTATAAGGATTGGTTTCCCGAATCCGATTGGAACCCCTGGCTTAGGCCGATAGTAATCCGCTTTGGCGTCGCCTTGTGCACGATATCGGATCGGATTGGTGTACTGCGCCTGCGCGGGAATTTTCGCCAGGGATTTCATTCGGAAGTGGCAGGAGGCGCCGACGCCGTCATAAGTAGCGATTGTTGCCAGAAAAGTCAGAGGAAATCATGGCTGCAAAGAAAGAATGTACAACACGTACACCAATGCTGCTCCGTCAAACTCCTCGAGCGCCATCTTTGTACACCGCCACATAGTTTGTTGTGTTTTTATTGAGTAGCCATCACCCGGAAGTAGTTGGACTACAGCGCCACATAGTGTAGCGGAGCCGGCCAGGTCGCTGACCATTATCCGATTACACGAGTTTCATGTGCACCTGGATCTAAGGACAGCCCACCCGTCGAGTAACGGGATCGGATTTGGAGGAATCCGATCCGATCCTACCATGTGCACGCAGTGAATGTTTAAGTCGAGAGCGGGATGCAAAATGCCAACCTTCACATCAGCGGACAAACGTGATACGAACTGAGCTAATGTCGCCCCCTAGCTACTGTAAGGAAACGACTGCACATCGCATCAGGTTTGTGAAGTTGTAGTGTACAGTTTTGTATCACGTTTTTGTATATTTATAGAGAATTGTCGTGTGGGCGGTGGGTAACGTAGGCCCATATATTTTTCTCCACAAACTGACACTGTTTTTTCATTTATTTATTCATACATTTGATATTGATGAATTATGATAATGATCGTCTCAAAAAACACAAAAATAAGCCGCTAAAATAAATAAAAAGTGCCTTGAATTTTAAAGCAGAAGATCAAAGGCGCGAGAAGGCCACACAGGAGCCTCTGTTGTGTCTGAAGAGGAGCTCTCTCTGGTTAGCGCCGATATTAACATGGATCTGGGTCAACAAAGTTCTCCCGTCCACGCCGCTCATTATTTATCACTGCACGCGGTGTAAACTCGTGTTTTCAGACGAGAGAGAGCGCGGTGATTCTGCTTCCACGGCCCACCTGACTTCACGTCCTCCCTGACCCCGACGGAGAGGGGAGGGGCAGGAAGGAGGGGGCAGAGAGGTTACAAGAGGGTAGGAAGGAAGAGTGGAGGAAGTGAAGGTTTCAAGAGGGAGGAGGTCAGTTTAAAGGAGCCAAAAGGGTTAAAGTGAGTGGTTTAAAGAGCCCATATTAGGAAAAGTCATGATCTGTGTTCTGATGTTGTTTCTTCTTCCTGTAGTTCTTCTCTCAAACATTAAATATATATTATTATCGACGTAATAGACAATAACGAGGTACATAATAATGCAAATGATCAGAAAAATACAGGAAAACAGGAAATTAGAGGGGAAAAAAATCAAATTTCTTCTGTGACTGGTGAGGATTTTTGTAGATTTATTATTAGAAATATTGTTTGTTGTTCTCGAATTGAAAACACTCTGTTCCACCTTGTGATGTCATGTGGTACATGTGTCCTGGTACAGGAAGTGCTCCACTGTGTCTCTCTTACACGTATACCTTCACTAGAATCATTTGGATTACAGTGGTCCCTCGCTCTATCGCAGTTCACTGTTCGCAGCCTTGCTGTTTCGCAGATTTTTTTTTTTTTTATAGTGTAACATTGTGTTCTGCGTCCTGATTGGCTAAGAGACTGTAGACCTTTGCCGATTGATAGATGGGGAACACGGGGGGCCCGGGACTAGACCAGGACTAGACCAGGACCAGACTGGGACTAGACCGGGTCTAAACCAGGACTGGACCAGGTCTAGACCTGGACTAAACCGGGACTAGACCAGGTCCAGACCAGGATTAAACCATCACGTGCCGCTCTTTGCTGGTTTCGTGCGGCTGGTTTGTGGCTCGGGCTGAGAAGACGCGGGCCGGGCACCGCGGTTTGATCTCGTGCTTGCAGCCCCGGTGTACGCGCGGCCTCGCGCTGGTCGTGCTGCTCTGTCACGGATTTGTCCACAATGAGGGGTGCACGTGTCACGCACTTCTCCAAAGGGTTGGTGCGCGTTGCGTCCCGGGACGTGGCAGTGCCGTTGGATGAGCGCGGTGCTTCCTGCGGATTCAGTGACTCATGTCTCCGCTCCCCTCGCGGGTCCGGCGGGGCTCCCGGAGCCGTGTCTCCCCCCACGCTTCACTATTAATACATTTTGTTGAAAATCTATGAAAGTTTGGGTGTTTAAACGAGAGAGAAATGTGAGAAAAGGTTCATTCCAGTCTGAGAAAAGTGTATAATGTGTGTGGTGAGCAGTGGCGTTCCTAGAGTGATTTACTCCCTGGGCGAAAGCACCCCCCGACCAAACCCTAACATCCGCCCCACCACCCAAAAACAAACAAGACCGTTGTCCATACAAACTCAATTCACAACAACTACTTTCAAAAACAAATGTACAGTTTTAATGAGTACTGCAATTAAAAATATAAACAATAATTACAAAAAACGTTTTTGAACATAAAAAAGACCAAAGGCGCAATTATTTCACATTATAGACGCGTAGGCCTACAGCTATTTAAGAAAGCAAAAGTGCACTCCAGCACCCCCTGGTGGTCACAATATTGCAGAATCAGTCAGTACTCTAAAAGTGCACATTGAGTTACCACAGAGTAACATAATTAACAAAAACACCTGTGTTACACAGGGGATTGTACAGGCGCGGGTGGTGGGTGCGTGCGGTGGGGGCGCTACTCTGTCTTCACGTAACCATGAGCCAGCACCAGCCCCCCACCCCCCGCGCAAGAATCGGAGGCGCGGATCCTTGGTCCGCGCGCCCGCGCCTTTTTTTTTTTTTTTTGCTTCGCGCCACCGCGGTGCCCCCCCCCGCAATGCCGCTAGGGGCAATTGCCCAGGTCGCCCCCGTCAAAGAACGCCCCTGGTGGTGAGGCGTTTACAGCCTTAAAACATGTAGAATAATTGTAAAATCTAAAATTGTCCTACTTTGCGGATTTCTCTTATTGCGGGTTATTTCTGGAACCTAACCCCCGCGATAAATGAGGGATTACTGTATAGCTCTGGAATTGCCAATCTCTGATAAACAAAAGTTAAAAAGCAGCTGATATTTTGAAAACTACCACTTCGTGACATCACAAGGTGGAACAGAGCACAACCCTGGGTGTGTTTTTGATGAGGCAACAACATGATAACGTGGCTTAAAGCTCACAAGAGTCAACTTTTGCCAAATATAAATAGTATGGGTTTTGACCATTCCTGTGTCAAAGCTGAAGCACATCTCATTTAGGGACTTTTAATGAGGCTACAGTAGATTTGGTGCCGTATATATTCTCACGATACGCATCTCACGGTACGATATTTACTGTGATATTTCATACAGGCACACAAAATTGTAAATATGCTACTTTTTATAGTCATAGTCCAAACAAAAGATTTAAAATTTAAAAGAAATACAGCAAAGGATCATATGTAGTTTCAAGTCCAGATGGAATTCATATAAAATTACTATTAATTTTTTTGTTTTAATTGGGGTTATTTTTTGGATTTGTGGCTTTGGAGACAAATAGGTCCCGACTCTTCACAGAATGGTTGATTTGAGTGAAAACAAGTGGGTTAGACTTCCATGAATGTTTTAGATGTGCGTGAGACTGAGAGAAACGGAAATGAATAATGAAAAAGTACAAGCCCCCTCTGAACATGAATGGGTTTTAAGAGATCTTTTCCTCCACATAGACATAGTCGTGCTTCATGACTGTAGCCTGGTGCGCCCTCTGCTGGTACATTTCCACACTACAGCTCTACAAGGCGCTGATTTGTAGCCATAAACAATAAACTCTGTGTGCATGTAACAGATGGAACATATTACTTTGGAGAAATTAACAACAGACTCAACCACAGACTGTACGGTGTGCCAAAAGTCTCAAAAACAACCCCATACCACAATGTTTTAAAATATAAGGATTAGTGTTATAACTTTTTTACAACCTCTATACCCTGTATCATATTTTGATGAACTTTTGCTTGTAATGAAAGGAACTGACCATTTCAAGATTCAAGATTCTTTATTGTCATTATGCAGCATATCGAAATTTTGACCGACTCCCGGCTACAGAAGTATAAAAATACAACAAGCATAACAGGGCTCTCAAGTCTCACGCACTGAGAGTGTGACACACGCAATTCGACGTGTTCACACGCTCACACGCCACACATGGCATTTCTCACGCTGATTTCTTTTTTTATTTATTTATTTTTTAGTGCCCAGAAAATCGGTCTGTGTGGCTTAGTTTATGCAGGCTCCGCGTGTTTTCAGCGAAAAAAACTCCCCCTGCTCCGGGCGCACGGTCCGAGCACGTCCTGAGTCTCAGTCCCGGTGCCACGTCTCCTCTGAGACGCACCGACTCCGGTCCCGGTGTCTCCGTCTGTGCGTAACGTGTCCCCCCCGACGGCTTACGCGCGGAATACGCGCAGCACAGAGCCGAACTGCCCGGTGCATTAACCAGACTCTTACATGAATCCGTTAAAAATGTCCCGCTCCCCCCCGCCCCGGTCCCTCCTCCCCGCCCCTCTCAGCGCGCACTGACAAAGTGCGGTGATGATAAAACAAACTGAGAACCATCAGGTAATAACTTCATTTATATAACTCTCATTAGTTGCTTTGTAGTTTAAGTTTGCTCTTTAGACAAACAGGGCTCTCAACACGCAATTCGACGTGTTCACACGCTCACACGGCATTTCTCACGCAATTCAAGCGCCCCCCGTCCTCGGAAATTACAGTCTCACGCACGACCCCGCTCAAAACTTGAGAGCCCTGAGCATAAAGATAAAAAGTATCATAAATAGATAAAAAAGCAACATAAATACAGTTCCAGTAGTGTAAAGTGTCTGCATTTGGTCATATTTTTGAAAAAAGTCCCCCCGGACTCAAAATGAAGTTTTCGTAAAGCCGACCAACAACCAGAATAATACCGTTAGAAGGTTAATATCTGTTCAACCATAAAATAACCAAAGGCAATTTTCTCTTTAATAACACAGGAACAAAACACATCATCAGGGTAAAGATCATATAAAATAGGCCACTAAAAGTCCAAAAATTATGATTGTCCCAGAATTGTGGGATGGCTTTAGGCCTTCAACATATCAGCCTACAACCGGCTCGTTAGCTCAACTGGTAAGTCACTGACTTTCCCCCGGGGGGACCTGGGTTCAAATGGGTGAAAATGGAATTTGGTTTCTTCAATTACAGTGGCCCCTCGTTTATCGTGGGGGTTAGGTTCCAGAAATAGCCCGTAATAAGTGAAATCCGCAAAGTAGGACAACTTTATATTTTATAATTATTCTACATGTTTTAAGGCTGTAAACGCCTCACCACACACATTATACGCTTTTCTCAGACTGGAATTAACATTTTCTCACATTTCTCTCTTGTTTGAACACTCAAACGTGTTGATTCTTGGCTCTTTCATGGTCCGGCATGTGCAAGTAAACAAAGGCCACACCTCCTGTCACCCAGGCGCTCTCGTGAAGGACATCATAGACTCCCTACCACCCTGTGTGACCAGCCCAGGTTTAGTCCTGGTTTAGTCCAGGTTTAGACCCGGTTTAGACCTGGTTTAGACCCGGTTTAGACCTGGTTTAGTCCTGGTTTAGTCCTGGTCTAGTCCTGGTCTAGTTCTGGTGTAGTCCCGGTCTGGTCCTCATGTCTTAGTCCCGGTCTGGACTTCCTATGGATCCAGTGACTCATGTTTCTGCTGATACACTATAAAAAAAATTGGGAAAAAATAAAAAATCAGCGAAACAGCGAGGCCGTGAAAAGTGAACCGCAATAGAGCGAGGGACCATTGTATACCAAAAAGTTCATCCAATCATGATGCAGGACTTTGATTTTGGAGAAAAAAAGTTCAAAAAGTTATAACGCTAATGTGGATGTTTAAATTGCAGCGACTACAGACACGAGTATTAAAGGGCCAGTACACAGTCTATTGATTTGTGAACTATTCTTTAGTATAAACATTAGTATTATGTTGTTTTAAAATGAATTTGATCTTGTTTCTTTACATTGTTTGAGGTCTGAAAACATGCATCTTTTTTGTTATTGTGACCATTTGTCATTTTCTGCAAATAAATGCTCTAAACGATAATATTTTTATTTGGAATTTGTGGGAAATGTTGTCAGATTATAAACTCAAACAAAATACAAAACACATACCTATAAGTAGTAAAATAAAAATAAAAAACTGATAATTTTGCAGTGGTCTCTTATTTTTTTCCAGAGCTGTATATACTGGCAGTATTGAAAATGATTATTTGGAAATGATGAAAATGGAAATGATCATTTACAGTGAGGTGAGGGGGGTTGGGGTTGAGGTTTGGTCAGTGATTATGGTTTCGGGGACACATCATTGTTTTTTTTATTTAAAAACAACAGTTTCTCCACTGTGGCAGGTCATAGGTGATTTTATTTTTTGACAGTATTTCTCCTGCTTTGGAAAACACCCGGACATCCTCCTCTTCTTAGCTCCATTCTCTCCTGACTCTCTCCTCACTCTCCTAAATCTGCAAACTCTCACTGACCACAACTCTCCATCAAACACCCACATTCTGAACGGCGCCCGAGGGGTTTATTTCGCTGTCAAAACTTCCTGAATCAGTCACGTGGTACAGCCGGGCAGCGAGGCTTCGGACGTCGTCATTTTCAGATCCTCCCCTAAACGAAGCCTCGACACAGGAACGCCCCCTCCCCTACTCGGCACGCGCTTCGACGCCTCGATACAGAACATCACATCACTAATTAGGACATTTGTGCAGTTTCAATTTTAGACACGTTCACAGACATGTCCAGCATTCAAACCACACAAATTCATCTATGCCAATATCGACATCATGAAATCAATTTTTTAATTTTAATTGTAGAAGGCTCATTCCAGGATTGGAGGACATTTTACGTCCCACCCATCAAATATTAAATAATCCACATACAAAATACTAAAACATACAGTTTCTGAGTGAATTTACTTGTCCTGAGACCAAATCTAAAAAACTAAGAGAAAAGAATGCTTGAAAATAGATTTTAAAAATACCAAATAAGTCTGGAGTACTCCCAAAATGCCATTTTCCTCTTGTCCCACCCCTCTAATGGCCAAACTGAATCTCAAATAAAACTGTTAAAATTGAAATTTCTTTCTTCTTTTTTGTATTGTTTCATTGCCATCTCTTGTAACTGTGGGAACATTTGTTTTAATAGACATAATATTTCAAATAATAATTATTCATGGAACATGTGTCCCACAACCTGCACCAACCCTGTTACCAGAACATTTTTAGCCTGGTAGAAGAAGAAGAAACCAGAACCACATGATCCCCTGGACTTGACGTCATCAAACAGTTTTCCAAAAGAATGGGCAGAGCAAAGGTTTGTCTTCTCTTCTGTTATTATATTTTTATAACATAGTTCACCTTGATTGAATGTCTCACTCTACCTCATGCAACCCTGTTATGCAAATGATCAGAATAAGACTATTATTTTCATTTACATATTTGCATAAATAAGTTTTCCTCTTGATTAGCAGTAACAGCTAAACAGCTTCTACTCCTGAGATAAAGCGAACATTAGTGCGGATTTGCAACCCTGTTACCTGCAACCCTGTTACTGTGATTAGAGGAAATCAATAAATAAACCAAATAAATCATGTAATAAAAATTGTACCATTTATCCGTAAGCTGAGTTAATCAAACATTTGATAGTTTATTACCTATTATTGATGAATATGTAGCAGAAAATCAGAAAAGTGGTTTATTTTTCAAGAATTTTAAAGCCCAAATGTCCTCCAATTCTGTAATGACCCAGAATCAGTCTGAGTGAACAAGTTCCTTATGTTTTATTCATGACCATAATGTTAGTTTTTCCTCAGTATTTCTCTAATGCTCGTTGTTGTTCTCCTTTAAGCTTTCGTTTCTTCCCTTGATTGTTGTGGATAAATTCTTCATGAATTTGGAGCTTGTTGGTTGAAGATTTGGTGATGGGGCAGATTTACGAAGCTGGTGGAGAATACGTGAGACATTTCCACAGACAACGCTTAACCAGAAGCTCCACAATCCTACTTCTAGTCGCTGTGAAAAAGGTTTATTCAGGAAAGGTTCATTTATGTCCAGCAAATGTAACTTTTTAGTATGAATACCTGCTCAAATTAGCGTATCTCGTTTTGATACTAGTTTGAGTATCGATTAGTAACTGATTTTTGATACTTCTGACAACGCTAGAGCAGATTTTTTACTCTCAAATTTGTTTGCCGTATGAATCTGGAGCTAAATATTGTTTACAGGCAACAAAATAAAACAACTCCAATAAACACATTTATTCAGTTAGTTCCGCTTAGACTTTTTTGGTTGATATGACATTAATAAAATCAGTTTTTCACGCTCTGTTCCGCTTCTGCTCCACATCCTCCTCGCCGACGCCGTCCTCTGGTGTCTCCACTGTTTCCATGGCAACAGTGTCCACCATCTCCACTACAAGAACGTCCTCCTCCGTGTCCCCTCTCATCTCTGCTACTGCTTCCTTCAAGTTCACCGTCTCCAGCGCCTGTGTCTCCTCTTTAGTGTCCAGTGTCTCCACTACAAGACCGTCCTCTATCAGGTCCTCTTCCTTCACTTCCTCCACAATGTCCAGTGTCTCTGCAGTTTGAGTGTCTGCCATGTGAATGTCCACACGTGTCTCGTCTTTTGTGTCCAGTGGCTTCACCACAAGACTGTCCTCCATCATGTCCTCTTCTTTCTTAATGTCCGGTATCTGTGTAGTTTGAGTGTCCACCATATGATTGTCCACCTGTGTCTCCTCTGTGTCCACATGGTCCATCTTCATGTCCTCTGTCTCTGCTTGTGTCTCCTCTGGTTTGTCCTCTGTCCTCTCTGCTGTCTCCTCTGGTCTGTCCCCTGTCCTCTCTGCTGTCTCCTCTGGTCTGTCCCCTGTCCTCTCTGCTGTCTCCTCTGGTCTGTCCCCTGTCCTCTCTGCTGTCTCCTCCTCCTCGTGGACAGTGATGGGGAGCCAGGAGTCCTTGTGCAGCTTCTCGTTCCTCTCCACCTCCTTCACACCGGGGGGCGCTGTGGCCTGCATGTCAGAGAGAGACGTTAGATGGATAAATGAACCCCAGGCCGAACACGGCATGGCCCAAAAGTCCCAGTGCAAGTGCGCCCCCTAGTACGGCAGGCGTTAGGACAGACAAACACAGTGGAGCTAACTGGAGATCAATGGACGTCCCTCAGTAATAGAACTCCCTCAGGGTCACATTATTTCACCCACAGTGGGAACTTCAGTCACTTTGACTCTTATGAAGACAGAAGAGAAGCACTTCACTCACACTGATGCAGAACACTTCACTCACACTGATGCAGAACACTTCACTCACACTGATGCAGAACACTTCACTCACACTGATGCAGAGAACCTCATGAAAGTGGAACATCAGAGGAACATCGAACACAAAGTGTCTCACTGACAATTGTTATGGTTTGCAATACTTCTCTATTGCAGAGATGACGGTGACAGAGACATGACAGAGATTGCGTGGATGACGGTTACAGCCGTGGGCACCGCGGCTAAACCACGGAGCGGGTGGATGATGTGACGAAAAATATTTTTTATTAAATTCGGGCGGGTGGTGGTTGAACAACCAAATTTTTAAAAATGCACGTTATGGGGCTGTGCAGTGCAGAGAATTTTGGAATTATCATAAGTTGGTGGATGACGGACGGGCGCGGTTTTGAAAATTCCTGAAAAAAGGTGCGTGCAAATGGATAGCGGACGGATGACGTTTTTTTCATGCAGTTGCGGATGGAAAAAAAAGCCCTCTCTCGTTTGCAATTAAAAAAAACATTTGCACAAAGCAGCGCCTGTCCACTTTTCTATGTTGATGAGAATAAAAATGATTCAAGGGACAAAAATGTGCAATAAATTTGTGATTAATCGTGAGTCAACTATGACATTCCCATCATGTGCACCTTCTACAGAGGCACCACAGAGAGCATCCTCACCAGCTGCATCACTGTGTGGTATGACACCTGCACCGTGTCCTGCCGGAAAAAGCTACACCGAGTAGTGAGAGTGTCTCTCTCCCCTCCCTGCAGGACATCTACCACACCCGCAAAGCCCTCTGGGTGATCCCACCCACCCATCCAACTGCCTCTTCAGTCTGCTGCCATCAGGAAGGAGACTGAGGAGCCTCAGGGCCAAGACCAGCAGACTGAAAGACAGCTTCATCCACCAAGCTGTCAGGATGCTGAACTCTCTTCAGCATCTTCCTCTTCCCTCCCCAACGACACTGCTGCTTAAATGACACTGATGCTTAAATGGCACTGACACTGCTGCTTAAATGACACTGATGCTTAAATGACACTGACATTGCTCCTTAAATCACACCATTTGAGCTTTATTACGCCACACATTGTGTTTTACCTATTTGTATCATATACAAGTTTACTGTACTTTTGCTACAGGTATATGTGATGTTTTAGTCATGGTGTTTATTGTCTTGTTTATCAGATGTTTTATGTTCACCGTGGGCCTAGGGGGCGCTGCAATTTCAAATCCTGTGTGTGCAACCTGTACATATGTTTTTTTACAATAAAGCTGACTTTGAAACTTTTTGAAACTTTTTATTTTAATCGATAGACATCAGTAGAATAAACATCAATAAATAGTCATAACTACAGTGAAACATCAGACATTCCCACTCCTCACCTGCATGTGCGGCGGCAGATGTTTGTACTCCGCCTCGTTCACGTCGAAATCCTCCATCTTCTTGTCCAGGACCCACCAGCGCCCCACGAAGCCCACGTCCAGCACCCGGCCGGGCAGCTCCCTCCAGGGCACGGACAGGTCGGGGCAGGCGGCCTCGTACAGCACGCTCTGGGGGTCGAAGTCGGCGCTGTACACCAGGGAGACGAGGCCCAGGTTCAGGTGGCGCAGGCAGCCCTGGTTCTGCAGTTTGACCAGGTTCTGGACGTGCAGGTCGGACGCGCCGTTGCGGATCCAGGGGGAGAGCAGGGCCAGCTGGTTAGAGCGGTCCAGCAGGGCGGCCTGGAAGTGGACATGGGACATTATAGGGGGGTATGACTCTTTTATGGGGTAAATGCTGTATTCTGAAATGAACGTCACATCAGGTTTGTCAAGTTGTTGTGTAGTTTTCTACCAGGCTTTTGTTTGTTTTTGGAGAATTGTTGTTAAGAGTTTGAATAGGGCCTGGGAGAGATCGCTAGATTACTCAAATATACAAGAGTGACATCATGAATAAAGAGTTAATCCATAATGAACAAATAGTTTATAAAGAATGATCCAGGCTTTGGAACTACTGAAATAAAGGGCCTGTACCTGATTTGAAGGGTTTTTTTTTCCAAGATAAACGTTCTTTACATAAATGTTTGTAGGGAAAAAACAAATAAATAAGAAATAAAGTGAGACTAGTGGTGTAAAAAAAGATCGATTCAGCGATATATCGTGGTACTACATTGCACAATTTTTGTATCGATTCAAAATGCAGCCGAATCTATTTTTTAAATCATATTTTTCACAAAAACTCCATAGTTACATTTACTGTTCTCATGATTTAAAAATGTACTAAATGATGCTTCATACAATGCTGTGCTCGTAGAGGTGTACAGGGGGTCCTCGGGTTACGACGGTCTCGACTTACGACGTTTCGTGGTTACGAACGCGCCCCCATTAAAAAAAATTAATAATATTACGCGTCATTCCGTATTACGCGGTTTAGCGTGGTAAGCGTCGTAAACAAACGCGAACGGCGCGCGGCGGAAGAATACGCTTTGTTGTGGTTGTAGGGAGAAGAAGACGGCCTCGTGTGCGTGCCCAATGTGGGCGGAAGTACCTGATGTGGGCTCTGATCTGCTCCTATGAAAGCGGCAGTGATAACCAAGCAGCGTAGTGGTCTAATTATTGAGATGGAAAGGTTATTGGTGCTTTGGTTGGAAGATTAAAGTCAAAATCTGACTTACGACGAAATTCGGGTTACGACGCGTCTTAAGAACGGATCAACGTCGTAACCCGAGGACCCCCTGTACTTGACTATACGAGGGCCATTCAAAAAGTTCTAAGACAAATGCCATAAATTCAAAATGAGTCCAACTAGTTGAACAAAATGACCTTGAATCGTACCACTGATGACTTATAAACACATTTGACAAGTTTTGGGATTCTGGCTTTGTTATTCAAAGAGTTACGTTACATATTGCACAACCCACTTTTTTGACCCTCCAAAATGAGCCAATTTGAAGTCCGAGCACATTAAATTTCTAACAAAACTTCAATGGAAACCTAAAGAAATTATTGAAGCTTTGCACAATGTTTATGGATGTTTTTTTCCCATTTCAAAATTTGAAGGAACATTTAAAAGGAACAAGATTTCAGTCCATACTTGAAGCGAAGCGGGAGGTTGTGACCTGGTTGACTAGACGAGGTCCAGAATTCTATCAAGAAGGAATTTTTCGGTTGAAACATCGTTTGCAGAAGTGTATTGACTATTTGTTGCTTTCTCTTCCTTATGCTCGTACAGAACTGGGTAAAAAGGCATTTGTTTACTCTGCACCTTTTGCATGGAATATACTACAGAAAGACTGGAAACTAACTGATTTAATTTCTTTGAGCACTTTTAAATCCAAACAGAGCTTTTGAGACCAATCTGTACTTGTTTTTTTTATAATGTTTTTAAACTTTTGTGTCTTATCTGTGTAAATATGCAACTGTGTTTTGTGTTTACTGCTGCCTCTTGGTCAGGGCTCCCTTGAAAAAGAGTTTCTTAATCTCAATAGGACATTTTCTGGTTAAATAAAGGTCAATAAATAAATAAATAAATAAATAAATAAATAAATAAATAAATAAATAAATAAATAAATAAATAAATAAATAGACTTAGGTGGATGTTATGTAGAAATATAATTTTGTTACTTTCAAAAATAAAGTAGTTTTTTAATCTGTCTTGGAACTTTTTAAATGACCCTCGTATTATTAGAGGTAGTACTGATAAATTGCAGTATATCATCCTTGATTTAGTATTGTGATATATTGTGATATATTGTGCATACTGTAATCCATATTGTATTGTCAGACTCATGACAAACTGAAACTGAGACTGTAAACATAATCTATTAATTTTACATCAGGTATTGTAGTAAGTAATACACTCAGAATCACTGGAAACCAACTGCCTGACACCGCCTCGTCCTTACCTGGAAGGAGGACTGGTCGGGTTTGGTGGAGAAGCAGGCGTAGGCTCCCCCCAGAAGACCCAGGTACACAGAGGCTTTGAGCGGGCGCTCTCTGGCCCCCACCACCGCCTCCCGACAGGCCTCTTTGTAGTCGGACAGCAGGCTGCGGCACCACACTCCTGACACACACAACAAAGAGTCAAAACTGCGGTGTACTTTTAAACAGCAACAAGGAACAAGACCGTAACGCTGTTATGAACAGACCTGAAAACAAAATGAATAGGGTACGTGTAAATGTAGGTGTGCAAAATAATGAAATACCAAGAATATTGTGAATGTTGGTTTCAATATATGCAAAAAGTAATAAATATGGTAAATTATTTATAATTCGAGATAAATCTTTCAAACAAGGATAGATTTCAAGTAATATTTCTGTATGAGAATGTAACAATTCTTTCAGGTGTCCAATACTTAATCCTTAAAAACACACAAGAAGTTATCCTGACAGGCCAACCCATAAAATCAGCTGATTCAGAGACACATCCAAGTTTGTCCCATCCTCAGTTTACGGACAGGCCTCATGTGAAGCTCAGAACCTCCAAATCCTCCCTCAGTGAGCTGCAGAGGCTGCACTAGCACTGATTCAGGATTGGCTGCAGGTTCTAGAGTTTAGGTAGAGACCGTTCAGATCAGAGAGGCATTTTAGGTTTAAACCAAGAGACTCACGTGAGGGTCTGTCCGCGATCTGATTCGATAATCTTCGTGCGAACCAAAAAAAAATAACTCTTGACTGTAAAAGTTTGATTATGAACATGGACGACTGTTGCACTGTTGCACATTTACTACTGGAATTTTACTACTGTTGTACTGTTGTTGCACTGGAATTACTACTGTTGCACATTTATTTGGATCTTTACTTTCAATGCACATTCTATTGCACATTACCACTTCACAGCTGCATCTTCCGTTGCACATTTTTGATGCACATCTGTAAATAGGTATTTATTTATTCTGTTGCATTGCTTTTTGGACACACCACTGTGAACTGTACAAACATGATGGTTGGGCAGCACTGGACACCCGCAGGCTAAGTCACTGGTACATGTTCATTTACAAAGGGATTATGGGTCTGCTCCCTCCATATCTATGTACGTATATTCAACATAAATCAGATGGACATTATGCTCCGTGATCGCAAAACTGCTTCTTTCTGTCCCAAGTGTCTGCACAGAGACTGGTAAAGTGGCATTTCAATATTCTGCACCTTCAATATTTAATTTAACAATTTACAAAAAGTCTTGAAATTAAAAGAACTGACTTCAATAGTTCAGTTTCAATCTATGTTGAAAGGTTTGGAAATTAAATCTATGATTTGTAATTGCTTTTAAGAATCCATTTTGTGATGTGTTGAAATGTCTGTGTGTAAATGTAATGCAACTCTGCCGCTGTCTTGGCCAGGACTCCCTTGAAAAAGAGATTAGAAGAAGAAGAAGAAGAAGAAGAAGAAGCTATGCCTTTATTAGTCCCACAGTGGGGAAATTTAACCCATCCTGTTATTAGGAGCAGTGAGCAGCACATTACTGCACCCGGGGACCATCTCCATGATCTTCTTGCTTCGGCTTGGTCAGGACCTAAGCTGGAGGATTTTACCTATGGTGCATGTGTTTTGGGTTGGTGGGGGAAACCGGAGTGCCCGGAGGAAACCCACCCAGACACGGGGAGAACATGCAAACTCCACACAGAAAGGCCCAGGCAACCCGGGGATCAAACCCAGACCATGCATGCAAACTCCACACAGAACACACACAGAAAGGTCTGGGCGACCCGGGGATCGAACCCGGAATCTTCTTGCTGTGAAGCATGAGCGCTAGCCACTCCGCTACCGTGCCGCCATTAATAATCTCAATGGGACTTTCCTGGTTAAATAAAGGTTTAAAAAAATAGATTTTTGTGTTAGTTTTTGTTTTGTCTTTATATTGTATATGTACACTGTCTTTTTGCACTACTTGGTCAGAGAGAAACGAAATTTCGATTCACTGTACAGTATGTTCAACACATGGCAGAATTGACAATAAAGATGACTTTGATCAATCAATCAATAGCCTCTTGGCTAATTCTGGCATGTTAAACAGTTACTGTTGGTCAACTTGCACTGTCCGCTATAAATAAATAAAAAAATCAAACAATATTTATAAAGCGCTTTTCATACAACATTGTAGCACAAAGCGCCTCTTTCTGATCTCTGAGAAAGGTCAACATTCAGTTCCTTTATGTGCTGTTCCATGACATGAGTCTGAAATCACTTTGAAATTCACTATGATGCTATTTTATACAGTCTTATCGTACTGGTCTAATAATAACAGTAATAGTCTATTGTAGTCATAATAATGTAATCATAGTCTGCACTGGTATTTATATTTATCGTTTGGGTTTTTGCTGCTGTTAAACGCGAGTCCATGAGAGGCTTTTCTCACCGGCTTTACTCTGCTTCAGCCTCTCCCAGCGGCTCACGGGGCCTGGGGCCGGAGTCGCCGCTGGAGCCGCTGCTGGAGCCGCTTCTGCCGCGGTACAGAACGCTCTCCGCACCGCACGAAACGAGGCCATTTCAGCGGATCTGAGCTTCTCCGGTCACCTTCATCACCCCGGCGGCGTCCCGAAGGCGAAGGTGGTCACATGGACCCGAAATGGCGAGATGGGTCCTCCTGCTTTTCCATTCCGACCAGAAACAAACTAGCGAAAGGAAAGTACCAAGTCAACGTTAAGTTAATCTAAAAATTAAATAACCCGAAGAAAAAAGTGTATTTCAATTATGATTATGATTATGATTATGATTATGATGATGATTATTATTATTATTATTATTATTATTATTATTATTGTTATTATTATTATTATTATTATTATTATTAGATTTTATTTTTTTATTTTTTTTATTTTCTATTTGGACGTAAATGAACACCTTAGCATTTATATTTTATTTTATTTTTATTCATAATGTTGTAATATGTCGTCTGTAATGTGAAGTGAAGTTAACAACCTTTAACAACATTTTTTTTTTTTTTTTTTTGATGACCAACATCTCTGCACTGTTATATTCTGGTAAACTTGTAAATTTTGTGTCATATTACAGCTTACTGGTTTTCTACTTTATTTTATTCTATTTTATTTTATTTGCTGCACGTTAAGCGTTTGTTTACGTTCCGCTCCATGTACCGAAGCGATCATATGGCAATAAAAACCTTTCTGATTCTTATTCTGAAGCTTCTAGAGTCGCCACAAAAAAGTTTTTAGACTCCCTTTTAATCCCTTATTTATTTATTTTATTTTTATTTTTTTAATCATAGTGCAACCACAAACTAGAGTCTATCTCAAAACATTTAAAAGATCGACTGGTTAACTCAACGTCCACTATAAAGGACACAAATTATATAATATTATTGATACATGACAAAAATGACCCAACGTGAATATAAACGTACATTACATAGTTTAAAAAAAATAAAATAAAATAAAATAAATCTTTTTGACAGGATGCACGTGACGGCTTTGTTTACGCGGTGACGTGTACCGGAACTACAGTCTGACAAGTGACGGTACGTTTCGGGTAAATCGAATAGAGAGTTTTATTATCAAATTCACCAGGATTTTTTGTTTTCTTTGTGAATCGGATGCCATCGTATTTTTGTAAGTAGCGATTTATGTCCGGATCATCTTAATAAATGCGGCAGGACACGCCACCGGCTGTCACACCTGAGACTGAACTGTCATCACACTGAGGGGACAGGTAGGCTCTTGGTTAATCATCCTTTTTAAGCTTTTTTTCTGCTGAATAATAATAAAGAATAAGCCAGGACATGTTAAATTGTAGATATTATTGTGTTTAGGCTTGCTTACTGTCAAACTTTAAACACATAAGACCTTCTCTGACTACAGAATCAGCAAAGGCTTATATGCATGCCATGCTATTTATCCACATAACCTACTGTTAAAGTGTATGTGGTGTAAGTTTATTTATTTAAATGGGACAGCATGTATTAATGAACATTTTGTGCTGTAAATACACCAGATTTAGCTCAAGGCTGCATAATGTCACTATTCTCATGTATCTGTCTGAATGGCCCTGCTCTCTAATGCACTTTAATGATAATATTAATTACATGCCTCGATGCGGCTGCCAATACTGCTGTACTGATGTCAAATGTTTACCCTGGGGCTATTTAGGGGTTATTGAGGGGTATTTATTTCACTGGGTTTGCGCTTTACTATTTATGCACTTTACAACTACGTATGTGGATGCTGCAAACACACTTTCGTTGTTCTTTCTTGCGCAATGACAATAAATACTTGAAATCTGAAATCTGAATCTGATCTGAAGGCGAGTTTCCATCTGTAGTCCCACAGAACAGGGGTGAAAGTCGATAAAACACAAGGTCCAAAACATGTAAAGACCAACAATGAAAACAAGACAACAAATCAGTGACGGAATCAAAGCAGGACACAACAGTTTTACAAGGATTTTCAGTTCGTAGATCTAATACAAAAGTGCTTTTAGTTACATGAGGTAGTTCTAGTAGTAAAGTGCTTTTAGTTAGATAAGGTCTCACACTTCAGAGGCTGTTCGGAAGCCACTAAAGTCTCTCTTCAAGAAAACACTGAAAACTTTGGACAAAAAGCCTTTACAGTGTCATTATTGTAACATCTTATGTAAGTAGAACGTTTTGGATTTTGATAGTTATCAGATATTTACGGATGCTTGCCTCATTTTTAAAGTTTTAAACAGGCTCACTCCTCCTCCCTTATTGGATTTTTTAGGTAAAAAACCTAGAGACTGAGTAAATACCAGAGCATTGACCAGAGGAGACTGTAACATAAAAAGGCGTAGGATTAAATTTGGCCAAATGGTGGTGTCAGAGGTGATATCAGAGGGTCACACATATGGAACACACTGCCAGCCCACGCCAGGAACTGATTCAGCACTGATTCAGCCTTTAAAATGGCTCTGAAACACTGATTGAAAACTAACCAGACGTGCTCACACGTGTGGATTATTCTGACTTTTGGAGATGGGTCTATTGCAGAGGTGTCAAACCTGAATCTGGCCCTCCAGGAACTTTAATCTGGCCCTCGACTGATTTTCTATTACAATATTTGAATTAGATTTTCATTTTCTATTAAAATATTGGTAATTTTCTGCGCCGCTTTTCTGCGCAGTTAAGCAAAGCAAAGTCTCCAGCGCCTCTGTGCGTGGCCTCCTAGGACCCTTGTTTTGACTGTTGACCGTGACACCCTCATCAGCAAAATGTCAAAAATGAGGAAAGTGGATGCCGAGCGCAGGATTTTCCAGTTCCTAATTAACCCACAAATAAACCAGGTCAAAGCCAGGACTAAGATCTAAAACAGGACTCAAACAGCGAGGTCTATAACATTATACAGTCCCAAATCAGGACTGCAGGTTGGTCTAAAACAGGTTTAAAATATACTAGTATATCTAAACCAGGACTAAACCAGGACCAAACCAGACCTAAACCAGGACTAAAGCAGGTCTAATTCCTATTTGTTCACGGAGGTGAATGGGAAACCTGTATTTTTTTTTTAAGTTTTAGGTTGTTCATAATATTATAATATTTTGTAACAGAAAGAGTTCATCAAATAAAAAAAGACTTCTGTAATAGATTTGTCTTTCTCTGCACAAATATTTGGACTTTTTTGGCTATTTTTGGGGTATTTATGCCATGAGATTTCTGATCCAGCCCCTTTGGGATCAAAGTAGGTTGGATACGTCCCCCGGACCAAAATGAGTTTGACACCCCTGGTCTATTGTAACTAAATGCTCTTGGTGTAATGTCTATTGTGTATTCTGTTTTCTCTGTTTGTGTGACTGTGTTTTGTTCTTACCTGCCTTTAGGACTATGGATGTAAAGTAGCTATTGTGCTACAGTGAATCTCTCTGCTGACATGTTGATTAATATGCATTGTCCTAATGTATATTAAAAAAAAAACTGTGTTGATATTGTAAAATGTCTTTGATTACTTAAGGCGTCATTGTTTATTTAACCTCCTTTTAGGTCCTGGAGGAGGAAACTCTTGTCCCCCAAGACTATGGCGAGTCCAAATGATCTGCAATTTCAAGGTAAATCTAATTTCTTGCTAATAAAATAATGTATGCTTTTGTGTGGCCATGATCTGACTTAATACAGTGACTTTGCTGTGTCAATAGTGCCTTCACATGTGGATAATCAGATCATTTTTTTATTAACTCCACCTACAGCTCCTCCTACAATGACTGAAGTGCTGTAAAAAGATAACTAATGCATTGTGGGAGAGGGAACACATGACTTGGAACATATACATTCTTGTTTTCCTTCTCCTTAAAGCAACATTGCGTGTAATAAATTATTTTTACTGAATATTTTTAGTTCTGATACTGTAAATAGTACAGGTATGAATGTTGTGAACTTCCCTACAAATGTTCCCACAATATTACAACTTGCATATAACAAGTTTATTAAGGCGACAACATAACGGCAGCAGATCTGAATCCATCCCTAACAGGTCCATTCGCTCTGATCCATTTTTGCTTACTGTTTACCGTTGTTGTTTTGTGGAGCAGAGTTCGAGGAGGCGGCTCAGCTCTTGTCCTCAGACCCCGGGGCCTCCACTCTGAGCGTGTCCGCCCCGAACCACAGTGCGACAGCAGGGGGCGGCAGTGAGGAGGTGAAGCTGGACCTGTCTGATGAGGAGGAGGCACAGCAGGAGAGCTCTGAGGTGTGAGAGAAATACAGGTCATCCCGTTTGGTGAAGAGTCACTGCGTGCACATGGACGAGTGGAATCCGATCGCAAACGGATTGGGATCGTATCGGATTCATGTGCACAGGCTAAGGATCGTATAGGGCTTGGTTTCATGAATCCGATTGGAACCCCTGGCTTAGGCCGATAGTAATCCTCTTGGTGCCGCCTTGTGCACAATACCGGATCGGATTAGCGTACTGCGCATGCGCGGGAATTTTCGCCAGGGATTTCACCTGGAAGTGGCAGGAGGCGCCGACGCCGTCATAAGTAGCGACTGTTGCCAGAAAAGTCAGACGAAATCATAGCTGCAAAGAAAGAATGCACAACACGTACACCAATGCTGCTCTGTCTCACTCCTCGAGTGCCATCTTTGTATACCGCCACATAGTTTGTTGTGTTTTTATTGAGTAGCCATCACCCGGAAGTAGTTGGACTACAGCGCCACATAGCGTCGCGGAGCCGGCCAGGTTGCTGACCATTATCTGATTACACGAGCTTCATGTGCACTGGGATTATAGGACAGACTACCCGCCGAGTAACGGGATCGGATTTGGAGAAATCCAATCCTACCATGTGCACGCAGTGACTCAGGCCGCATCTCAATCCTCATATCCTGTCTCCTCAAAGCTTTCTCTCCTCCATTCCTCCACTTTAACATGGAAAAAATAATGATCCTGATTATTGTAATTGTAACTAAAAGAAATGTTTTACTTTATTATGAAAAAAGATACAGCCCCTTTTAAATTCTGAAAACCAGATCATGACTAACTGTGTATGTCACTCGTAATCATTTAATAGCTGTTTTTGAAACTTTATTAACTATGATTACTGTTAACTCTGGCCCTTTTTCAGTGTTTATAGGGATAATGAACAGGAATCATCAATAGAGGGTGTTAGACACACATCCAAGACTTGTCTGTGCACCATCATAACACTTTCTCCTTCCGTTTACATCATTCAGTTGTGTTTGTTGACGGTGCTTCTGTGTTGTAGCTCTTAGGAGGACAGAAGTCGACTGCAGGATTCTGGACGCTCGAGTATTATCAGTCGTTCTTTAACGTGGACACCGCACAGGTATGACCAGCACAAACCACTGAAGCCAACTGAGCCTTGACCTGCAGCAGTTTCCTGTTTTGGTTTTGGTCCAGGTCCAGGGCTGCAGACGATCCCCCAACCATCTTTAATCAGTATCATATTTAAAATGTGGAAATTAAAAAATGTGTACAGTGAACCCTCGCTCTATCGCGGTTCACTGTTCGCGGCCTCGCTGTTTCACGGATTTTTTTTTCTCAATTTTTTATTATAGTGTAACATTTTTTTATAGTGTAACATTGTGTTCTGCGTCCTGATTGGCTAAGAGACTAGACCAGGACTAAATGTGGACTAAACCAGGTCTAGACCAGAACTAACCCAGGTCTAGACCAGGTCTAAACCTGGACTGGCCCTGGACTAAACCGGGACTAGACCAGAACTAAACCGGGACTAAACCAGGTCTAGACCAGAACTAACCCAGGTCTAGACCAGGTCTAAACCTGGACTGGCCCTGGACTAAACCGGGACTAGACCAGAACTAAACCGGGACTAGACCAGGTCTAAACCAGGATTAAACCGCTCTTTGCTGGTTTCGTGCGGCTGTTTTGTGGCTCGGGCTGAGAGCACGCGGTCCGGGCGCGGCGGTTCTATCTCGTGCTCGCAGCCCCGGTGTACACGCGGCGTCGTGCCGGTCACGTTTCTCTGTCACGGATTTGTCCACGATGAGGGGTGCACGTCTCCAAGGGGTTGGTGCGCGTCGCTTCGCGTCCAGGGATGTGGCGGTCCTCCTCGCGCGTCCGGCGGGGCTTCCAGAGCCGTGCCTCCCCCCACGCGTCACTATTAATACATTTTGTTGCAAATCTATGAAATTTTGAGTGTTTAAACGAGAACAAATGTGAGAAAATGTTAATTCCAGTCTGAGAAAAGTGTATAATGTGTGTGGTGAGGCATTTACAGCCTTAAAACATGTAGAATAATTGTAAAATAAAGTTGTCCTACTTCGCGGATTTCTCTTATTGCGGGTTATTTATGGAACCTAACCCCCGCGATAAACAAGGGATTACTGTAAATCTAGATATTTTGTATCTTGTGTAGTGAGAAGAATCCCTCAGTCGTCCAGGTAGAATCCATGGTAAAAGGAGAAATTCAATTTGTCAACTGGACAAAGTTTATTTGGTCGAAGACGTTTCTCAGCTCATCCAAGCTGCTTCTTTAGTTCTGGTTAGAGTGCTGGTGGACACTGCTTATATCTGCCTGTAGGGAGGAGCTAACAACAATGAAATTACTCTGAAACTATTACACCTCTTTGTTTTCAGTTTCTGTCTGAGGTCTTGTTTAGCATACCCATTCAGTACCATAATGGGTGTTTTCACACCTCTGGACCTGACCTGACTAGTACTATTCTATTCTTTACTATACTATTCTATACTTGTTTTGGTTTGGGTTTGAGAATGGAATTATATATGGGAGACAAATGGTGTCTGACCCCTCCATTCCTGTTCAAGGAAGGATTGAAGAAGAAGAAGTGAACTTTATTGATCTCACACTGGAGAAATTCTTCTCTGCATTTTAACCCATCCTATATATATATATACATATATTAGGAGCAGTGGGCAGCACACACATTAGGGCGCCCGGGGACCATCTCCATGATCTTCTTGCTTCGGCTTGGTCAGGACCTAAGCTGGAGGTACCTATGGTGCATGTTTTTTGGGTTGGTGGGGGAAACCGGAGTGCCCGGAGGAAACCCACCCAGACACGGGGAGAACATGCAAACTCCACACAGAAAGGCTCGGGCGACCCGGGGATCGAACACAGACCATGCATGCAAACTCCACACAGAACACACACGGAAAGGTCTGGGCGACCCGGGGATCGAACCCGGAACCTTCTTGCTGTGAAGCAAGAGCGCTAACCACTCTGCTACCGTGCCGCCGGTCTCTTCGACCAAATAAACTTTGTCCAGTTGACAAATTGAATTTCTCCTTTTACCATCTTGTCTAGTTATGAAATATGTGAGTATAGATGTGCCATGTCATGTGTGTTTACCCACATGTCAAACCAGAGTGATTATTATACACATTTTATGAATTATTATTAATATTAAAGTTATAATTGTTGTCATTATTATAGTTAATTATTATAGTATTCTTACTGATTTCAAAACGAGTGTTGTTTGTCTCAGTCTCAGTTTATGGACAGGCTCATGTGAAGCTCAGAACCTCCAGAACTCCCTCCCTGAGCTGCAGAGGCTGCACTAGCACTGACTCAGGATTGGCTGCAGAGGTTTAGAGAGAGTCCTTTTAGGTTTATTTGTAAAATCATCATTTATTTTTTTATGTTGCTTTGTAAGAGCAATTTTAGATTAGAACACAGGTCATGTTTATAAAATTTGAAGTTAAAACTCTACGGATGTTAAGATATTTCGTACAGTAGTTCTTCTCGAAGCCTTCATGAGTCCTTCTCTGATGTGCAGGTCCTGGACAGGGTCAAAGGCTCAGTGATGCCACTACCAGGGCGAAACTTCATCAAACACCACCTGAGGAGCAACCCAGATCTATACGGTACAGTACGACGCGTCCTTTTCACCTTTAAACACTCACACTATAGCAAAATAAAGCCGCTGTTCTGTAATTTTGTCATCAGGATCGATAACGGTTATGGAATTACCCTTAATTATGTCATATCTGTTTACCAGTGTTCAACTAGGAAGTACAATTATAAACCTCAACAAAACTGTCAAAGAAAAAGATTTTTTGTCAAATCTTATGAAATATATTGATGTTAACTATGATTTAAACCGTAATCGGCATTTTAAGGCTAGAAAAGAATGTAAGTCAATGTCATGTCCCTACAAAGGATGGACACCCAGCCTAAGTGTGTGAGAATCAGAATTTATTTGTCATTTCAGTATAAAAATACGCAGAAACGAAAAACACTGCACTCAGGTCCAGGTCATCATCAGCACAAATAATAAAAGGAATAAATATAAATGTGTGTGTGTTGCGTCGGCAGGTCCGTTCTGGATCTGTGTGACCCTGGTGTTCACTGTGGCCATCAGCGGAAA
The DNA here is from genome assembly GCA_036785185.1 of Paratrypauchen microcephalus. Taxonomy (NCBI): domain Eukaryota; kingdom Metazoa; phylum Chordata; class Actinopteri; order Gobiiformes; family Gobiidae; genus Paratrypauchen; species Paratrypauchen microcephalus. The sequence goes on along the minus strand of JAVJIX010000022.1, from coordinate 8,973,153 downwards.
CCTGTCCACGTTCCTCGTGGAGATGGGAAATCCTGCTTATCACTATACTCCACAGTTCCACAGAGGTAAACAACAACAAGTACATCATAATATTCAAAAATACAACTGAGCTGGAGCGAAGCGTCAGAGTTTCATGGTATAATTTTCTACTTATCTGTTAAAATGAATTTATTCTGGTCGGATGTGTGGTTAAATATGGGGAACGTTTTATAACGATCCCTCATCAAAAACATGAACTGGTGGAGTGACCCATAAAACTGTAATAAAATCTGGAAGATGAATCTAAGATGGCGTCATATTGTTTTCAATGGTCTGTGCTCATAGGCACATGGGCCAAAAAAGATTTTTACTTCTGTGTTACTTCCTGAATACTGGCCTTATACTAGAATAACTCTTATAAAGCTGACTTTTAGGTGCTTTGACGATTTTTTTTTTTTTTTCAAGTTCATATTGTAAAATACAAAAGAATCGCTAGAAAATCTGACCTTTAGGAAAGTTGTCGAAGCTGCAGTACCTGGAGCGGCCACTAGTCGGCCATGACAGAGGACAGAGTGCTTGTCTCCATGGAAATGTTATTGCTTTGTCTAGAATGTTCCACAGTACAGATTAAACCTATCTATAACAAGAAGGAATTGTTATATGCACAATATAAACACCCGTAATGAATAAATGTAAGATGAAAATGTTTAAAGTTATACCGTGGAACATTCGATGGATGGAATTGTTCATCTCTACTGAACAAGTAAACAACAGTAATTTAACTACAGGGTCTTTTAGCATAATGAAATACATTTTAGAGACCCAGGTCTGGTTCTGCCAGACCCCCATCTTCATATCTTCATGCAGATTCATGAAAGATCCCATTAGTTCCTCTTGGCGCACAGACTGCGCTGTGCTGTTCCTACACAGTTCTGTAAGCATGTCCGTGATGATATCCAAACGTCAAGATGTTTCCTTCGGTTGAAACCCTTCCAAAAGGTCCTCAACCTGTGCCACTTTCTGATTTACTCCTTTCACGAGATCTCCCACGGCTTCACAGTGGCTCGAAATTACTGCAGACAGCTTGGGGGACTCTTTACTTGCTGCCAGCTTACAAATTTTGCGATAGATCATGGACAATCCCAGGCCAATCAACAGATGTCCAGGTATCAGAAATCCGAATACGTAAATATCCTCCACATCCTCCAGGTACATTGGTGCCAAACATACGACTTGCCACGCATTATACGAGTCTCTCGCATATCCAGCAGCAAAAGTACCATCCGGACACACCGCATCTCCCGGAGCGGCACTCTTCCGTGAAAAAAGTGTATCAATTGCGCTGAGGGTCCAGCTGATCACATCCATTTTTAGAAATTTGGAAAAAACCTGCTCCAAAGGAGAAAAATGACAAAAAACACACACAAGAGAGCAGAGAGATGAGGAGGAAGGAAAAGACACGTCTGCACTCTCTCACAACTAGAGGAAGAAAAAAAACCCAAAAATAAAACAGGATTACTCAAACATGTGCCAGAATGAAACAAAACACAGCTCCATGTTTGTTTTTGAGGAGGTAACAGGATTATAACATGGTTTAAAGTGTAATGTAGAGCCTTTAAGCGTAAAGGTTGGTGTGTTTCCCTTGTCCACAGTGACGGTGGCGTCAGTCGTGATCTTCCTGTACGCCTGGCTGGTGCCCATCGGCCTGTGGGGCTTCCTCAGCTGGAGGCAGGGTGTGGAGAGGCTGGTGGGAGGATACTCTTTCCTGGAGACTGTGTGTGTCTACGGCTACTCCCTCTTCATCTACATCCCCACGTCTGTGAGTACATGAAATACTCTGAATAATAATGTTGTGTAATGTTTGACAGGACGACACATGACCTCAAGCTGTTGGCGTATTTCTGCTGAAGCTGCGAGCTGATTTTGAATGATAAATGCCACTGATTTCTCACATAGGATTTTTTAACTCTTAAAAAACATGTTCTGAAAATGTTGTTTTCGTTCTGAATTTCAGTTGTTGAAATTTTCAGTATACATTTTCAATGTATTTAAAAATTCAAAAAAATAAATAAAAATCACCTTTCAGATATTCAGCACAAATATTCTCAATCAATCTCAAGCGATCAAAGTGAGTGGATCTTGTTTGGAATAGCTCAGATCAAAGCTCCTAGCTCCTAGCCCGTAACTCCTTCACCTTCAGCCATAAGAGTCCTACCAGCAGAGTGGAGGAACTTCAGCTCCATTTGAAGAATCTGACCGTCCAAAGCAGCAGCCAGAACAACGTTAAATCATGTGACCCTACAGCTGTTTAATGAACAGAACTGAACAGAAAATTCTTGTTTAGAAATCTTCAAGGAAAAAATTGCAGGATCCTCATAGCTCCTTACGGCTGATTAGGAAGCTCTCAAGGTTCCTATGGTAAAGGAGCTATGAAAGGAAACATGCAGGCTCCTTTTCCTGACTCCTTCCTACCTCAGCGCACTATTGGGACAGTTGTGATTATGGCAGGCCGCGCCGCACATCCGGTTTGAAACAAATAGATAGATTAGCCTTTATTATTATCACAACAACAACACAACACACACAAGCTTACAACCTCAAATCAACCAAAGCAACACATTACAGGGAATAAATATTGCACATTTCATACAATAAATATCTTAAAATCAAAGACACAGCAAGAATTGCATTAGCCCTACTGCCCTAAAATGCAGTTTCTATTGCACTCTACCATTAAAGTGCACTTTTATATTGCACTCTACCCTTAAAGTGCACTTTTACATTGCACTCTTCCATTAAAGTGCACTTTTATATTGCACTCTACCCTTAAAGTGCACTTTTACATTGCACTCTACCATTAAAGTGCACTTTTATATTGCACTCTACCCTTAAAGTGCACTTTTACATTGCACTCTACCATTAAAGTGCACTTTTATATTGCACTCTACCCTTAAAGTGCACTTTTACATTGCACTCTACCATTAAAGTGCACTTTTACATTGCACTCTTCCATTAAAGTGCACTTTTATATTGCACTCTACCCTTAAAGTGCACTTTTACATTGCACTCTTCCCTTAAAGTGCACTTTTATATTGCACTTCTCCCTCACTGGCCTTGAGGTGCAATACACTTCCTTGTTTAAAATGCTTTGGTCTTATTCAGAATCGAGATGGATCGAGGAATAAATGAGTTTTTAAATCGATTTCTTTTACATTGTGCCTCTGTACTGTTTTCCAGAGGGCAGGACCTCATATTGATCAGACAGAACATGAGGAGGATCACTTGCTATTTGCTTTCCCTGTTTAATGGTCGTCTCCTCTAAAATATAATTCAAGGAGAGAGGAGGGGGGGGGTTAATTGGTAATTACTTTTCCTGCTCTCTTAACTAGATTGTTTATTTGTGACTTGAGCTTGACTGACAGGTTCCCAGCCCATGTTTTGATCCCATATCTGATCATGGATTCAATGCAAGTTCTAAAGAAAAGCAGCAGAACACTTTTATGCTGACTCATTTTTGAGCAGATCTTCCATATACTGGACTTGTTCATAAACACTAGTACCAACTTTACTGATCTTTTAATAATGTTACGGTGTTTCCCATCTACAATGCGGTATAGTAAAAGTAGAGGAACCGTCGCCATGGTAACCTATAGCACTGAAGTCCTTTCATGTTCTGACTGTAAAACTCGTACAAACTCATACATGGGTTGGCTGCGTTCTTTGTTGGCCAGTGAACACAAGGGGCCGTTGAAATGTGTGAAATGTGTCAGTTGATTTTTCCCGTATCCATGGAGACCGTGCAAGATGCTAGATGAGGATCTAGCTGCAGACTTTTGAGATTTTTACACCATATGTGGCAGCGCAACAGTTTGAGGGAATGAACCGTTTCGTCACCAACCGAAACACTGGAGCGGATTAAAGGGATGGTGTTTTTTTTTTTTAAATGTTAATCTTTATGGGTTTCCTTCTGAAAGTTCCGTGTGTTGACACCGGCTTACCTCTGACACTCTCAGCTGATCCCGGTTCGGCTCGCTTTCTGGAGCTCAGGTAAGTAGGTCCGGTAGCTTCTCTGGAACATGAAATAAAGCTTGTTTTTCTTCTCAAAACAAAACATTTGTCCGAAAGGTGATATATTTGCGTCCCAAACAGTTGTCCACGAAACATCCAGCAGCGTAGATTGCGTTCGCGTATTGTGTCTCTCGATTCATATCACTGCGCGCATATTAGCTGTATTAGCCTGTTCACTTGTAAACTTCCCCTTACGGCGGACCACATCTGCCGTACACTTCCGCTAAAGGTTAACAGGCTAATACAGCTAATATGCGCGCAGTGATACGAATCGACAGACACAATACGCGATCGCTAAATACGCTGCTGGATGTTTCGTGGACAACTGTTTCGGATGCAAATATATCACCTTTCGGACAAATGTTTGTTTTGAGAAGAAAAACAAGCTTTATTTCATGTTCCAGGGAAGTTACCGGACCTACTTACGTGGGCTCCAGAAAGCAAGCCGAACCGGGATCAGCTGAGAGTGTCAGAGGTAAACCGGTGTCAACACACGTAACTTTTAGAAGGAAACCCATACAGATTAACATGAAAAAAAACAAAAACGCACTATCCCTTTTAAGAAGGAGGCTTTTCCTGTTGTGTTCACCTGGCGCCCCCTGGAGGCTGCTGCGATGCTGCGGGACACAGAGGAGGGGCACTTTTGGCTCTTCCTCTCCTCAAACTGCCCTGACACAGATCTGCCGACCCTCCCTGACCAGTCCTCCTGTTAAAACTCTACTCTCTCGCTTTAAATGTGAATATTCAGTGAGATCTGGTCCTGACAAACACCGTGAGAATTCTCAGCAATACTTAGACTTCATCACTGGCAATTCCCATGGTGACAGTTTCCATTATTCTAGCTTTATTTAAACTGCTTGGGCAACAATTACACAGAATAAAAAAAAACACACAAATAAATCTTCATGAACAGGTGTACAGACTTAACTTGTTCTTATATCTCGTTATATTTGCCCCGGTCAGATTCTGTGGATCCTCCCCTTCGAGTGGCTGCGCTGGATTCTGATGGCGGTTGCTATGGTGATCTCGGGCTCGGTGTTGGTGTTGACGTTCTGGCCGGCGGTGCGAGAGGACACCAAACCCATGGCCGTGTCCACAGTGGTCACCATAGTGGCTCTGCACGCCCTGCTGGCCATCGGCTGTAAGGTCAGGACTCTGGACAGTGATCGTTTCAGATGGAGCAGTGATACTTTGCTGGGGGTGTTCTACATGTATCTCTATTGGCGGAATGTCCAGCAGTTACCATGGTGACACAAGGCACACATTAGCAAACACAGACTAAAAAAGAAAAAGAAAAATACACAATTTACACATTTCCAGAAGTGATCAGTCCAAGCGTTCATGGTCCTGTTGTTTGATTTCCAACAAAAATGTGAGATCAGACCTGGGCATTTTCCAGCTCCGGAGCCACATACGGCTGTCTGGATGACTCTGACTGGACCGTTTAAGATAATCTGGTATTACAAAATGAACATATTTTATAATTTTACCTCATGTCTGGACTAAAGCTGCATTGCTTTTATTTTAGAGGTGACATTTTTTGAAAGTCAACCTCACTTTTTCATTGCTTAGTCGTAACATTTACTCTTCCCAGTCTCACCAGCACAGCAAAACAATCATATTTACAGCTTTTTATCAAGAAATACAATTAACGTTATGCAGAAATTTGTATTTTTTTAGTCCATTAGAGTAAGCATTTTGGCCCGGTCCTCCACAATATTTTCTGTTTCTCATGTGGCCCCATGGAAAAAATAATTGCCCACCCCTGGACTAACTGAAAAACTGTTGGCTAATGCTAATGCTATCATGTTGTTTATAGGACTTGTTTATAGTTCTTTCTATCTATCTATGGCTTTAAAGGGATAGTGCGTTTTTTTCATGTGAATCTGTATGGGTTTCCTTCTAAAAGTGTCGTGCATTAACACCGGCTTACCTCTGACAGTCTCCGCTCAGCCCGGTTCTGCTCGCGTTCTGGAGCTCACGTAAGTAGTTCCGGTAAGTTCGCGGGACAGTTAATAAAGCTTGTTTTTCTTTGCAAAACAACATTTGTCCAAAAAGTGATACATATTTCCATCACAGACAGTTGTCCGAAAAAATACAGCAGCCTGTATTGGCGCAGTGATACAACTCCGAGCGAAAAGAGCACCATGCGAACATGGTGCTCTTTTCGCTCGGAGTTGTATCACTGCGCGCCTAGCCTAGCCTGTTCACTTGTAAACATCCGCTTACGGCGGATGTCGCCGTACCGCGTTCGCCATAAACATCCGCTAACATTTCATTTATTTTCATTTATTGGTTTATTAGTACAATTACATTAAGCACAGTGGCAGAGATGTTTGCACCAGATTGTAGCTCATAGCTAATTTCCATCTGTAGTCCTGGGAAGGCGAGACAACACAACCATACAATATACAAATATACAATGAAAATACAAAATACAAATATACAATAAAATAACTATTTACAAGTTAAAAGTGCAATGTATCATGTAATGTAATTGGTTTGGTAATCTGGGGGCCAACAGGTGATAACCACAAGGGTAACATTTGATGCAAATACCCGTCAAAGTTAAAAGTGCAATGTTTAATGTAATGTAATGTAACATGATATTGTATCACTATTGGTCTGGTAATCTGGCGGCCATCAGGTGATACCCACAAGAGTAACACCTGATGGCAAAATACCCGTCTGGTATTGTTAGTCTGAGCATGTTTGGTGCTTCAGAATCCAATCCAATCTGGAAGCCCACAAGTGAACAGGCTAATAGAGCTAACGTGGGCGCATTGATACGAATCTAGAGAAAATATGCGAATGCGAAGTAAGCTGCTGGATTTTTGCCATCACAACTGTTTGTGACGGAAATATATATAACTTTTTGGACAAATGTTGTTTTGCGAAGAAAAGCAAGCTTTATTAACTGTCCCCACAAACTTACCGGACCTACTTACGTGAGCTCCAGAACCCGAGCAGAACCGGGCTGAGACGAGACTGTCAGCGGTAAGCCAGTGTTTTTTACAATCTGAGCCTTATTTCGGTAATAAAACAAGTTGTTTTACTCACCCATAGCACTTTGGTGTCATTTGGAGCATTTCCGGAGATGTTTTAGTTTAGCGATCTCCATAACGTGAGTGGTCGGGGCATATGTTTGCGGTTTCCAAATAACACAAACTTTAGCAGTTTTCAAATCATAGAAGCTCAATGTCTTAGTCTACACTTTTGTTTGAGTCAAAAGTGGCCTGTAATCCGAGATTTATCCATAATTTACAGCTTTGCGTTTTCATGTTTGGGTCCCGAGAGCTGAGAGCGAAATAAGCTTTGACTCCGCACATGCGCACTGGCCTCCTCATCTACTCGAAACTATGGATAAATATAGATAATCTCAGATTACAGGCCACTTTTGACTCAAACGAAAGTGTAGACTAAGACATTGAGCTTCTATGATTTGAAAACTGCTAAAGTTTGTGTTATTTGGAAATCGCAAACATATGCCCCGAGAACTCACGTTACGGAGATCGCTAATCTAAAACATCTCCGGAAATGCTCCAAATGACACCAAAGTGCTATGGGTGAGTAAAACAACTTGTTTTATTACCGAAATAAGGCTCAGATTGTAAAAAACATTAATTCTCCTTTAACGCACGACACTGTTAGAAGGAAACCCATACAGATTCACATTAAAAAAACACTATCCCTTTTAAACAAAAAATATTTTCAATTTTGTTTATTTAAGCTGAAATCAAAGGTGCTGAACAGTCTTTGTTTTGTGTGGATAGTCCCGGTAATTACAGCGATATGAACCATAAACCACCTGACAGTTCCACGGCAAACTCCACCAGAGAGTCTGAACTGGCCGCCAGATCAATTTAAAGTTTCCATCCACAATTATTAGCATTTTATTCACCAGTAGATGTGAAACCTGTTCCCTCGTCCCCTCACCTGGCCCACAGAACTCGCCTGTGCTCTTCTTCTATCTGGCCAAAGCGGGAACACTAACAGACAGCAGTGACATCTACTGGTGATATGCGAGAATGCAACATATTTTAATTCAACCATCATGATTTTTGTTTTATTTATTTAGTATGTGAAATACAGTTTATTATCCAATTGCAATTGACTTCTCATGACCTTTTCTTGTCGGTTTTTAGATGTATTTCTTCCAGACCGCTTCGCACATCCTTCCTCTGCACCCCACCGCCACCCCGATCCAGACGCACACCCAGGAACCACACCAAAACTGGACTAAACTAGGACCAAACCTGGGCTGAGCCTGGTCTCTGGACTCACACAGACTCTAAACTGTATCCGGTCCTCTGGCTGAAGGGATAACTGTGAATGTCTGCAATAACTCTGTCCTGTTGGTTTCATTTAATCTGAGAATTGTTGCCAAATGGGAGAAACGAGTAAACTCAAGTAAATCATCCAACTTAAGAAGAATTCTTGTTTTTATCTTCTGTACACGTTCCTCAGTGAAATGAATTGACTTGTATTTTGGTGAACTGGTAACCTGGTAGTCTTTCTAGTTCTCCAGCAGTGATTCATGGACTAAACCAGAACTAAACCAGGATTCAGGGATTTGGGTCACTGCAACTAATTTCTTGATGAGTCCATTTTAAGACCAATTTGAAAATGCTTCTTGATTACTTAAAGGGATATGCCACCCCCAGGTCAAATTTGGGCATCTCCCCACAGTCCAGAGACTAAAATAAGTGATGAAAAGCGTTTTCCTGGTCACCCAGCCATTGTCCGAGTCTGTCGCCACTGACCGCCGCGGTATCTGCAGCTCCTCCGCCTTAGACTGGAGTCTAACGTCGCCAGAGAAAGATTTCGGCCAAAAGGAATTAATTTGCTCGATGCGTTTCCCAATTACTTTATGTGTAGTGCGCATTCATATCGAGTGCAAATAAATGTGCAAATCAACACGGAGAGCTTGCCTTGGTCATTTTGGGTGGGAACTATTTTCCAGTGCGGAAGAATAAAGCCAAATCACGCAGCACGCTGCCAGGGGAATCCCTGTTACGCACCAGGAAGGGAGTTCCCCTGTTGCACAGCGTGGTGCGTGATTCGGCTTTATTCTTCCGCACTGGAAAATAGTTCCCACCCAAAATGACCATTTTCCAGTGTTGATTTGCACATTTATTTGCACTCAATATGAATGCGCACTACACAGAAAGTAATTGGGAAACGCATCGAGCAAATTAATTCCTTTTGGCCGAAATCTTTCTCTGGCGACGTTAGACTCCAGTCTAAGGCGGAGGAGCAGCAGATACCACGGTGGTCAGTGGCGACAGACTCGGACAATGGCTGGGTGAGCAGGAAAACGCTTTTCACCACTTATTTTAGTCTCTGGACTGTGGGGAGATGCCCAAATTTGACCTGGGGGTGGCATATCCCTTTAAACCTGCATATTTAGTGTTCCTCTCCCAAACGGAAAACCTTCTGTTTCACTTTCTGATGTCATGGAAGTTCTCCACTGTGTTTTTAAACTCCATATGCCTTCACCAGAATCATTGAGATAATTTCAGCCCTTGAATCTGGACTGAACAAAAGGTAAAAGGAGCTGTTAATTTAAACTACGGCTTCATGACATCACAAGATGGAACAGAGCATTTTGAGCTTTGGAGATGTAGACAGGCTAATAAAAATGCTTACTCATCGTGTCATTTGTGAATGAAAGTATAAGACCTTTAAAATTCAATTTTTTTTTATAATAAAAGTGACAGAATATTTAAAGAGGACATCTTGTGTAAAATATTGACCACATTATAATGGTGTTTCCTCACCATTACTTACACCGAGTTGTATTTCACTTAATTCATACAGGTAATCCTGTAGTCGAGGCTTGAGTTCTTAGAAAATGTTGGTTCAGACTCTGAGGTGTACATGACGCACGATTTTCAGCAGTAAAAAGAAGTAAACAGCGGTTTGTTACGGTGAAATGTCACTACGAGGGGCTGTGTTTTTGAACATTCAATGGTCTAATTTCTACAGTTGAGCTTTTTTAGATCAGTATTCAAAATATTGATCTCTGTTTGTTAGTTTAGTAATACTTACCTGAAAAAGATATTTGCTTTCATTAAATGTTAAAAAATCTTGTCATCTTTGTGGCACACTTTCCACGTATACAGATCCTTTTTAAAATCTTGTTTTATTTATTTTTTCTTCTCAAATCTTATCAAAGAATGGCATGTTGTACGTTCCCCATAGGATCATTTGTTGGTATGTTGGTTGTCAACATAATGTTTACGGTCCATTGCGGGATAGGGCAAAATCTACAGTTCTACGCATTCTGAAGTCAAATTGCACACTGTTAATTGTTTCTTGAAATAAACTAGTGAGCTTCCATTGATTGTTCTGGAGTGGTAAGTCCATTTATTCGTCCTTGGAAAGTTCTAAAGAAATAATCTCATTTTTGAGGTTATGTCTGTAACTATGGTTCTATGAATCAGACACCAGACTCTTAGGCGGTCGGGAGGGATGAAATTAAGGTTAACGTTTAACATTATTTAACTTTATTGTTGTAAATTCCCTAGTATAACTGTTAGTTCAGTAACTGTTTATTTAGTTGCAGCTCAGGGGTGCTTGGGAGTGCGACGGTGACGCTGTTACTTCTGGTCTAACTGCTGTAGCTTCAGTTCATTATCTACAGTACCTATCCAAGTCTGCATCTATGATAGAGATGAACAGATGCAAAGATACAAGAAAGAACATTAAAGCTCCTCAAATCTATTCAAGTGTCCGTCTTCACTCTCTGACCGGAGTATTGTTTGAAGTGCCCCAGTGCATCTTTTTTTACAACTTAAATTATAAAACAACCAACCAATTCAGATTTAAAGTACTTCCCAATTGTTTTTATATGGAACGTTTTTGGCAGAATTTTAATATTTATTATGCCTCAAATTTAGCATTAGCATTAGCATTAAGACAAAAAGACCAGAAGTTTTCTCCAGTGAAGTTTTCTACCATTATTATTATTATTGGCGGCACGGTAGCTGAGTTGTTAGCGCTCTTGCTTCACAGCAAGAAGGTTCCGGGTTCGATCCCCGGGTCGCCCAGGCCTTTCTGTGTGTGTTCTGTGTGGAGTTTGCATGCATGGTCTGGGTTCGATCCCCGGGTCGCCCGAGCCTTTCTGTGTGGAGTTTGCATGTTCTACCCGTGTCTGGGTGGGTTTCCTCCGGGCACTCCGGTTTCCCCCACCAACCCAAAACATGCACCTTAGGTACCTCCAGCTTAGGTCCTGACCAAACCGAAGCAAGAAGATCATGGAGATGGTCCTAATGCTCCTAATATATACTCCTAATATATATGTATATATATATATAGGATGGGTTAAAATGCAGAGAAGAATTTCTCCAGTGTGAGATCAATAAAGTCACTTCTTATTGTAGTTGGGGCAGGCCTCTTTTTTTCAGTATTAGTTTTGCTGCTGGAGCCGAGTTACCAACAACCGTGTTCTTCGGCAGCTCTGAAAACAGCCAGCTCAGCTGTTCAGAGAGACAGCAGTTCTGAGCCAATCACAGCGAAGACTGAATTTGAAAATCAGGCACCAAACCCACATCGACCAGTGGGTTTAAAGGTCCCATGGCATGAAATTTTCACTTTGTGAGGTTTTTGAACGTTAATGTGAGCTCCCGTACCATGTTTAGCCCCCCCTCATGGCTAAAAGTTGCAAAATGTGTAAACTGAGCATTTGCGATTCTGAACAAGCGATTCTGAACAAGGAAACTGACGTGATGTGACGTCACATTGAAGAAAAAATGCAAATGCAACTCCACCTCCCGTCTGTGTTTCCACCCACACTCTCTGTAAATCACGCCCAGAGAGTTTGGACTGCGAATGAGCTACGCAATGCGAGATGCGTTTTTTTATTTGCCTGGAGGCACATGAGAGTGTTTCCAGGCTCGGATGTCCTTTATCCGAGCCTCCGAACCTCTGAAACAGCAGTGGTTTAATTTTATTTTCTGTGGAAATGTGTTTATTTTTCAATGGAACGCTTCTCATCTCTTCCTCCGCGCAAAAACGCGGAAGTGGGGCCAGTTTGGCCACGCCCCCACCCGCTGCTCTGGCCTATCTCTGTCCTCCTCATTTGCATTCAAGCAACAACACCCATAATGGAGTGTTCCAGAGAGATATTTATGACTGTCTGTGTTCATGGGTCTTTCTCATGCACTGAGTCTTGTTTTTGAAGGATTCATTTACAGTATTAGGGAACCATTAAGGAGCCATATAAAAGCATCAGGAAGTACCATGTCATGGGATCTTTAAAGTTTGTCCTAGTTCAAGTTGAGCACCAGACGAGAAGCACGACATGGAGCCCAGACTGAGCAGAAGATGAAATCTCTCCAGGGTCTTTGTGGGAGACAAAGACAAGCAAATAAACACAGTGAAAGTTTGAGATATGTTTAACAGAGATCTCTTTCAAATCTACTGAGAAGTCTAACCTGAGCAGTTTGTCTGGAGCAAAATACGAGAAGCCAGAGCAATAATCCATTTGCGCACACTGGTCTTAAACACTGCTCAATATGTTCTAGGAGAAAGACATGAGATTGTATTGAGGTCTCCACTTTGGATTTTCTTAGGCTACGTTTATACGGCGACGATCAAAACAGATCGTCGCGTCTTCAATTTTTTATCCGCCTTTAGACGAGCGTTCTCAACAGGAAATGTTTGTTTATACGAAGACGCAAAAGTGGGCGGATTCGATTGAATATGCATGCCAGGCCGCTAGGTGGCACTGTGATAGAGCGACGGCATGTCGGCGAGCATGCGCAAAATTGTCATTTTCTAATTGTTTATTTTACCCGTCTCTGTTCACCTATGGTATCTGTATACATTTTATACAATTGTTGAAATGACTCTTGCATGTTGACTAGAGCTGCTAGCACAACTTGAACATCCGTGGTATCAAGGTAGTCAGACATGATAAAAGAAGAAATTCAATTTGTCAACTGGACAAAGTTTGTTTGGTCGAAAACGTTTCGCCGCTCATCAGTTGACAAATTGAATTTCTTCTTTTATCATGGATTCTACCTGGACGACTGAGGGACTCTTCACGTAGTCAGACATGTTTGTTATTGTTTTTACCGGCTTGGCGCATCCAGTGTGACGTCAGGTGTATGCGGCGTGAACATGTTTTGCGCTTCTTGCCGTTTAAACGGAGACACGACCCGGGCCGTCTTCAGAACTCCACACTCTGGAAGGAGTCTTCAGATTTTTGCGGTTTCAGAGCCCGATGGTGCAGTTGCCGTGTAAACGAAAGACACTTCCGATAGAATATTTTGTCGTTTTCAATCGCAATCGTCCTCGTCTAAACGGCCCCTTAGTAACCTTACTCTTAAGTAAAATTCTCTACCCTCCAACCATGTTTAAATCCAATGTTTAAATCCCCAACTCAAATCCAGTCAAGTCAAATGTCAAATCAAAAATACATTAATATCTTCATTATTGCACGGCTTGATGAGCTGCTACCCCGTTTAGCTGCAGAAATTCGCTTCTACCGTCAGTCTTTGTAAATCCGGTAAAAGGCTCAAGCTTTCTTCTACCCTCAGTGTTACATCCTGCTGCACAACAATAATCCACAATCTCCGAAACGCCACAAAGTTTGTTCATTGTGGCCGAGGCGTCGATTGGAATTCTCCGCCTCTGTCCCTTCACCTCCAAACCCGATGAGGTTTTCCAGGACTGTGTGATGCCAGCTCCTCCGTTAAACTCTTCAGAGTCCAGGGGTACGACCGCAGATCACTTTGATGGCTTTTAACTCCTTTGAAATACTTTAAGTTAACTGAAGAACTGTTTTCACAACATTCACTTCAACAGCAACACCACATTATTACACTGGGTTGTGTTCTCTGCACTGACACTAGTTTAACTGGTAGTGTGAGCCGAAAAACCAACAAAACCAAGAGCTCCAACAGTCCACGATGTTCTGCAGAAGCACTAGTGTGATCAGTGGATACAACACACTTGTCATCATGTGTCATCACTGCACTGTGAACTTTCAAGCTCTACTTTCACTGCAACATAACTCTGGTCTGCAATTTTCTTTTCAAACTGCTCAAATGGAAACCGAAGACCCAAAAGTAGAAGTGGAAGTGGTTCCTTTGAGGTTTTTTTGTTCCAACTGACTTGAGTTGAAACAGTGGGGCCCTGTCTTTGTAATGGCCCATTCCCTCGTCATTTTTGGTCTTAAAGGAAAAGTAACGTTTTTTACAATCTGAGCCTTATTTCGGTAATAAAACAAGTTGTTTTACTCACCCATAGCACTTTGGTGTCATATGGAGCACTTCCGGAGATGTTTTAGATTTGCAATCTCCATAATGTGAGTTCTCGGGGCATATGTTTGCGGTCTCCAAATAACACAAACTTTAGCACTTTTCAAATCATAGAAGCCCGATGTCTTAGTCTACGATTTCGTTTGGTCAAAAGTGGCCTGTAATCCGAGATTTAGCCATAGTTTCGAGTAGATGAGGACGCCAGTGCGCATGTGCGGAGTGTGCTCTCAGCTCCCGGGACCCAAACATGAAATGCAAAGCTGTAAACTATGGATAAATCTCGGATTACACGCCACTTTTGACTCAAATGAAATCGTAGACTAAGACATCGAGCTTCTATGATTTGAAAAGTGCTAAAGTTTGTGTTATTTGGAGCCCGCACGGGGCATACTACATGCTTGGGGAATATATTATATGCCCCGAGCTATGGCTAGAAGTCGCGCTAGGCTAACGCTAATCTAAAACATCTCCGGAAATGCTCCATATGACACCAAAGTGCTATGGGTGAGTAAAACAACTTGTTTTATTACCGAAATAAGGCTCAAATTGTAAAAAACGTTACTTTTCCTTTAAAATGTTTGTATTCACCGCTCTACATGATCCTGCTGTTTATTTTACAGGTTTGATTGACAGCATAGACTGTTTACAGATGAGCACAGCTAGCCCACCGCTGTCGCGTGAGCATGGAAGCAATTTGACTCCATTGACTCTGGGTATAATTCACTTTCTAATGAAACATCTGTCAATAATTAATGGCATGCTGATCGTCAAACCAGCGGGGCAAGTATGAAGGGGCATTGCCTTCAACAAACTCACTCCTGATTGCGCGCCCGTTTTTCCAAATCTAGGTATAGAGCGATTTCACGTGACGTCATAATCCGGAATTCGGCCATGTCGGAGGGTTTCAAAGCACCGCGAACAGTGTATTTATGCCGCAAAGTTTTTTTTTTTAAAAGCAAAATGGTCAAGCAAAGTGTGGTCCTCGGCTGTCACAATTGACCAGACATAGAAAAACACCTGCAGTTTTATCGTTTACCTCAGATATGTCCAAACTATGGCCCGTGGGAAAAACGTGGCCCTCAGACAAATTTTTCTCGGCCCTCAGGCTTCCAGGTTAATTGGCCTAAATTACCTTGAGCAGAACTTTTGACTGCAAGTTTTTTGAAAATCTACCTTGAGAAGACAATATTTAATATTTATTGTGTGGTTTTGAGGATCTTAACACGAACAAAGGAATGATAGTTCATTCTAACGTGTTAAACATGCATATTTCAATTACTGACTGTACTGAGCACCAGTCTATGGCCCTCTGCTTCCTCTGTGTTTAGATATGTGGCCCTTGATGAAAAAAGTTTTGACACCCCTGGTTTACCTAAAGTAGTGACCAGCCAGGGTGAACAGACAGAGCGATTATCAAAGGAAAGGAGGAGATTGTGTATCACCAGTCTCAAACAGAAGTTAGATGGGAAAAATCACAACATTCACATATGCTCAGCTCATTTCACAGCCGGTAGGTATTTCATACTGTGCATTGTGATTGCAAATTTTGAACCAATTTGTAGCGACCATGTTATATGCAAATACTAACACCGACATTAGCCCCTACAGTAAACTGTATTAAAATGTTAATATTTTAATCTTTGCAAAACGTGAATAATAAATAGCAATATACTCGTACTAAAACACGTTACACACAGGGGCGGCTCTACATTGAATTACTCCCTGGGTGAGACCCCCTCTGAGCGCCCCCCCGAGGAATGAAAAAAAAACACAAGCCCACACAAGCCGTTGTACGTTGTATTCATAGTAAATACCACGGAGGGTGAACGATCGATTTAAAAGTGATTAAATGTTGCGTTATACTAACTTCGTTTACTATTGTCTTCTGTAGTTTCCGTGAGCTCGACTCGCAGCCGGCTGCAGAGAGGGAGGGGGTGAATCCTCTCTCTATCTTCTCTTTCTTTCTCTCTTCCTTTTCCTCTCGCGCCAGTGTAGGCTCCAGCAGGTCTCTGCGCTGCGCATTGGCCCGCGTGGAAGGGAATGTATTGTGCAGGCGCTTGCAGCCAGAGGGGGCGCCAATTTGCCAATTTCCTACACAGTGATATGATAGATTTTTTTTTTTTTTTCAAGCGCTCGGCACGGCGCCTCTCACGAAGTTGCGCCCTGGGCAATTGCCCCACTCGCCCCCCCCCCAAGAACTGCCTCTGGTTCCACATGTAATACAAGTATGCCGACCTTTGCCATCACAGTATGCTCGTCTCCAGTTTCCCGCACTTTGCCTCTCGCACCAGCCACAAACAAACTGGTTGTTGCCTCCAGACCTTTAGAGCTCTGAAGGTCTTGTGCTGTATCAGGGCTTGGGGAGAAGACCAGGTCGTTGACAATATCGGGATCGTTTACAGCAGCAGAATCAACAAATCGCCACTGAACAAACTTGAATCCATCTCATACGGATCTTCTCGCCCAATTTATTTGAGTTTGTTCATATAACGCTCCTTTTCTTATCTCTATATGACTGGTCAACTGAATCAGAAGTTTTGGATTCCGGTGTGGAAGTTTTATCGCAAAATTTTTATTTTTTCTGCATGGTTGCTATATAAATATGTTTAATTTTGAACGCGTAAACCCTTCAAAATGACCCCACATCCGGGTAATCGTCCTATTTTTCCGGGTTCGTGAAAACGCTCTGTTGGTTTCAGATTAGTTGGCCACTATAACTACTGGCCTTTCGCAGCACGGTGTGGGTGACGTCACACTCCCTCAGTGCACTTCTACAGTGGGACTGGACTTGGATGACGTGGATGCCCTGCCACGCCCAGATCAGACCAAGTCAAGGTGGAAAACAGCCCCAGTGTGTTGTTTGGAGAGGAGATTCAAAATACTCCTTTCATTCCTAATCCTTTCATTCAGATCATGTCTTACTGCTGCCCCCTGGAGTTTAAGAGTCAAAGAATTGTCTGTAGGTCAAATCAAAGCCCGGCTAAAAGCTTATAGGACACAGAACATCATTCGGAATTCCAAAATGTCTCTAGGGTATTTGATTCTGCCCTCTAGTTTTACTGATGAGGCGCGCTCAGGTGCTTTAGTCTGTCAGTTTACAGCCTCATCCTGATTCACAGCCTCATCCCCAATAACGGTTCCTGATCTCAACGTCCTCCCTGATCCAACGGCGGTCCTTGGTCTGTGTCTCAGGCCTCAGTTTTGTCCCAAAGACCTTAGTTTTGTCCCAGTCCACAGGATGCCTCTTGTAATGGTTTGTTATAGCAGAGTTAGTGCGTATAACAGGTTTTTGTGATAAAAACAAGAGGTCTGGCATAAGAAACTATATCATAATAATATCAAAAGACCTAATCACATTTTAAACTATTTTACATTTTAACCAAGTTAAGATCATCAAAATATTACGTTACAGCTGCTTGATTGGTGTAAAACGATCATTTATATTTACAGTAGGTATGAACCCCATCTCTGACTGTTCACACCTGTGTAGGTTTTGACGAGAATAATTACACAAGAAAGGAGAAACTACTACTACTACTGCTACTACTAGTGCTACTACTACTACTAGTGCTACTACTACTGCTGCTGCTACTACTACTGCTGCTACTACTACTACTACACTGTTTTACTACTGACAGTTGCACATAAAACTAATGTTACACATTATCTGTAAATATGTACATAGCACCTAGACTATATTTTTCATAATGTAAATTCTGTAAAGATTGTTTCTATTTATTTATTTTTTTTTACATGCTTCTCTTTATCTTATTTACCTATTTTAATTTTTGCATGCTCTTGGCATCCAGAGCGGGCAGCAAAGTAAGAATTTAATTGTACAGGGAAACGTGTTTCTTTACTGTGCAAATGACAATAAAAGCTTTGAAACTACTACTACTGCTGCTGCTGCTACTGCTACTGCTACTACTACTACTACTACAGCTACTGCTACAACTACAGCTACAGCTACTACAACTACAGCTACTGCTACTACTACTACTACAGCTACTGCTACTACAACTACAGCTACTACTGCTACTGCTACTACTACAGCTACTACAACTACAGCTACTGCTACTGCTACTACTACTACTACTACTACAGCTACTACAACTACAGCTACTGCTACTACTGCTACTACAACTATAGCTACTGCTACTACTGCTACTACAACTATAGCTACTGCTACTACAACTACAGCTACTGCTACTACAACTACAGCTACTGCTACTACAACTACAGCTACTGCTGCTACTGCTACTACTACAGCTACTGCAACTACAGCTACTGCTACTACTACTGCTGCTAATGCTACTACTACTGCAACTACTGCTACTGCTACTACTACTACTACTACTACTACAGCTACTGCAACTACAGGTACTGCTACTACTACTGCTGCTAATGCTACTGCTACTACTACTGCTGCTAATACTACTGCTACTACAGCTACTGCTACTACTACTGCTGCTAATGCTACTACTGCTACTACTACTGCTACTACAGCTACTGCTACTACTACTGCTGCTAATGCTACTACTACTACTGCTACTACTACTACTACTGCTACTACAGCTACTGCTACTACTACTGTTGCTAATACTACTGCTACTACTACATTTTCAACAAAAAGAGTGACTAATTGAAAAAATGTTGGCCATTGCTAGCCACTATCAGTAATAAGGCCTTTTTTGTCTTTTTTTTATGTTCAAGTTTTATCCAAATGCAACGTATGAAAGATCAGAACCTCCAGAATTCCCTCCCTGAGCTGCAGACGCTGCACTAGCACTGACTCAGGATTGGCTGCAGGTGTTGGGGTTCAGATCAGAGAGAGGACTTTCAGGTTTAAGCAGCTCTGAAACTTGCAAAGGAGGTCGTTTCATTTGTTTGATTGGATAAACGTCTTTGGAACATCAAATTATGACATCCATATGTGGAAAATCAGATCTTATTCTGGGTTATCGGATTACTCTAGTCATCTGATTTTCACTGATCATGTTAACCACGGATTTTTCTGTTAGTTCCAGGGATGCACCGATGTGAACATTTTAGCTGATACCCGATATTAGTCTTGCTGATATCAGCCAATACCGATATTAGCCGATACCAATATTTATTTATTTTTAATTCTGAGATAACATTTTATACAGACTGAAAATCATGCTAAATTAATTTTTGAATGTCTTTTATTTTCAAAACGTGTTTTGACTCCTGATTTTTTCTTTTTTTTCAATTTCAATTTTTTTTTAAAATAGTGTAACATTGTGTTACTGATTGGCTAAGGCACCTTTGCCGATTGATGTTATGGATGGGGGACGCGGGGGAAGGGGCCGGGACCAGACCGGAACTAGACCAAGACCAGACCGGGACTAAACCAGGTCTATGGACCACGACTAAACCTGGACTAAACCAGGACTGGACCAGGATTAAACCACCGCATGCGGCTCTTTGCCTGGTTTCGTGCGGCTCTTGCGTTCGTTCATGTCGAGGTTTGATGTGCTCGGTGAACAGACTGGAACTAAACCAGGACCAGACAAGGATCAGACCGGGACTAGGACTAAACCAGGTCTAGACCAGGTCTAAACAGGGCCTAAACCTGGACTAAAGCAGGACTGGACCAGGTCTAAACCAGGATTAAACCACCGCGTGCGGCGCTTTGCCTTTGCTCTCGGACTGCGTGCCTCCCCCTCGGGACACGCAGTCCGAAAAGAGCAAAGGCAAAGAGCCGCACGCGGTGGTTTAATCCTGGTCTAGAGGAGGCACGGTTTGGGCAAGGATCTCGTGCTCGCAGCCCCGGACGCGCGGTCTTGCGCCAGTCATGCTGCGCTATCACGGATTTGAGCACGATGAGGCGCGCGCACGCACACACGCACACGCACACACGCACACACACACACACACACACACTCTTCAGTTAAACTTTCGTAGATTTTCAACAAAATGTATTGAGTGTTTAAACAAGAGACAAATGTGAGAAAACGTTAATTCGAGGGATTACTGTACTGACAAATATCGGTCGCTAATATCGGCCCACTTTTACACATTAGGCCGATACCGATATGTTAAAATTTTGGCAATATCGGCCGATACTGATGTTAATGCCGATATATCGTGCATCCCTCGTTAGTTCAGAGTGGAAGAAGTTTCAAGAACTGTTCTTTGCATCTACGCACACAAGTCTAATGACTTTGCATCGGACACAAGACAAACACGCACTCCTCTACACTTGTACACATAGCCACATCTCATCTCTTCTTTTTAATCATTTTTTGCCAAAGGAAAAAAACAAAAAAACAACAAAAAACAAAACAAAACGAAAGACAAAAAAGGGTTAATCCTACAGAGACGTGTCAGCTCTCTGGCTAGTATCAGTTCAACGTGTCCGGTATTCAAAGTCTACGGGAGACGATGCCATACAGTTCCTCTGACAGATACGTAGGGGGCGCAATTGGGGGCAAATAGGATGCGGGCCGTTGTGATATGTTGCATCAACCAAGTCTTAAAAGTCTGCTTTTTTTTTTTTTTTCCCCCCATACAGTCCCAGAGGAGGAGGGATACGGTGTCCAAAGGGTTGATGAGATGGACGTCCAGGCAGCAGCGACTAGTAGCAACGTACGAAATCTTCTATTACGTATCTTGGTCACTTTCCATATCGAATAAAGCTGTTTTTTTTTGTTTTGTTTTTTTGAATGCCCTTTAGCTAGCCATCTAGTGACACACGCTATAACCTTTTACACATACAGATACAGACAGAATTAACTCAGAATGATTTGCATTGAACTATTACGTCGTTACAAATCACAGCTATCTACTGGCCATTATACCGAACACCTTGTAAATTGCATATTCGTTTCCTATAAGCGAGTTCAGCTAATCGTGTGAACCAGTATTGAAAATGCATAAAATTTAAATGTGGTTTGACAAATTGGCTATATAAAATGTCATAACAATTTGTGATAACTTTACACTTCATAGCGATGGCTCCATGATCGAGTGGTTTTCGGTTTATAAAAACGTGCATCATTATAAAGGATGGGTGATACTGTATATCAGTTCTGGTACCATTACCGACTGATATCGATAGTTTTGTTGTCATCAGCAGATATCAGTATTGATCATTTTTTTTGCACTTCCCCATTCTCCAAGTCCTCTTTTTGAACTCATCCAATTCTGATTCTAGTCAAGAAACGGAAGAGTTATACGGCTACATCATTTCATATCCCAGATAAATACATTTTGTAATTATTTTAACAAAAATTGGTGATCTTTGTTTGATCTTAAAAGATTCTGTACATTTGTGGGCTTTGCTATGGATTTTAAAGGAGAATTCATGTTTTACTTACAATCTGAGCATTATTTCGGTAATAAAACATGTTTTACTCACCCATAGCACTTTGGTGTCATATGGAGCATTTCCGGAGACGTTTTAGTTTAGCGAAATCCGTAACGCGAGTTCTCGGGCCATATGTTTGAGGTTTGCGGTAAACTTTAGCACTTTTCAAATCATAGAAGCTCGATGTCTTAGTCTACACTTTAGTTTGAGTCAAAAGTGGCCTGTAATCCGAGATTTATCCATAATTTACATCTTTGCGTTTCATGTTTGGGTCCCGAGAGCTGAGAGCGAAATCAGATGTGACTCCGCACATGCGCACTGGCCTCCTCATCTACTCGAAACTACAGATAAATCTCGGCTTAGAGGCCACTTTTGACTCAAACAAGAGTGTAGACTAAGACATTGAGCTTCTATGATTTGAAAAGTGCTAAAGTTTGTGTTATTTTGGTGACTGCAAATGTATGCCCCGAGAACTCACGTTACGGAGATCGCTAATCTAAAACATCTCCGGAACTGCTCCATATGACACCACAGTGCTATGGGTGAGTAAAACAACTTGTTTTATTACCGAAATAAGGCTCAGATTGTAAAAAACGTTAATTCTCCTTTAACAAAATTTGTTATCTTTGTTTGATCTTAAAAGATTCTGTACATTTGTGGGCTTTGCTATGGATTTTAAAAGCTATTAGATATCAGTATCGGCTCAAAAAAAACCCACATTGGCCCATCCGTACACTAGAACGCAACTCTTCTGGAGAGTCCACCGCCTGCTTGTCTCCATGGTGATCGCTTTGCCCAAAATGTTCCACAGTATGGTATTAAACTGGACAAGACGAGCGGGTGGCACCACCGTGGAGAGTCAACCCGCTCACACGCAGCAAGAATGAATACATCGTGAGATTTAAAAAATAAAAAAAAAACACCTGCAATTGAATAAATACAAAATGCCGTACTGGGAAACATTCCACATCTCCATGGAGACGAGCATGATCCGGACCACCCGCCAGAAAAGTTCCGTGGCGTTTTAATTTCTTTAATTTAACGCTGTTCAAACAGACACACCCATCGACTCCTCCCATTGGTCAGATTTGTCCTGCTCTGAGTGATTGACAGGTGGATTTAACCAATCACAGTGGAGTTTATAGCTTAAAGGTACCGTTTAAGGCAATATGACGTGTACATGAAGAAAATTTTGTGTAGAATTTTTGCTTTGCCGGCAACTGGACACGGAGCAGCCCAACCAATCTGAGTACGGTCGATGAGTAATCAAAAACATCTCAAAAAACACAATTTTAATCAACAGAATATTAAAAGAAAACAGGACGACACATTATAATTGGCAGTACAGGAGCACATTCAATCCATGCATATTACAGTTTGCATATGAAACCAACTTTAGCCTAAAAATCGATCCAAAAATGGCGCCCTATCCTCTCCGTACAAATCCACGCTCTTTTACATTAATCCGTTGTATTTTTACACAACATGGAAAGTGACCAGGATGTTAACTATTAAATAATTGTTGCCGTGTTTGAGCGCGATAAGTTTGAATAGTCCGAAGCGAAACACCAGTGGGTCTGTCCTCCTCCGTCGCAGAGTTCCGGACTTGAATCCATGGCGGAAAATACAGCTTTGAGTGAATTCTCCTTATTCCGGGTTGGCGTTGGAATCGTGGAATAGTTTCCTGAAAATGGTGATATGTCAAGCCTTCTCGGGCAGTCCTGGCTTTTCTGTACAGCTAACAGTTCCATTGGCGCAGTTCCCGTTGTATTGAAAGAAGCAGAGTCGGTACAATCCATCGGAAAGGTAGGGCATCTGTGCGTTGGACGAACAGTTGGGAGACAGTTGGACGGATGAAGATGGACTCAAAACGAAGGACAAAGGAGGGGTCAAAGTGCTGCTCTGCACTGATTTTGGTTTCTCGGTTTTGGCTGTTCTGGTGGGGCGGGTTGTCGGGGGGGAGGGGCAGGGGGCGGGGTCATGCGGGGGTCGGGGGCGGGGCAGGTGGAGGGGTCTTTAACTGCCGTAGTGCATGGTGTTGCTGGGGATGACCATCGGAGAGGCCATGGAGATGGCGGCGCCCCCCATGGTGAACTGGTTGGTGACGGGGTAGTAGTTGCCGCTGCTGCTGGGCCCCGACTGTCCCGTGGTGGCTCCTGGGGGACAGAGCACAAGGCGACACTTTTAATCTGAACGAGTCGTAGTTGGAGTCACGAGAGGAGTCGGTACTTTGCAGTGACATCACGCTCACGCGTCATGTACGAGGGTCATTCAAAAAGTTCTAAGACAAATTAAAAAACTACTTTATTTTTGAAAGTAACAAAATTATTTTTCTACATAACATCCACCTAAGTCAACACACTTCTGCAAGCGATGTTTCCACTGAAAAAATGCCTTATTGATAGAATTCTGGAGCTTGTCTAGTCAACCAGGTCACAACCTTCCTCTTCATTCAAGTATGGACTGAAATCTTGTTCCTTTTAAATGTTCCTTCAACTTTGGAAATAGGAAAAAAACATCCATAAACATTGTGCAAATCTTCAATAATTTCTTTAGGTTTCCATTGAAGTTTTGTTAGAAATTTAATGTTTGCTCTGACTTCAGATTGGCTCATTTTGGAGGGTCAAAAAAGTGGGTTGTGCAATATGTAACGCAACTCTTTGAATAACAAAGCTAGAATGCAGAAACTTGTCAAATGTGTTTATAAGTCATCAGTGGTACGATTCAAGGTCATTTTGTTGAACTAGTTTGACTCATTTTTAATTTATGGCATTTGTCTTAGAACTTTTTGAATGGCCCTCGTATGTCTATGACAGAATGTTTAGCCGTTACCATGGAGACATTAGCAAAAACTGTCGAATACGTTTTAAAAGTCCAAGTCTGAAGACTCGAGAAAATACAAAATGGATTTAAATGACAGATTAAAGTCAAACTTTAATAACAAAGCCTCAGACAGAGCAGTGCTACCAGTTAGCTCCACCCTGTCAGAGAAAATCAGATGCAAAGTATCAACAGACTCATCAGGTACAGTACGTTTCTGAAGCCGGCACATCGCCTGCACGATTCCATGGAATATACTGAATAAAAAGTTCAAACTGTAAAACATTCTCCATGGAGATCTATGTTTTATGCCATACTGTGGATTATTATAGACACTGGAAGAACATTTCCATGGAAACAAGCAGGAGAAGGCCCTCCAGGACAAATAAGAGTCAGGGTTGTGGAGATGCAAGCCTCCTCACAGTAAGGAGACATGATTTCAGAATTTTACAATAAAAACAAAACACCTCAAATAAATTTTATATATATATATATACACACATGTACTTTTTAAATTTTATTCCACAATATAGTCTAAACATGCTATTTTTTTTTTAAACTTATTTTTATTATTATTACTTATCTTGTCTGCATGCACTTTTTTTGTTCCAAGTTTCTTTTGCACTTAGCTGCCTGGAGCTAATGTGGCAAGTGACTTTCTCCTGTGTGAGATCAATAAAGTCTCATCTTATCTTTATGCTCTATTTTGGTTATATACTGTGGTATGTTTTTTGTAAATGAGTGTCTGTAACTTATAGTAGGCATGTCCAAACTATGGCCCGTGGGCCAAATGCGGCCCTCAGACAAATTTTTCTTGGCCCTCAGGCTTCCAGATGAATTGGCCCAAATTACTGTGAGCAGGACTTTTGACTGCAAGTTTTTTGGAAATCTACCTTGATAAGACAATATTTAATATTTATTGTGTGGTTTTGAGGATCTTCGCATGAATAAAGGACTGTTAGCTCATTCTAACGTGTTAAACACGCATATATTTCAATTAGTCACTGTACTGAGCACCAGTCTATGGCCCTCAATGGGCCCTTTGCTTCGTCTGTGTTTAGATATGTGGCCCTTGATGAAAAAAGTTCAGACACCCCTGACTTATAGAAAAAGGAGGAGCGCTACAGACAAGTTAGACTTAAAGGGATAGTGCATTTTTTTATGTTAATCTGTATGGGTTTCCTTCTAAAAGTTACGTGTGTTGACACCGCCTTACGTGTGTTGACACCAGCTTATCTCTGACACTCTCCGCTCAGCCCGGTTCGGCTCGCGTTCTGGAGCCTACGCAAGTAGGTCCGGTAACTTCCCTGGAACATGAAATAAAGCTTGTTTTTCTTCTCAAAACAAAACATTTGTCCGAAAGGTGATATATTTGCGTCCGAAACAGTTGTCAACGAAACATTCAGCAGCGTAGTTAGCATTTTTGTATTATCTCTCTCGACTCATATCACTACGCCCATGTTAGCACATTAGCCTGTTCACCTTTAGCGGACGTCTACGGCGGATACGATCCGCCGCAAACCGAAGTTTACAAGTGAACAGGCTAATGTGCCAACATGGGCGTAGTGATACGAGTCGAGAGAGACAATACAAAAATGCTAACTACGCTGCTGAATGTTTGTTTCGGACGCAAATATATCACCTTTCGGACAAATGTTTTGTTTTGAGAAGAAAAACAAGCTTTATTTCATATCTCCGCGAAGTTACCGGACCTACTTACGTAGGCTCCAGAACGCGAGCCCAATTGGGATCAGCTGAGACTGTCAGAGCAGTGTCAACACACGTAACTTTTAGAAGGAAACCCATACAGATTAACATAAAAAAACACTATCTCTTTAAATACAGACGTCCTTCTGTTCAAATCAGGTACTCGGCTTTAAACCGTTGGATGTGTGTCCAGCGCCCGCCGCAGACACTAATCAACAACCCACAGACACATTCTGTTTTTTAAATAAACAGAACCTGAGAAACATCAACTGGGAATCTGGGCCAGATAAAACAATGAATCATTCTCTGCATATTTGTATCTGGACTGGTGTGTGCACTCCTGTGTGTGTGTTTGTGTGTGTGTGTGCACTCACCCTGGACGATGCCCGTGCTCATGATGGAGCCCATCCTGGAGTGAGTATGGTTCACGATGCCTGTGTTCACTGCACACAGAGGACACGTCAGAGAGCCACAGAGACGCGCCATGCAACCGCTACGCAACCGCTCGCCACCATGCAGCTAACGCAGGACTCTCACACGTACTGCTACTGTCGATCGCAGTATTCTCACACGTACTGCTACTGTCGATCGCAGTATTCTCACACATACTGCTACTGTCGATCGCAGTATTCACACGTACTGCTACTGTCGATCGCAGTATTCACACGTACTGCTACTGTCGATCGCAGTATTCACACGTACTGCTACTGTCGATCGCAGTATTCACACGTACTGCTACTGTCGATCGCAGTATTCACACGTACTGCTACTGTCGATCGCAGTATTCACACGTACTGCTACTGTCGATCGCAGTATTCACACGTACTGCTACTGTCGATCGCAGTATTCTCACACGTACTGCTACTGTCGATCGCAGTATTCTCACACGTACTGCTACTGTCGAATGCAGTATTCTCACACGTACGCTAGTAGTGCAATTACATTTGGGATTTATTTGGAAAAACATGAAGATTCAGTGTACATTTTTAACACTTTTGTATAAAAATAGGAGGCTGGAATAGCGACTGCTAAAATAACCAAAACAAAAAAGAAAAAAAAAAAAATCACATGCATTTCTGAACATGATTGCACAAGTCTTAAAGCGGCTGTACCCAATTTTCCTCAAGTAATAAAGTACAGTTTGCCCCAGAACTGATGTATTTTAACAGTAGCTCTTAGGTGTGTACTGTCTGTTTCTGTTTTTACGCTCCATGATGTAAGACTGGTGCGCTGTAAGCATGCTAGTGTTGCTAATATTAGCATTAATGGTTAAAAATTCACAGTGGTGACTCATGAGGATGCTCGGAATGCATCGGGAATATGGTTGGACGGTTTTCCACATTTTTAAGACGGTAAAAATCAGGTACAGCGCCTTTGACTACAAGTACACCAGGCTTTATACACACACACATTACAAATACAGTCGCTAAAAGTGACCGTTCATGTTGCGAGTTACACAATGTCAGGGGTTAAACAAGGTAGTACATGGTAGTACATGGTAGTACAAGGTAAAGTACTATTCCAACACACTGGTGAAGGGAGGAGGTAGGAGTACAACTGCATGATTTAGTACAGGAGGACGGGATGAGCATTAGTAACACTGACTTTACACTGCAAAAACACAGCCACGCAGGTTCAAATGACTCACATAATCATATAAAATGTACTAATTTCCGTTAGTTAATAGTTATTTACTTGTTAGATGTGGATTTTACACATCCTGTACTACACAAAATAAGACTTTTGTACGCTTTAAACCATGTTATAATGTTGTTACTTCCTCAAAAACATAGCTGGAGTTGTGTTTAGTTGCATTTTCTTTGTGCTATATTATTAGTCTGTTTACTCCAAAGCTGCAAATGCTGTTCCAGCTTGTGAACTCAGCCGAAATGTGCAGGGTTTGTGTGGTAAAAATGCATGAATGAAGCAAAACACAACTCCCGGTGTGTTTGTGATGAGGAAACGGCATTAGAACACACTGTAGTCCAGAAAATATGAGAAAATATGAATACGAGTCCTTTAAATAACCAATAGAAATCAGGTAAAATGAGTATTCAGTCATTTCTACTGGTCAGTGATGAGTTTGGGTTTGAATGGATCTTGTCAGTAAAAGCGTGAGGTTTGGGGAAGAGAGTTTCATGCTAAATGGCAATGATGTAAAGTTTGCGTCGTTTACAGTCAGGAAAATATTGAAATTTATGTTTAAAAAGAAAAAAAAATCTTGATAACCTGCTCGTCTCCATGGAGATTCTTTGCCTGGAATGCTCCACAGTATGGCATTAGAAGAAGAGAATTATGAGAACAAAATGATGCCATAAGGCCAAGTTACAGGTCAGCTCTGTGGAGAAGTGACCCTGTTCATTGTGAAACATACTGTATTTTCCAAGGTGTTTTTAAGCAATCAAAACACTAAATAATAATATTAAATGCAAATGTATAAGTTTAATGCCATACCGAGGAGCATTCCAAGCAAAAGCGATCGCATCTCCATGGAGACGTTGCAAGTTACTGTTGAAATATTTAAAAAAAAAGTGGTATGATTCAGTTTAAACTACCTGCCTGCTCGGAGCTGGAGTCAGTTGAACCATGGGCACGAGTCTAGGCCTG
Source organism: Paratrypauchen microcephalus (assembly GCA_036785185.1). Classification (NCBI taxonomy): domain Eukaryota; kingdom Metazoa; phylum Chordata; class Actinopteri; order Gobiiformes; family Gobiidae; genus Paratrypauchen; species Paratrypauchen microcephalus. The sequence goes on along the minus strand of JAVJIX010000022.1, from coordinate 8,944,371 downwards.
TCACGATCAGCACTTCTGGACTTATTTTAGGATTTTTAGTCGTTTTAGGAGTCAGTATTTACCATGGGCACTTTTCCAATACACAACTGGGGACGTTTTTGGTGATTTTTTTGGTTACATAAGATCCGAGCTGTACAAGGTTGAATAACTAAGGCTCATTCCAGGCGCAGGTGCCAAGTACTAAAGTGTTTCATTGTGCGTCTTATTTATTGCAGCTCATTATGTTTAAAGATCTTCTATTACGCAAAACACACCTCGAGTTGTGTTTTTCATTCACACGTGTTTTGAGTAACCCTTTATTATCAGTCTGTCTAAGTCTCCAAAGCTCTAAATGCTCTGTTCCACCTTGTGATGTCACGTAGTGGTAGTTTTCAACAGCTCCTTTTACTTTTTGTTCAGTAGAGATTGGGAATTCCAGAGCTGAAATCATCCAACTTATTCTAGTAAAGGTGTACGTGGAGCACTTCCTGTATTACGCTTACGTCACGAACCAGGAAGACGTTTGGAAACGCGCAACGACGACTTCCGGCCGGTGTCGCGAACAACACCGGGCTCGTGATAAAACTCACTGAAATAAATGTGATCAGCGGTAAAGTGAAAACTGCAGATGTATGTGCTGTTTGGAATCATCTCGAGTTTGGCGCCCACGTCTCGTCTAATCGCATGGACCCGGTGCGCTCAGAGTTGTCAGAGGGGAAATGATGAAAGCTATGAAAAATTATGAGGTACAGTTATAATTGTCGATTCGCCGAACGTAACAGAACTCTACAATGACATGTAGATGAAGAAAACTCAGCCATTTTCTCATCTTTCCTTGATTTCGTCAGGTTTACTATGAGAACAGAGCCCAGGAAAATGATCATCGCATGTACCCAGTGCGCTCGGAGTTGTGCGTCAGTGGAGAAATGATGAAAACTATGAAAAATTATGAGGTACGGTTGTAACTGTCGATTAGCCGAACATAACGGAACTCTACAGTGACGTGGAGATGAAGAAAACTGGGCCATTTTCTCACAGTTCCTTGATTTCGTCAGGTTTACAATGAGAACAGAGCCCAGGAAGTTTATTATCGCATGTACCCAGTGCGCTCGGAGTTGTGCGTCAGTGGGGAAATGATGAAAACTGAGGTGTGGTTGGAGTTGTTGATTCGCCGAACATAACGGAACTCTACAATGACAAACTGGGGCATTTTCTCATCTTTCCTTGATTTTGTCAGACTTACGAGAACAGAGCTCAGGAAGTTTATCTTCGCATGTACCCAGTGCGCTCGGAGTTGTGCGTCAGTGGAGAAATGATGAAAACTATGAAAAATTATGAGGTGCAGTTGTATTTGTCGATTCGCTGAACATAAGAAATGATGAAAACTTAGGTGTGGTTGGAATTGTTGATTCACCGAACATTGCCAAACATAACGGAACTCTACACTGACAAACTGGGCCATTTTCTCATCTTTCCTTGATTTCGTCAGACTTACGAGATCAGAGCCCAGGACGTTTATCATCGCATGCTTCCGAACGTCTTCCCGGTTTGTGACGCAAGCGTAGAGCCTATTGCCGCATGATATCAAAAAGTGGAACAGAGTGTTTTCAGTTTGAGAGAAGCCTAAATCTGCAAGGTTTGTGTGTTAAACGTGTGTGAATGGAACAAAACACAACTCCAGGAATGTTTGTGATGAGGAAACAACATTGGAACATCAGAAAATAGCCTAGTGATAGTAGTATATTTTGTTGTTTAAGTCAGATTTGGGGTTATTTTGTCAGTTTCAGTATTATCGCTTAACGTCTATATTCAGAAAGTCATCGTGACAGGCCTGTGTGTGTCTGTGCAGTGTGTGTGTGTGTGGACTACAGAGAGCATGCATTGAGTGTGGAGAGGAGGCCGTTGGTGTGGACATAACTGTTTTCGGGCTGGGCAGCGGGCTTTCTCTGGGCCTCTGCTCCTACTTGCTCCCCACTACACCATGTGCCCTGAGCGGGAGTGAAGCCTGGAGGAGTGCAGTTCGTACCCAGCGGGATGAGGTTGTTGTGGGAGGCCGGCGTGCCACTGCCGATCACCGTGCTCAGGTCGTAGGCTGTGGGCATCCCTGCGCGCGCACACACACACACACACAGAATGGAGATTAATTTAGTTTTATCACAGTACTGGCCTTCTTTCGATGACAATCTGTCTCTTTTTTTCAGTTAAAGACATGTCCAGTGGATAGTCATCTAAAAATGGGTGTGGCAAAATTATTGTGACCATGTATCTGACCTAAAGACACTAAAACACAAATGCACGAGCGTTTGAGCAAAACAACTAGGAAACAACGGATTTGGATGTGAAAGGGTCGAATAATGTGTCATGAGTCACTCACAAATCACCAGCTAATTCACACCACACATTCTCCATTCTGCCACACAGAGCCGTATATTCTACAGAAAATAACGCGTGAACAGTCCCTCAGTCGTCCAGGTAGAATCCATGATAAAGGGAGAAATTCAATTTGTCAACTGGACAAAGTTTGTTTGGTCGAGAACGTTTCGCCGCTCATCCGAGAGGCTTCTTCAGTTCTGGTTCTAGTGCTGGTTAGACCCGGTTTATATCTAACTGCAGGGAGGAGCTCCCTACACTGAAATCATTCTGAAACTATCTCAACTAATCTGTATCTTTTGTTTTTCGAATTTCTCTGGCGTCTCGTGTAGCATATCTATTCAGCCCTAGGAGGAGCTCACTGCACTGAAATAGCTCTGAAATTATCTCAACTCATTTGTTCCTTTTGTTTTTCGAATTTCTCTGGCGTATAGTTTAGCATCTCTATTCAGACTAACGACCGTCTCCACCCCGCTGTCCCTGACTTGTCTGCCCTAATGTTTCTTTCGTCTGTTCTGACTTGGTTTAAGAATCGAATTATAAATGGGAGACAAGTTATGTCTAACTCCCCCATTTCTGTTTAACGACGGATTCTCTTTTTTGACAAAAATAGCCTCTTTAACTCCCCTCTCAAACCAGTTCTTTTCCCTTGCTAAGATCTGAACCTCACTGTCCTCAAAAGAATGGCCCGTGGCTTCTAGGTGAAGATGTACGGCAGATGACGGTCCACTCTGGCACGCCCGTCTGTGTCTGTGTGTACCAACACAGACGGGCGTGCCGTTTTCAACCAAACAAACTTTGTCCAGTTGACAAATTGAATTTCTCCTTTTACTACAGAAAATAATGAATAAAAGTTTTAGTCAACTAAGAAACCATCAACCAAAGGCTTACATCCCTGCAGATTATAAGATTTATCTTCCATTTGTTTTTGTTAATGTCGGATTTGTTTTTAAACATATGCCACCGTCATGAAGATGAACGAATAAAGAGCAGGTGGTTCAGCTGTCAGACAGTTGTGTTTATTGAGCATTAGACCGGGGAGAGTCACAGGCCGTTTCCCAATTCAGCGACGGCACACTTGTGAGCGTCCTTGGAAGGGGATGTGCGTCATATCCGGCGCGACAAGCGCCGTTCCATTCGTTTTTTCCCCCTGCACCGTTAAGATGAGCTCTGAACGGCGCCGTCGTTTCCATGGAAATCGGGGCATGGACCAAGTGTGCAAACATGCACGCTTCGCACACTTAAAAGCCCCAGCATGCACAGCGCGGGAGGATATATGACTACAAAGACCGACTCGCCAGCGACATCCACAAGTGAGAGTTGCGACGTCACTATAAAATATACGTACTGGTTCACCTCACCTACAACTATGCTACATGAAACTCTTCATAAACTACGCTAAACATGTGTGACGGTAGCCGTAACGGCATAGTTCATGGCACCTGTATTACCGTTCACATGCTTTTCCCCTTACACTTCTATATTTCCTTTGCTGTTGTAATGCTGGATATTCTACAGTGTAGCCATGTCCAACGTTTACTCTAAGCTGCGCACTGTTTGCACATTCTCAGCGCACAAGAAAACTTATGCAGCGCACTGTAAATCAGGGATGAAAGAGCTTTTAGCGGATCTCCGCTTTTTATTCAGCCGCAGGGTCTTTTTTTTTTTTATATCTGCAAAGTGCGAGCCGCGTGCGGGGGGGGGGGGGCAGGGGAACAAGGAGCAGACCACCCGGCTCATTGAGCTGAGGTGGGATCTGTTCCATTTCGCAGACGGCCATGTGAGAAACGTAGTGCACTAAGGACAGAGCGAGTGTGCGCCGTCTCGACGACAGACCGAGTGCACACTCACAAGCGTGCCGTCGCTGAATTGGGAAACGGCCATACTCTGGGTCTACAGTACAGCGCAGTGCAACACCTCTCCACAAGAGGGCCACGCGTGTCGCTGAATATTTAATGAAAGTTTGGAGCAGCACCTTTGACTGTATATGAAAGACTCTATGGAAATAAGGCAGACCAGAAAGTGACAAACTGACCTGCATCTTTGCTGGATATATTAAGCAGCACAAATCAAGGGATTTTTATAAACAGTGGACTCTTCATTTTCCTGAGTCTATTTTGGTGCTCTGGAGCTGTGGGGCTTAAGTGTACTACTGAGTCTGGTTTAAATGGATCAGATGTGAACGCCAAACTAAACCAGAGCCACACCAAACATCTCCAGAAATGAAATAAACTTCATATGTGAAGCACACCAGATTTCACTTTAATCACATCATGTGTGAACACGCCCTGTGTGTTTTAGTTTGTATCAGAATCACATCTGACCCTGTGTCCCCAGAGCCTTAAAGAAAATCTAACGTTTTTACAATCTGGACGTTATTTCGGTGATAAAACGTCATTTACTCATCCATTGTACTTTGGTGTCATTTGGAGTATTTCCAGAGATTTTGGAGTTATCTGTTTAACGTGAGTGGGCACGCTGCTGCAGGCACCAAATAACACACATTTTATCACTTTCAAGTTCAATGTGTTAGTCTACACATTTGTTTGAGTCAAAAGTGGCCTGTAATCCAGGGATGAAAGTGGCCAATCTTGAAAAAAGCGGAAAGTCACGTCAAATTTTAAATTTCTGAAATTTTGATTTCTATATGTTATATGTCAGCAATAAAGTAAAACTGTACATAAAAGTACACACACAAAAAAAAACAACATTTTATTAACAGGTAGGCCTACCAGTAGTATATATTGGATTTGTTTTTCTTTGCACTTCGTCTAATCAGAGCGCATTGAGGAGGAGCTTATCGCGCTAGAAGGCGCAGGTGAAAAAGCGAGGAGCGACGCGTAAAGTGAGGCACGGGCAGGTAGGATGAGGTATAGGATGTTTTATAAAGTTTAACCTGTGTACACGCAATGGTACAGGCTGTTGTGAAAGAGCTGCGCTCACTCGCTCGGTCCGCGGCTCCAGACACGGGCTCGCGCGGCCCGCAGTTTAATACGAAGTTTAATACGAGATACACGTACTTTTGTTCTGAATACGGGACGATTCTGTTTTTCAAGGGACGGTTGGCGACCCTAAACACAACTATACATATATATATACACCCAAAATCTTTCTCAACCAATTTGCACAGAGATAAAAAAAACCCACGGCTGAAAAAAAAGCGGAGATCCGCCAAAAGACGGAACTCTTTCATCCCTGGTAATCTGAGATCTAGCCATGGTTCTGATTGGATGATGTCATTGGATGGATGTGTTATTTACGTTAAACGGATATTGCTAAACTCCAAAATACTCCAATTGACACCAAAGTACAATGGGTGAGTAAATGACGTGTTATCACCGAAATAAGGTGCAGATTGTAAAAACGTTACTTTTCCTTTAAGACAGAGTAGGACACGTCCAAGTTCTCCTCATTCACAGTCAGACGGGCCGTGCCTCACTGTGAATGACGATACGAGAGCTTCTATTAGAACATCGTTCATAGAAAATGGAGTCAGACCTGCATTTAGTCTGTCAGTTCTTCTAGAAAAGATTCTCCTTCTGTTCTTTCCGTCATCAGCTTTGACACCACAAATGTCACCCATAATCCTTTGCTCCAGGCTACAGCCATGATTCAGTCAAGTCTTTATGAACGTCTTTAATCATGTGTAAGCCTGAGGGTGTGTGAGTGTGAGTGTGTGTGTGTGTTTGTAGGTGCATGTGTGTGTGTGTAGGGGTTTGTGTGTGTTTGTGTGTTTCTAGGTGTGTGGGTGTGTTTGTAGAGTGTGTTTGTGTGTGTGTTTGTAGAGTGTTTGTGTGTGTGTGTGCAGGTGTGTGTTTATGTGTGTGCGTGTTTGTAGAGTGTGTGTGTGCATGTGTGTGTGTGCGTGTGTAGGTGTGTTTGTAGAGTGCGGTTGTGTGTGTGTTTGTAGAGAGTTTGTGTGTGTAGGTGTGTGTGTCTTTGTAGAGTGTGCTTGTGTGTGTGTTTGTAGGGGTGTGTGTGTGTGCACGTGTGTGGGTGTGTTTGTAGAGTGTGTGTGTAGGGGTGTGTGTGCATGTGTGTGTGCATAGGTGTAGGTGTGTGTGTGTGCACGTGTGTAGGTGTGTTTGTAGAGTGTGTGTGTGCGTGCGTGCGTAGGGGTGTGTGTGTGTAGGTGTAGGTGTGTGTGTGTGTGCATGCACGTGTGTAGGTGTGTTTGTACAGTGTGTGTGCGTGCGTAGGTGTGTGTGTGTGTGTGTGTGTGTGCACGTGTGTGTGTGTGTGTGTGTGTGCATGCACGTGTGTAGGTGTGCACGTGTGTGTGTGTGCATGCACGTGTGTAGGTGTGTTTGTACAGTGTGTGTGCGTGCGTAGGTGTGTGTGTGTGTGTGTGTGTGTGCACGTGTGTGTGTGTGTGTGTGTGTGCATGCACGTGTGTAGGTGTGTGTGTGTGTGTGTGCATGCACGTGTGTAGGTGTGTTTGTACAGTGTGTGTGCGTGCGTAGGTGTGTGTGTGTGCACGTGTGTAGGTGTGTGGGTGTGTTTGTAGAGTGTGCGTGGTGCGTGTGTGGTGCGTGCGTGTGTGCGCACGTGTAGGTGTGTTTGTAGAGTGTGTGTGTGTGTGGTGCGTGTGTAGGTGTGTTTGAAGAGTGTGTGTGTGTGTGTGTGTGTGTGTGTGTGTACAGACCTGTTCCAGCCATGCCCTGGCCCATGCTGTAGCCAGCTCCTGTGTTCCACATGTTCTCTGAGGGGGAGGTGTAGTGCGAGCCTGGAGGAGGGTTGGGGGTGGTGCCCGTGTACCTGTACACACACACATACACAGACGCACACATACACACACAGACGCGCGCACACACACACACACACATACACAGATCAGAATCAGACTCAGACCATTTCATTCAGCCCAAACAGTGTTATAATGATACAAAAATGTTTTCTCCATTTCTACACTGAGGCACAGTCTTGATAAAGCTCCGGCTCATTCTAAAGCTTCAGGAAAGTTTCATTTGTGTCCAGTGAATGGGACTGTTTTAGTATCGATACCTGTTCAAATAACAAACTACTTTCACTCACTAATACTTTTAGTCACATCCGTTAGTGTCAGTTCAGTAGTTAAGACACGAGCAGAGGCTTAGAGGCGACCTCAAGCGCCGTTACCAAATAAAACCGGGAATGTGCAGAGATTAAAGACATCATGCAACTTTTCCATCTGCTTCCCTCCATGGAGATGTTACCGTTTTGCCCATAATGTTCCAAAATCATTAGATAACAGGTGTTTTTATTGCTGAAAAATACCTCTCCACTGATCTGACTTGAAACTTTGCCTTTTTTGAGTTTGTTTCCATGGTTATAAGTTTAAGCTCTATTATGAAACATTCCAGGCAAAGCAATAATGACCAGAAAAGTTACACGGTGCAGCTTTAATAAAATAAGTGTAGCCTACTCACTGCTGCTACACAGTGAATTCACAGGAACACTACACAACCCTGTAGTCTGTGCAGTTAAACATGTAAATATGTTGATGTAAGTAGAAGCTCGAGGTACATGTAACAGGAACGTGTACTATGTAACAGTACATGTACATTTTTATGCATCTGGTTAGCTGGTATTCTAAAAGATGCACTGTACATTATCGTCTTTACACTGAAAATGCCGGTATACATCTGCTTATAGACCCACTTGAATGTTGAATATAAACACATGTGACAATCTTTAAATAGACAGTTACAAATACAAACAGTTCGTAGTTGAGCTGGGAGAATACGTGTGTGTTCTCTAGAAATGCAACGATACGGTTTTCCCACGATTCGATACATATCTCAATACACGGGTCACGATATGGATTCAGTTTCGATACATTTTAAGATAAAAAAACAAAAAAAAATCTCATGTAATTTTTTTCTGCTGAGTGTAATATAACACTGATTTTAATGAAACAATAAGATATGCCTTTATTAGTCCCACAGTGGGTAAATTCCAGTGTTGCAACGCACAGATCAAGAACAGCAGTAAAATATAGCATGCAATAAAACAACATAATAAATAATGGGTTAAAATAATTTAAAAATGGACTCGAGTATGGCACAATACACACAATACATCACAATACTGTCAGGTGATTAAAAAAATTAATCCAATTAATACAGGATTTGTAATTAATTAATCTAATTAATCGCATTTTAAGAGCGTGAGAGAGAAAGAGGAGGAGAGATTGTGCACGAGCGAACAAACCCACTTTGTGATTGAGTTTTCTGCGGTCGCTTTGCTCAATCCTTTCCCAAATTCTGCAGCAGGGTTTGGTGGTTTGGTGAAGTGCGCACTATCACCGGTAACAATGGAACTTGTCCGGACGTGTTTCGCATTCAAATGATCCGTCAGGCTGGAGCAGCTTCGGTGATCGGAAAATTCGTTTTGACAAAAGCTCCAAATCAGTGCGTTCTTGTTGATCGTCGTGTCTTCGTTCTTTTTAGAAATAAACTTGCCGTTCAAAAGGCCCGAGCAGTGATTTGCTCGCCGCACGCCAAATTTAAAATGCACAAGCATTGAATTGTCACTCATAATTAATTGGGTTAATTTTTATACCGCGTTAATTTGCAGTGTAATTAATTAATGTAATTAACGCAACTGACAGCCCTAGTTTGTATGTGAAGTGTTTCATTTAGTTCAATGATTTACAGCATTTTTATTCAGTAAAAATAAGAACAGCTTTATATTTTATAATAAATCCAGTCTACTCTTAAAGGAAAAGTAACATTTTTCACAATCTGAGCCTTATTTCGGTAATAAAACAAGTTGTTTTACTCACCCATAGCACTTTGGTGTCATATGGAGCACTTCCAGAGATGTTTTAGATTTGCGATCTCCATCATGTGAGTTCTCGGGGCACTTATTTGCAGTCTCCAAATAACACAAACTTTAGCACTTTTCAAATCATAGAAGCCCGATGTCTTAGTCTACGATTTTGTGTGGTCAAAAGTGGCCTGTAATCAGAGATTTAGCCATAGTTTCGAGTAGATGAGGACGCCAGTGCGCATGTGCGGACTGTGCTCTCAGCTCCCGGGACCCAAACATGAAACGCAAAGCTGTAAACTATGGATAAATCTCGGATTACAGGCCACTTTTGCTTCAAACAAAATCGTAGACTAAGACATCGGGCTTCTATGATTTGAAAAGTGCTAAAGTTTGTGTTATTTGGAGCCCGCACAGGGCATATTACATGCTCGGGGAATATATTATATGCTCTGAAAGTTCTCCATATGACACCAAAGTGCTATGGGTGAGTAAAACAACTTGTTTTATTACCGAAATAAGGCTCAAATTGTAAAAAACATTACTTTTCCTTTAATATCGACTGTAGGGGAGTTACACTATCAGACTTTTCCTTTTTTGATGATTTTTCTTTTCCTCCTGTGTCGGTGCTGCTCTGCCTCGTCTCCAGCAGCAGCAGAGACGAACAGCAGCTCCTCCCACACGGCCCTGCTCTTTTTACTCACACTGAAGCTCCACCATCTTCTTTCTGAACACTCAAACTGTTATATTACACAGAAATGTCTCAACAGACCGTTTTCTGAGTAAAACTTAAGAGATAGTGTCATAGAAAAAGATTGCGTATATGATTAAAGCCGATGTAAAGCCAAAAGCGATTCTAAAAGTATTTAAAAAAGTAAATATCTTTGTCATTCCTGGGTCTATCAATGTAAAATAAAAAGTGACTAAAAGACAAAACCCACCTCTGTTTGAATATTTTAGCTGCAAGTCCCTACGGAGCTGTTTATCTGCTGCACCTGACGCCACGATAAATAAAATGACAACACAGCGCGCATGGAGGAACATGTGTATCGAATGATTTGACATTATATTGAATATCGTTGCATCCCTAGTGTCCTCTCCTTATGACAGGACTGTTGTGCGTCTACAGTGTGTGTGTGGGGTCTGACCTGAAGAAGGGGTTCTTGAGGTCCAGCAGGTTACTCGACTTGGAGCCGGTCTGGTCCACCTGGGCCACTACACTGATGTCGTAGCTTTGTCTATGGAGGAGAGAACGCGCCATTAAAACCACAAACTACAGTTCTAACATGACGACGACAAGAGCTTTAGACTTCAACTACTAAACGTGTTCAAAATTCTCATATTCAGTATAAAAAGTGACACCCTGGGTTAATCCGACCCTAGAGCAGGTGGTCTTCAGCCTGTAGCTTGGGAGGGGGGGCAAGTACTGTACAAGAGGAGGCAGTACTGTACAAGAGGAGGCAGTACTGTACAAGAAGAGGCAGTACTGTACAAGAGGAGGCAGTACTGTACAAGAAGAGGCAGTACTGTATAAGAGGAGGCAGTAGTGTATAAGAGGAGGCAGTACTGTACAAGAGGAGGCAGTACTGTACAAGAAGACGCAGTACTGTACAAGAAGACGCAGTACTGTACAACAGGAGGCAGTACTGTACAGAGGAGGCAGTACTGTACAGAGGAGGCAGTACTGTACGGGGGAGGCAGTACTGTACAAGAAGAGGCAGTACTGTACAAGAAGAGGCAGTACTGTACAAGAAGAGGCAGTACTGTACAACAGGAGGCAGTACTGTACAACAGGAGGCAGTACTGTACAAGAGGAGGTAGTACTGTACAGGGGAGGCAGTACCTCTTGTTGGCCACCAGCACGGCGGTCCCGGACAGCGTGTCTCCGGCCTTGGTGAAGAGGGGGGACTGCAGCAGACAGCGCACCTGGTACCAGTGGGTCAGAGGCTCAGTGGGCGCCGTGGACAGCCAGATGGTCATTCTGCAGGAAACAACACACGGCTAAATATGGGCACACACTGAACATATGAGAGCATGACTCATTTGGTTCCATTTTCTGATGTATTTGCATTTCGTAATAAAATAAGCTCCAGGAAGTATCAGCTTTGAAGCTCCACAGAATATACAGCGCTCTCCCTGCCGTCTCAAATGACTCACACAGAGACTAGGGAAATACTAGTTAACTTAATAACTGAAGTTACTTGTAAGGTGACAGTCCGCTCTCTCGTGCTGTGTTTGCAGTACTTGGTAAGAGGCGGGGGGGTCTGTAGTACTTACACTGTCCTAGGAGGAGTAGGGGTCTCTACTTACACTGAGCCCATGAACGCCACGTCGAACCAGAAGGCCAGGCCGTGCACCAGGCCTGAGTGCATCATGTGGAACTTAAAGGGGATCTCTATCCTTCACAGACAAGAGTAAAAGTCAAAGGTCAGACACACATCAGGACAGCACTATGTGTGTATATATATTTTAAATGTGTACAGTGGTCCCTTGCTCTATCGCGGTTCACTTTTCGCTGCCTCGCTGATTTTTTTAAATTGTGTTATTTTTTATTATTTAATTTTTTTTATAGTGTATCAACATTGTGTTCTGCGTCCTGATTGGCTTCTCCTCCGTGTCTCCTGTACAGTACAGAATGTGTTCAGTTTGACGCATTTATATAGATGTTATAGAGGGGGGACATGAGTCACTGGATCTGTAGGAAGTCCAGACCGGGACTAAGACATGAGGACCAGACCGGGACTAGACCAGGACTAGACCAGGTCTAAACCAGGTCTAAACCAGGTCTAACCCTGGACTAAACCAGGTCTAAACCAGGTCTAAACCAAAGAGAGAAATGTGAGAAAATGTTAATTCCAGTCTATAAAAGTGTATGTGTGTGGTGAGGCATTTACAGTCTTAAAACATGTAGAATAATTGTAAAATACAAAGTTGTCCTACTTTGCGGATTTCACTTATTACGGGTTATTTCTGGAACCTAACCCCCGATAAACGAGGGACCACTGTATATACAAGTGTCCACACCTGTACAGGTCCTCCTCTTTGGCCTCCAGGAAGTTCACTGTGTATTTGACCGATTTGGCCATCAGAATACGGATATCGAAAGTGTCCTAGAGCAGAGCAGACGCCAAGTTACACCACTGACAAAAGAGCAATGTGAAACATTTACTATACATGGTAAAAGGAGAAATTCAATTTGTCAACTGCACAAAGTTTATTTGGTCGAAGAGGTTTCACAGCTCATCCAAGCTACTTCGTCAGTTCTGGCTAAGGGTGCTGATGGACACTGCTTATATCTAGCTGCAGGGAGGAGCCAACTACACTGAAGTTATTCTGAAACTATCACACCTATTTGTTTTCAGCTTTCTGTCTTTTGTTTTACAGTTTCTCTCTGGCGTCTAGTTTAGCATACCCATTCAAAACCCTAATGGCTGTTTTCACACCTGCGGACCTGACCTGGCTAACCTATTGTTTCCTTTGTTTTGATTTAGGTTTGGGAATGGAATTATATATGGGAGACAAATTATGTCTGACATAATTGATAATTGAATTTCTCCTTTTACCATGGATTCTACCTGGACGGCTGAGGGATTCTTCACACATTTACTATACAGTACACTCCTTTAAATCTAAACGAGTAAAACATCTAATCTAGAGCATTGAAAGGGACAGGGACAGATTTAGATTTGAAATGTTATAAACTAGACCCATCTGTGTCCCCGGATACGAGGTAAACGTGTTCAATCAAACAGCTTTTATATAACAACACTGACAAATGTATTAATGATTTTGTTCGAGATCAGAAAGCAGAATGGCAGCCCAAATGAGTCACGTGAGGCTCAGTTTCAATGCTTCAATGCCTCTCTCTGATCTGAACAGTCACTCTCTAAACCCCAGCACCTCCACTAATCCTGAACCAGTGCTAGTGCAGCCTCTGCAGCTCAGGGAAGGAATTCTTCATAAACTGAGAATGAGACAAACTTGGATGTGTCTGTATCTGCAGGTGAGGACTCTGGAGACAGTCGATTTTAAAAACTTTTTAAAAACACTCTGCAGACTACATACAGTTCAGAAGACACCAAAATCTGAAGTGCTAAACTAATCCAAGAATCCCACCCGTATCAGAACATGTCAGCGGGTTTTACACAAAATAAGACCACATGTCTCTGTGGACATACGACCCAAACTACTGCAGACTTTGTACATTTCATTTTACAACCAAAGTACTGTATGTTTTGTATGAATCGGTACTGTAGAACTGTGTGAACTGTAAGTAACTGCGGTAAAACACGGCAAACGTACTACTATGGGCTGTCTGAAATACTCATCGACCGCTGCTCCTCGAAGTGCAGACAGGTCAACTCCATGGAAAGACGGCTGGTACCTGGAAACAAAACAAAACAAAAAAGACATTACTATCTACAATTTGAGCTGAAAAAGAATATTTGGTATATAAAGTCATTCGGTGAGGTCATTGTTATACTATGAGTCACAGTGCACGTACCAGAAGTTGGCCTTGGTGAACTGTTCCATGTAAAGCTGCTCGTCTGTGAAGGGCGCCAGGTGCACGTCTCCGATGGTGGGGAACATTTTACCTGCGACACGCGGAGCAGTTCTTTTACAAGTCGTGGAATGGAGAAAAATTTAGATCGTTGCCTTCAATACAGATATAACGTAAAATAAAACTCAAAATAAGTCCACTGTGTATTGTTTGCATCCAATTATAAAAGCACTTTGCTGTCCGATAATCAGGAAGTGCAGGTTAGCATGCTTTTGTTCACTTCGGAGTTGTGCAATGCGCTTATAAACTGAATAATTAGGAAGCTCTGAACGCATAAGGGAAGTGAGGAGGACCACTGCAAACTGTTTACAATGAACTAGTTCTGTTTTTCACCTTTAAGACAATAAAAAAATGATTCACATCTCCTTTCTAAAAAGGAATCACTTTATGAGAGCATTTTCTTCAAATGATTAACATAATGAATATGACAAGCTTTGCCCCTTGTTAACAGTATGGTTAAACTTTATTGATCCACAAGGGAAATTGTTTTGGGTACGGTAGCTCACTCATCAAATATAATATATAACAGACGTAACAAAAAATACATGGAATAGCAAAAAAACAAACAGAGCAATAGACCAGTGTGAAATGAGACATAATTATAAAAATAAAAAATTATAATAAATGTATATGTACAAATCTGAATTAAATAGAAAAGTAAGTAGTGAAGCATAAAATACTATATCAAATAAGATGTCCAGTGCCAGCTATAAATAGTTTTATCTAGGGAGTATCAGGGTCGGCAACACGCGGCTCTTTGATCCCTCTGATGCGGCTCAGTACATTGGTCCCTCATTTGTCACGGGGGTTACGTTCTAAAAATAACCCATGACAAGCAAAATCTGCGAAGCTTTATATTTTACAATTATTCTCCATGTTTTAAGGCTGTAAACGCCTCACCACACACATGCTACACTTTTCTCAGACTGGAATTAACGTTTTCTCACATTTCTCTCTTGTTTAAACACTCAAACTTTCGTAGATTTTCAACAAAAAAGCACAGTATTAGAGTACGAAGTGTATTTCGTGTGTATTTCACAGTTCTTATGACCGCTTCGCTGCCGCGGGTTTTGTCGGGGAGAAAACTTGCAAACATACAGCACTTCAGAGTCACACTGCGATCCAACATTTATATAAATCTGGCAAACTGAACACATTCTGTACAGGAGGCACGGAGGAGAATGACGGACGAATCAGCAAAGCTCTACAGTCCCTTAGTCAATCAGGACGCAGAAATGCGCGTTAATACACTATAAAAAAAAATGGAATAAAAATCTGTGAAACAGCGAGGCCGCGAAAAGTGAACCACGATATAGCGAGGGACAACTGTAATTAATTAATATCTATTTTATTTTAGTTCATTCATTTTCAAAATGTAATTCTATGGCACAAAGGCAAAAAAAAGCCGTTATATGCAGAGTTATTTCATTTTAAATTTCAAAAGGGTTTTGTAGCTCCCAGTGTTTTCTTTACTGTGTGAAACGCGTCCAAATGGCTCTTTGAGTGGTAAAGGTTGCCGACCCTTGCTCTATTGCATAAGGGTGAGTTATTGTACAGTTGTAGGGAGTATTATAGTATGAATGTAGTCCTGTATCTCTCGCTGTTTGAGCGGCGCTATAGGAGCCTTAGGTTAGGTTAGGTTTCTTTATTAGTCTCCCCCAGGGAGAAATTTGTCTTGGAGGTAAGGGAAGGTTGCAGTACAGACAAAAATATACATACATACATACATACATACATACAATATACTAGGGTTGGGCGATATGGAGAAAAAAAAATAATCTCGATATGTTTTTGCTATATCTCGATATACATCTCGATATCTATGTAGGGAGAAAAAAAAAAAACGCGCCAAATTCAGCAAGTTTTTTTTTTTTTTTTTTTTTTTTTTTATTGAAGTGCAAACAGGCAGCCAAGTGCCTAAAGGTAGACAGGTACTAGTAACAAAGTGCTTGTGCACCATTTTTAACATTACCAAACCAAGGAAGTAGTATATTGCCTTATTTTAATTGTAAACATAAAACCTGAGGGTAGACAGTTCTTATGAAGTGCTTCTTTAACATTTAAGATAAGACAAAAAAAATCCCTCATTTCGTAGCCAAGTGAAAAAGCACATATTAAATTGTTTTTAAATATAGATTAATAGAGCCTCAATCCATGAATCCTCGTGTGTTTTGTGACTGTAGCACATTTTATATTTGTGTGTGTATTTGCTTTAACTTAGCACATTATTCTGCATCAATTTTGTTTTCTAGAAATACTATATTTATTACAACCATTAAAACGCAAGTGTGCTTTAGAATCAATGCCACATACTCGACCCACCCAAATATTTCACTCACTGGCAACACCCACCCACACCCACACCCACACCCACACAGAGAGATTAAAACTCACCGATCGCCAAATGCAGCCTTGCGCTGTACCGCACTGACAATGTTGCTGAGGTTTCTGTCTCGCAAAAAAGTGGCGACTAGGCAGACTGTATCTAGGGTCAAGCGTTTTGAGCATTCGTATGAAGCCCGGTCGCTCAACAACCGCTATGGGCGTCATGTCTTTTGCGATATGAAAGGCAATGGACTCCGTAATGCTGACCCACCTTGCACTTGTTTTTTCAGAGGGTAGACACTGGCGTAAAGATGTATGGAGCGTTGTTTGTTGCGTCTTCTTAGAAGTGGCGGTGGTGGGTTTGCCCTCGATGATTTTGATGGCACCAGTTTCTTGCATTCTCTGCAAAATGCCTCTTTCTGCTCCTCATCGGACGGTTTAAATCCGAAATACCGCCATATAATGAAGCCGTTTCTTTCTTTGGTATGAATTCTCTCGTGGACGCTTCTGTGGGCGCCGCCATGTTGGATAAGTTATCAACAAACACACGCGGCTTACACGCGAGGGGAGGGGGAACCACGAGACGCAGTGAAACGCAAGAAGGAGGCGGGGCGGACAGCTCCACAACACAGTTAAGGGAAAAAAGCAGAGTGGCGAAATCTTATTCTCGAGATTTTCGATATGCCAAAATCTTTCTCGAGTTCATAAAACATCTCGAGATATCGCAAATCTCGATTAATCGGCCAGCCCTACAATATGCATACACGACATCAGATTAAAAAAATAACGGTTTTAGCACAGACATAGATGTACTGGGTGTTCCCACCCCCGCCTCCGACCCTCCCCCCAAACCATCACCCGCTCCAGCATCCCCACTAACATTCCCATCATTCCCCATCCCCACCATCCTTACCCTTCACACAAACCAGGCACCTCCACTATATAAAAAGTACATATACACATTCATCCTGTCATAAATAAATATAAAATCAGTCCCCAAGCCAGACACATTCACTCTAAAAAAATAACCCCCCAAACGCTAACTACGAGGGTCCATATCGCTCCAGGCAATCACCGATCTTCTCTAGTTATTAAGTAGCTTCATAGATATGGGGACGAAGGAGCGCTTATAATGGTTGTGCCTGCACAGAGGAAGCCTGAATCTCCTTCCAGAATTTAGGAGGACGTATTCACCGTTCAGTACGTGAGAACCGTCGTCAAGAATTGCGTTTGCCTGCCTCGAGGTTGCCTGCTCAAAAAGATCCTGAGGACTGAGAGGGGGAAATCACACCCATGATCTTACCTGCTGTTCTAACTAGGCCAGAGCCTGTTGGAGAATGGAGGTGAAAATTACGGAATTACCTCTACACGCGTCATAGCTGCTGCCCGTTTCTTACCAGTCAAATTATAAACACCAAAATCATCAAATCGAGGAAAACTACCTAAAACGCTACAGTAATCTTAAAGTGCATATGAGGTTAGACTACACAACTCACTAAAACAGAGTTAACCACTATTTTTAAGTATTGTGACTTGTTTAACCTATTATTATTATCATTATTCCAGACCCATTTAACCTTTTACTTGTGTCGTTATTGCAACTTTAAATAGACTATTGTCCTCCTGCTCCCAAACAGCCGGTGGTGTGTTCGTTCCAGTGCTGTGGGTGGTGCTCACCGTTGGGTTTGAGGAACTTCTTGGCGTGCAGGTAGCTCTCCAGCATGCGCTCGTTGAACAGCATGTAGCCCATGGGCTCTGAGATGATGATGTCCACCTGCTCCGGCAGAGTCACCTCCTCCACCTTCCCCGGGATCACCACCACACGCTCTGACAGACGGTTACTGTTCACCAGCACCTGCAGCGCAGACGCTACACTGAGTACAGCAAAGTCACACGAATACAGCACAGTGCAGTCCAGTTATACTTTTATAACTTTTAATCCAGGGTGATGTGGGTAACTCTGTTGTAGCTGAATTTAGAACAGCTAGAATGTTCTGCACCAGTGATGCATGCAGATGTTTAGGCCTCCCATCCTGGTGATAGAATTCAGATTTATGACCGAATGTTGACAGGTCAATGTTTACAGCATTTCCCATTCCAGGTTTCCAGGTTTGTTGATTTAAAAAAAATCACTGGCAATTTGTGTGTCATGCAACAAAATGTATACAATTAAAAAGTACATTTTATTTAAGCCTGTGTACATAATGTGTACAGTGTGTACAGACAGTACCTCTGCGTGCTGGGCCATGGTGCTGGCCTCCACTGCATACACTTTCCTCGCTCCAGCCTGAGCCGCGAAGAACGACAGGATCCCCGAACCACAGCCTACGTCCAGCACCACCTGTGGACACCAGCGGTCACTACAGAACTACTGTGGACACCAGCGGTCACTACTTCGGTCGTCTGTTTGCTCGTCTTTTGTTTGTTCTTTTGTCCATCTGTTTGTTGTTTGTTCGTCTGCTTGTTTGTCCATCTGTTTGCCCTTTTTTTTTTCCCCCTCTGGCAGCACGGTGGCCGAGTGGCTAGCACTCATGCTTCACAGCAAGAAGGTTCTGGTTGCCCGGGCCCTTCTGTGTGGAGATTGGATGTTCTCCCCGTGTCTGGGTGGGTTTCCTCCGGGCACTCCGGTTTCCCCCACCAACCCAAACATGCGCCATAGGTAAAATCCTCCAGCTTAGGGCCTGACCAAACCTAAATAACAAAACAAATTATGGGGATGGTCCCCGGGTCAAATATAGAAACAACTCCTCCTGTGCGAGATCAATAAAGGTCAATCTTCTAATCCTTGACCACTGTAAGGCGCTTTGTGCTACAATTTTGTATGAAAAGCACTTTATAAATATTGTTTGATCTGATTTGATACAGAACTACTGTGGACACCAGCGGTCACTAGAGAACTACTGAGGACACCAGCGGTCACTAGAGAACTACTGAGGACACCAGCGGTCACTACAGAACTACTGAGGACACCAGCGGTCACTACAGAACTACTGTGGACACCAGCGGTCACTAGAGAACTACTGAGGAGACCAGCGGTCACTACAGAACTACTGTGGACACCAGCGGTCACTACAGAACTACTGTGGACACCAGCGGTCACTAGAGAACTACTGAGGACACCAGCGGTCACTTCTGAACTACTGTGGACACCAGCAGTCACTACAGAACTACTGTGGACACCAGCGGTCACTACAGAACTGAGGACACCAGTACCAGTACACAACAGCTGTAGGATTACTGAGACCTGTGTGAATAAATCTCTGTGTATACTTTTGGCTTTAGATCAGGAAAATGAGAAAGTTTCAAACTGCAGGAATGTGTCTTTCATTGTCACCCGGCCGAAGGGTGTGTTATTCTCAAGTGTCAAGCTCCATTCAGACAAGAGCTGCTGCTCTGACATCTAATCAGGTCCATTGTGGGAATTCAAAAGACTAATTTTCATAGATGTATTTTCTAACACATGTACAGGCATTTCTGAGCCAAACCTCAGTGGTTCCAGGGCATTTTACAGCTGTAGTTTATGAAATGTTCACGGATCAACCAGCACTGGAGTGTGAAATTAAATCTGGTACGAGTGTCAGAGCACAAAGCAGCCGTTACCCGTGTACTGCACTGTATTACCTTGTCCTTGAAGTCTGTGTGGTTCTGGAGGATGGCTCGCTGGTACGTCCCTGTCCGGACGTAGTCCTGCATCATGTTCTGTTGCTGGGAGAGGTAGCCATAAAACTGCACACACACAACAACAATAATCTATGACACATGGCAAAAGAGGCTCTTTGAGGTTAGTCACACAAATGTGTTGGTGAGAAGAGCAGTGATCTTCAAGTTGACTTTTTGTTCTTAAATGCCAAACATGCACTGCAACATTCTCTGCAAGTACAAATCTAATATATTTCTAGACACAGCGTGCCTTGTGTCTGAACCAGCCCATAAAGTTGCAGTTATGCAAGTTAACAGAATATGAAAATGAGCTGCGGCCCGGGGAAACGTGATAAGGCAGAAGTGTGGAAGAGGCCACAGGTGAATCATTTCCAGATGGGACTGTAAACGATGGAGAGAGTCGTCTATTGTGGAGGGTTCCTTGGTTCTGATCTGGAGACCAGAGCCCATCACATGTGCTCTCTCTGTGTGCAGGGTGAGGGGCTCTGCTTTGACACAAACGCTTTTCAAAAGAGGCATCTGGAGTTTTGTGCATGTTGTAAATGAGGGCTGTAGGCCGTTTAGTCATTTAGTCAAATCACCAGTCAATGGTGTCAGAAGGCAGAACAGAGCGAGTTAGCTGCATTTATAAATGTAAAAAAGGCAGATTACAAGATGAGTCTGTGCTTAAATACATTCTTTCCTCATACTTTTAGTATTAGGAAAAAGTATTAGCAAGGAAATTACTAAGTTAGGTCACATACAGAGAGATGCGCATTAGTTTTGAGGGCTTCTGCCCTCCCTTTTTAGTCGACTAATCGATCAGCAGCACATGCCCAATTAGAATTTCTTTAGCTCACTACAGACCAAATTAGCAGGCCTCTGTGTACCTGAGTCGGAGTAAAGTGTTTGTGTGTGTTACCTGGAAGTACTGTACAGCCGAGGACTCCTCTGTCCGCTCACTGAAGACGGAGTGCTCGTTCAGATGTCCACGACAGTTCTTCAGCACGTTGTAGAAGGACTGGAAGTCTGCAGGTGACGAGAACTGCAGCAGCACACTGTTACAGCCCAGCGTGATGATGAACGACTGCTTCCCCACACGCGTGCACTCCGTCTCCCTGGACACGGAGCATTTGAACACGCTGGCCTCCTCTCCTGCACACACAACACACAAAAACACATGACAGGGACAGAGACAAAGAGTTTGGTTCATGTTTTGGGCGATAAAAGTTCAGATAAGGAAGTGTGACTATGCCAAAGACCACTGGTTTATTATTTGGCCTTCAGAATATCAAATCACCTCAGATCAAAAGACTGAAACCGGGAATTGGACAAAACCGTGGCGAACTAGTTCAAAAAGAGGATTCACAAAAAAATGAGGACAAAAATATGAAAACACTAAATAAACATACTACTACAAAGGACCCCAAGAAGAACCAGATTTAGCCCACATACTGCACTTTGAGAAACACTTCCATAGCCCAAGTTGACTTGTTGTAGTTTTCGTGAAATAACTTTAATAAAATACAAACTCTTATGATGCTTGGGTTTGTTAAATGCAGGACAAAATGAGCAGCAGTCGTTAACAAGTGCCCTGACTGGGTTCACACTTGCACAAACCAGATCAAAATTTAGACTAAGCTGGGACTTGGAATAAACCAGGACTACGTGTGGCATACGTATACGTGACCTTGTGTACTTGTGCGTAATTGTCTTTAGTATGTCCACACAAAGTGAAGCAGCTGTTGTAATAGAAGAAAGTAAATAAAGTTGATGCACAGTGGTGATGTTTGATGCACTTGTGGCAGGTCAGGCCTGTATTTCCAGTTCTCGAGTAGAACCACACCAGCAGCAGTAGAAGTCGGTGTGTGGGACTGTGGGACAGAGACAGAAAGAGACAGAAAGAGCTCCTCTGCTCCTCACACTTCACACGGAGCTGCTCAAAGTCCACGAGCTGCACCGGACACACACCACAGGCAGAATCAGAGAGAATCAGCAAATAAAGAAATCTGATCAATCTAGGGTAGATGTAACAAGGACTGGGCAACTTTTAACCACTCATATTGATCAATCATACTTTCAAATCAAACATAGACTACTGCCATTTTATAATAAACAATAACAAGAACAAAACGAAGAACAAGAAGAAGAATAAGAACAAGAAGAAGAATAAAGAAGAAGAAAAAGATGTAGCCACAGCTGCCCAGGAACAGAATGATGGAAGTGAGGCTGCCAATCTGCAGCATCAGCCCCTCCGACCTTGCCTGGTTTACACCTGACCATATCACAAGTGATATATGGTCTGGGAGCCACCTTAGAAATATCTCATAGCGGAGGTGTGGTTTACGATCGCCAACGGCCGTTTATTGGGCGTTATGAATGTCTATCATTTGGCGTATACATAGCCCATAGCCAATCATGTCAGTTGTCAGTTCAAACTACAAGCTTCTGTTTGTCGCGTAGTACACGTCACCGTCTTTCCACCCCTCCCCGCTCTCTGATTGGCTCCCAGAATCAGGAGAGCTCGCTTAGCCTAGTTGCCAGACTGTCTTTCAGATCGGAACGAACGAAAGCAGCCTGGGATTTCCCAGGTTACCTCCGACCAACACTCAGACACACAGCGTATTCATACTAGGCAATGTGGGTGAAGTGTCTTGCCTAAGGACACAACAACAGGTTAGAGGGAACGATGCTTTAACCACTGAGCAACAAAATAATTGTCAAATTTCATCCTCTAACATAAAGAACTTGAAAGCTTGATTACACACAGTCCTAAAAAAAGGTAATGATCAAATTTTAGGATTATGATTCGCAATTTCGTGCCAAAACCAAAATCATTGTCACACATTTTCATTGCCAATAACAAAAAATGCATTTATCAAACCTACTATGTGCGGCTATTTATTTACAATGATGAAAACTCTAAAAAAATTTTTTTAAAAAGAGATACGTTTGTGAAGGTTTTTTTCTCCCAACCATGCTGTGCTTTCAGGCCCGTTAGAATTAAACGCTCATGTCATTTGATTAAAGCATTATTTAATGAGTGAGGCTGAGGCGCTAGCTTTAAAATCCTCAAATGAGTTGGATTTAATCTTGTTCTGTAGTGGAAGAGCCTGCGGTCGACAGTGTGGCTCAGTGTAGGCCGTCAGCTGCATGAGATACGATTATAGACTTTTATTTTTTTTTCTTCCCAGAATTACTGCCATCACATTGTTTGAAGTAATAAGAGGTAGTACACAATCTCCAGGCTCCACAGCTAATCCAGCGTCTATTACAGGCTCAGGGCCAGATTAACTACCGGGTTTTCTCTTGTGCCAAAGATCACTGATCAAACATCAGACTTTATGATCCCTCGTGTCTCCGTTTATATAGTTTTAAAAGGCTCAGCGCAGGTAATACAGCGCAATCCTCCAACTATACCGACAGTACTGACTTGGACATTTTTGGTGAGGGATTTAATACAAGGTCGGGTACTAAACTTATTAAAACTTTATGTTCCTGTAGACTTTCAATGTCAATGCAGGAGTTTTTAAAGGGATATGCCACCCCCAGGTCAAATTTGGGCATCTCCCCACAGTCCAGAGACTAAAATAAGTGGTGGAAAGCGTTTTCCTGCTCACCCAGCCATTGTCCGAGTCTGTCGCCACTGACCGCCGCGGTATCTGGTGCTCCTCCGCCTTAGACTGGAGTCTAACGTCGCCAGAGAAAGATTTCGGCCAAAAGGAATTAATTTGCTCAATGCGTTTCCCAATTACTTTGTGTGTAGTGCGCATTCATATCGAGTGCAAATAAATGTGCAAATCAACACGGAGAGCTTGCCTTGGTCATTTTGGGTGGGAACTATTTTCCAGTGCGTAAGAATACAGCCGTATCACGCAGTACGCTACCAGGGGAATCCCAGTTACGCACCGGGAAGGGAGTTCCCCTGTTGCACAACGTGGTGCGTGATACGACTGTATTCTTACGCACTGGAAAATAGTTCCCACCCAAAATGACCAAGGCAAGCTCTCCGTGTTGATTTGCACATTTATTTGCACTCGATATGAATGCGCACTACACACAAAGTAATTGGGAAACGCATCGAGCAAATTAATTCCTTTTGGCCGAAATCTTTCTCTGGCTACGTTAGACTCCAGTCTAAGGCGGAGGAGCACCAGTTACCGCGGCGGTCAGTGGCGACAGACTCGGACAATGGCTGGGTGAGCAGGAAAACGCTTTCCACCACTTATTTTAGTCTCTGGACTGTGGGGAGATGCCCAAATTTGACCTGGGGGTGGCATATCCCTTTAATCTTTTATTTGTGCTGGAACTGCCACAAAACTCACAGTGAAGGGTAAGGTAGCCATTATTACACTATACCACACGTATTATTTGGAAAACAAAAACAAGGAATCCGTAAAAAATAAAAAATAATGGGCAAGAAGAACAAGAAGAACAAGAAGGAAGAAGAAAACAAAAACAAGGAATCCGTAGAAAATAAAAAATTATGGGCAAGAAGAACAAGAAGCAGGAAGAAGAAAACAAAAACAAGGAATCTGTAAAAAAATATGGGCAAGAAGAAGAACAAGAACAAGAAGAAGAAGGAAAAAGAAAACAAAAACGAGGAATCTGTAAGAAATTTAAAAAAAAATTATGGGCAAGAAAAACAAGAAGAACAAGAAGAAGAACAAGAAGAAGAACAAGAAGAAGGAAAAAGAAAACAAAAACAAGGAATCTGTAAAAAAAAAAAAATTTTTTAAATATGGGCAAGAAGAACCAGAAGGAAGAAAACAAAAACAAGGAATCTGTAAAAATTAAAAAATTATGGACAATATCGACTCTGAGATATTGTTTACAAGATATCAAGATTGTTTTGAAGGTATCCAAAACTATAATGTCAACAATTGTGGTAAAAAAAAAAAAAAACAATATTAAGAAGGCTGAAAAAAATAAAGAGTTTGTTCTGTAAAACTGAGAATTTTTAATTATTGTGATTCATTTTTCGATATCTGAACCACAGACTGTATACAGAGGTGGACTATGGGGATGTGACGTCACCCAGTGTTCAGCTCCAGCCAAATGAAGCTCATCGAGGCAAGCAAATTTGGAGCCAAGTTCGGAGTTGTTTGGAATTCCAACCGCGAGTATCACAGCCAGACCAAAGAACCGATCCTGAGCGAGGCTGCTGAAGGTAACGCGGCGCTTAGCAATGCCGTCAGTGAAGCCGATCTGCCTGTTATTAATGCTCATCTTGATTTACCGACAAAATAATGGAAGGTGAATAAGTAAAAATACCAGAACTATGTAGAGATACCAGCCTGACAGCAGCCGTTAAAGAGTGAGGAGTGAGTTCTTAAATATATGGAGTTGATGGAGGCGGAAGTGTGCCCATGCTCATTTCCCATTTGGAATACGGCGCCTTGATTACAAAAAAATAAATACAATAAAAAAGCCAACATTTAAATTTGTGTCAGTATACTGTACGCACGACCACAACTGATATTAGTGAGCATTTTTTAATTAGTGAGCTTTTTTTAAGAAATTGAGAGAACTTGAAAGACGTTAAGAGCACAAGTTCACAGAAATTTCAGTTTTTACTTTGACTTTGTGCAAGCTATTACTAACCCTAATTGCTGAGGTATTCTATCCTGTCTGGAGATTTAATGACCCAGATGTGTAAAATTAGCAAACCTGCCTGGCCACACTCCACATCCACTGGACAAGCGCAATACAGTCCAGAGCTGAACGATTTTCTGACTAACACTGGGATTAGATTTGCGATTTATGTTTAGACCAGTGTTTCCCAACCAGGGGTACAAGCACTCTTAGGGGTACGCGAGCACACTGCAGGGGGTACTCGGCAGTGTCACCGCCAGGCACGGGGAGATTTTTTTGAATTTTTATAATTATAATTTGAGTAAATTTAAGTTAAAGAAAAGAGATAAAATGCCTGAGAATTAAACTTTCAAATTAAGGAGATGAAATAAAATGATTTTCATTTAATAATCCGTTGTGTCACGTTTATCAACACGTATGAGTGAGGGGGTACGCGAGGTATGAAGAAGTGACTTTATTGAGCTCACACAGGAGAAATTGTTCTCTGCATTTAACCCATCCTGTTATTAGGAGCAGTGGGCAGCACATTACTGCGCCCGGGGACCATCTCCATGATCTTCTTGCTTTGGTTTGGTCAGGACCTCAGCTGGAGGATTTTACCTGGTGCATGTTTTTAGGACAAAAAGGCTCAGGGGGTACACAAGGCAAAAAAAGGTTGGGAAACACTGGTTTAGACAATAGGATTCTGTTCAAAAAGCACATTTTAAACACATACTAGTGTAGGAGCGTTGGCAAACAGGCCCAAGGCTGGCTGAATGGATGCAATCAAATCACCATAATTTCCTCCACAGACAACAAAATCAAAACTGCTAACCTTGTAGTTTAGATCTGTACAAACACGCTCTGAAATGTGATTATTGTATTAGTTTGTCTTTTTGTCAATTCTTCTAGAGGAGTTTAAAATGTGAACTTTGAACAGAGCGCTTTTATTAAAATATAAATCGCAAATTGAAACCCAGAAAAATCTCAATTAGAGCTGTATCAGAGCACACAGACTAGTATACGCCCATGGACCAATATGGAACCTACATGGGATTAAAAAAGAAAATACTATCATTTAATGTTGAAAATCACATGTTATTGTCTCAATAAACAGTGTATATTATTATCATTGCCATATCGGACTCTGTATTCCTTAATATCGGACTGATTTGAAATTTTAGTATCATTATCTGGACTAGTGTTCTCACAACTATGATTATTTTTTACAGTGGATTAGTAGTCAGGGTTAGCAGAATACTGCAACCCTAGCACAGTCATTTAGTTTACGTACTTGTTTCCCTTGTACACTTCTGCATTCAAGTGAAAACCATGAATCATTTAGTCCGGACATTATTCTCAATATGACGACAGACACAGACAGAGTTGGATAAGCTCTGTGCTCTGAGCTGTTGCTGTTGGCTCCAGCAGTCACAAGTCACACTGGATACAAATGCCCAGATCTGGGACAACACACTTTATTTTACTGGATGGCAAACGATTATTTCTGTAGTCCACGAGTCAGCAGAGGCAGGGAGTAGCCAAAAATTGTACTCAAGATTAATGTTACTTCAAAATAACATTACTGAAGTATTGGTCCAAGAAATTGCTCAAGTAAGAGTAAAACGTACATGAGAAAACATAAAGCTTTTGTCACTTTAGACTTACTCACAGTGGGGAGAGCGACCACAGACTTTATTTAAGTAAAAGTACTGTGACTTTAATAAGAGTATTGCGTAGTGAGTATTGCTCAAGTAGGACAAAAATATAATGAGTTCTAGGAACTCTTCATGGACCTCCAGGCAGTGATGAAAAGTAGTAAACACTGTTGTTTTTTGGACATTAATGGTGCCTTGACCATGGTGGCTGAATGCTTTGTAGACAGAATGTGTTTTAGAATCAGTATCTGTAGCCCAAATAATGATTAGGATAGTCAAAATACAACTACTTAGTTTGTTTTTTTTAATAGTTGAGTTAAAACCATCAGGGCAACTATTAATGGAAATTATCATTCTTGCTATAATCTGGCATATTTAAATTGCAATACTGCAGATGTTCATTAATATCCACTGTCCCTATTAAATAAAGAATAAATAAATAAATAATCATTAACCATTTAATACTTGTGTTTTTGGACTATACAGACTCTAAAACATGTGCCAAAAACAACTGCAATATTAGATTAAAATGAATAGTTGAACTTTATTTCCAAGTATTTCTATCTAGAACCCTTCAGTCAGGCAATATATTTTTTAGCTTTATTTGGTTAACATAAAATTAAACTTAACATTTAATCTAACTTTACTTTTTCCCATCAGGGGGGCCAACTTTTCCAGATTTTTAAAGATTCACTGTGTACATTTCTGGTCGAGGGTCAGGCACCCGCTTATCTCCATGGAAATGTTATTGCTTTGTCTAGAATGTTCCACACTATAGATTAAAATGACCTAACACGAGGGAGACAAGCAGGTTACAGCACTGTGCTACATTACAGTTCAGATCTGTGGAGAGCTGCCCCTGTTCACAGAAGGAATTATTGCACTTTTGAACAATAGAGACACGCATAATGAATAAATACTAGATGATATTGTTTAAAGTCACATCATGGAGCATTCTACGCGAAGCGATATCATCTCCGTGGAGACAAACCAGAAAAGTTGCGCAGTGCACCGTTAAACCTTTAAATATTGATGATAGTAGGCCGCTTTAAGATTTAGAAAACTGTTCAAGACTATTCTACCATTTTACATGTTGAGCACTAGACAGGATTTTTCAGGATGGATTATCAGGAATGTTTTTCAAGATAAGCAAAATGTAAGTAAGTATTTCAGAATGCAGTGTAGTAGAAGTCTTTCAGCATTATATTTTTTGTGTAGTGATCAATTTTAGTGTGAGGAAATAAAGGGAAAATCTTGTCAGAAATTTTAGAGCTGCTGTGCCCTATTTAAAACCACTTTAAAAACAAAAAACACTTTATTTTAAGAACAAAAAACGCATACATCATAAATTGCGTGCGTCTTAAGTATGTATGAACAGATTTGGAGCCATTCTGGAGCCATTCTTCGCCGGAGCATCCCCAGGGGAGGCGCGCAGCGGGACGGCCCATTCAGAGCAGCGCCTCAGCGGGGAGAGCGGGGAGCGGGACCCGGCTATTGTTCCAATGAGAACAAAGATGAATGCATAAATAATGAGGGCCCTGGGCTCGCACTACGTCTCACAATAACAAAGAGCTAAGGTCAATTAAAAGTAAAAAAAAAAATCTTTAAAAGTTTGTATTTTTGGCGGCGATGCGAGAACGCGGATGACAGCGGGACGGACAGATGCTGCAGCCGCTGGACAGCATCACAACCACGGGTCAAGAAGAGTGATGTCCTCCGCTCTCTCGGCTCCAAAATAAAGCTTTTTTTGTATAACTGACAAAAAAAAAGAAAAAAAAACCTCGAGGGATTCAACTTTAAAAATGATCATTGTTGTGTTGTGACTGCGCGATAGTCTGTGCCGTTAACGGGGGACAAAGGCGCAACGTTACCGGGGCATCTGGACGCTAGCGCATCCCCACACAACCAGGCTAATGGCATTGTTTAACTAGTTAGCATCAAACTACACTTTACTTAGCCACGCTTGTGTACAACTATGCAGGTTTACACGCTCCGCGCTGTATTTTCACAAGTTCTCTGAGACACTGGCGTTAAAATACCACCGTGGTTTCAAGTTTAACGCGGGACTATTTTTTTTTCTTTTTACGCTTCTCGGGGCTCCCTCGTGATGCCCGGGGGGAGGCGACGCGGCTCCCCCAAATGGGTTAGCTTCTTGGCGGCTAACGTTGCGTACGGCGGCCGGATTAGGGACCGAGCGGAGTGACACTGTAGAACCCAGGCATTCGGCTCAGGGGCGGAGATCAATGCGCCGACGTCACTCGCGCAAAAGGAAAAATTAAATTAAAAATAAAATAAATAAAAATAATAGTAATAATACATTTAAAAAGTATGTTAAAATAATAACTGTAAAACAATTTTTAAAAAAGTGTTTTTCTTCCCACTCCTTTTTATATCGATTACTTGCACAAACAAAAAAATAAAATTAATCAATCACAATCGAATTTTGACCATTAAACTAATATTAATTGACATAATTTGCAGAAATAAAAAAACTATTATTATTATTATTAATAATAATATGCTGATAAAATAACTAAAATAAAGCAGTACTTTTTTTTTTTTAAGAAATTGGGTTAAAATTATATTAAGTATGCATAGTATGTCACATATTTTGCTATAAGTAAATATTTGTAGTTTTGTGATCAATATACAAAAGCAAGCACATCATTTTTCAAACTGTAATGAACAGGGGTGCGTTAATATTTTTGTACAAAGTTTTTCTTCTTCCCACTCCTTTTCGAGAAATGTAGTATGAATTTTTTTTCTCTCTCTCTTGGCACAAACTCGAAATAAAAAACTAATTTTGACCATTAAACTAATACTGATTGACAAAATTAGCAGAAAGTAACCAAAAAAGACGATGCCCCCAAACCACTCCCACTCCGGGTGAAATGCCTGGGATCGTGCGCGTCCTGGGTGAGATTAGCCGTATAAGCATTAGCAGCATTTAGCATTAGCCGTGGCACAAGACAGGCCGAACATCCCGGGAGCCGCTGCGGAAAAGGTCAACTCACCATTGGAGAGATTGATGAGGGCCGCGTCCTGTGTTGTTTTGACTTCTAACCGGAGGGGCTGCTGCTCCGAGTGTCGCTGGATGTCTCCGTTTGCGTCTCCGATGGAGATGAGGCGCACGCCGGGGAACACCGAGACCGCCATCTTCGATCTGGAAGTAGAGACAGGTCGGCAGCGCTCACATCCAACCGCGCACTGCTCTCTGCTGGAGGCGGACAGGGCATCCACGCCGTCAGAGCCCTTTAAACAGCGGGCCCTGGCGGAGCGAAGCGGGTACTGCGTAAACACGACGCCGATATTAATGGCACGGGTTATTTAAAGCGACACAAGCCATACAAATCAGCCTTATGGAACAGATAATACTCCCTTCAGCTGCACAACAGCTTACCTTTATGGAACAGATAATACAACTCACCTTTACGTCACAAATAACACTCCCTACAACTGTACAACAACTCACCTTTATGGAACAGATAATACATTTATTGTGCAGCGTTCCTGTGCCTTTTAACCTTACAGTGTTGTGTTTTTTTAGTTGATTGTACATACTTATTATTATTATTTATCTTAATTTTGAGGCATGCTCATATTTTCCTACTGTTTCTGAAACTTGCGTTGTGACACTGCAATTTCCCCATTGTGGGACAAATAAAGGATTATCTCATCTTATCTTATCTTATCTTATCTTATCTTATACAACTCACCTTTATGTAACAAATAACACTCCTTACAACTGTACAACTCAGCCTTATGGAACAAATAATACTCCCTACAGCTGCACAACTTCTTATATAACAGATAATACTCCCTACAACTGTACAACTCTTGCCTGGTTTGCACCTGACCATATCACAAGTGAGATATGGTCTGGAAGCCACCTTCGAAATATCTCGTACCGGAGGTGTGGTTTATGATCGCCAACGGCCGTTTATTGGGCGTTACGAATGTCTATCATTTGGCGTATACGTAGCCCATATCCAATCATGTCAGTTGTCAGTTCAAACTACAAGCTTCCGTTTGTCCCGTAGTACGCGTCACGTCTTGCCACCCCTCCCCGCTCTCTGATTGGCTCCCAGAATCGGGAGAGCTCACTTGCCATAGTCGCCAGGCTGTCTTTCAGATCAGAACGAACGAAAGCAGCCTGGGATTTCCCAGGTTAGTACAACTCCTCCTTATGTAACAGATAATACTCCCTACAACTGTACAACAACTTACCTTTATGGAACAGATAATACAACTCACCTTTATGCAACAAATAATACTCCCTACATCTGTACAGCTCAGCCTTATGGAACAGATAATACTCCCTACAACTGTACAACACATCCTTATGGAAAAGATCAAAGATCAAAGTCAGCTTTATTGTCAATTCTGCCATATGTGTTCAGCATAGAGTGAATCGAAATTTCGTTTCTCTCTGGCCAGGTAGTGCAAAAAGACAGTGTACCAAATGCAATATAAAGCCGAAACAAAAACTAAGATAAAAATCTAAATCTAGAATCTAAAATCTAAAATCTGAAAGCAGTGCAACAGAATAAATAAAAACCTATTTACAGATGTCCAAAAATGTGCAGTGTGCATCAAAAATGTGCAATGGAAGATACAGCAGTGAGATGGTAATGTGTAATAGAATGTGCATTGAAAGTAAAGATAAAAATAAATGTGCAACAGTAGTAATTCCAGTGCAATAACAGTAGTAAACAACCGTACAGCAGTAGCAAAATTCCAGTAGTGAATGTGCAACAGTGCAACAGTCGTACTTAGCAGCAGTTTTTAAAGTGTCTAGAGGGATATGTCTTTTTATGGAATACAGGTTATGCCAATATGGGGGGATTCGATCCACTGTATGTCATGTACATATGGCAGAATTCGACAATAAAGCTAACGAACTATGGAATAGATAATACTCCCTACAACTGTACAACAACTCACCCTTATGTAACAGATAAATTTATGTCCTGTCAGTCATCACATTATTGTTGCACTCTTTTTCTTGTCTCTTGCATAAAGCTGTGATTTTATATTTTTATTACTTATTTTTCTATTTCATTTTGATTGTACTTACACATTTATATAATTATGCCTAATTTGACAACTATCTTTTTTGCTACTTATTTAGAATTTATTATTACCATTTATTTTTTACTCTTTATTATTATATTATATTGTGACGTGTGAGCTACTGTGTCCAAATAATTTCCCTTGTGGATCAATAGTTTGTCTAAGTCTAAGCCAAGGTGACCAGACGTCCCACTTTACCCGGAACAGTCCCAGTTTTGAGCCCGGTGTCCCCTGTCCCAGCAGATTTATCCAAAACCAGTGATTTGTCCCAGTTTTATATCACAAATCTCCCAGGTGTCCCTGTTGCTGGGCTTCATCCTAACATTCTTTAGGCCTAGAAGATTTAATACAGGTGAGGGGCAGCTAAAATTGATATCGTTTAAATGCAGATATTTGTTGCATTACAGTGACTTCTTGGGTCTAGTCACTAATAGAAATGATCACGTTCAACATTTGTGAATTTACCTCATCGATATTTCATAGAAAAGTGCAATGTTATGAAAAGGAAAATGTGTCTCGATACCCATCGGAGAGTATGATGTCATCACATTCCAGAATCTGAAAACCACAGATTTTTGACCAATTTGATCCCAGCCAAGAGTAAAGAGAGGCATACATTGTCATTTGTTTTGGTAAAATACAGAAAAGCTGCTTAAAAATGACCAAAACACAAAGTAAATGTGACTAAACTGACTCTCATTGTCATGCTGAATGGGAAAGAAATAATGCAGAACCTACAGGTATTGAGCAATATTTTATAACAATACAGTGGTCCCTCGTTTATCGCGGGGGTTACATTCTAAAAATAACCCGCAATATGCGAAATCCGTGAAGTAGGAGAACTCTATATTTTACAATTAATCTACATGTTTTAAGGCTGTAAACGCCTCACCACACACATTCTACACTTTTCTCAGACTGGAATTAACGTTTTCTCACATTTCTCTCGTTTAAACACTGAAACTTTCATAGATTTTCAACAATATGTATTAATAGTGAAGCGTGGTGGGGCTGCACACGGACACGTGCACCCGCTCATCGTGGTCAAATTCGTGAGCAGCATGACCGGCGCAAGGCCGCACGTCCCACCCGGGGCTGCGAGCACGAGACCGAGGCCGGCAGTGTCTGGACCGTGCCTCCCCCTCGGGACCACGTCCACGGCCAACGACGCAGTCTGAGCCATGAAGTGAACATGCACGTCAAATCTCGTCATGAATGCAAGAGCCACACCAGGCGACAAAGAGCCGCATGCGGTGGTTTAACCCTGGTTTAGTCTGGTCTAGTCCTGGTTTAGTCCAGGTTTAGACCTGGTCTAGTCCTGGTTTAGTCCAGGTTTAGACCTGGTCTAGTCCTGGTTTAGTCCAGGTTTAGTCCTGGTTTAGTCCAGGTTTAGTCCTGGTCTAGTCCAGGTTTAGACCTGGTTTAGACCTGGTTTAGACCTGGTTTAGACCTGGTTTAGTCCTGGTTTAGACCTGGTTTAGTCCATGTTTAGTCCTGGTCTAGTCCTGGTCTAATCCCGGTCTGGTCCCGGTCTGGTCCCGGTCTGGTCCCTGTCTTGTCCCGGTCTGGTCCTGGTCTGGTCCTCAGAACACAATGTTGATACACTATAAAAAAATAAAATAAAATCTGCGAAACAGCGAGGCCGCGAAAAGTGAACCTCGATATAGTGAGGGACCACTGTACAAGAAAAACACTTACAAGAAACACGTGTCATTAATGTACAAGATGTAGATTGGAGATATGGGAGAAGATACATTTGATATCATAGATGAATGGGAACTGGAGTTAAATGTAATTATTGTTAAATGAATTAGTGCTCGGAGTAAAGCCGCTGCTCCTCCACGTCGAGAGGAGCAGCTGAGGTGGCTCGGGCATCTGTTCCGGATGCTTCCTCGACCGGTGTTCCGGGCATGTCCCACCGGGAGGAGGCCGCGAGGAAGTCCCAGGACACGCTGGAGGGACTGTCTCTCGGCTGGCCTGGGAACGCCTTGGGGTCCCCCCGGAGGAGCTGGAGGAAGCGTCTGGGGTGAAGGAAGTCTGGGAGTCCCTGCCTAGACTGTTGCCCCCGCGACCCAGCCCTGGATAAGTGGAAGAAAATGGATGGATGGATATTTCAAAAGGATTTGTTCAGTAAAAAACAAAGGCTAAATCATGGCTGTGATACTAAAAGTCTATTAAAGCACAAAGTTCATATGAAAAACACCCATTTTACTCAAAGTGTATCACATAAACAAGTTTCCTTTCTCCAAACAAGCAACACAATTGTAGCTCTTTAACAAAATAATTTAGTAGAAAAAAAACAACAACTCTTTATTATATATTATTATATATTGATTATATATTGATACCGCAGCCCACGATCAAATTAAACTATATGATATATCGCTATTTCAGTATTTGTGCACATAAAAGCTCACAAGAGTCCATTTTGTGTAATATAAGACCTTTAAATCAAGGCTATTCCAGGTCTAATCTTGGGCTAAACCAGGTCTAAAAGTGGATTACATAATTTCCACTGTAGCTAAACAAGAAATGACCCAAAGGAGGGCTAAAAGTGGATAAAATTAACAAAATTAACCAAAATGCTGAAGAGCTGTCCAAGCACTACCTGAACACACTCATGCACAGTATCTATCGTCACATGTAGAATTGTTATGAGAAAGTATTAGAAGTCACCTTTTCTGGCCAGATACAAAAACGTAGGCAAGTCTTTTGTAAATGAGGATTTATTATCAATTTTTCAGCAATAAAAATAATCAGATATACCGTTTTGTAATTGCATTGTAGTGCAGCTAGGTGGCATTATATCCTCAGGAAGTGGAAGGTGATTCAGAAAAGTTGTGTTATTGACTTAATAAAAACAAATTACAAATAAAACAGTGACAATGTGTACATGCAAATATCAAGTAATAATATCAAGTAATAAATAAAAGTATGTATATACCAGAATAACAGACAGTATTTTAAAAAGTATCATGAACAAAACCAGGTATTTAGTAGCATAAATACTGCACAGAAACACTGCTGGTATCAACTGAATATTTGGGTTTCAGCACAACTTCAAGTCTCTTTTGTTTTTCACAATTTTAGCTTCACAATAGGCCGATAAAATGACAACATGTATTGGTGGGTTTCAGATGACGCCACAACATTCTACAGGCCAATAATATTTAATTTAATATTTAATACAGATAGGGGGTAGGTAAAAAGAATATTGTTAAAAGTTATGGGGTTACGTTTGTCTCATTAATATTCAGTGATCTACAAATAGTCACTGGTTTGTACATGTGTTTTGATATCCACAAATTTAATATCTGTAACTTGTATTGTAGACTTAGACTTAGACTTAAACTTTATTGATCCACAAGGGAAATTGTTTTGGGTACAGTCGCTCACTCATCAAATATAATATCTAACAGAGGGTAACAAAAAATAGATGGAATAGCAAAAAAAGAGCAACAGACCAGTGTCAGCTGAGACATAATTATAAAAATAATAAATGTGTATGTATAAATCAGAATAAAATAGAAAATTAAGTAATAAAATATCAAATACAATATCAAATAAGATGTCCAATCCCAGCTACATACAGTTGTAGGACCTGCGTGAAGTTGGCCCCCCATCAAACGCACGCCTACACAAAAACTGTCAATCGTTTGTGCTTCGTTTGTGCGGCAAAAAGTTTCGTTTGTGCTGCTTTAGTTTTTGAGATATTAACGATTCTTTTATAGGTCAATTTGGGGTCAGCCAGCCCCCCACGAAGCATAAAAATGCTCTAAAATGGCCCAAAATGGTGTCAATCGTTTGCGCTTCGTTTGTGCTGTTTTGTGCTGCTTTAGTTTTTGAGGGGGGGGGGGGGGGGGGCGGCTGACCCCAAATTGACCTATTAAAGAATCGTTAATATCTCAAAAACTAAAGCAGCACAAACAAAACGGCACAAATGAAGCACAAACGATTGACATAGTTTTTGTGTCGGTGTGCGTTTGATGGGGGGACAACTTCACGCAGGTAGTTGTAGGGAGGATTATCTGTTACATAAGGGTGAGTTGTTGTACAGTTGTAGGGAGTATTATCTGTCCCTCTGTGGTCTGGTGCAGTGGGTGAGCAGGAGTGTCCATGATGGAGAGCAGTTTGTCCAGTGTCCTCCTGTCCCTCACGGTGACAAATGTCTCCAGCTCACAGCCGATCACGTGACCAGCTTTGTGGATCAGTTTGTCAATCCGTCCAATGTCCCTTTTGCTGGTCGTTACAAATAGATGTGTATTTGTATATCTTTTGTCATTTGCAAAAAAAAAAACATGAAATTGAAACTCAAAATTCTGTTTGTAAAATGTGATTCGAATTTGTGATTGGCCTCGTAGACAATTCCTTAACGTTAAGAAACGATTATATGTGTCGGCATACCTCGTAGTCTCTTTCTAACTTTACACCTACGTATAATAACTCTGTCATCTAGTGGAGGCTTATGTATGTCAATCAGTTTCTGTTTCTGTCCGCGTTTGTGGATTCGCAAAAACAATATCTCAAAAATACGTCATAGAGGAAATGTGTGAATTTGTGGAATTGCGGATCCACAAATGTGAATCACATTTTACAAACTGTACAAATTTCAGTCTTGCAAATGTATTATTAGGTATTATAAGATAACATAAGATAAGAGATGCCTTTATTAGTCCCACAGTGGGGAAATTCCAGTGTTGCAACGCACAGATCAAGAACAGCAGGAAAATGTAGCATGCAATAAAACAAGATAATCAATAACGGCTTAAAATAATTTAAAAATAGACTTAAAAATAGACTCTAGTATTATTATTATTATTATTATTCATTTATTTATTTATTTTGCAAATGGAAAAAGATATATACACATCTATTTGTAAAGACCAAAATACAAGTTACAAATATTCAATTTGGATTTGTGGATATCAAAATGATCTGACTATCTGATATGACTACCTAAACATGTGCCATGGGTGGAGTCCTCCGGCTTAGGGCCTGACCAAAGCCTAAATAACAAAACGAGGTCATGGGGATGGTCCCCGGGTCAAATATAGAAACAACTTCTCCTGTGCGAGATCAATAAAGGTCAATCTTCTAATCCTTGACCACTGTGTTACAATTTTGTATGAAAAGCGCCTTATAAATATTTGATTGATTGATTGATTGATCTGTAGATCACTGAATATTAATGAGACAAAAGTAACCCCATATGTAGTGAGTTCTTGGTTCTGGTCACTAATCGAAACGATAAGGTTGAATATTTGTGAACTGTTCTCTTCGGTATTTCATGACAAAGTACTCGTACAATGTAATCAATAAGAAAAACTGTCTCTTTCCCCCCATCTGGAAGTATGAAAATCATCGTGAAATCTGAAAACCACCAATTCATTTCACACAGCCATTTGTCTTTGATTTTTACAAAGATGCTTTACATTGTGTCATAGTGTCTTGCCCAAGGACACAAGGGCAGTATGCATAGGTTCAAAATTGGTCTGACGATCCCTGATTTATAAATGTTTATGATTATGGATACATTTCTTTTATTTTATGTATACGTTTAAGATTTGGTTGAGCACATTTAGGGATTTTGTTTTTTATTACCAACTCATATACACTACCAGTCAAAACCAATTCTCATTCAGTGTTCTTACTACTATCTACATTTTATAAACATACGGAAGACATCAAATATACGAAGCAAGATATATGGAATTATTATTTAGTAAAGAAAAAACGCTCTACCAACTGAACTATTGTTGCCCCGATTTGGTTTTGGTTATAAAATACTTACTGTACCGGACCGTTGTGGTGAAGAGGGAGCTGAGCCGAAATCGATTTACCGTCGATCTACATTCCTACTCTCACCTATGGTCATGAGCTCTGGGTAATGACCGAAAGGACGAGATCACAGATACAAGTGGCCGAAATGAGTTTCCTCCGCAGAGTGGCTGGGCGCTCCCTTAGAGATAGGGTGAGGAGCTCAGTCACACGGGAGGAGCTCGGAGTAGAGCCGCTGCTCCTCCACGTCGAGAGGAGCAGCTGCGGTGGCTCGGGCGTCTGTTCCGGATGCCTCCTGGACGCCTCCGTCGGGAGGTGTTCCGGGCACGTTCCACCGGGAGGAGGCCCCGGGGAAGACCCAGGACACGCTGGAGGGACTATGTCTCTCGGCTGGCCTGGGAACAGCTTGGGGTCCCCCCGGAGGAGCTGGAGGAAGTGTCCGGGGTGAAGAATGTCTGGGAGTTCCTGCTTAGACTGTTGCCTCCGCGACCTGGCCACGGATAAGTGGAAGAAAATGGATGGATGGATAAAATACTTAAAAATATATAAAAATATATATATATTTAGTACAGTTATTTAACTTTTTTTCCTTTGTTACATAATTCCATATGCTTGCTTCATATTCGTGATGTCTTTGGTATGTATATAAAATGTCAAAAGCAGTAAACTTTTGACTGGTATTGTCCATTCAAAAAGTTCTAAGACAAATTTAAAAAACTACTTTATTTTTGAAAATAACAAAATTATTTTTCTACATAACATCCACCTTAGTCAATACACTTTTCCACCGAAAAATTCCTTCTTGATAGAATTCTGGAGCTCGTCTAATCAACCAGGTCACAACCTCCCTCTTCATTCAAGTATGGACTGAAATCTTGTTCCTTTTAAATGTTCCTTCAACTTTGGAAATAGGAAAAAAACATCCATAAACATTGTACAAAGCTTCAATAATTTCTTTAGGTTTCCATTGAAGTTTTGTTAAAAATTTAATGTTTGCTCTGACTTCAAATTGGCTCATTTTGGAGGGTCAAAAAAGTGTGTTGTGCAATATGTAACGTAACTCTTTGAATAACAAAGCCAGAATGCCGAAACTTGTCAAATGTGTTTATAAGTCATCAGCGGTACGATTCAAGGTCATTTTGTTGAACTAGTTTGACTCATTTTGAATTTATGGCATTTGTCTTAGAACGTTTTGAATGGCCCTCGTATTGTACAAGTTCATTATCAGTTGTTGCAGCCCTTGATCCTTCAGATGAAGCTCAGGTATAATTCTTGGTTTTAATGTCAGATTTAGCACTTTAAACACTTGAACAACCCCAGACTATGCTAATATGAAATGCACACTGCTCATTGGCTTGGCTTTCTTCTTCGTAACGTTCATGTGGTCTGCGGTGTACTGAAGTGAGCGGTCAGGTGTCCTTTGGCCTGATGGTAAAAATAAAACGTGTTAGCTCGGAGCGCTGGGTCTGGTGCTCTCTACACAGACGTGACATTGTCCTGTTTGATACAGGATCAGAAAACAAACAGAGCTGGATGTGGAGCTGTGGGCGGTACTCACGCCTCAGAGCAGCGCACATGACTTGGGTGGTCTGAAGGGGTTGTCGCTGGAGGGCACCCCGGTGAGGAGGGGGTCTTTGTGGGCGTTCTGCAGACAGAAGGCCTTGAGCTCCGCAGAGGCCTGGGACACCTGCAAATACATGTTCAAAGAGATAACGTTATTTTGGCTTTTACATTTGCACTGGGATCTAAAGTCTCATAATCATCTCAACCATTTGTCTGAGGTGGACATCTGCTGGAAAAAGAGCTTGAAGCAAATTAAAAAGACTAATAAAAAGACTAATTAGCTGCATGGCACTTATTGACACTAATGTAGTAGAGTTGTAATCCTAGTTTTGAGTGAATGAAAAGGGTCAGTGGTGTATTAGCAGTGGTGAAAGTAAAGCGGTGCGCACCGGAACGGCGCACTGGTATAAAATTCACAGCCGGTACGCAGCACCGCTAAGAGAATATGGTTAATGGTGGCCAAAACCCACATTTGAAAAAAAAAGTAAGGTGCTGTGGAAGTTGCGGTTGTAATAAGAAACTCGAAAACTTCTCACATTTTAGACTCAAGAACGGTGAGTCGTTTTATTAACACACCAGAATATCGGGAAAGAACACAAAAGCAGCGTGTCAAAAGTCACGCCTTTCTTAAAGGGACCGCAACTATTATTAGAAGCAGTGAATTTATAACCAAGTGCTTAACCAAGAACTGAGCAAAACCCGCATGGCAATGCTGTAACAACACAGTTAAGAAG
This sequence comes from Paratrypauchen microcephalus, assembly GCA_036785185.1. Taxonomy (NCBI): domain Eukaryota; kingdom Metazoa; phylum Chordata; class Actinopteri; order Gobiiformes; family Gobiidae; genus Paratrypauchen; species Paratrypauchen microcephalus. The sequence continues at coordinate 8,904,367 of JAVJIX010000022.1, read as the reverse complement.
GTGAATTATGCATACATTCATGAGTGCACTACAGTGCGCTATTTAAGTAGAAAACACAAACAACCACACTATGCCATTCGAGAATAACTGAAAGCTACCCGAAACTCTCGTGCAGAGATATCTGCAGTCTGTTAAGCAAGGATTGTCAAAACTTATCTGACTGTAGCCGTGACAGTAGCCTAAACCATTGCGAGACGGTGCTGCGCACTGGTAGAAGATTTAAGGCCGGCGCGCTGCCTGCACCTGTAAGAGAGGGTTTATGCTGACGAAAAACACTTAGTAAATTAGTCATTTTCGCTGTTTAATAAGAAAAAATATCTGTGCACATTAGGCAGCACCATTTACGTAGGCCCACAAAAATATGAAATAATTAAGAACAGGGGGTCCTCGGGTTACGACGTTGATCCGTTCTTAAGACGCGTCGTAACCCGAATTTCGTCGTAAGTCGGATTTTGCCTTTGATCTTCCAACCAAAGCACCAATAACCTTTCCATCTCAATAATTAGACCACTGCGCTGCTTGGTTATCACTGCCGCTTTCATAGGAGCAGATCAGAACCCACATCAGGTACTTCCGCCCACATTGGGCACGCACACGAGGCCGTCTTCTTCTCCCTACAACCACAACAGAGCGTATTCTTCCGCCGTGCGCCGCGCGCCGTTCACGTTTGTTTACATCTCTTACCACGCTAAACCGCGTAAGACGGAATGACGCGTAATATATATATATTTTTTTTTAATGGGGGCGCGTTCGTAACCACGAAACGTCGTAAACCGAGACCGTCGTAACCCGAGGACCCCCTGTATATTAAAAAAGTTATTTATCTATGAAACAGGTGTAAAACGTAAAAAAAAACGGGTAAAACGAGTGTTTTTTTTTTTTTACGGTTAAGTGATGGACTGGACATTATAGCACATGTAAGAAATGAAAACTACTTTCACCACTGTGTATTAGTCAACTAAAAATGAGACGATTTTGATAAAGTTTATAAAGGGCATTGCACTATGTAAAAGAGGGTGTGAGTGAGCTGGAGATCTGAGGGTTTTTAATTCATATTCTGAAAATGTATTTTTGGTACTACTACTTCTTCCTAACACTGGATCAAATAAAACATTGTGCAGTTTATTATACACACCGTCTATTGACTTAAAATATACAAAAACTACTTTTTTCTCTGGTTAAAATGCTTCTTTCCTCAGTACATCTGCAGCTGGAGTCTTCGGGACCTCTGCTGGTCTCCAACCTTTTTCTTACGCTGAGCTACCTTTACAAAAAGAAAATGTCAAAAAGCTACTTATTATTTTCAGCGGTCACAAGAATCTGATCATAGGAAAGCTTTAGATGTGAAGAGTTAGATAAATATAAAACATAAACCTTTACCAATCCAATATAATATATAATTTATGTTATTAGGTTCTTTTTTCAGAGTAAGAGTTTGTTTTCATACCTGACAGTTTCAACTGCTCACTAAGTCTCCACCCCCTTCCAAGCAGCTCATCAAGGGATTTCTGAATTCTACATATTGTGCTGAATAACTCAAACTTTGTGCACTAATAAATGGATAAAGGTTTATGCTATTAGGTTCTTTTTTCAGACCCAGAGTTTGTTTTCATACCTGACAGTTTGGACTGCTCCCTGCGGTCTTCCTCGGAGTCAAGTGATGACGTTATATCGAGATAATTTCGTACCGTGACATTTGGATTTCCTTACATCCCTAGTATCTGGATACACTTTTAGATCAAGTTTATGGAATTCCAAATTAAAATCTTGCTTGTTTTCCAATTCATAAGTAAGTTTGAGTAGTAGAAACAGAGAGAAATACTTTATAGATCACAAGGGAAATTTACAGAAGTCGACAAAGGCCGTATTCATAAGCAATATTTTTTCTTCCTTGTTATCCCGAGATAACGAGATAATTAATTCGAGATCTCGAGAAAACAACTGAAACGTCTACGGGAGGGGTGTCAAACTCATTTTGGTCCGGGGGGCCGTATCCAACCTATTTTGATCCCAAAGGGGCCGGATCAGAAAACTCATGGCAAATATACCCCAGAAATAGCAATAAGTCCAAATATTTGTGCAGAGAAAGACAAATCTATTAAGAAGTATTTTTTATTTGATGAACTCTTTCTTTTACAAAATATTATAATATTATGAACAACCTGAAACTTTAAGAAAAATACAGTTTCAGCACAAGCGTACAGGTTTCCCATTCACCTCTGTTAACAAATAGGAATTAGATAAGATAAGATAAGATAAGATAAGACTTTATTGATCTCACACAGGAGAAATTTACTTGTCACAGTAGCTCCAGGTAGGGACAGTTTAGACCTGCTTTAGTCCTGGTTTAGGTTTAGTTTGGTCCTGGTTTAGTCCTGGTTTAGATATACTAGTATATTTTAAACCTGTTTTAGACCAACCTGCAGTCCTGATTTGGGACTGTATAATGTTATAGACCTCGCTGTTTGAGTCCTGTTTAGATCTTAGTCCTGGCTTTGACCTGGTTTAGTTGTGGGTTAATTAGGAACGGGAAAATCCTGCGCTCGGCATCCACTTTCCTCATTTTGGACATTTTGCTGATGAGGGTGTCACGGTCAACAGTCAAAACAAGGGTCCTGGGAGGCCACGCACAGAGGCGCTGGAGACTCTGCTTTGCTTAACTGCACAGAAAAGCGGCGTAGATAATTACCAATACAGTGGTACCTCACCTTACGAAATTAATTCATTCCAGAAGTGGTTTTGTAACGTGAATTTTTCGTAAGTTGAGTAGCTATTTCAATGGAAAAGGCCTGATTTGTTCCAAGGTTTTTTTTTAATAGTGTAACATTTTTTTATAGTGTAACACTGTGTCCTGCGTAGAGACTGTAGACCCAGGACTAAATGTGGACTATACCAGTCTAGACCAATGTCTAAACCTGGACTAAACCAGGACTGGACCAGGACTAAACCTGGACTAAACCAGGTGGATTAAAGCGCCGCGTGCGGGTCTATTTCCTGGTTTCATTTCGAGTCACGGCTGAGGCGAGCAGCGAGGAGGGGAGGGGATGTGCCTCGTGACCGCACGCAGTCTGAGCGCATGAACGAATGCATGCAAGAGCCGCAGTGGTCTAATCCTGGTTTAGACCTGGTTCAGACCTGGTTTAGACCTGGTTTAGACCTGGCACGGATTGAGCACGGGTCTCTGCTCGCATCCCCGCGCCGGGTCATGCTGCGCTATCACACACGTGTCCGCACGCACACACACCGCCCTCCCCCTTCCCCCCACGCTTCACTATTAATACATTTTGTTGAAAATCTATGAAAGTTTGAGTGTTTAAACGAGAGAGAAATGTGAGAAAAGTTTAAATTCAGTCTGAGAAAAGCGTATAATGTGTGTGGCTGAGCGCGCATTATTTGAATTTTTGAGATTTCGTGTTTCGTAACTTGAATTTTCTTTCGTATCTAGAGACCAAAATTTACCGTGAAGGCGTTTCGTAACTTGAAATTTTCGTTTGTTGGGTCTTTCGTAAGGTGTCAAGTTACGAAACGCGAAATCTCAAAAATTCAAATAATAACGCGAAATCTCAAAAATTCAAATAATGCGCGCTCAGCCACACACATTATACGCTTTTCTCAGACTGGATTTAAACTTTTCTCACATTTGTCTCTCGTTTAAACACTCAAACTTTCATAGATTTTCAACAAAACGTATTAATAGTGAAGTGTGGGGGGAAGCGGGAGGGGGGAGAAAACTGCGCTCTGACACGTGTGTGATAGCGCACATGACCCGGCGCGGAGCTGACAGCAGGTCTAGATCAAGGTCTAAACCTGGACTGGACCAGAACTAAACCTGGACTAAACCAGGACTAAACCAGGACTAAACCAGGACTAGACCAGGTGAATTAAAGCGCCGCGTGCGGGTCTATTTCCTGGTTTCTCACGAGTCACAGCTGAGGCGAGCAGCGAGGAGGGGACCGCACGTAGTCTGAGCGCATGTGAGCGAGAGCCATGCAAGAGCCGCGGTGGTCTAGACCTCCTCTAGACCTGACCAGGTCTAGAGGAGGTCTAGAGGAGCCGCGGTGGTCTGGACTAAACCAGGACTAAACCTGGACTAAACCAGGAGGAGCCGCGCTCACATGCGCTCAGACTGCCTGCGGTCCCCTCCTCCCTGCGGTCTCCTCCTCGCTGCTCGCCTCAGCTGTGACTCGTGAGAAACCAGGAAATAGACCCGCACGCGGCGCTTTAATCCACCTGGTTTAGTCCAGGTTTAGTCCAGGTTTAGTCCTGGTTTAGTCCTGGTCCAGTCCAGGTTTAGATCTTGGTCTAGTCCTGCTGTCAGCTCTGCGCCGGGTCATGCTGCGCACACGTGTCCGCGCAGACTTCTCCCCCCCTCCCGCTTCCCCCCACACTTCAATATTGATACGTTTTGTTGAAAATCTATGAAAGTTTGAGTGTTTAAATGAGAGACAAACGTGAGAAAAGTTTAAATCCAGTCTGAGAAACCAATCAGGACGCAGAACACATTGTTACACTATAAAAAAAAGTTACACTATAAAAAAAAAAAAAACTTGGATCGGGGCCTTGGAACGAATCAGGCTTTTTCCATTGAAATAGCTACTCAACTTACAAATTTTTCACGTTACAAAACCACTTCTGGAACGAATTAATTTCGTAAGGTGAGGTACCACTGTACAGTGTTTTCTCGAGATCACGGAATAACTCTTTGTTTTCTCGAGATCACAAATTAATTTTCTCGTTATTAAGGTGGAAAATAATCATTACGAACACGGCCTCTGTCGGCTTCCGTAGAAATTCAAGTTTTACATACTGTAAGATATAAAACGCCAGACCCCAAAGAGCCGGATCTTCGCTGAAAATGTCAACCTCAATATCCAAAGAGCCTCAGGCATATCAGGCATCGTCTAATATCGCTGCGCTAACAACCCTGGTATGCCGACTTGTGTCCTAAAAATAAGACAGTAGAACAGTCTCCACAGTCATGCAGCACCTGGCCTACAAAGACAGCCCTGTCCTAAACCAGGAAATCACCCAAAGCTCCCGCAATATTACTGTCTCATCTAGTTTTGCATTGATTTCCTCAAGCAAAACACATAAAAAATACAAAATGGACTCTTGTGAGTTTTAAGTCATGTTCTAACGCTGTTTCCTCCTCAAAAAACAGACCTGGAGTTGTGTTTTATTTCATTCAGCCCGTTTTTATTCGTCTGTTTACGTCTCAAAATGCCCTGCTCATAGCGTGGTAGCGGTAGTTTTCAAGTTATATTTTTTTATTTTTGTTTGTTTATTTCATTCATAAAGTATAAAAAGGCATGAACAGTGTGATAACATTACAAAAATTGAATGAAAGGAGCAGAAAGGAGAGTAATCTTACGTTATCTGCCCCTCTTCCCTTTTCACCGAAAACATTTCATCAATACATTCCATTCCAATCACAATTATTAATCAATTGTAAACAGAAAGCTTCATTTTTATGCGCAACAACTTAATTTTCTTTTTCATACCTACACATTACACTGGATTTTATGTGTTTTTTACCATTATTGTACTTGATCCTTTGATTTCTTTCTTGTTTCACAGCGATGCTTCCACCTTTTACCTAAAGTCTAAATCTGCAGGGTTTGTGCGTTAAATGTGTGAATGAAAAAAAAAACACAACTCCAGGTCTGTTTGTGGTGAGGAAACAACATTTATTTGTTATTTTTATTCATTTTGTTTTATTTTTATTACTCCCATGTACTACAACCATGTACTACAATGTACTACATCCATGTACTATAACCATGTACTACATCCATGTACTACAACCATGTACTACAACCATGTACTACAACCATGTACTACAACCATGTACTACATCCATGTACTACAACCATGTACTACATCCATGTACTACAACCATGTACTACATCCATGTACTACAACCATGTACTACATCCATGTACTACAACCATGTACTACAATGTACTACATCCATGTACTATAACCATGTACTACAACCATGTACTACAACCATGTACTACATCCATGTACTACAACCATGTACTACAACCATGTACTACAATGTACTACATCCATGTACTATAACCATGTACTACAGCCATGTACTACATCCATGTATTACAATGTACTACATCCATGTACTACATCCATGTACTACAATATACTGCATCCATGTACTATAACCATGTACTACAACCATGTACTACAACCATGTACTACAACCATGTACTACAATGTACTACATCCATGTACTATAACCATGTACTACAACCATGTACTACAACCATGTACTACATCCATGTACTACAACCATGTACTACATCCATGTACTACAACCATGTACTACAACCATGTACTACAACCATGTACTACATCCATGTACTACAACCATGTACTACAACCATGTACTACATCCATGTACTACAACCATGTACTACAACCATGTACTACAATGTACTACATCCATGTACTATAACCATGTACTACAACCATGTACTACAACCATGTACTACATCCATGTACTACAACCATGTACTACAACCATGTACTACAATGTACTACATCCATGTACTATAACCATGTACTACAGCCATGTACTACATCCATGTATTACAATGTACTACATCCATGTACTACATCCATGTACTACAATGTACTACATCCATGTACTATAACCATGTACTACATCCATGTACTACAGCCATGTACTACATCCATGTACTACAATGTACTACATCCATGTACTACAATGTACTACATCCATGTACTACATCCATGTACTACAATGTACTACATCCATGTACTACAGCCATGTACTACATCCATGTACTACAACCATGTACTACATCCATGTACTACAACCATGTACTACAACCATGTACTACAACCATGTACTACAACCATGTACTACAACCATGTACTACAATGTACTACATCCATGTACTATAACCATGTACTACAACCATGTACTACAACCATGCACTACATCCATGTACTACAACCATGTACTACATCCATGTACTACAACCATGTACTACAACCATGTACTACAACCATGTACTACATCCATGTACTACAACCATGTACTACATCCATGTACTACAACCATGTACTACATCCATGTACTACATCCATGTACTACATCCATGTACTACAATGTACTACATCCATGTACTATAACCATGTACTACATCCATGTACTACAATGTACTACATCCATGTACTACAATGTACTACATCCATGTATTACAATGTACTACATCCATGTACTACATCCATGTATTACAATGTACTACATCCATGTACTACATCCATGTATTACAATATACTGCATCCATGTACTACATCCATGTACTACAACCATGTATTACAATGTACTACATCCATGTACTACATCCATGTATTACAATATACTGCATCCATGTACTACATCCATATTTTTATTCATTTTGTTTTATTTTTGACTGTTTTATGGACTTATTTTATTGTATTGCTCTGTGAAGTGTCTTTGAGTGTCATGAAAAGCACTATAAATACAATTTATTATTATTACTGTTATTATTATTATTATTAGAACATAGAGCAGAATAATGTGGATCCTTTAAACTTAAGTGTTTCTTCAGACTCGGGGTCCTCTGCTTTATTTATTTTCATTCACAGATCACTGTTTAACGATTGTCCTTCTTTGACTAGTCCTGGTTTAGTTCATTTATAATCCTGGTTTGGCCTGGTCCTGTTGGTCTTAGTTGTTTGAGATTTTTTATTAAAGGTGGACTGCGCAACTTTTCATGGTATGACACTAAACACTACAAACAAGCTTGACCGAAATTTAAGATATAAACACTTAAATCTACCAGAAAATGTCGTAAAAGTAGTGAAATTATCTGTCCACACAGCAAGATAAATTAAAATAAACTCCCTCTCGACTAGAATTAATCAGTTTCAGAACAAGTAAGTAGAAATAAATCTGAAAACAAGATGAATAACCTGATATAAGTTTTATTACGGTTGTTTCTACTGCAGATCTGACCTGTAATGTAGCGTAGTGCTGTAACCTGCTTGTCTCCCTCGTGATCAGGAGGTTTAATCTGTACTGTGGAACATTCTAGACGAAGCAATAACATTTCCATGGAGACAAGCAGGTGGGGGACCCTCCACTTGAAATGTTACGCAGTGTAGCTTTAAAGTGATACTCCGGGATTTTTGACATAGGGTCCAATTTTCTAGTTAGCCAGCGTGTAGGATATGTGTAGAGAAAGTTATTTTGCGATTTCATGCAGTCTTTGTAAAATCTGAGTTGGCTGTTGCTAAGCTAGCGAAAGTGAACGTCCTGCAGCTAGCCAGCCACTAAAATAGACATACCCAGTACAAAACAAACACCCAAACAAATCAGTTATTATGCCAGGGTATCGATGTACATATCTGTGTTGATAGAATGATTAAGGAAGTAAACCAAGCATGTATTCCATTGATCATCATCAGCAATTCGTACTTCCTCATTGAAAGCTTGACAGCCACGGATTGATATCACCCGCATGTCCCAATCCGACCGGCTCTAATAGTTTGTTTACTAGCAACCTCGCAACTGTAAAAGTGAGCACACGGAGCCTGTTCAAAGTATGGCAATGTTTGGCGAGCCCGATTATTTTGATGAGGAGGAAGAGCAGTTGCATTTTTCCAGTGAACCATACTTGTATGAGCCGGAGTATACGGACGAAGAATTGAAAGAGATGGATTTACAAAGAGCAAGAGAACAAGAGAGCGTGTCTGCAAATGCAGCCGCCGCCGAAGCTGCAGCAGAAAGCCGGGACAGAAGAACCGGGGATTGGTGGTGTCAGTGCCGAAATTGCGAAGTTATGGAGAACGAGGATGAATGTTTTTGCTGCAGGGAGTGGGACTTAGTTATCCCACAAATGCAAGAGCTGGAGCTAGATACTTCGTTTCGAAGTCTAGATGTGTCTGGTGGCCATAGCACTTCCAATGATGTCTGCATAACAGAGCACCAGGACTTCTTGCCCCATCTCAATCGTGGCGTACTGGAGACATTCTTCTGCGTCGAAAAGATAAATTGGAAGAAACGACCTAGACCTGCTGGACCTAATGGCCAGTTATCAATGCGGTAAGTGGTGTGCCAGAAAAAAATGTTGAATGTAGGAGCGTTTGGCCAGTTGCAAAATCAGTGAGATGATTATACTCACATCTTCTAAGTTAGGCCTCCTGTTTCTGTTACTCACCAACGTGTGTAATGCATGCCTCCAGTCTCTACTCTTTGTAATAATGACAACTGCTGCTGATGAATAGAAGGGTAAATAGGCTAAATACTATTAGCCTACAATGTAGGTAAACATTTCCGCCGCTGCTTAGAAACTAGTCCCCCAATATGCGTCAATTAAGTCGTTTGAAGCAAGGTCCGTTTCGTTCAAAATCTTATTATATCAACACAGATATGTACATCGATACCCTGGCATAATAACTGATTTGTTTGGGTGTTTGTTTTGTACTGGGTATGACTATTTTAGTGGCTGGCTAGCTGCAGGACGTTCACTTTCGCTAGCTTAGCAACAGCCAACTCAGATTTTACAAAGACTGCATGAAATCGCAAAATAACTTTCTCTACACATATCCTACACGCTGGCTAACTAGAAAATTGGACCCTATGTCAAAAATCCCGGAGTATCACTTTAAGCTTGTCGTTTGGATCAGGGGGAAGGTACTGAGTATACTCTGTGTGTCTACTCATTTATACTAACTACTACATGAGGTTTCAAATACTTTTTAATATTGTTTTGTAATTGATTTATAATTATGACATAATTACAGTATATATTATATGATATAATTATAATTATGTAATTGATGTAATTATTTGTAATAGTATAATTGAGTAGGTTGAACATTAAACATTAAATTTGACGTCAGTGTAACTGGAAGGGCTAAAAGTGCGGCCGCTGGTTTCAACAGTGATTAAATCATTTTAATATTGTAATATTACATCATTTGTCACATTACAACCCAAACGTTTAGGCCATCAAGAGTTACAGGCCACAGGCTGGAGAGTGAATACTTTAGGAGCGTCTGAATACTACAACTGTATTTAAAAGTTTAAAATTAGACTTGAGTAAATGGAGCAGGTCTAACTTAACCAAACTGCCCACTGCTTTGCCGAGTCGTGAAATTCAATTAATTAAGGCAAATTATTATTACTCCCATGTACTACATCCATGTACTACAACCATGCACTACATCCATGTACTACATCCATGTACTACAACCATGTACTACAACCATGTACTACATCCATGTACTACATCCATGTACTACATCCATGTACTACAACCATGTACTACAACCATGCACTACATCCATGTACTACATCCATGTACTACAACCATGTACTACAACCATGTACTACATCCATGTACTACATCCATGTACTACATCCATGTACTACAACCATGTACTACAACCATGTACAACATCCATGTACTACATCCATGTACTACAACCATGTACTACAACCATGTACTACATCCATGTACTACAACCATGTACTACAATGTACTACATCCATGTACTACAACCGTGTACTACATCCATGTACTACATCCATGTACTACATCCATGTACTACAATGTACTACATCCATGTATTACAATGTACTACATCCATGTACTACAACCATGTACTACAATGTACTACATCCATGTACTACAACCGTGTACTACATCCATGTACTACATCCATGTACTACATCCATGTACTACAACCATGTACTACATCCATGTACTACATCCATGTATTACAATGTACTACATCCATGTACTACATCCATGTACTACAATGTACTACATCCATGTACTACAACCGTGTACTACATCCATGTACTACATCCATGTACTACATCCATGTACTACATGCATGTATTACAATGTACTACATCCATGTACTACATCCATGTACTACAACCATGTACTACATCCATGTACTACATCCATGTACTACAACCATGTACTACATCCATGTACTACAGCCATGTACTACATCCATGTACTACATCCATGTATTACAATGTACTGCATCCATGTACTACATCCATGTACTACAATGTACTACATCCATGTACTACAACCGTGTACTACATCCATGTACTACATCCATGTATTACAATGTACTACATCCATGTACTACAACCATGTACTACAACCATGTACTACATCCATGTACTACATCCATGTACTACATCCATGTACAGTATTTTCTTTCCTCAGACTAGCCACAGCTCAGGACCGTCCATAGACTGTACAGTATCTGGACATTATCCGGCTCGGGGGCCACATACGGCTCTTTTGTTGACTCAGACTGGCCCATTTAAACTCATTTGGAATCACAAAATAAACATTTTATTATTGTATCTCATTCATGGACTAAAGCTGTGTTGCTTTTATTTTAGGGGTGTTTTTTTAAATGACATTTTTTGTAAGGCAGCCTCACTTTTTCATTGTTTAGTCAGAACATTTACTCTTCCCAGTCTCACCAGCACAAAATGATATTTACGGCTTTTATAAAGAAATACAATTCATATTATGCAGAAGTGAGTGAAGCTTTTTGGCGCTCCACATTCTTTTCTGTTTCTCATGTGCCCCCCCCCCTCTGATTTATTAGTGTCTCTGGAGAAGCGCACACACACACACACACACACACACAGACACAGACACACATACACATACACACACACACATAGACACATAGACACATACACCCACACACACACAGACACACACACACACACACACACACACATAGACATAGACACACACATAGACACACACACACGCACACACACACGCACACACACAGACACACACACACACAGACACATACACACATAGACACACATACACAGACACACACACACACACACACACACACACAGACACACATACACAGACACACACACACACACATAGACACACGCACACACATAGACACATGCACACACACACACACACACACATACACACACACACACACATACACACATACACACATACATACACACACACACACACACACACACAGACACATACACATAGACACATACACACACACACACACAGACACATACACACATAGACACACGCACATACACATAGACACACACATAGACACACACACACGCACACACACACGCACACACACAGACACACACACACACAGACACATACACACATAGACACACGCACATACACACGCACACACACAGACACACACACATAGACACACACATAGACACACACATAGACACACACACACACACACGCACACACACAGACACACACACATAGACACACGCACACACACACCCAGACACATACACACATAGACACACGCACATACACATAGACACACACACACACACACAGACACACACACATAGACACACGCACACACACACGCACACACACACACATAGACACGCACACACATAGACACACACACACATACATAGACACACACACATAGACACACGCACGCACACACACACACATAGACACGCACACACATAGACACACACACACATACATAGACACACACACATAGACACACGCACACACACACGCACACACACACACATAGACACGCACACACATAGACACACACACACATAGACACACGCACAGACACACACACACACACGCGCGCACACACACGCGCGCGCGCACACACACACACACACACAGTAACAGTCCAGTTAAAGGGGCTGTATGGTTGAAAATGTCGCGGTACCTTTATCCGGTGGACGCTGGCCTCGAACCGCAGCTGTTTGACCGCTTTCTGCGCCATGACCAGGCTGCTGCTGGGTCCGCCGCTCGACATGACGGCACGGAGCGGCACGGAGCGGCACTGAGGCGCGGAGAGGAGGGGAAAAGTCCTACAACAACCCGCCTCTCCTTTGGCCCGGCTCAAAATAACATCCGGCCTAAGCGCGCACAATAACAAGAGCTCACGACCAATGAGCAGCGCGCACAGGCCGGAGGGAGTCCACGAGCTCCAAAGTACTTTACAATGTACTTTATTAACTTTATTACATATGAGCAGTATCTGTTTAACATGACCGCACAATCCTGTCTGCTTTTATGAGGCAGAAACTTTAGAAGGCTGAGAAGGAACATCCTAAAATGACAATAAGAGTATTTGCCTTGGGTATTAATAAATCAGGGCTCTCAAGTTTTTAAGTTTGGTAGGAGTGAGATTTATATTGGGGGAGCGGGGGGGGGTGCGTGTGACTGTGGTTTTTTCCCGAGGAGGGGGGGGTGCGAGTGACTTTTTCGCTGGTTTAATTTTATTTTATGTGGAAATGTGTTTATTTTTCAATAGAACGCTTCAAATCTCTCCCCCCGTGCAAAAACACGGAAATGGATCAGCTGAGAGCTCTGAGCAGAGAGCGGAGAGTTTGGCCACGCCCCCACCCTCTACTATAGGCCATCGCTTTTCTCCTCATTTGCATTCAAGCAACAACGCCCAGAATAAAGTGTTTGAGAGAGATATTTATGTCTCTTTCTCATCTTATCTCTGTTTCTCATGCACTGAGTGTTGATTTTGAAGAAGGATTTATTTACAGTATTAGGGAACCATTAAGGAGCCATATAAAAGCATCAAGAAGTACCATGTTATGGGATCTTTAACAAAATTTCAGCGTGAGAAATACCATGTGTGGCGTGTGAGTGTGTGAACACGTCAAATTGCGTGTGTCACACTCTCAAAGCGTAAGACTTCATTTTCCTACAGGGATAAGTAAAATAATTCAATAATTCAATAATTCAAAAACTATCTAAGACAGAGATCTAAAGTTAAAACTAAAGTCTAAGATCTAAGATTTTAGATTTTAGTTTTAACTTTAGATCTCTGTCTTAGATAGTTTTTGTTGTGTTTTGTCTTCATATTGTATCTTGTACACTGTCTTTTTGCACTACTTGGCCAGAGAGAAACGAAATTTCGATTCACTGTATGTTGAACACATATGGCAGAATTGACAATAAAGCTGACTTTGATCTTGATTGACTTTGATATATATATATATATATATAATATACATTTCCAAAATGAACATACTTCACAGTATTTTGGTTCACAATTTTTTTTATTTATTTGATTTCACAGTTTTGTTTCCATTGCTTTTTGTATCTGTAAGAGATCTAAGGCTACGTTCACACTGCAGCCCGAAGTGACCCAAATCCGATCCTGTCACCTCTATGCGACCTGTATCTGATCTTCCAATGACAGTCTGAACGACACAGATCCGATTTTTTCAAATGTGATCCAGGCCACTTGGATATGTGGTCCTAAATCCGATACATATCCGATCTTTTGGCATGCGACTTCAGTCTGAACGGTCAGGTCGCCTTCATCCGACCTGGGCGTGTTTCCTCCAGCGAGAGTGGTACAAGTAGGCACTCACAAATGTACACAAGCATTCTTCTCGTCATAAAAAAATAGTATATGAACTCTGTGTCAGTGAAGCGGTGAAGCACGTAGTAATCCCACCAGTTTTGGCTGCGACTCCGCACCCATCCATCCATCTTCTTCTGCTTCTCCATTTCTGGGTCGCGGGGGGCAGCAGTCCAAGCAGATCACAATGCACCAGCCCCCATGAATCCTCCCGCGGGTGGTGGGTCCACGGGAGGATGGCCCACGTCATAACTGGCCTTGATGTAATTCTGCCATGGGGGCTACCAGCACCACACGTTCATTTCTGCGGACGTTGCTGCCAATGCCCCACAAAATGTCGTGGCCAAAAACCTCGTCCTTCTCTTTCTCCATCTCTTCTTTAAAACAAATAAGCTGTACATGTTCTGGCTCCGGTACGACAGCAACTTTAGGCGATTTCCATAAACATTGAGTGCGTGTGACATCGTCGGTTTCCTCCAAGGTGCATGCGGGACACTTTTGGGGCGTTTAACGTTCACACTGGAGATCACGTACAAGTCGCATTTAATTGGAAATGTGAACGGCTTCGCAAAAAAATCGGATTTCACAAAAAAATGGGAATTGAGCATTAAGTCCTGCAGTGTGAACGTAGCCTAACTCTCATGGCATCAACAGCAGATTTGCACTATGGCGTAAATTCATTCAAAACTCCCGAATCTCGCTGCCCAATTTGCTTTTTTTTCCATGGCAAAAGGAGAAATTCAATTTATCAAGCAGCATCCAAGCTACTTCTTCAGTTCTCATAATTTATTTTTTAGTTTATTTTAATTTTTTAAAGGGTTTTGCCTGTTTTTTGTTGTTATTATTGTCATTTTAATTGACGTGCACATTGTTTCTCAGTGGTTGTCATGGCGGCCGCCCACTTTTCTCTCTCCTTCTTGTGCTGAGCAAGAATCCTCTCAATGTGCTCATCTTTTGATTTCATCATTTCCAACAGTATCTGGTCCGAATGTTCCAGGTCCCTATCCACCTCATGTTTATGATTCCCGTCTAAATAATTTTCGATCATCGCAGAAACTTTCAATTTTCTTGGCTCTTGTAGAACAGGTCTGCAGGCTTCTAGACTGCACAGAATGTCTTTCCACTTGTCATAATAATTCCTATTCTCTGTATGTCTTCCTCTTTTGTCCTCCTCCTTGTTCTTTGGGTTTCCATGAGTTATGAGTGAGTTCTGTAATCACTACTTTGAGGACTCTAATCTCAGTTTCAGCGAGGCTCAGTAGGCGTTCACCTTCCTTCAGCTGATCGTCCTTGTGCTCATTCGCTCTTATATATGCGTTATGAACCTTTTCCAGTTCATGGTTGTTCTGTATTAATTCTTTAATTTTCTCATTGTTGGCACTGATAGTCTCGACAAGTGACCCATGTTTTTCCTCTTTGAATTGGACCACTTCATTTAAGTGGTCAATTTCTCGTTTGAATCCTTCATTTGCCGTTATGAGATCTTGGACTTCATTAATTCTGAGTTCAAGCATTTCCTCTGAACTCTTATTTTGCAACTCATTATCCTTATGCTCTTGTTCTATTTTTGTTTCCAGTTTTTTGATGATCTCGTCCTTCTCAGATATTTCACTGAAATAAGAGCCTTTGTCCTCCGTGAGTTTTTGCTCCAAGTCACTCACCTTAGTGAGATTGAACGAGAGCTTGGACTCCAGGGATTTGATTTTTCTCTCCAGCTTTTTGATTTTCTTAAGGAGTTTGTCAGTTTCAATGCTTGATTTCTGACTTTCAGGAAGCTTCTCTATGGTATTTTGCAGTTCAGTTATTTTTGTGAAAGTTTCATCGTTTTTCGCCCGGGCTCCATCGGTTTTCACCTGGGGTCCATCGTCTTTCGCCCAGGTCTCAACGTTTTTTGCCCAGGCTCCATCGTTTTTCACCTGGGGTTCAACGTTTCCATTTTTTCCATCCATCGATTTGGTTAACAATCACCGTCTAAGTCTGTCTACTGCAGGGGTCGGCAACCTTTACCACTCAAAGAGTCATTTGGACCCGTTTCACACAGTAAAGAAAACACTGGGAGCCGCAAAACCCTTTTGAAATTTAAAATGAAATAACACTGCATATAACGTCTTTTTTTAAACCTTTGTGACATAGAATTAGATTTTGAATATGAAACTAAAATAAAATACATTTTAATTAAATACAGTGGTCCCTCGCTGTTTCGCTGATTTTTTTTATAGTGTATCAACGCGTATTGTGTTCTGCATCCTGATTGGCTAAAGGACTGTAGACCTTTGTCTTTGTCAGTTATTCTCCTCCGTGTCTCCTGTACAGAATGCGTTCAGTTTGCCAAATTTATTTAAATGTTTGATCACGAGCAGTGTGACTCTGAAGCAGTGACGGACTGAGCGGTCTGGCATTTGAGCACATGCCAGAAGGGCCGAGGCCGTGCTCTATTACGGATTTGACCGCGCGCACACCAGTCCTGAGAGCGCACGGATGCATTCTCACTACAGTTCTGTGTTTGGTGCAGAGCTGTAGAACCCCTCCCCCCCCGTTCCACAGACTACAGGGCCGCTTGTAGGTGTAAATTGCCAGGACCGATGATCCCAGCCCGTCACTGCTCTGATGTGCTGTATGTTTGCAAGTTTTCTCCCCAACAAAACCTGCAACAGCGCAGCGGCGCCAGGCGCCTCGGTCAGAGGAACTGTGAAATACACACATATTTATACACGCAATATAAAACTGACTACTTCACGGATTTTGCCTATCGTGGGTTATTTCTACAACGTAAACCCCATGATAAACGAGGGACCACTGTACTGAGCTGCATCAGAGGGATCAATGAGCCGCATGCGGCTCCGGAGCCGCGGGTTGCCGACCCCTGGTCTACTGTGTCTGTGCAGTGGTGAAGTGCTCGAAGTGCTCCAAACCTGAAAGAGGGTGCTCTCAGTCACATTGATCAAAGATCAAACATCAAAGATCAAAGTCAGCTTTGTTGTTAATTGTACAAATGATACACAACACTGAAACTCTATCAAACAAATTCCAAAACTGACACAAATAACTAAAGTAATAGTCCGCGCTACTAAACACTGCTAATTGTAACGATCTCTCCGACAGACTAACAACTTGCTGCGGGACAGAGTCCAAAGTGTCTTCTGATTGGACGAGAGTCGAGGTGGAGTGAGGTACATGGCAAGTGACGAGAGAGAGTTAGCGTGAAAGTCTGTGGCTCCTAGTGGCCACAAGGGAGCCTTTTCTACACAGGGTGAGATTTCAAAACAAAAGACGAGTCTGAGGAAAACACAAAAGACACAAGAGCTTCAGAAATATTTTATATGTATTTAATATTTCATAATGAGTTTAAATTATCCCCGTGTGTCATGGCAACGGAGAGGCCGCTGCTTCTGTCCGTGCCATAGACCGAATATATGAATATATATGAATCGATATGGATATATATGAATATTAATATATATCAGTGCTTCTCAATTATTTTCTATGACGCCCCCCCTAGGAAGAAGAAAAAATTTCACGCCCCCCTCCCTGTGCACGACTATTAATAGTATTATTTGTCTAGAAAATTATTAGTACACCTCTGCATAACAATGTATCCTTTTATTAACATTAAAAACAAAAAAAGAAAGAAACTTCCAACAAACACTGCACTCTTTTTTTGCACTGAGGACTCAAATATTAATGTGCATTTAATGCAGCTTTGTGCACATTTGTTTACGTTTTACAGAAACGAAACTTAAAAACCACATGGTCCATTTGCATAAACTCAAAGCTCAGTGGAATATAACGTGTTTTTTCTGTGACAGAGGATGTTCTGCTGATGGCAAGTCTGTTCTGTGCGTATATCGCGTATTTAAGGTCGCCGAACCCTGCCCCAGAGCGACAACGAGAGCGCTACTGCCAACTACTGTTGTTGATGTGCAATTACACTTTCGTTCTAGTACAGTATGGCAAAAAAGCATGTTTCCCAGGTTCACACGCGCCCCCCCTGGCATCACACAGCGCCCCCCCAGGGGGGCCCGCCCCACTATTTGAGAAGCACTGATATATATGAATATGATGTAGAGCGGCACAAAAACAGAAACAATAAGTTTAATGCGTGAAAAGTCCCTCAGTCGTCCAGGTAGAATCCATGATAAAAGGAGAAATTCAATTTGTCAACTGGACAAAGTTTGTTTGGTTGAAAACGTTTCGCCGCTCATCCGAGAGGCTTCGTCATGACGAAGCCTCTCGGATGAGTGGCGAAACGTTTTCATCATCATTCAACGTTTTCGTTTTTATCATAATAAGTTTAATGTTATTTATTGATGTGACAAAATGGTCTGTTTCCCAGAGGCTTTGACTGAGATTAATTAGCTGATAAACTTGTAAATGGGAACCTGATTAACACCGTGTACGGTGGGCAAACCCGCAAACCCACCCAAAATACACAGCAACTGTGGGTTTTAGACACTGCAATACACCACAATTCAACTAGTGCAAACGACAGGTCCCACCCACAGTATAGTCAGCCAAAAGGCTCAGTTTTTAGCAGAGAAGTGACCATAAAAATGAACGAAACAAACAAAGATAAGGAGTTAGTCCGCCCTGTACAATCTAGTTTTAATTCAGGGCCACTAACTAGGACGGACTAACTCAAAAAAACAAACTAACCAAAACTAAATGTAAAAGGACAACAGGTAGCAACAAACTGTAAAAACAAACAAAAACACACAATTCCAAAAACCCCAAGAACAAATTTTAAACATCTTTAATATAGCTAAAACCCCTAAAAGCATTAAAACTTGTACCTGTGCGTCGTACACCCCGCACACACAGCTCACCAACCACGCCACAGGTCCCCAGGCTTGATACCCGACAGTCCTACCATTAAAACAAACAAATTAAAAAACAATTGCTACTACTCTTGGATTAAAAGATTAAGATTTAAGATTAAGCCTTTATTGATCTCACACACAGTGACACACAGTGACACACAGGAGAAATGTTACTTCTGCATTTGACACATCCTTTTTTTCAGGAGCAGTGGGCAGCCATCTTTTCCGGCGCCCGGGGGATTAAAATCAACACAAACCATAAGTACGCCACTCCACGAGCCAACATGTGTGGAATTTTTGCCTATCTCAACTACCATGTGCCAAGGACTCGCAAAGAGATCCTTGAGATCCTCCTCAAAGCCCTGCAGCGTCTGGAGTACCGAGGTTATGACTCTGCTGGTGTGGGCATCGACTCGGGAAACAGCAAAGAATGGGAATCAAATGCAAAATGTATTCAGCTGATTAAGAAACGTGGAAAAGTAAAGGCTCTTGATGAGGAGATTCACAAGCAGCAGAATCTAGATCTTGATGTTGAGTTTGATGTTCATCTTGGCATTGCACACACCCGCTGGGCCACTCACGGAGTGCCGAGCCCAGTTAACAGCCACCCACAGAGATCAGACAAGAGCAATGAGTTTATTGTCATTCACAATGGAATTATCACCAACTACAAAGATCTGAAGAAATTTCTGGAAAGCAAAGGCTATGAGTTTGAGTCAGAGACAGACACAGAGAGCATTGCTAAACTGGTGAAGTACATGTACGATAACAGAGAGAATGACGACATCAGCTTTGCTACACTGGTGGAGCAGGTGATCCAGCAACTGGAGGGAGCTTTTGCATTGGTCTTCAAGAGTGTCCATTACCCAGGAGAGGCAGTCGGCACAAGGAGGGGAAGTCCTTTGTTGATGGGAGTGAGAAGCGATCACGAGCTATCCACTGACTACATTCCAGTGCTGTACCGCTCTGGAAAAGATAAGAAGAGCTGCAGCGCTCTGCCGAGGACAGACCAGGACACCTGCCTGTTTCGTGTTGATGAGAAAGCTGTGGAGTACTACTTTGCTTCTGATGCCAGTGCAGTGATTGAACACACAAACCGGGTCATCTTCCTGGAGGATGATGACATTGCTGCAGTTATGGATGGTAGGCTGTCTATCCATAGGATCAAACGTACAGCGGGTGACTACCCAGCCCGGGCCATCCAGACCCTGCAGATGGAGCTGCAACAGATAATGAAGGGAAACTACAGTTCTTTCATGCAGAAGGAAATCTTTGAGCAGCCAGAATCTGTTCTCAACACCATAAGAGGAAGGGTAAATTTTGAAGACAACACAGTGACACTTGGTGGACTGAAAGACCACATCAAAGAGATCCAAAGATGCAGACGCCTGATCCTTATTGCTTGTGGCACTAGTTGCCATGCCGGTGTAGCGACTCGCCAGGTGCTGGAGGAGCTGACTGAGCTGCCTGTGATGGTAGAGCTGGCCAGTGATTTCTTGGACAGAAACACTCCTGTGTTCAGAGACGACGTATGTTTCTTCATCAGCCAATCAGGTGAAACCGCTGACACCCTGATGGCCCTGCGCTACTGTAAAGAGAGGGGAGCCTTGACAGTGGGCATCACCAACACAGTGGGCAGCTCCATCTCCAGAGAGACAGATTGCGGAGTCCACATCAACGCAGGCCCTGAGGTCGGAGTGGCCAGTACAAAGGCCTACACCAGTCAGTTTGTTGCTCTGGTCATGTTTGCCCTTTTGATGTGTAACGACAGGATTTCTATGCAGCCAAGATGCCAGGAGATAATCCAGGGTCTCAGAGTACTTCCAGATTTGATTAAGGACGTTCTGAGTCTGGATCAGGAAATCAAGATATTGGCAGAAGAGCTTTACCAGCAGAAGAGTGTACTTATTATGGGCCGGGGATACCATTATGCTACATGCCTGGAAGGAGCACTGAAAATTAAGGAGATCACCTACATGCACTCAGAAGGTATTTTGGTCGGAGAGCTCAAACACGGTCCGCTGGCTCTTGTGGATAAACGGATGCCTGTGATCATGATCATCATGAGAGACCACACCTACATCAAGTGTCAGAACGCTCTGCAGCAGGTCGTCGCCCGCCAGGGTCGCCCGATCGTAATCTGTGACAAAGACGATTATGAGACGGCCAAGAACTCAAGCCGCACCATCCGAGTCCCACACTGTGTGGACTGTCTGCAGGGCATCCTGAGTGTGATTCCTCTGCAGCTGCTCTCCTTCCACCTGGCTGTGCTCCGAGGATATGATGTGGACTGCCCCAGAAACTTGGCCAAATCTGTGACAGTGGAGTAGTCCAAAATGCAGGCTGGTGATGATGACGTGTACAGGGCGCAGAGTGCAGCAGAATGAAGAAACCGCAGAAGGCTTTGTGTCCAGTTCATGACACTTTTATAGCAGTTGTTTTCTCAGAGGAAACATTTTTAGCTGTAGTAACGTAATATCTAATATCTAGGAGTGTATGTCATATTTATTTATTTATTTATTTGATAGGGACAATGCACATTAATGAACATAAGTACAGGGGGTCCTCGGGTTACGACGTTGATCCGTTCTTAAGACGCGTCGTAACCCGAATTTCGTCGTAAGTCGGATTTTGACTTTAATCTTCCAACCAAAGCACCAATAACATTTCCATCTCAATAATTAGACCACTACGCTGCTTGGTTATAACTGCCGCTTTCATAGGAGCAGATCAGAGCCCACATCAGGTACTTCCGCCCACATTGGGCACGCACACGAGGCTGTCTTCTCTGCCCTACAACCACAACAAAGCGTATTCTTCCGCCGTGCGCCGCGTGCCGTTCGCGTTTGTTTACGTCGCTTACCACGCTAAACCGCGTAAGACGGAATGACGCGTAATATTATAAATTTTTTTTAATGGGGGCGCAACCACGAAACGTCGTAAGTCGAGACCGTCGTAACCCGAGGACCCCCAGTATAAAACAAATGTAAATATGCCGAATTTTAGCTACAAAGCTAGTTTTCATCCGTAGTCCCTCGGCAGGCAAATACATAAAAATACAACATACAAAACAAGCAACACAAACAAAAGTTTAGTGGTCACATGACTGGTTGGTTTTCACCCATAGTTTGAGTTGTCTTTTAAAAGGCTCTCCTAGTATGTGCAGAGGAAGACTGTTCCAGATGTTAGTGGCCCTCACAGAGAGAGTGTTCTGACCAAAGGCGGTTCTTCTGTGGGGGACCTCACAGTCTGGAGGAGGCCCTGCTTTTCGGACCACTTGATAAGATACGATAAGATAAGATAAGACTTTATTGATCTCACACAGGAGAAATTTACTTGTCACAGTAGCTCCAGGTAGGGACAGTTTGAACAAGAAAGAACCTACAAAAAGACTGGAAACTAAAGGAACTGGGCTCTATAGGACAGTTTAAAATCTTGCTCAAAGGTTTGGAATTGAAATCTATGGTTTGTAAATGTTTTTAATTCTGAAACATTTTATTGCTTGTAATTGCTTGAATTGTTTTTGAAATGGTTTTGTAATTGTATTGATCTGTGCCGCTGTCTTGGCCAGGACTGCCTTGAAAAAGATTATTCATCTCAATGGGACTTTCCTGGTTAAATAAAGGTTAAATAACAAAAATAAAAAAGAAAAGTGCACGTAGGCAAGAAGATGTCTTCATGTCTTAGGTTTAAAAAAGACAGACATGGGGGGTGGGGTTAGTCCATGTAGCGCTTTGTAAATGAAGCATACATACTTAAAATGTATAAAATTTTCAAGATTGTACTTATTTAAAATATTACATACATGAAATGAATTAGTTTTTTGGTCAAACACTTTAAGAGATTTTTTAAACAGTGATTCAATTATTTTCAAATTGGTAACAGTGATGAGAAACCAACTTGTGATGCAATATTCAATATGGGATAAAATCATTAAATGAAGAAACATTCTAGCAGCAACAAGTGTTATAAAAGACCTGATTTGTTTAAAAATTTTAAGGTTATATTTGATAGTATTGGCAGGTTTTTTAATATGATTTTTGAAAGACAAAGTGGAATCAAGTGTCACACCAAGATACTTGAATTCTGTGACCAATTGTAATTCCTCTCCTCTCAAGAATACTCCGGAGCTTTTTATCTCTTTTGATTGCTTTGAGAACATCAAACAGACCGTTTTTTTGGAATTTAGAAGCAAATATGATTTAAAAAGCCAGTCATTTACTTAATATTATTGTTAAATGTGTTGTTTAAGTGGCAAAGTCTGGGCTGACATCTTTACTTAAAACATATTTTAGCTTTTGTCATCTCTTTACTGGATGCTGGCTTTAATTATAAAAGCTCATTTTTGTAAGTGCAAAAAAAAATAAAATAAAATAAAATAAAGAAATAAAAAATACCAACTACTGTCAAACTTCTGTTTTTTTCACCTATACTGTTTGTGGCAGCTTGAGTGCTGTCCTGAAGGCTCAGAAACTAAGGGGATGTCAGTTTCCTTAGTGGGATCTTTGCCCGGAGATAGCTCTTTTTCAGACAACAAATCACTGTTCGCATCATTCCCAGGGGAACAATCACTTGTACTATACGTAGGGTTATTATTATTATTATGGTAAAGCCAATCTACTCAAGAAGCTTTTTTTTTTTTTAGAATTTGAATTTTGTTTGACTTTTGTTTTGTTATCAAGCTCCATCAACATCTTTTGGAAAAATGTAAAAGTGTACTTGAGATCCCGTGCGTAGTTCAAGTTGAGCACATACATCAGTCCAAAGAGCAAAGGGAAGGCAGTGGCAACATCACGAAGCTCTTGCAGTACAGCGACTCCCTCAGTGATGATTCCTACGTCCTCTGGATCGTCTTTGCCACCATCAACACCTTCAAGCAGGATGGCATAAATGCCAATGTCAGTCTTTGCCATTTGTATGGGCAGTACAGAAATCCACATCTTAAACAAGGACACACAAAAAAAAACCCAAGACTATTACATGTTTTTCCAATAAGTTCAACACTATAAACATTACTCCATCTAATTTATTATTGTACTGCTTGGACCGTCACCAATTATTAATTTAGAAGTTGACAAGTCAGTGATTTTTCGTGATTAATCAACTAGTCAGTAAGTTAATACACTTAAAAAGGTTGAAAGATGGTTATAATAATGAGACCATCTTTGTTATAAAATAACTTTTATATATGTACTAGAGTCTCCACTGTTAAACTGAAGATTGTGGTTATTAAAAATTACTATAATTTACAGTAGACTATAAGATTAGTAGATTAAATCAGACCTATGTTCCACTGCACATAAAACGGTAACAAAAGTGGTTAGTTAAAGGAAGCCAATGGCACAAATGGCAGCAAATCCTTGTAAATGTTGTAATAAAACAGAATTAAAAATATAGCTGCAAGCAGCAATGTGGGGCCAAGCACCGAAGGTGCATATAGGCCTCAGCATGTAGGCCGCATGCAGGGTCTGACAGGGTCTAACAGAGTCTGACAGGGTCTAACTACCCTGTTAGACCTGGAAACAGGGTTTAACAGGGTCTAACAAGGTTTAACAGGGTCTGACAGAGTCTGACAGGGTCTAACAGAGTCTGACAGGGTCTAACAGGGTCTGACAGGGTCTAACAGGGTCTGACAGTTATAAAATGAAACCAGGGGGGATGGTGGAAGGGCAGGGCAGAATTAGAAGGTACTTTGTTAATATGGAAATGCTTTTATAACTAAAAGTCCATATTATCATTCAATAATGCACAGGATAATATGTTATCACACACAGTCTTGGTTTAACCTTGGTTTAGACCTGGTTTAATCCTAGTTTAGACCTGGTTTAGTGCTGGTTTAGACCCGGTTTAGATCTGGTTTAGTCTTGGCTTAGTCCTGGTTTAGACCTGGTTTAGTCCTGGCTTAGTCTTGGTTTAGACCTGGTTTAGTTTTGGTTAAGTCCTGGTTTAGTCCTGGTTTAGTCCTGGTTTAGTCCCGGTTTAGTCCTGGTTTAGACCCGGTTTAGATCTGGTTTAGTCTTGGCTTAGTCCTGGTTTAGACCTGGTTTAGTCCTGGTTTAGACCTGGTTTAGTCCTGGTTTAGTGCCGGGTTAGTCCCGGTTTAGTCCTGGTTTAGACCTGGTTTAGTCTTGGTTTAGTCCTGGTTTAGTCCCAGTTGAATCCTGGTTTAGACCCGGTTTAGACCTGGTTTAGTCTTGGTTTAGTCCTGGTTTAGTTCTGGTTTAGTTCTGGTTTAGTCCTGGCTAGGTCCTGGTTTAGTCCTGGTCTAGTCCTGGTTTAGTTCTGGTTTAGTCCTGGTTTAGATCTGGTTTAGTCTTGGTTTAGTCCTGGTTTAGTTCTGGTTTAGTCCTGGTTTAGTCCCAGTTGAATCCCGGTTTAAACCCGGTTTAGACCTGGTTTAGTCTTGGTTTAGTCCTGATTTAGTTCTGGTTTAGTCCTGGTTTAGTTCTGGTTTAGTCCTGGCTAGGTCCTGGTTTAGTCCTGGTCTAGTCCAGGTTTAGTTCTGGTTTAGTCCTGGTTTAGACCTGGTTTAGTCTTGGTTTAGTTCTGGTTTAGTCCTGGTTTAGTTCTGGTTTAGTCCTGGTCTAGTCCTGGTTTAGTCCTGGTTTAGTCTTGGTTTAGTCTTGGTTTAGTCCTGGTTTAGTTCTGGTTTAGTCCTGGTTTAGTCCTGGTTTAGTCCTGGTTTAGACCTGGTTTAGTCTTGGTTTAGTCCTGGTTTAGTTCTGGTTTAGTCCTGGTTTAGTCCTGGTTTAGACCTGGTTTAGTCTTGGTTTAGTCCTGGTTTAGTTCTGGTTTAGTCCTGGTTTAGTCCTGGTTTAGTTCTGGTTTAGTCCTGGTTTAGTCCTGGTTTAGTTCTGGTTTAGTCCTGGTTTAGTCCTGGTTTAGTGCCGAAATAGATGCAGAAATAATCTGATATGACTCACCCATAAGAACAGGACTCTCAAGTTTTGCGTGCGTCGAATTGTGTGTTGAGAGCCATGTTTGTCTAAAGAGCAAACTTAAACGACAAAGCAACTAATGAGAGTTATATAAATGAAGTTATTACCTGATGGTTCTCAGTTTGTTTTATGTCAGTGTGCGCTGAGAGGGGCGGGGAGGAGGGACCGAGGCGGGGGGGAGCGGGACATTTTTAACGGATTCATGTAAGAGTCTGGTTAATGCACCGGGCCCGCGTCTCACCCCGTCTCACCATGGGCAGTTCGGCTCTGGGCCGTGCGTATTCCGTAATGTTTTAATGTTTAATGTTTTAATGTTGCTGTTATTGTCAGTTGTCATTGTTTTTATTGTTTTTGCTGTGGTGTCACCTGTCTAGGGACTGCAGATGGAAATGAGCATTCTTGCTATAATCTGGCATATTTACACTGCAATGCTGCAGATGTTCATTAATATGCACTGTCCCTATTAAATAAATAAATAAAATTCTGATATTTTCCTCACAATTACTAACATTTCATACAATAAACTTAAATCTTTTATGATGTTGCTTGGGTCTTCATTCACATACACAGTAAGGGAATTCAGGGTACAACATCTCCATCTTTGAAACTAAAAGTGGGCAAAGGAAAAGTGGTAGGCCAAGGATCAACTCTCAGACTGGAGGAAGGAGATGAGCCAGTTTCTGAGGATGAAAAAATATCTGTATCAACAGAAAACTTACCGGAACCAGGACTGGAGTTTGAGCTAGACGATGAAGAACTTGCTTTCTGAGGAACTTCCAGGTCAAGCTCTGGGACACATACACTGATTACTTTAACTTTGTCCATGTTCTTTAGTTCAGTGGTGGAGGTGAGATTTAAGAAGGCATTGAAGTCATTATCCATGTATTGTAGTCTAAAATCTCCTGTTAAGAAACATTGCTTCTGAATCTCCAATTTAAGGAGATGGTAAAGCAAGCTTGACTGTATTGTTTTTGCCAAAGATCACATGAAGTTTTGGGTCAGTCACTGTGCTCATTTTATTCTGGGGGGAAAAAAATAACATCAAGTCAAAACATGGTCATAACAAGCCATTTTCATGTAGTGTAATGCAGCTTTGATTTGATGGAAGCGTTGATTTTTTTTGGGAAAAAAATAAGTGCATCAGCGGGCTGATATCAGAATTATTTTTGTTAGAAGAAGAAGAAGAGACGCTTTATTCATCCCCGTAGGAAAATTATTTCTCTGCATTTGACCCATCCTCCAGGAGCAGTGGGCAGCTCGTCTTTCAGGTGCCCAGGGACCCATCTCCATGATCTTATTGCTCGGCTTGGTCAGAACCTAAGCTGGAGGATTTTACCTAGAGCATGTTTTGGGTTAAAAAAAATTAAATGATTTACATTTATGTATTGTCTTGCCCACATGAAACACACATGAAATCTCTTATTTCATCTGTGACAAGACTTCTTATTCTGTCTTTGATATTGTTGCTGCTGCCTCAGGGTTTCAAATGCAGCTAACATGAGCGGTCTGATTTTGGGAAGTATGCATATTATATCTTAAAACAAATAAAGCAAATGCCTTAAACATTCAAAATATTAAGACACATGTTTGATTTGTTGTGTCTTTGTTCATTCAAAATGTTTTGGAACAATTACTTACACGGTTAACCTTTCAAGAGAGGGATTCGAACCGCCAACCCCTGAATCCGTATACAAATGCCAAAAACCAACCAAGCCGAGCAATAAGATCATGGACATGGGTCCCTGGGCACCTGAAAAAGGATGGGTCAAAACAGTAACAACCATTAGTGTATGCAGCCATATGGTCTTCTCCACAGATAATAGATAAAAGTGTTTCATAACTTTGTCTTAAATGCTGTTTATAGGCCAAAGCACAAGCAAGTCCAATAAATATTTGTATTCAGTTGTGTTAGGCTTTGAAACACTCCCCACTAGAAGAAGAACACAAACCTACAGCCTATTTTCATTTCACTTGACCTATTCTTAGACTTAGATTTAGACAAACTTTATTGATCCACAAGGGAAATTATTTGGGTACTGTAGCTCACTCATCAATATAATATAACAGAGGGTAACAAAAAATAGATGTAAAAAAAGAGCAAGAGATGGGTGCAAAATGAGACATAATTATAAAAAAAATATAAAAATAATAAGTGTATATGTACAAACCAGAATAAAATAGAAAAATAAGTAATGCAATAAAATAAAATATCAAATAAAATATCAAATCACAGCTATATACAGTTGTAGGGAGTATTATCTGTTACATAACGGATTGACAAACTGATTGAAACTCACCCACTGCACCAGACCATAGAGCAGGGGTGGGCAATTATTTTTCCCCAGGGGCCAAATGAGAAGCAGAAAATATTGTGGAGGGCCAAAAGTTTAAAGTCTACTCTGGTTATTAATTTTATTTCTACGTTGGGTAGAAATGTAAGTGTAAATGTAAAAGTTGAGTAAATGGCATTGTTTACAGAAGCTGGTAAGTTCTGTGTTATTATTAAGTAATGAGAGTGAGGTTTTACAAAAACTGAATTTATTCAGTAAAATAATTCAAAACAATGGTAAACATGAAACATTTGTAACTCTTTTTCAGTCACATTAACCCCACAATGCTTTCTGAGTTTAACTTTCTTAACTTTCTATTAAGACGCCACAATGTCTTTGTTTGCCAAATAATATAATACAAGATATGTCACAATATTTTTTTGTCCAACTGCCAAACTGTGTAGAAAAAAGTCAAAGTTAGCATGTTTTAGTGTTTTTTTCTTGATCAGTGAGAGAAATCTCGCCTCTGTTGAGCTTTAACAAGTGCATCAAAGTCAGGTTCATGTTTGAGGTGGAGATGTGAAGTCCGACAGATGATCATCAGTACAAATGCATTATGTACAATTTTGAAAGTAGGTTTTATTTTCTTAATTCCAAACAACCTTTCGCGGGCCGGTCAGAGTTGGCTTGCGGGCTGTATTTGGCCCACGGGCCTTGAAATGCCCGGGTCTGTTATAATTAATTCATAGCATTTATATAGCGCCTTTCATGACACCCAAAGCACTTTACAGTTCATTGTTCATTCACTCCACACTTGGTGGTGGTAAGCTACTTTCTGTAGCCACAGCTGCCCTGGGGCAGACTGACGGAAGCAAGGCTGCCAATCTGCGCCATCGGCTCCTCCGACCACCTCCAACACTCACACACACACACTGCACTTTCATACTAGGCAATGTGGGTGAAGTGTCTTGCCTAAGGACACAACAGTTTTTTGCGACTGGCGCCCCCCTCCCAGAGTCTCCCATCCAAGTACTACTGGCCGTGCCTTGCTGAGCTTCTGAGATCTGACGAGATCAGGCTTTGACAAGTGGGTATGGCCACAGAGGGACAGAGGATATAATACTCCCTACAACTGTACAACAACTCAATCTTAAGTAACGGATAACCTTATGCTCCGTCATACATTAATGCACTACTGTTCTTGTCTCCTGTATATAGCGGTGATTTGATATTTTATTTGATATTTTATTACTTATTTTTCTATTTTACTCTGATTTGTACATATACACTTATTATGTTTATTTTTTATAAATATGTCTCATTTGATACTGGTCTCTTGCTATCTTTTTTTGCAGATGGAAACTAGCTATGTAGCTATAACCTGGTGCAGATCATCTTTGTTTTTTGAGCTTAATGTCTCTGTACATTATCCCTTTTCAAATAAAGACTAAACTAAACTAAACTATTCCATCTATTTTTTGTTACTCTCTGTTATATTATGATGAGTGAGCTACTGTACCCAAATAATTTCCCTTGTGGATCAATAAAATTTGTCAAAGTCTAATCTTCAGGGAAACGAGCTGCAAAGAAAACAACGAAACAAAATCAGAATCAGAATCAGAAAGACCTTTATTGCCATTGTCAGGTGAACACAATTCACAAACTTGTCTCGGTGATAAGGTGCGAATATAAAACACAAAATAATAATAATAACTAGAATATAGCTATTATATAGTAAAAAAAAAAAAAACAATCCAAATTTAAAAAAAACACACAAACTTCCAGAAAAACCTGCCTGTGTTAATTCTGGAGATTATTATTCAAAATGAAGGTATTGCATTATATTTGGGACACTTTGGGGCCACTAGAGGAGAAAAGGATGTGAAAGTTTGGGGCCCCTGGTGTAAATAACAGTAAAATGCCACCAGAGGACGCTGTTTGTGTGCGTCAAAGCGCAGGAGGCGCAGAGGTGACGCGTGGTAATGTTTCCGGGTCACGCAGGTCGCGTACAGTGGAGTGAGCGCTTACAAAATGCTGTTACGCGTGAGTATTGCGCTTTTTATCTTTTATTTCCCACTAAACACCCGCAGAAAGCCCGTGTCCACAGGCTGCTCTTCGGGTTTAGCATTTTAGCACGTAGCTCGAGTAGAAATAGCGCCCAGAACCTCATGGGAGAACTGAGCTGTGCATGCTGGGTCATAGCCATAACCTGTGCTAAAACCTGTGTCAAAACCTAAAAAAAAACAAAAAACAAAAAAACTGTTCCATAACCTATCCCAAAACGCGAATTATAACCTGTGCCACAACCTAAAAAACAAAACAAAACTGTGTCATAACCTGTGCCAAAACCTGGGCCATAACTTCTGCCAAAACCTGTGCTATAACCTCTACTATAACCTGTGCTAAAACTTGTGCTAAAACCTGTGTCAAAACCTGAAAAAAACAAAACTGTGTCATAACCTGTGCCAAAACATGTGCCAAAACCTGGAAAAAAGAAAGAAACTGTGCCATAACCTGTGCCAAAACGTGTACTATAACCTGTGCCATAACCTAAAAAAACAAAACTGTGTCATAACCTGTGTCAAAACCTGTGTCATAACCTGTGCCAAAACGTGTACTATAACCTTTGCCATAACCTAAAAAAACAAAACTGTGTCATAACCTGTGTCAAAACCTGTGTCATAACCTGTGCCAAAACGTGTACTATAACCTTTGCCATAACCTGGAAAAAAGAAAGAAACTGTGCCATAACCTGTGCCAAAACGTGTACTATAACCTTTGCCACAACCTAAAAAAACAAAACTGTGTCATAACCTGTGTCAAAACCTGGGCCATAACCTCTACTATAACCTGTGCCATAACCTAAAAACAAAAACAAAACCTGTGCCAAAACCTGTGCCAAAACCTGTGCCAAAACCTGTGCCAAAACCTGTGCCAAAACCTGTGTCAAAACCTGAAAAAAAGAAAGAAACTGTGCCATAACCTGTGCCAAAATGTGTACTATAACCTGTGCCATAACCTAAAAAAGACAAAACTGTGTCATAACCTGTGTCAAAACCTGGGGAAAAAAAGAAAGAAACTGTGCCATAACCTGTGCCAAAACGTGTACTATAACCTTTGCCACAACCTAAAAAAACAAAACTGTGTCATAACCTGTGTCAAAACCTGGGCCATAACCTCTACTATAACCTCTACTATAACCTGTGCCATAACCTAAAAACAAAAACAAAACCTGTGCCAAAACCTGTGCTAAAACCTGTGCCAAAACCTGTGCTAAAACCTGTGTCAAAACCTGAAAAAAAGAAAGAAACTGTGCCATAACCTGTGCCAAAATGTGTACTATAACCTGTGCCATAACCTAAAAAAGACAAAACTGTGTCATAACCTGTGTCAAAACCTGGGGAAAAAAAGAAAGAAACTGTGCCATAACCTATGTCAAAACATGTAGTATAACCTTTGCCACAATCTGTACAATAGCCTGTGCCATAACCTAAAAAACAAAACTGCTAAAACCGAAAAAAAAAAAAACCCCAAAAAAAACCCTGTGCCATAACCGGTACATTCCATATTTCCTTCCTTACCAGTCTTATTAAATAGAGATGTTATAATTTTTGGTGTACTAATTCAAAATAAAAAAAAACAACAACTCGATAGGTCTTGCCAAATTTTTTATTTTAAGTGTCCACTTAACTTTTCTTGTTTAATAAATGAACTTAAATCATACTTTAAATCTCTGAAATATATGAATGGACCTAAAGCTCAAAAAGTGTTTTCCTACAGGTGTGAAATTCCCTTGGACTCCAGGGACTGAATGAACTGAATTAATGCGCTTTTTATTTTATTTATTTTATTATTGTTGTTATTTTATAATATAATGAGTATATGTTCCCTCATTCAGACATATAACTGCTGTTTGTTGTATCTTGTTTATGCGCTCATTTGTGTGTAATTTAAAAAAAAAAAAACCTGTGCCATAATCTAAGCAAAACTCAAGTCATGGCATTTACTTCACAGGATAAACTGACTCTTGTGAGCTTTAAACCATGTTATAATATTATTTCCTCCTCAAAAACGGACCTGGAGTTGTGTTTTCTTTCATCCACATGTTTGAGTAACACTTTATTCTTATTCTGTCTACATCTCCAAAGCTTGTGATGTCATGAAGCGATAGTTTTTACTATTTACTCAACAGAAATGGGCAATAAGTAAGGCTAAAAATCTCCAAATGATTCTGGTGAAGGTGTGTGGAGTTTAAAAACCCAGTGGAACACTTCCTTTATTACCGCATGACGTCACAAGGGGGAACAGAGGAGAACTCACCTGTTTAGCTTGGCCCTTGATTGAATTTGGTTCAATCTGTTTGTTTGTTTTCATTTTGTTCTTTCGTTTGTTTGTTTGTTCGTCTGTGTTTTTTTGTTTTTTTTCCTCTGTTGGCGGCACGGTGGCTGAGTGGCTAGCACTCACGCTTCACAGCAAGAAGGTTCGGGTTGCCCGGCCTTTCTGTGTGGAGTTTACATGTTCTCCCTGTGTCTGGGTGGGTTTCCTCCGGGCACTCCGGTTTCCCCCACCAACCTAAACATGCGCCATAGGTAAATCCTCCAGCTTAGGGCCTGACCAAAGCCTAAATAACAAAATCATGGGGATGGTCCCCGGGTCAAATGTAGAAACAATTTCTCTTGTGTGAGATCAATAAAAGTCAATCTTCAATCTTCTTTGTGTTACATTTTGTATGAAAAGTGCTTTATAATTATTGTTTGATTTATTGATTGAGAACTCAGGCTAAATATGTAGAGTTAAACATGCGTGAATGAAACAAAACGCAACTCCGGGTAAATTCTGACTGGGAAACAACATTATAACATGGATAGAACAGAAGATGGTTTAATTAACTGATAAAAAAAAAGATAAAACTGTACCATTCCTACCAAACAAAGTAGTAATATAAAACATAAAAACCTGCCATAAATACTTTAAAACACTTGCCTGGTCATAGTACTACAGCTTCACACGATCCTATGATGTTGTTCTGAGTAGGGATGTCAACAATTAATCGACTTACGATTAATTGTTAATCAAGAAGTTGGTTGAACAAAATGCATTAATTGTAATTAATCGCTAATCGTGGACACGCGCACCCGGGTGGTCACGAAACAAGGCAACTGCGCTGCGCCAAGCTCGACTCACAGCCGGCCGCAGGCGCCAACGGCACGAGATCGAACCGCGGCAGCCCTAGCCACAAACCAGCCGCACGAAACCAGCAGCGGCACGTGGCGGTTTAATCCTGGTTTAGTCCGGGTCTAGACCTGATCCAGTCCTGGTTTAGTCCAGGCCCAGTCCAGGTTTAGACCTGGTTTAGTTCTGGTCTAGACCTGGTTTAGTCCACATTTAGTCCTGGTCTAGTCTCTTAGCCAATCAGGACACAGAACACAATGTTACACTATAAAAAAAAAAAAAAATTGAAAAAAAACAACAACTGTATTTTGTTATTCAGCATCAATACATTTGTCTGCTTTTTACTAAGGAATAATTAATTGAGGAATATACAATATAATAATACTATGATATATTTTTGACTCAGTGTTATGTTACTATAGCTTATATTCTTAAAGATCCTATTGAAACACTAAAATTCAGGTGAAAAACGCTGCTTATCAATTAATCGTAAGTCGATCGATAAGGTCAATCAACTATCAATTAATGAATTAATCGATAATTTGCATCCCTAGTTCTGAGTATTCTGATGTTTGTTTGTTTGTTTGTTTCCCAGAGGTTGCTGCACGTTGGGGGGGTGGCGGTCCGACACAGCAGGTCCATCCATCACAGTGCAGTCTGGAGGAGTCCGCTCATCCCCATAGTGGTGGAGCAGACGGTGAGCACAGGATTACAGCAGTGTTGAAGAGGTCTAAACAAGGGATAGAGGCTTTTACAGCACTGTCTACCACAAAAAAAAAAAACACTTCAAGGCATTTGGTTGTTGACAGACACATTGCCTTGGGTGAACTTTGAGTTAATTGAGGTGTTGCAGCCATCTCAGGCATACTTAAGAAAAAAACAAAAACAATACAGCGTAACATGAGGAGAGGAGGAGAAACAAAAGAAACAACCCCAGACCCTGCTCCTGTGGGGAGGATAATGTGGGACAAGCACAAAAAAAACACCTCCGCGACATAAGCACAGGGCTCTCAAGGCTCACGCATTGAGAGTGTGACACACGCAATTCGACGTATTCACACGCTCACACGCCACACATGGCATTTCTCACGCTGATTAGTGTTTTTTTTTGTTTTGTTTTGTTTTTGTGCCCAGAAAATCGGTCTGTGTGGCTTAGTTTATGCAGGCTCCGCGCGTTTTCAGCGCCGCCCCCTTCCCCTGCTCCCCCGAGCAGGGGGAACAGGGGGAGGGGGGGATGGCGCGTCTGCTCGCCGTCCCCCGGGCACGTCCTGAGCCTCAGTCCCGGTGCCACGTCTCCTCTGAGACGCACCGACTCCGGTCCCAGTGTCTCCGTCTGTGCGTAACGTGTCCCCCCCGACGGCTTACGCGCGGAATACGCGCGGCCCAGAGCCGAACTGCCCATGGTGAGTCGCGGTGAGACGCGGTGAGACGCGGGCCCGGTGCATTGACCAGACTCTTGCATGAATCCGTTAAAAATGTCCCGCTCCCCCCCGCCCCGCTCCCTCCTCCCCGCCCCTCTCAGCGCGCACTGACAAAGTGCAGTGATGATAAAACAAACTGAGAACCATCAGGTAATAACTTCATTTATAGAACTCTCATTAGTTGCTTTGTAGTTTAAGTTTGCTCTTTAGACAAACAGGGCTCTCAACACGCAATTCAACGTGTTCACACGCTCACACGGCATTTCTCACGCAATTCAAGCGCCAAAAATTGTTCACTCCCCCCCCCCCCTCCTCGGAAATTACAGTCACACGCACGACCCCGCTCAAAACTTGAGAGCCCTGTAAGCACAAAATCAAACCCAGTCCAACATGAAGACTCGACCTTCAGCAGAGGAGGGGGGTGGGTGAAACTGTCATTTCTCTCGCCTCAGTTTAACAGAATTTAGACTTTATTGATTCACTCATTGTGCAGAAATCTGCTGTGTTTTTCAGTCCCCTGTGATATTGTTTATTTTTTCCTTGTAAGCAGCCATATGTTCTGATATAGACAGACCGTGCGTGTCCCTGATTGGCTAATCCACCTGTCAGTCACGTCCATCTGAACTCTGGGATTCACCGGTGACCAGCCTCACGTCTTCATAAAGTACTGGAGAAGTGTGTGTTGTGGATCCCAGGCAATAATAATGCCCTTAGTTTAAAAATGACTGTTCTGTCTGAAGCTCTGTTACTCAAGTTAGACTTTTAGAGAGATAAGATAAGACTTTATTGATCTCACACAGGAGAAATTCACTTGCCACATTAACTCCAGGCAGCTTAGTGCAAAAGAAAATTAGAACAAAACAAAAAAAGTGCATAACATAAATAAGAAAATGTAGAAAAAAATTACACATTTGGACTAGTGGAGTTATACAGTCTGATAGTGGTGGAGATCATTTTATTCAAATAAAACACGTTCATATCTTTTCTGTATGTTCAGAATGCCTTTGTCCCTACAATGTATTTCACAAATGTTTGTCTGAATGTGTTTGTGCAGGGCCGGGGGGAGCGGGCGTATGACATCTACTCCCGTCTGCTCAGAGAGAGGATCATCTGTCTCATGGGCCCTGTGAGTGTTCGAAGTGCACAGCGTAGATCTGTTCAGCTTTTCCACTGACTAAACTGCTAAATTATACCCAATACCAGCCCATGCAGTGGACAGTAAATATACTAAGCACTGACACATACGTTTCCCATACCTTCTGGATCAGATGCATTTCCATGACCCATCTCCATCTGTATTCAAGTTTCTTCTCTCTCCTCAGATCGATGACTCTATAGCCAGTCTGGTGATCGCACAGCTGCTCTTCCTCCAATCTGAGAGCAACAACAAACCCATCCACATGTACATCAACAGCCCAGGTGAGACGATCTTCACTCTGAATCAGGGCTGTCCAAACTCTTACTGGTCCTCAGACCTTCTGAAATGGTTCAGTGGATTATTACTAGTGATGGCGAGATGAAGCCCCACGAAGCACTGAAGCGTTCATCCATTTGCTCGATTCTTGAGCCGATGCTTCAAGGGGCTTCATTTGCTCCACTGCGCCATCAAGTGGCCAAAAAAATTTATAACAGGCAGAGAGTACAATCAACATGATCATCGTGGTTCTGATGGAAAGATTTATATTGAACAAATGAATGATTAAATATTTGAATGTTTGTGATATCAACATAAATTGTGAATTTAACACCTGATTTTTTTGTTGTTTTTAATAAGAAATATATTAGACCGGGGGAAACACTGTTGCCAAATTTGTGTATTTAGTAATATCAGAATCAGAAAGACTTTTATTGCCATTGTCAAGTGAACACAATTCACAAAATTAGGAACTTGTCTCCGTGATAAGGTGCGAACATAAAACACTAAATAATAATACACTAAATAATAATAACTAAAATATATCTGTAATATAGTAAAAAATAAACAATCCAAATAAAAAAAATATTAATAATATTGTTTATGTAATTGTATCGTTTATGTAATTATGTCATTTTTACTATATACCTTATTAGGAGACATCAGCTCAAAATGTTCCCAAACAGGGGACGATCTTTTTTCTTGCTGGCTCCATCGCAAAAAACAAAAAAACAAAAAAAAAGAATGTACCAAACTCGCAATAACCCAAAACCACAAAATGTGAGGGGGAATCCATTGTGTTTCACTGGCCCTTTTGTTTCGAATCACGCGCCAAATCCGCGAACCACTTCCTGAACAAGTCACGTGGTACGGGCGGTTCGTGAGGCTTCGAACATCGAGGGCTTTTAGACAGGTTTGAAGACTGATTTGCCTTACACAAGTTTTGGGATACATGGCGTAAAGCTCATTCCAGTTCTGTTACAGCTCTTTGATGGGATTTATGATTGGCTGTTATAAAAGTGATCACACGTGACAATCAGAGCAGACAGAAAGCGCCTGGTGACATCTCAAACTGTACAAATGACACGGAGGACACCACCACAGCTTGTGCGAACCTTTTGACTCCTCATCATCACTAAGACGACTCTAATGGGCTCTTTGCCTTCAGATCACATTGCACAATGAATAAAAAGGTCCTGTAGCCTTTCGTGTCTTCGTTTCATTTTCTTTGGGAATAAAAGCACAAGTAAAGGCTCTCACCACTCTCATCCTCAGGCTCGTTTTCATAACGACTCCATTCGATCATGTGACTCTTGTGCTGTCCTCTGTGTGTTTCCTAAAAACACAAGTGTGTGGTGTCTCTGTCCTTCATGTGCGTGTGAACACTCTCGAGTGCAGTCATCTGAACAGTTGTCCTCCTGCTGTTGTGCAGGTGGAGTGGTGACCGCGGGCCTAGCCATCTACGACACCATGCAGTACATCCTGAACCCCATCTCCACCTGGTGTGTGGGGCAAGCGGCCAGCATGGGCAGTCTGCTGCTGGCTGCAGGCACCCCGGGCATGAGGCACTCCCTGCCCAACGCACGCATCATGGTGCACCAGCCATCAGGGGGCGCCAGGGTAAGACCGGGGTTGTTTGTTTGGGGGAATTACATTGCATTACAGGGCCTGTTTACAGAACGCTTACGGGTAAAAACGCCAAAATATTTTACCGGAAGTGCCTTTCGTTTAGACGGTGATGGTGTTTTCGGGACTTGAAAACGCAAAAAACTGAAACCGACCTCCCAAAGTGGAAAACTTGAATACGCTCCGCCATAGCGTTTTCGTCCACACTGCCCAAGACGCAAAACTCTGGTCAAATCTGCTGACGTCGCGTACGAGTTTACGTCACATCGGTCCATATATCAGTGTACTTTGTTTGGCAGGACCTTGTTGCACCTTCGTTGCTTTGTAGTCTTAACGTGGTCTGAGGCAATAGTTGTGGGGAAAGGCAAAAAAAAAACAACTGAAGCAATAGTTGAACTTCTTCGTCTGAACACACACATTTTTTTTGCTATCGGTTGCCATGTTTTGTTTTGCTTTTGGCGGCGCAGATGAGAAGAAAGATTCTACGCATGTGCGCGGACATAGTGATAATGTATCACAGCGCCACCTCGCCGCTCGTCATGGGTACCCAATCGAGTTCCACACACATTTGCGTCAGCGTATACATGCAGATTTCCTCCTGAAAACGCCCATCTAAACGGGGAATAAAAAGTGAAGACGCGACGCCACTTTTGCGTCTTCTGTTCAGATCGTCGTCATATAAACGTAGCCACAATCATAATGATGATTTATTCTTAATTACAAAAACACTGGGCATGGTGTTTCATATGTTTGTTATAATCTGAAGTTTTGGTTAGAGGATTATCCAATCAGAAATCATAATGAGCCTCACATTTGTGTTGCCATTTTCAACGCTGAACTCTAGTTTGCCCTGAGCGGTCACTGCCTAAACCCCAGCACCTGCAGCCAATCATGACTCAGTTATTATGGCGTCAGAAAGTATGTTGAAGTGTCAGGATTTTGAAGCGTGGCATGTCCTGTACAGTGACCGCTCCTGTAACATAAACTTGATCTGTGTGTTTAGGGCCAGGCCACAGACATTGCCATCCAGGCCGAGGAGATCCTAAAACTAAAGAGACAGATCAACATCATCTACGCCAAGCAC
Source organism: Paratrypauchen microcephalus (assembly GCA_036785185.1). Taxonomy (NCBI): domain Eukaryota; kingdom Metazoa; phylum Chordata; class Actinopteri; order Gobiiformes; family Gobiidae; genus Paratrypauchen; species Paratrypauchen microcephalus. The sequence goes on along the minus strand of JAVJIX010000022.1, from coordinate 8,865,177 downwards.
ACACAGCAGCCTCTGGAGACCATCGGTGAGACATGGGGCTTTGGATGAAAATGTCTTGATTAGTGATGCACCGATGTGAACATTTTAGCAGATAACGATATTAATGTTGCCGTTATGGCCGATAACTGATATTAGCCGATAGATTAAAAAATAAATTCTGAGATAACATTTTATACAGACTGAAAATCATGCAAAATGAATTATTGAATGTCTTCTTTTATTTTCAAAACGTGTTTTGACTCCATAAAGCTGAACTTATTTTATTCACAAAACCCCTGTGAGAAAGTTTAGATTAAAAAAAAAAACACAAGGATGATAAATCACCATGTCACTCTTAATCTGCATCGCCACATATACTTCAGGTTTGGGGGACATTTTGTGTATTGCCAAGAAAAGGAACTGCAACACATGCGTGAAGAATCCCTCAGTCGTCCAGGTAGAATCCATGATAAAAGGAGAAATTCAATTTGTCAACTGGACAACGTTCATTTGGTCAAACGTTTCGCCGCGAAGCCTCTCGGATGAGCGGCGAAACGTTTTGTCAAATTACAATAAACTTAAACATGGACAGATACAAGATAAACACGTTTTATAACCAAGATCCCTGTACAGCTCGACCTTATTAAGGACGGCTCCCAGTGCTCTGCCTGAAGTGTGATAGAACTTTTATTTTTCAAAGCAAGGTATTTATAGTACTGACAAATATCGGTCGTTAATATTGGCCCAGATTTACATATCAGACTGATACCGATATTAATGCCGATACATTGTGCATCCCTAGTCATGATAATTGTCCACCTGTGTAGTGTATGTGCAGTAACTGTTGTGGTGCTGCTGTTGCAGAGGGCGTGATGGAGAGGGACCGCTACATGAGCCCCATGGAGGCACAGGACTTTGGCCTCATAGACAAAGTGCTCGTGCACCCCCCTCAGGCGGGAGAGGACGAGCCAGAGCTGGTACAGAAGGAGCCCCCTCAGACCCCCGCCTCTCCCCCCTCAGAGACCCCCACAGCAGAGCTGAGCCCGAGTGGAGCCAACCCCCCCTCCTCGTACAAACCAGAGCCCTGACACGCAGCAGCGGACACTTTCCACACAACTGAAGTAAACTGTGCCCCAGTGTCACACAAACAAATGTGTGAATGATTGTGATGAACTAGGTCAGCCACATGTTTTAGTCCTCTTTCATTCGAAAAAAGATTTGAAATATTAATCCAAAAACATTTATTTATACTAAAATTAATAAAAAATTGATGTTGGGACCAGATGTGTCACATGACTTGTACCAAAATCAGACGGACATTCACCGGTCAGTCTAAAGTCGACTTCCCCGTGGCAGAACCGACAGGGTGAGTGCTTACCCCCTCTCACACCACCAGAGGTTCAGTGCCTGGGTTCTGTGGGGCCTTTCTGAATGGAGTTTGAGTTTTGTATCTGTAGGTTTCCTCCTGGTACTACTTCATCAACAAAGTAGGGCGGCTACTAACAGATTAATCACTATTAACAAAATAATTATCAGTTATTCCTTTGATTAATCGATTAGTTGTTTAGATTGCATAACACCTGAATTTGATGTTGTACATTTGACCCAGAGGAAGCCAAAGTGGAGCCTGGTGGAGGAGATTTACAAAGTGTTTTAATCAAAAACAAATGTTACACATTTTACCTCTGAGTCATAAAACCTTTGTACAAAAATACGGTTGGAGACTGTGTAGACCAGATACTCAACTAGTTTTAGAATGGAATCTTTTCAGTTGACAAGCTGTAATTAAACTATTGTTTCGAGCACAGGGCACATCATTTACATCACAACATTTAAAAGGAGAATTAACATTTTTTACAATCTGAGCCTTATTTCGGTAATAAAACAAGTTGTTTTACTCACCCATAGCACTTTGGTGTCATTTGGAGCATTTCCGGAGATGTTTTAGTTTAGCGATCTCCGTAACGTGAGTTCTCGGGGCACATGTTTGTGGTCTCCAAATAACACAAACTTTAGCAATTTTCAAATCATAGAAGCTCAATTTCTTAGTCTACACATTTGTTTGAGTCAAAAGTGGCCTGTAATCCCAGATTTATCCATAGTTTCGAGTAGATGAGGAGGGCGGTGCGCATGTGCGGAGTCACATCTTATTTCGCTCTCAGCTCTCGGGACCCAAACATGAAACGCAAAACTGTAAATTATGGATAAATCTGGGATTACAGGCCACTTTTGACTCAAACGAAAGTGTAGACTAAGACATTGAGCTTCTATGATTTGAAAAGTGCTAAAGTTTGTGTTATTTTGGTGACTGCAGCGCTGCGCCCCGACCACTCACATTACGGAAATGCTCCATTATGACACCAAAGTGCTATGGGTGAGTAAAACGACTTGTTTTATTACCGAAATAAGGCTCAGATTGTAAAAAAAACGTTAATTCTCCTTTAAGAGATGAGGGATAATGGTAAAATTACTATCACAGAATTGTTATAGAACCTAGTCACTAATGGAAACTTGTAAAATGTTGCGATAGAGCTATTAAGAACTGTATTATTGCAATATTTTAACACTATTCTGACTCCGTTTTAATGTAAAAATAAAAAAACAGACTAAATCAAGGTAAATTTGGGACGCAAGTCATTAAATCATTATCAGCTTTTTCTACCATTGCTTTTAAAAACTGCTCTTTTGTCAGACAGTGAACCTAGAAGTCATCGCCGTATAGAATACACTTCGATATCGATTATCACAGCGGTTTATATTACAAAAAGCAAAGTAGTCAAACATTTGCGGTTGGTATGGTCGCGTAATTGTCAGATTTGATTTGCCAAACCAACAATTCTGTTTTATTTTTACTGCACCACAACTCGAATACAAAATGTAGAAAATATTTATTTAGAAAAACGGTCATCAATAGCAGCCACACAGTGTTAACAGATGACAGCATTTATTTTAACATTAAAATGTACTTAACAAAACCTGTACAAAAATATAAATCATATTAAAACACTGCTATACCAACGATGAGCTAGTGCAAAATGGTACAAAGCAGCTTGGGACAGACGGTGATTCAAACTTTCCCCAAGATTAATCAAACATCAATAACAAGTTTAAATCCTGTGTTTAAATATCGGCGGGTGCTAGATAGTACGCTTCGGAGGGACGGCTGACTGATTAACAATTTATAACTTTTTTAAATGTCTAAAGGAAAACCACCTGCTTCTCTGCGGATATTGCTGGGAATGTAACTCGGCCTGATGGCGTCGATTGCTCGTCTACGTAGAGATAAGTTTCATGCCATACTGTGGAACATTCAAAAACATCTCCATTGAAACAAGCGTTCACTAGAAAAGCTCCCTAGCGCACCTTTGAGGGTAGGTTTAACAGTTAAGATTAGAACATTTCAATTAAAAAAAAAAACTAAAGCAGTCCAAAATAACAGTTTTAAAGCCGGTTCATAGCAACAAGTACACAAATAACCACGGCAACATGCTCACCTCTGTCCCTCTGGAAACTACCCTTTCGCGCCAGCCTTAAAAGAAGTAATGCTGGGTTAGTGACAGTGCCGGGGGGGGGGGGGTCACATGATGGAGCAGGTCTTGGGGGAGGCGGTCCAGCGTAGCCAGCTCAGTTTGTTGTCGGTGAACGGGGGATACCTGAGGCCGTTCAGGCGCTCCAGGGCCCAGCCGCGCAGCATCACCGCCTTCTTGTGGCTGAACGTCTCGAAGCCCCAGTGCCCGTGGTAGTTCCCAAAGCCGCTGGCGCCTACAGGAGACGAAGAGTACATGCTGAAATATACACCATCTAGTGCAGGGGTCGGCAACCCGCGGCTCCGGAGCCTCTTTGATCCCTCTGATGCGGCTCAGTACAGCGGTTCCTCGTTTATCACGGGGGTTACGTTCTAAAAATAATCCACGACAAGCGAAATCTGCGAAGTCGTCAGCTTTATATTTTATAATTATTCTCCATGTTTTAAGGCTGTAAACGCCTCACCACACACATTCTACACTTTTCTCACACTGGAATTAACGTTTTCTCACATTTCTCTCTTGTTTAAACACTCAAACGTTTGTAGATTTTCAACAAAAAAGCACAGTATTAGAGAACGAAACCAAAGTGTATTTCGTGTGTATTTCACAGTTCTTATGACCGAGCCTCTTCGTCCTGGCGCCGCTTCGCTGTGGCGGGTTTTGTCGGGGAGAAAACTTGCAAAAATACACTTCAGAGTCACACTGCGATCGAACATTTATATAAATCTGGCAAACTGAACACATTCTGTACAGGACACACGGAGGAGAATGACTGACGAATTGGCAAAGGTCTACAGTCCTTTAGCCAATCAGGACGCAGAAATGCGCGTTGATACACTATTAAAAAAAAAAATTTGGAATAAAAAAAATCTGCGAAACACCGAGGCCACGAAAAGTGAACCACGATATAGCAAGGGACAACTGTATTTAATTAAAATGTATTTTATTTTAGTTCATTCATTTTCAAAATGTAATTCTATGGCACAAAGGGAAAAAAGGCATTATATGCAGTGTTATTTCATTTTAAATTTCAAAAGGGTTTTGTGGCTCTCAGTGTTTTCTTTACGGTGTGAAACGGGTCCAAGTGGCTCTTTGAGTGGTAAAGGTTGCCGACCCCTGATCTAGTGCTCCGATTCTCTTAGGTATGGGGAACTTTCATGCCAATAGTCCAAGTCCATAGCGCATCTATTCAAGGTCTAATTTAGGGCAAAACTACATCTAAAATAAAAATACACTATTGCTAAAGGTAGTTCTTCAAATCATTAATTAAGACAATTAATGATTTGAGTCATCTACCTGGACGACTGAGGAATTCTTCACGCATTTTAAGACAATTAACTTAACGTCTTTGCCAAACTAATTTAATATTCCGACTGAAATTGAGTCACAAACTGTATAATTCATATTTATGAAGCTGTTCTGGAAAACTTATGATTGGAGTGTACAAGAGCGTCACCATCTTAACTTATCCTAAAAAACCTGAATAAAGTTCCTTCCCCCAGCCCTCTGCAGTGGTCCACGTACCCACTCCTCCAAAAGGCAGACCGGGCAGGGTCATGTGGATGATGCCATCATTGGAGCAGAACGCTCCACTGCTGGTCTTCTCCAGGACTGTGTTGACCACCTGCAGCACAAACGCACAATAAGAACATTAAGAGGGATAGTGCTTTTTTTAAATGTGAATCTGTACGGCGTCCCCTTCAGCAGTGTCGTCCATTAACACCGACTTACCCCTGACTGTGTCCTGTGAGCCGAGTCCTGCCCCGGTTCTGGAGCTTACGAAAATAGTTCTGGCAAGTTATCGGGGACAGTTAAAGGTCCCATGGCATGAAATTTTCACTTTCTGAGGTTTTTGAACGTTAATGTGAGCTCCCCTACCCTGTTTAGGCCCCCCCCATGGCTAAAAGTTGCGAAATGTCTAAACTGAGCATTTGCAGTCCTTTTCTGCGTTAGAAAAAAATACAGCTCAAACGGGCGATTCTCAACAAGGCACCTTATTGACGTCAGCTCGAAAAATGCAGTTCCACCCCCGTCTGTCTGTACTCAGCGTCTCTGTACATCCCGCCCAGAGAGTTTGGACCGCGAATGCGCTAGGCAATGCGAAATGAGTTTTTTTATTTGCCTGGAGGCACGTCCGTGTGTTTCTATGCTCGGAAGTCCTTTATCTGAGCCTCTGGACCTTTGAAACAGCAGTGGTTTAATTTTATTTTCTGTGGAAATGTGTTTATTTTTCAATGGAACGCTTCTCATCTCTTCTCCGCGGAAATGGATCAGCTGAGAGCGGAGAGTTTGGCCACGCCCCCACCCTCTACTATAGGCCATCTCTGTCCTCCTCATTTGCATTCAAGCAACAACGCCCATAATGGAGTGTTCAGAGAGAGAAAAATTACTCTCTCATCTTATCTCTGTTTCTCATGCACTGAGTGTTGATTTTGAAGAAGGATTCATTTACAGTATTAGGGAACCATTAAGGAGCCATATAAAAGCATCAAGAAGTACCATGTCATGGGACCTTTAATGGATGTTTACAAGTGAACAGGCTAATAATAATAATAATAATAATAATAATAATAATAATAATAATAATAATAGGTGCGCAGTGATACAAATAGACATAAAATAGCACCAAGCGATTCTGACTGCTGAATTTTCTGTTTGTGACGCAAATATACGAGGGTCATTCAAAAAGTTCTAAGCCAAATTAAAAAACTACTTTATTTTTGAAAATAACAAAATTATTTTTCTACATAACATCCAACTAAGTCAATACACTTTTCCACCGAAAAATTCCTTCTCGATAGAATTCTGGAGCTCGTCTAGTCAACCAGGTCACAACCTCCCTCTTCATTCAAGTATGGACTGAAATCTTGTTCCTTTTAAATGTTCCTTCAACTTTGGAAATAGGGGAAAAAAAACATCCATAAACATTGTGCAACGCTTCAATAATTTCTTTAGGTTTTCATTGAAGTTTTGTTAGAAATGTAATGTTTGCTCGGACTTCAGATTGGCTCATTTTGGAGGGTCAAAAAAGTGGGTTGTGCAATATGTAACGCAACTCTTAGAATAACAAAGCCAGAATGCCGAAACTTGTCAAATGTGTTTATAAGTCATCAGTGGTACGATTCAAGGTCATTTTGTTGAACTAGTTTGACTCATTTTGAATTTATGGCATTTGTCTTAGAACTTTTTGAATGGCCCTCTTATTACTTTTTGGACAAATATTGTTTTGAGAATAAAAACGAGCTTTATTAAATGTCCCCGGAACTACTTTCGTGAGCTCCAGAACCGAGCAGGACTCGGCTCACAGGATACGGTCAGGGGTAAGTCGGTGTTAATGGACGACACTGCTGAAGGGGACGCCGTACAGATTCACATTTAAAAAAAAACGAACTATCCCTTTAACAGCACATAACTCAATGTGTTCTGATGGAGCGCTGGCTCTGTCCACTTACACTGGACTCATCAGAGAAGACGTAGAGGGCCAGGGGCTTCTCCCGTCTGTTCATGAAGGCTATGGCCTCGTCCACAGAGCTCACGGTGAGGAGGGGCAGCAGGGGCCCGAAGATCTCCTCCTGCATCAGGGCGTCGTCCTCGGACACGTCCACCAGCACAGTGGGGGCTGCAGAGGGACAGAGGAGAGGGTTAGTCCGAGGGGTTCAGGTCTGTGTCAGAACACCGGCACTCGGCTGAAGGGAGCTCCTGGCTGGCCTATATGGCCGTCTGTCACCTCCTTGTTTCTATGGAGACATCATTGCTCTGTCTGGAATGTTCCACAGTATGACATTAAACAGCTCTACCTTAGATTCATTAAATTACAGGTACAGGTGTACTTTTGAGCTACAAAAACAAGACATTCTAACTCTGATTTGACCTGTAACTTGGTCAAGATAAAAAGGTTTAATACAGGAGTGTCCAACTCATTTTGGTCCGGGGGCCGTATCCAAACTACTCTGATCCCAAAGGGGCCGGATCAGAAACAGAAACAACCTGAAACTTTGAGAAAAATGCAATTTCAACACAATGTTTTAACAGTAACTTGTTTGCATTTCACAGAATTTAGTCATGGTTTATACTACAAATTTCTCTGATCTGGCCAAGATTTTAAAACTTCTATCAGGTTATTCATCTTGTTTGCAGACTTATTTATTTACTAGACCAGAGACTGCTTCATTCTTGTCTAGAGGGAGTTTATTTTAAGATAACTTGACAAGTAAAATGATCTTGCTGTATGGACAGATAATTTCACTACTTTTAAGTCATTGTTGCAGTGCAGTCTTCATTTGTGCTGCTCTGGTGGGAGGGGCCACGCACAGAGGGACCGGAGACGCTGCTATGCTAAACTGTGCAGAAAATTACCAATATTTTAATAGAAAATTTAAATATAATTAAAATATTTTAATAGAAAATCAGCCGAGGGCCAGATTAAAGGTCTTGGAGGGCCGGATCTGGTCCCCGGGCCGCATGTTTGACACCCCATTTGACGGACCCTCCTCCAGTTGTGAGGTTGCGCACCTTTAATGCACATACATGCACACATATAACCCACCGATGTACTTGTCGGCCTCGTCACTCTCCCCTCCCAGCACCACTCGGCCTTTGCTCTTCTCCAGCAGCCCCATGAGCCTGGTCCAGTGTTTGGGGGTGATGATGCGGGCCATGTCGGGGCTCTTCTGGGGCTCCGTGCCGTAGAAGTCGAGGAGGACCTGTTTGAGAGCGGGCACCAGGGCGTCCCTCGTCTCCTCCGTGCACAGGACGTAGTCTGGGGCCACGCAGCTCTGGCCCACGTTGAAGAACTTGGCCCAGGCCAGTCTGCGCGCGGCCGCCACCGCGTCCACCCGGTGGTGGATGAAGCACGGGCACTTCCCTCCCAGCTCCAGGGTGACGGGGGTGAGGTGATGGGCGGCCGCCTGGAGGATACTACGGCCCACCGCCTGAGAGCCTGTGGGACAGAGGTGAAGGGCTCAGATCAGGGCAGATTTTTTAAATTTTAGACATTGTATTGTTAATTTTAAAGAATATACCCGTTTATTACTGGCAGGAGAGGGAATTACCACAGTGCAAACAAACTAAACTAGCAATCAATGAACATGTCTGTTAATGTAAGCACAATATGACACAAATCTTCAGGTACATTAGTTTAATGCCATACTACGGAACCTTTCCATGGAGCACAAACAAGTGGAGGTCTCCCCACTAGAAGTGTTTTTTTTTTTTTTTTTGTATAGCGGACAGTGCAAGTTGACCAACAGTAACAGTATAACATGAACATTTTTCTGACAGATAAACTTTAGTGTTAATTAGACTAGCTTTGACACTTAAATGACACTGACACTGCTGCTTAAAGAAAAGTAACGTTTTTTTTACAATCTGAGCCTTATTTCGGTAATAAAACAAGTTGTTTTACTCACCCATAGCACTTTGGTGTCATATGGAGCACTTCCGGAGATTTGCGGTTAGCCTAGCGCGACTTCTAGCCATAGCTCGGGGCATATAATATATTCCCCGAGCATGTAATATGCCCCGTGCGGGCTCCAAATAACACAAACTTTAGCACTTTTCAAATCATAGAAGCTCGATGTCTTAGTCTACGATTTCGTTTGAGTCAAAAGTGGCCTGTAATCCGAGATTTAACCATAGTTTACAGCTTTGCGTTTCATGTTTGGGTCCCGGGAGCTGAGAGCACACTCCGCACATGCGCACTGGCGTCCTCATCTACTCGAAACTATGGCTAAATCTGGGATTACAGGCCACTTTTGACTCAAACGTAATCGTAGACTAAGACATCGAGCTTCTATGATTTGAAAAGTGCTAAAGTTTGTGTTATTTGGAGACCGCAAGCATGTGCCCCGAGAACTCGCGTTACGGAGATCGCTAATCTAAAACATCTCTGGAAGTGCTCCAAATGACACCAAAGTGCTATGGGTGAGTAAAACAACTTGTTTTATTACTGAAATAAGGCTCAGATTGTAAAAAACGTTGCTTTTCCTTTAAATGACACTGCTGCTTAAAAGACACCATTTAAGCTTTATTCCGCTACACATTGTGTGTTTTACCCATTTGTATAATATAAAAGTTTACTGTACTTTGGCTACAGGTATATGTGATGTTTTAGTCATGGTGTTTATTGTCTTGTTTATCACATGTTTTATGTTCACTGTGGGCCTAGGGGGCGCTGCAATTTCATATCCTGCATGTGCAACCTGTACACATGAGCAGTGTCTCAATTCTCAGAGTGCACAGTTGGGAGCGTGGTTTTAAGGGGGCTCAGACTGCAGTCAGGACTGTGCATACTTGCGCAGCCCTGAGTGCACTCCGCGGACCGCATGGGCGTCTGCGAAATGCGACAGGTCTCGCAACTACCAGATGCGGCCGCCGCATCTGGTAGTTGCGAGACTCCATTTTCTCCCGTAGAAGAAGTAGCGCGCGGTGCATGCTGGGATATACAAGTGCGGGAAGTGTGCTTTTTCACGCAGTTGGTCCACGCCCCGATTTCCATGGAAACGACTGCGGTCTGGGATAAAAAAGAAATGGGACAGCAGTCGCCGCGCCGGATGTGACGTACATGCCCTTAAAACCACGCTCCCAACTGTGCACTCTGAGAATTGAGACGCGACTATGGTTTTTGACAATAAAGCCTTTGACTCTTGAAAAATGTATTAATGTTGTCAAAAGTATTGAAAATCAGATACCCATTCACAGGACAGAAATGAACCTTTCCTGAATGTCTTTAGAATTATTTTGAGCTGTAGTAGAACAAGAAGAGCCGCACACAGACTAGTATACGCCCATGGACCACTGAGGGATTACACAGATATAAGGACACATGGGAACAGAAAAGAGTTACTACCATTTAGTGTTGAAAATCACATTCTGTTGTCTAAATAGAGTGTTTTTTTATTATCATTGTGGTATCAGAATTGGTGAGTATCAAGTCTATTCCTTGGTATCGAAATTGAGTTTTTAGAATCTGTATTATAGTGGCTCTTCACAACAGCCATCACAGCTCAGTCTATTTCGGTGATTTGATAGGCAATCGAAATTTCCCCATAAATAATTTTGGCCCTTCAGTCGTGTGCGTGGTCACCTGTGTAGAAGATGTGGTCGAATCTATTACTTAGCAGAGCTTTGGTCTCCTCTGCCCCTCCACACACCACAGCGAAACAGTCCTAAAAAAAACACAATGAAAATCCGGTTTCATCTCAGTCTGTAATTGGCTCCATTCGCGATTACCGGAAGACATTTGGAAACATGCGAATGACGACTTCCGGTGGAGTTACCGACTCTGGGCATGTGATAAAACCGTGGACTCAGCAGCAGCAGCAGCGTTCAAAGCTTTCCACGGGGGATGAGCCTCTAATCGCGTCTTCGATGTCATTTACAGACAGCCAAGTTGGAGCTGTTGGTCTGCCGAACATAACGGAACGCTACAATCTTTTTTTGAAATCAAGTTTAACAAATTACATATAATAATACACAAATTAATAGGAAACTTAAAGAATATAATAATATCTAGATGAAGAAAACTGGTCCATTTTCTCAGGCCTGGACTGGTAATCGGGCATACCGGGCATTTTCCCGGTGGGCCGACAGTCCTAGGGGCCGATGCCGTTTTTAGTTATTTATTTTTTTACTTAGAGACCGGCCCACAATTTAGAGGAGGTGTCCCATTGGTCCAACAGTGGAGTAAACCAATCAGGATATAGAAGCTTACGAGAGCTGCCCCACCCCTTTCATTTATTTGCTCATTGCTCATTGATCACGATGTCCAATTCTGATAAAACGGCTTCGAATTTAGGCTGTGGTGGAAAAAAGAATGAAAATTAATCATTAATGGTCAAACATAGGTCATTAATGGGTTGTGTTTACGTGACAGAATGTTCCGTGTAGAATCACTGTAGTTTAAAGGTGAACTGCGTAACTTATCTGGTGGAGGGGTCCGCTACCAGGCCTGGACTGGCAATCGGGCATACCGGGCATTTTCCTGGTGGGCCGACAGTCCTAGGGGCTGATGCTGTTGTTTTTTTTTACTTAGAGACCGGCCTATTGGTCCATCTTCAATATAGACAGTGGACTAAACCAATCAGGATATAGAAGCTTACGAGAGCGGTCCCGCCCCTTTCTCTGCGCTGATCCCCGCCAGTTTCAGTGTTGAGCGTGGAAACATGGAGACGCGGCAGAAAGGGGGTGTGGAGAAGTTATGGGCTAAAAGATTAAAAAATCTCACTATAGAGATTTAGCTGCAAAATAAATAACAGTTCTAAAATAACAGACATATTCTCTGGAGGGGCTGGAGCCTCCACGTCCTCTGCAGCCCAGGCTGAAGGTGGACAGGGAGACCGAGGGAACCCAAGGAAAACCGAGAGAACCCGAGGGAACCCGAGGGACAGAGTGACCAGGGAAGTGTCGCACAGGCACAGCAGGTCAGGAGGTAGTAATGTGAGGATAATACTGGGACTTTCAGGTGATGGACAGGCATGAAAATCGCTCACCTTTCAGCGAAATTCACAGTTTGAACCCAAGCAGGTGACCTACGTGAATCGTGTAGATTCGATGAGAACGTTTTTTTTTGTGTGTGTTCAAGATGCATTTTAAATAAACCATTGAATGTGTAGTTACTGTGAGTTTGCTCGTGGTTTTTAGGAACTGGGATTTTTCCTTTAAATGTTGCGCCCTGGTTTCCCCTCGGCCAAGACGTAACAATAGTAAAATACTTCACTTCGAGGAACACAAACATAATTTAGTTCCTTGTGCTCCACTAATTATGAGGGGCCGGTCTAAGCCAAAAATGCCAGGGGTGTTTTTTTGTCCCAGTCCAGCCCTGGTCAGAATTATTATCACTAAAAGAGTCCAAAGGAGGTCGTCATCCGCATGTTTCCAAACGTCGTCCGGTTTTGTGACGCGAGCACGAACAGAGCCCGTCGTGTCAAAGGTGAACAGTGTTTTTTTGCTTTTACCGGAGACAGATATTTAGGTACAAGTTCAGCGATCACAGCCTCCACCGCAGAGCTCACTTCTGACGGTTTGATGACCACGCAGTTTCCTGCACCAAAACACAGGAATTAGAACCAGAAGCAGCTGACTCAGGAGACACGCAACAGAAACACGAAGAATGAGGAAGAAAGAAAAAAAAAATCTGGTTTCTATTCGAGGAGGAATCTTAAATCATTTTAAGATTCCTCCTGTGGTAAATTGTCAGCAGGTGCACATCTTTTAAAAGAGTCGGCATCCATTTTGCTGATGACTGACAAGTAAAGTGTAAATGACACAATATGAAATGTGTTTGATTTTCAATTCAGTTTTTAAATGAAGACTCAACTGAAAAACATGTCATGTAAAATAAAAGTAGAAAGGATTTTAAGTTATTTTTGAAGTGCACTTTGTAGACAGTTTCCAAAGTGCTGCACATAATCAAAATGGAAGAACAAATAAATCCTGTCTCCTCATCTACTTTTTCACTCCTCTCCCACTCATCCCCTCTTCCTTTCCTTCTCCCTCTTCCTCTCCCTTTCCCGGTCTTCTTTCTGAGCCTCTTCCTCCTTCTGACTCCTCTTCTTCTTCATTCTTGGACTCATTTTCTTCCTACTTCTCAGACTCATTTTCTTCCTACTTCTCAGACTCATTTTCTTCCTCCTCTTCTTCCTTCCGAGTCTGACTCTTCTTCCTTCCGAGTCTGACTCTTCTTCCTTCCGAGTCTGACTCTTCTTCCTTCCGAGTCTGACTCTTCTTCCTTCCGAGTCTGACTCTTCTTCCTTCCGCCTCTTCTTCCTTCCGCCTCTTCTTCCTTCCGCCTCTTCTTCCTTCCGCCTCTTCTTCCTTCTGCCTCTTCTTCCTTCTGCCTCTTCTTCCTTCTGCCTCCTCTTCTTCCTTCTGACTCCTCTTCTTCCTGACGACTCTTCTTCCTGACGACTCTTCCTTCTCTGACTCTCCCTTCTTCTGACTCCTTTTCTTCCTTCAGCCCCTCTCCAACTCCCTCCCCTTCTCCCCCTCTCTCTTCCTCCCTCTCCGTCTCTCATCCTCTCTCTAACCTCCTTTCCATAAACCAAAATGAAAAGAGAAAATTGTAAATTCCCAAACCCCTTACCGGCAGCTATAGCGCCCACTAGTGGCAGGAGCAGCAGGTGTATGGGGTAGTTCCACGGCCCGATGATGAGCACCACCCCTAAAGGCTCCCTGCGTACGTAGCACTCGTCTACCTTTGTGGCCTGGAGAAAGAACAGAACGCCACAGACAAACGCTGACTATTCTTGTGTTTTATAACGTAAAAAGGTCAAAGTAAAAGTAAAAGGAGCTCACCAGTGTTTTGGTGACGTACTCGTTCTGCAGCCAGCCCCTCAGGTTGGACAGGGCAAAGTGCAGCTCATTGATCACGATCTCCAATTCTGATAAAACGGCTTCGAATTTAGGCTGTGGTGGAAAAAAGAATGTAAATGAATCACATAAAGTCACCTGAATAGAAAAATAGGTCATTAATGGGTTGTGTTTACGTGACAGAATGGTCCGTGTAGAATCACTGTAGCTTAAAGGTGAACTGTGTAACTTATCTTGTGGAGGGGTCCGCTACCAGGCCTGGACTGGTAATCGGGCATACCGGGCATTTTCCTGGTGGGCTGACAGTCCTAGGGGCTGATGCTGTTTTTTTTGTTTTTTTTTAAATTAGAGACTGTCCCATTGGTCCATCTTCAATACAGACAGTGGACTAAACCAATCAGGATATAGAACAGTGGTTCTTAACCTTATTGGAGGTACTGAACCCCGACAGGTTCATATGCACATTCACCGAACCCTTCTATATTGAAAAATAAAATCTTATCTTTTTTTTTTCCTTCCAAATTCAAGACATAGGCATATGTTTTACTGGTGCACAAAATGAACCGGGCATTAACATCATTGTGTTCAAAGAACAATGCACAATGCACCAGCCCCCATGAATCCTCCCACGGGTGGTGGGTCCACAGGAGGACGGCTCACGTCACAACAGCCTTGATGTATCTTCTGCCATGGGGGCTACCAGTGTCCACAGACACTGGGGGGGCAAGGTGGGGTTAAGCGTCTTGCCCAAGGAAACAACGGCAGCACTCATCTGTGGGAGCTGGGATCACACACGGTCAACCCGTCGGTGCATTGTGTTCTGGGCAGCAGAACACTGCTTGGACTGCTGCCCCCGCGACCCAGAAAATGGAAAAGCGGAAGATGATGAATGACTGAATGAATGTTCAAAGAACAAAACCAATACAATGGATGAATTCCCAACAAATGACAGACCTTTTCACAAAGACATGACCTTTTTTAACACTACCACACTGAAATGGTTTGAATTTTTAACCTTGTGTATTCCAATAATGAACTTATTGTATTTATGCTATTTATTATTTTTAATATTTTAACACACACACTCATCACCTAATTTCCATCAGGCTACAATAATAATGAATATTTACTGCAAATCAGTGTGACTTCTTCTCACGAATCCTACGAGTCGGTGCGTGTCTTGACCTCCGCTGAACCCCTGAGACTGACTCACCGAACCCTTAGGGTTCGACCGAACCCAGGTTAAGAACCACTGACATAGAAGCTTACGAGAGCGGTCCCACCCCTTTCTCTGCACTGATCCCCACCAGTTTCAGTGTGCAGCGGCAGAAAGAAGGTGTGGAGAAGTTACAAGTGCAAAATGTTCTAAAATAACAGACATATTCTCTGGAGGGGCTGGAGCCTCCACGTCCTCTGCAGCCCAGGCTGAAGGTGGACAGGGAACCCGAGGGACAGAGTGACCAGGGAAGTGTCGCACAGGCACAGCAGGTAAGTAGGTAATAATGTTAGGATAATATCGGGACTTTTAGGTGATGGACAGGCATGAAAATCGCTCACCTTTCGGCGAAATTTGCAGTTTTGAAGCAAAACAAGTGACCTATGCGAACTGTGTAGATTCGATGAAAAAGGTACAGTATGTGCAAGATGCATTTTAAATAAACTGTTGAATGTGTAATTACTGCGACTTTGCTGGTGGTTTTTGGGAGCTGGGATTTTTCCTTTAAATGTTGCGCCCTGGTTTCCCCTCAGCCAAGACGTAACAATAGTAAAACAAACATAAATTAGTCCGTTGTGCTCCGCTAATTATGTGGGGCCGGTCTAAGCCAAAAATAACCTTGTCCGCTACTCGTTTCCATGGTAGGGTGGCCAGATTTTCAAAATTAAAAACTGGGACACCACTGAATTGAGATGGTTGGCAATAATACATTTGTGAAACGAGTGCGCAATTAAAGAAAACTGTTGCACTCTGCCCTTTCATGACTAACATTTGAGACTTTATCGTCACATTTTCTTTGCGTTTTGGTGATTTTTTAAGCAGCTTTTATGCATTTTACCTAAACAAATGCCTCTTTACTGTTGGCTGATAACAAATTAGCCAAAAATAGGGACGTCTGTGAGATTTCTTGTATAAAACTGGGACAAATCACTGGTTTTGGATGAAACCGCCGGGACAGGGGACACAGGGCTCAAAACTGGGACTGTCTGGTCACCCTGCTCCATGGAGATATTATTATTGCTTCACCTGGAATGTTCCATGGTATGACTTTAAACGTCTCCATGTAGCATTTATTCATTAGGGGTGTTTCTGTTGCTCAAAAACACAATAATTATTGTAATGTAACGTAGCTGCTTGTCTCTCTCGTGATAGATTTAATAGGTTTAATCTATACTACGGAACATTCTGGACAAAGCAACAACATTTCCATGGAGACAAGCGTTTCCATAGGCAGGCGCTAAGCGTGGAAAGTGAGGAAGAACTTTGAACCACTGCAAACCGTTTTCATATGAACTAGATCGGTTTTTCACATTTTTAACACCGTAAAAATCGGGTACAGAGACTTGAAATTAGGGATGCACGATATATCGGCATTAACATCGGTATCGGCTGATATTGCCAAAAAAGAAGTGTGCGCGCGGACACGTGCGCTCATCGTGCATCCACGGTCCCGAGGGCACGCAGTTCAAGCACATCAAACCTCGACATGAACGAACGCAAGAGCCGCACGAAACCAGGCAAAGAGCCACACACTGGTTTAATCCTGGTTTAGACCTGCTCTAGTCCTGGTTTAGTCCAGGTTTAGTCCTGGTCCAGTCCTGGTTTAGTCCAGGTTTAGTCCTGGTCCAGTCCTGGTTTAGTCCAGGTTAAGTCCTGGTCCAGTCCTGGTTTAGTCCAGGTTTAGTCCTGGTCCAGTCCTGGTCCAGTCCAGGTTTAGTCCTGGTCCAGTCTAGGTTTAGTCCTGGTCCAGTCCAGGTTTAGGCCTCGTTTAGACCTGGTTTAGCCCGCGTTTAGTCCTGGTCTAGTTCCAGTCCAGTCCCCCCCGCGTCCCCCATCTATAACATCAATCGGCAAAGGTCCCTTAGCCAATCAGGATGCAGAACACAATGTCACACTATATTAAAAAAAAAAAAAAGGAGTCAAAACACGTTTTGAAAATAAAAGACGACATTTAAAAATTAATTTTGTATGATTTTCAGTCTGTATAAAATGTTATCTCCGAATTAAAATAAATAAATATTGGTATCGCTAATATCGGTATCGGCCGACAACAACAACAACAACAACAACAACAGTAATATCGGTATCGGCACGGTGGCTGAGCGGCTAACACTCACGCTTCACAGCTAGAAGGTTCCGGGTTTGATCCCCGTCTCGCCCGAGCCTTTCTGTGTGTGTTCTGTGTGGAGTTTGCATGCATGGTCTGGGTTAGATCCCCGGGTCGCCTGAGCCTTTCTGTGTGGAGTTTGCATGTTCTCCCCGTGTCTGGGTGGGTTTCCTCCGGGCACTCCGGTTTCCCCCATCAATCCAAAACATGCTCCAGGTAAAATCCTCCAGCTTAGGTCCTGACCAAGCCGAGCAATAAGATCATGGAGATGGGTCCCCGGGCGCCTGAAAGACAAGCTGCCCACTGCTCCTGAAGGATGGGTCAAATGCAGAGAAATAATTTCCCTACGGGGATGAATAAAGTCTGTCTTCTTCTTCTTCTTCTAAAATTTTCACATTGGTGCATCTCTACTTGAAATGTTTACATCTAATTATTGTGCCTATCGTGAAACCAAAATCCTCTCATTCAGTACAAATAAACAAAAGTGATTTTCTTTCACAGTCGCTTCAGAAAGTGGAGCCAGATGTGACTGACGCCAGCTGAAGGGACTTTAAACCATAAGCTCAATATGACAGGTTTCTTGAGCCACTCCAAAACAAATAATTATAACGGTGCAGCATTTGTGCATCAGAAGTTTGTAGATTTCTTTCAAAAATGCGTTTCTGAACACAGCGTTTGTATCGACGTGTGCTATAGCGGGGCTAAATGAAAGCGCCAATGGGAAACGCTCACTATAATGTCTAATCAGCAGGTTTAAAAAGGAGAAACAATGCAGCAATTTCTCCTTTGAAATTTGCTGACGAGATTTTATTCCAAGTCCCAGCACGAACAGGAGCACAGAGCAGCATTTAAAGAAAACTCCAGTTATGTTTGTGATGAGGAAACATAGGAAACAGGAGCAAATGGAGGTACCTTGGCCAGATCTTTGTGCAGGGCCTCCAGGATCCTCTGCTCGTTCTCCTGGAGCAGACTCAGGAGCTTGTTGAGTTGAGCGCGTCTGAACTTCTCCGGAACGGTGACCCCAGATCGGAAGGAGGTCCTCAGTCTCTCCAGCGTCGCACTGTGGGACTCCATGCTCCTGCCGGGCTCCGCTCTGAGTGTGGGGACCGGGAGGAGGCTAAAGGGCACAAGGGCAGAAACGCACAATGCTCAGGAAAGGTTCAATTCCGTCATTTATTGGATTTTTGTCAGTGTTGATTCAAATTAGCGGTACACGATTTGGGAAGGTGTAGCTGCCCTGACTGCACCCCCCATCAGGGATAGAAGTCAAAGTAGTTGACGACGAGGGTCATTCAAAAAGTTCTTTATTTTTGAAAGTAACAAAATTATTTTTCTACATAACATCCACCTAAGTCAATACACTTCTGCGAGCGATGTTTCCACCGAAAAATTCCTTCTTGATAGAATTCTGGAGCTTGTCTAGTCAACCAGGTCACAACCTCCCTCTTCGCTTCAAGTATGGACTGAAATCTTGTTCCTTTTAAATGTTCCTTCAACTTTGGAAATAGGGAAAAAAAACATTCATAAACATTGTGCAAAGCTTCAATAATTTCTTTAGGTTTCCATTGAAGTTTTGTTAGAAATTTAATGTTTGCTCGGACTTCAGATTGGCTCATTTTAGAGGGTCAAAAAAGTGGGTTGTGCAATATGTAACGTAACTCTTTGAATAACAAAGCTAGAATGCCGAAACTTGTCAAATGTGTTTATAAGTCATCAGTGGTTCGATTCAAGGTCATTTTGTTGAACTAGTTCGACTCATTTTGAATTTATGGCATTTGTCTTGCCCCTCGTACCAGTCTGAGGTTTCTTAGTCTTTCGTACACCACTAGGGGGTGCGTTTTGAAAGCCACACCCAATGAAGCGTTTTTAAATCTATGCCAATGTTTAGTTATGATATTTTAAGTTGTTCTGTTGGCTTTGAATAAACAGGTGAGACTATAATCCTCTTTTTGGCATACAAAAGAGGAAGAAACCTCAGAGACAGACTAGTACATTCCTCCCTTCCTCCAAACCAGACTACATCAGGCCAAACCACTTTGACTTCTATCCCTGATGGTGGGTGCAGTCAGGGCAACTACACCTATCGCTGTAACAGCTTCAAGCATCCGCACACTGGAAAAGAAAATACCCATCAGAGGAAATGTATCCTGCAATACTGAATCTGTCATTTACCGTACTTTTCGGACTATAAGCTGCTTCTTTTTTTGTCACACTTCGGACCCTGCGGCCAGTGGCGGTTCTACATTGAATTACTCCCTGGGCGAGACCCCCTCCCCAGGAATGGAAAAAAAAACAACAAAAAAACACAAGCCCACACAAGCCCCCCCCCCCCCCCCCAAGGAATGAAAAAAAAAAAACCACAAGCAGCCATGTTTAATTATCACTATAGAGTGGTTCTCATTATCACAACTTTCAAAAAAATATAACATAACTTAAATAAAAAATATTTAAAAAACACAATGAATACAAAAAATACAATAAACTCTACACATAAAAGTGGCAAAAATATATACAATCAGATATATAAATAGAACAAGTAATATAAATGTGTATAAATGAGTTTTGATAAACACCAACTTTACTAATTAATGTTAATTTAATTTATGTTACTTATTTTTTTCAAATTTATGTTTAGTGTCGTTATTTCATTGTGGGTTGAGTTCGGGCGGTGAAAAGTGGTGGTTGAAAGTGGTGCGTACTGCGCATGCGAGGGCCAAAAGTGGTGGAGGAAAGTCACGGCCGGCGCCACGAGGGGGCGTTTGGTGGCGACGCCCCCTCACGTCATCAGTCCCGCCCCCTCAGATGTGAGAGTTGCGCTGTGTTGCGCATTGCCCAATTGCGCTGTGTTTGCGCTTGTGGTGGAGGGCTATGTGGCGTTAATGTACGGTCTCTTGGCGTTTCTCAGATCAGTTGTTGGCTTGGTTTTGTGGTATGCAGGAGATCACTTGACCGAGGGTCTACGTTCAAATAATAATAATAAACAAAACTCTCATCACTTTTTACTCTTACTCAGTCAGTCTCTTACAAAGGTGTAGTCTAAATACACGAGCTCTTGAGGAGCGCGCCTGACGCATTACGCACGCGAGGAGTGGGATATGTGTGTGTGTGTGTGTGTGCGCGCGACGCGATGCGGCCCCCTGTGATAAACTCATCGGCCCCTTAATATTTTATGTCTGGCGCCGGGCCTGAGGAAAGTGGTGGGTAGAAGTGGCGTTGGCTCTGCGGCTTTGCAGACAGATATTATTGTTCTCAACAGGGGCGCCTGCAGCCAGAGGGGGCGCCAATTTGCCAATTTCCTACACAGTGATATGATAGATATCTGGTAGGTGAAAATACCTACAGTAAATAAGTGAGGAGAGTTCATGAATTAATGAAGCCTTGTTTTAACCACTTAAAATCTCCTACAGGCATCAACAGTTCCGTGAGACCGAGTTCAGGGCATTTACTCTTAAAGTTAAACTTGAAACTTTATTTTAAGGCTTCCAGACGCTACAGGCTGGCCATTTTACAGGTGTTTTACTGCCGTGTTTCTGCCAGTAGCATGTACCGTTAATTAAAAAAAAAAAAAATGCTTTTGTGTACCATCTTTCTGTGTAAATATCTCAAGTTACAATGTGGACACCTGCGACTTATAGTCAGGTGCGGCTTATATATTTACAAATCTTAGTTGTTGGTTTATTTTTTTATTTGGTTGGTGCGTCTTATAGTAGGAAAAGTTTGGTATATGATCACCTGCCCCTGTGGTAAAGCTTCTGTGGATAAAACATGCAGGGCTATAAAAACACAGGAGTACCAACAGATAAAAACATGAACCATCCTGTTACAGGCCATTTTGTAGATTTCAACCATCCCATTGCTTCCTTAAGATATTGTGGCATTGAACATGTAAAACTGCCCCCTAGAGGTGGGAATCTGGAAACGCTTGTGTCAAAAAGAGCAATTCTGGATCCACCAACAGAGACTCTTGCTTCTCACGGACTTAAAGTGGACTTTGACCCAAAATGCTTTGTGTGATATGGTCAAACTATTTTTGTATTTTATGAGAATGTTTTTAGACAAATATCCATGTTGCTAGAGTGGACTGACCCACTGCTTGGTGAGGGATACGAGCAACTGGGCTGGCAACCACTTTGTGTACTCTGGTCCAAAGCAAGAAAAACAATCTGACGAAGGCTTTTTGCTGAAGCATTATTGAAAAATTGGCCATCTGAGTGTGCTATGCATTTTTTTACTTGAGCGTTATCACCAGAGTGCAATAGTGACATAAGTAGTAGAAGAGAATGCTGCACAGGACAAACATGTAATCATCACAGCGGTTACACAACGACTGACAGGATGTAAACTGAGAGGGCTTCACCCGACCTGACCCGAGATCGTTCTGCTCTAGTCAATATATCGGCCCTAAAAGCACAGTCCATATTTAGTTTAAAGATCCCATGACATGGTACTTCTTGATGCTTTTATATGGCTCCTTAATGGTTCCCTAATACTGTAAATGAATCCTTCTTCAAAATCAACACTCAGTGCATGAGAAACAGAGATAAGATGAGAAAGAGTCATAAATATCTCTCTCAAACACTTTATTCTGGGCGTTGTTGCTTGAATGCAAATGAGGAGAAAAGAGCTGGCCTATAGTAGAGGGTGGGGGAGTGGCCAAACTCTCCGCTCTCAGCTGATCCATTAGCGTGTTTTTGCACGGGGGGAGAGATTTGAAGCGTTCCATTGAAAAATAAACACATTTCCACAGAAAATAAAATCAAACTACTGCTGTTCAAAGGTCCAGAGGCTCAGATAAAGGACTTCCGAGCCTAGAAACACTCGGACGTGCCTCCAGGCAAATAAAAAAAACGCATTTCGCATTGCCTAGCGCATTTGCAGTCCAAACTCTCTGGGCGTGATTTACAGAGACGCTGAGTTCAGACAGACGGGGGTGGAACTGCATTTGCATTTCTTTTTTCGATCTGACGTCAATAAGGTGCCTTGTTCAAAATCGCCCGTTTGAGCTCCGATTTTTTGTAACGCAGGATCGCAAATGCTCAGTTTAGACATTTCGCAACTTTTAGCCATGGGGGGGGCCCTAAACAGGGTAGGGGAGCTCACATTAACGTTCAAAAACCTCAGAAAGTGAAAATTTCATGCCATGGGACCTTTAAGTCAAACCTGAGTAAAAGCAACGAAAATGAAGCTTTGTTTAAAAATCTTATATTACACAAAACTGACCCTGCAGATTTAGGCTTTTCGAGGTTCTTCTCTCAAACAGAAAGCATTCCGATCCACGTTGTGATGTCACATGGTAATACAGGAAGTGCTTCACAACAACTACAACTCACCCTTGTACAATCGATAATACTCCCTACAACTGTATATAGCTGGGATTGTACATCTTATTTGGTATTGTACTTTATACTTTATTACTACTTTTCTATTTAAATCTGATTTGTACATATACACTGATTATCACTATTTTTATTTGTATAATTATGTCTCATCTGACACAGGTCTATTGCTCTTTGGTTGCTGTTCCATCTATTTTTCTTTACCCTCTGTTATATCCTCCTGAGAGCCGGCCCATTCATTTGTGTCCTTTATAGTGGACCTAGAGGTAACCAGTCTGTCTTTTAAGTGTTTTGAGATAGTGCAGCCACAAACTAGAGTCTATGATTAAAAAATAAATACATAAATAAGTATAATAATAAATAAGTAAATGAAAAGTAAATCAAATAAAAAGTAAAAAAGTAAAAAAAAGAAAATAAAGTAAAAAAAATTAAATAAAAATAAATAAATAAATAAAATGAAGTAAAAAAATAATAAATAAAAAAAACAAATTAGAAATTAAAAGGGAGTCTACATTTTTTGAGGTGACTGTAGAAGCTTGTCAGAAATGTTGGTCATCAAAAAAAAAAAAGAAAAAATGTTTTTGTTAGGTTGTTAATTTCCATTACAGAGGACATGTTGCAACATAAATAAAATAAAAATAAATAAATACAATCAAACAAATGTAAATTGACAAAATGTAAATGCTAAGGTGTTCATTTACCTTCAAATAGAAAATCACAAAAAAAAACAAAAAACAGGAGGATTATTATATTATATCTGATGTCCGAGCTACTGTACCCAAAACAATTTCCCTTGTGGATCAATAAAGTTTGTCTATGTCTAAGTCCACTGTATTTTCAAACACAATACACTTTCATTTGGATAAATTCAGCCCTGGAATCTCTATTAAACTAAGAGCAAAAGGAAGGCTTCATGACATCACAAGAGCAGAGCGTTTTGAGTTGTGGAGATGTGGACAGACCAATAATAAAACGTTACTCAAACATTTGTGAATGAAACAAAATAACTCCAGGTTTGTTTTTGAGGAGGTGACAACATTATAACCTGGCTTAAAGATCCCATGGGCCCTAAACAGGGTAGGGGAGCTCACATTAACGTTCAAAAACCTCAGAAAGTGAAAATTTCATGCCATGGGACCTTTAAAGCTCAATTTCAGAGTCAATTTTGTGCAATTTAGGACTTTTAAAACACACATTGTCCATCTCAACTTTAAATACGAGTTGGTCGTTTTTAACCAAGACACGTGGGGGTTGAAAAGGTTGAAAAATGGGTGTGGGAGCGAGCATCACAATTGCAGATTTTCTGGAAAAAGAAAAAAGGTTGTTGCTTGTAAACTAAATAGACGGCACGCTCCTTCATACAGACCAGGTGCTGTGAGGTTTTCTAGTCAGACCAGGGCGACTAGGTTTGAAAAGAGCAGTTTACATAAGCGGAGTCACGGGTCTGGCCTCGTCGTAAATTCTAACAGCTCTTGACACTCAAGAGCGGTTAGAATTCTGAGCTGGGGCAGCACAAATTTGGAAAAAAACAACAAATTGAATTGCAATTTTTAAGGCCTTTGCGATTTCTGTGCGATTCTGTTCATCGCATTCACCTTTGAGAGAAAAATAGAGAAATACGAGTCGCTAAACTAATTGACATCATACCCGGGGGTGTTCTACATGTTTCTGTACGGCGAAATGTTCAGCGGTTACCATGGTGACGCAATACACACATTAGCAAACACAGCCAGAGAGATTCAGAAGCTGAAAACTCAAGAAAAAGGCGCACCGTGTAACGTTTCTGGCAGATATGTTACTGCTTTGTTTGGAATGTTTCACAGTATGGCATTAAACTTAAATTTCCATCTTCACGGAGACCAAAACCAGGCCACGTTACAGGTCAGATCTGTGGAGAGGCGACTCCGCTCAGAGTCAGAATACCTGTTTTTCCGAGCTATAAAACCATCTGTCACCAGCTAAGTCAGTTCTTTATGGTCACATTGTGCTAGAACAAAGCTCAGATTAATGTCTCCAGATAGAGCAGTGCCTCCAGTTAGCTTAGTCACCCCCAGGGAATGCAGATGTTGTATCAGTACAAGAATCCCACGTGTTTTAGAACATGTTTGTACAGATCTAAACTACAAGAGGTTTCCATAAAAAGGCAGGATATTTTGTTTTCTATTAAAGTTTTGACAGAATTTACCTGTTGTAAATATAAATTGTAGTTTTACGCCAATCAAGAAGCAATTTGTAGAGAAAAGTTAAAAAAATGTGTTGAAAATTACCAGAAGTAGAGAGTCTTACATTGATGACATCACACCGGGAGAATTCTGTCCCAAAATTTAAGCACAATTTACACAAAAAAACACCTTTTTTACACGTGATTTCAACAAAATAAATGTGTTTTCTTATCATTTCATTTGTCAAATAACAACTTCTGTGTACATTTGAGAGGTTCTGGCCCGGTATTGATGGGAAACAGAATTCCGTAGTATGCCGATTCCAATCCCAAACCAGAAAATAAATTTTAAACTTTAATAAAATTGCCAAATTGTCTTAAATATAGCGATCTTAACTGCGTTTTAGTGAGATTAACGACGAGTCCAGCCCGTCACAAGAGCTTTAAATAACTGCGGGCTTTGTGATTTGATAATTGCATAAACTCAAATGTCGTTATCGGTTCGTTAAGGAGCAGAGAAGAAGAAGAAGAAGAAGTGTCAGCCCCGTGACTCACAGCTCAGTCATGACTCGAACCTGCAGCCGCTCTGGTCCCTCTGCATTACACAAACATAAAGGGTCACACACCATCAATAAACGTCATCATGACCAGGGTGGGGAGATGAGTACTGAATATTTGTGTATACCAGGTCTAAACCGAGTCTAAACCAGGTCTAAACTGAGATAAAATCATGTCTAAACCAGGACTAAACTAGCCTAGTCTTGAGGGCAAAGACAGATTAGACCTATACCAGATCAAAACCGGGTCTAAACCAGGTCTAAACCAGGTCTAAACCAGGTCTAAACTGAGATAAAATCATGTCTAAACCAGGACCAAACTAGCCTAGTCTTGAGGGCAAAGACAGATTAGACCTATACCAGATCAAAACCGGGTCTAAACTAGGTCTAAACTGGGTCTAAAGTAGGTCTAAACTGGAATAAAAGCATCTCTAAACCAGGACTAAACTAGCCTGGTCTTGAGGGCAAAGATAGATTAGAGCTATACCAGATCAAAACCAGGTCTAATCTGGGCGTAAACCAGGTCTATACTAGGTCTAAACCAAGTCTAATCTGGGTCTAAACTGGGATAAAAGCATGTCTAAATCAGGACTAAACTAGCCTGGTCTCAAGGGCAAAAACAGATTAGAGCTATACCATATTAAAACCGGGTCTAAACCAAGTATAAACTAGGTCTAAACTAGGTCTAAACTGGAATAAAAGCATCTCTAAACCAGGACTAAACTAGCCTGGTCTTGAGGGCAAAGATAGATTAGAGCTATACCAGATCAAAACTGGGTCTAAACTAGGTCTATACTAGGTCTAAACCAAGTCTAAACTGGGTCTGAACAGGATTAAAAGCATGTCTAAAAACTAGCCTAGTCTTGAGGGCAAAAACAGATTAGAGATTTAAGATTAAGATTAAGCCTTTATTGGCCTCACACACAATGACACATGGGAGAAATTTGACTTCTGCATTTGACCCATCCTTTTCAGGAGCAGTGAGCAGCCTTCTTTTTAGGCGCCTGGGGGGCAGTACCGTGAAGGGTCTTGCCCAAGGACCCACACTGGTTAGCTCATTGCCAGGGGGGATTTGAACCCACAACCCCCGGGGGGAAAGTCAGTGACTTACCAGTTGAGCTAACCAGCCGGTAGTTGAGCTAACCAGCCGGTAGTTGAGCTAACCAGCCGGTAGTTGAGCTAACCAGCCGGCTATACCATATTAAAACCAGGTCTAAACAAAGTATAAACTAGGTCTAAACTGGGTCTAAACTGAGTCTAAACTAGGTCTAAACTGGGTCTAAACTGGGATAAAAGCATGTCTAAACCAGAACTAAACGAGGTCTGAACTGGACCTGTGCCAAGTCAACAAAGACTAAATTAAGGCAAACAAATGTCCATAGCCTGATCTCGAGAGCAAAAACTGACTAGAACTATACCAGATCTACACCGGGTCTAAACTGGATCTAAACCAAGTCTAAACTGGATCTAAACCAAGTCTAAACTGGATCTAAACCAAGTCTAAACTAGGTCTAAACCAAGTCTAAACTGGGACAGAGTACTGAATATTTGTGCTTAAGTAAAAGTATAGTTGCATGGCTAAAAATGTACTCCCTTAAAAAGGTATTACTGCCAAAATTGCAAATGTAGACATGAAAAATACAACCCAAAGTTAATAACTAGTTAGATTTCAGCACAATTTTTTACCAGACTTTCATACAAGACTTTCTAAACACATTGCACATTTTCTCAGAGCTGTGGCCAATCAGAAACAGCAGTAAGACAGGAGCGAGGATTTGGACGGCGTGTGTGTTGTAATCAGTAAACCCTGTTATTAAAATGTGCAGTATGGAACTTTCTGGAAGTGGCACGTCGCTTGCATTTTTAAATATTACAGCCAAAAGGAAGAACATTTCCATATGCACGAGCAGGAAGAGGCTGTTCTCCAGGCTAAATACGAGTCAGATTCGCTCAGTTTCTCAGTGCAACACGCCTTTATTTCTATTTGTTTAAGTTACATATTGTGATTACAAGCACTGACGTGTAAAAACGTACTCAAAAAAATAACAATTTCCCCCAAATAATCTACTCAGTTACAGTAATTTTGCATGTACTTTCCATCCCTGGTCTTGGTTGTGCAAACACCAGAAATAACCCAGGAGTTAATGGGACTAAACCAGGTCTGAACTGGAACTGTACAAGTACAAAGAGACTAAATTAAGGAGAACAAATGTCCACAGCCTGATCCCGAGAGCAAAGACAGACTAGAAATATACCAGATCTAAACCGGGTCTATATTAGGGCTAAACTGGGTCTAAACTGGGATAAAAGCATGTCTAAACCAGGACTAAACTAGCCTGGTATCAAGGACAAAGACAGATAAGAGCTGTACCAGATCTAAGCCGGGTCTAAACCAAGTCTAAACTGGGTCTAAACCAAGTCTAAACCGGGTCTAAAACAGGCCTATAGTACGTCTAAACTGGGTCTAAACTGGGATAAAAGCATGTCTAAACCGGGTCTAAACCAAGTCTAAACCGGGTCTAAAACAGGCCTATACTACGTCTAAACTGGGTCTATAAACTTGGTTAAAAGCATGTCTAAACTGGGTCTAAACCAAGTCTAAACTGGGTCTAAAACAGGCCTATACTACGTCTAAACTGGGTCTATAAACTTGGTTAAAAGCATGTCTAAACTGGGTCTAAACCAAGTCTAAACTGGGTCTAAACCAAGTCTAAACTGGGTCTAAAACAGGCCTATACTAGGTCTAAACTGGGTCTAAACCGGGTCTAAATTGGGATAAAAGAATGTCTAAATCAGGACTAAACTAGCCTGGTCTTGAGGGCAAAGACAGATTAGAGCTATACCAGATCTAAACCGGGTTTAAACCAAGTCTAAACCGGGTCTAAACTGGGTCTAAAACAGGCCTATACTATGTCTAAACTGGGTCTATAAACTGGGATAAAAGCATGTTTAAACCAAGACTAAACCAAGTCTAAACTGGGCCTAAACCGGGTCTAAAATAGGATAAAAGCATGTCTAAACCAGAACTAAAGTAGCCTGGTTTCAAGGGCAAAGACAGATTAAAGGTCTACCAGCTCTAAACCAAGTCTAAACTAGGTCTAAACCAGGCCTATATTAGGTCTCAACTAGGTCTAAACTGGGATAAAATCATGTCTAAACCAGTCAACAAAGAGACTAAATTAAGGCAAACAAATGTCCATAGCCTGATCTTGAGAGCAAAGACGGACTAGAGCTATACCAGATCTAAACCGGGTCTAAACCAGGTCTAAACCTGGTCTATACTAGGTCTAAACCAAGTCTAAACTGGGTCTAAATTGGGATAAAAGCATATCTAAACCAGGACTAAACTAGCCTAGTCTCAAAGGCAAAGAGAGACAGATTAGAGCTATACCGGGTCAAAACCGGGTCTAAACCAAGTCTAAACTGGGTCTAAACTGGGTCTAAACTGGGTCTAAACCTGGTCTAAACCTGGTCTAAACTGGGTCTGAACTAAGTCTAAACTCGGATAAAAGCATATCTAAACCAGGACTAAACTAGCCTAGTCTCAAAGGCAAAGAGAGACAGATTAGAGCTATACCAGGTCAAAACCTGGTCTAAACCTGGTCTAAACCTGGTCTAAACCTGGTCTAAACTGGGTCTAAACCTGGTCTAAACCTGGTCTAAGCCGGGTCTAAGCCGGGTCTAGTGACTTATCATTTTAAAGCTGCACAGTAACTTTTCTGTCAAAGGATTACGCCACCCGCTTGTCTTTGCCAGATATTTTCCACAGTATGGCATTAACCCAACCCTCAACCATCTCCATGGAGACAAGCAGACACGGGTGCTTTCAAAGCCAAGTCAGATTATAGCTCACATCTGTGGAGAGGCACCCTCCACTCACTGAGAGAACTGGGAACATGTTTACCAAGGTATTTTTTACTCAATAAAATCACCAGTAATCGTGAAAGTACAAGACAGACGCAGACATCCAGCTAAAGCAGCAACATCTCCAGGCGAAAAGTTACGCAATGCATCTTTAAGCTTGCCAACGTGGTTATGTTTTTCAGAACCACGTTGCAATCCTTGTAAATCATGTGGGAAAACAGTCATCTAAAGCCCGCGACGTAAAACAACTCGGAAAAGGAAACGGGCGCAACGAGACGCAAAGTTTGGAAAGGACCCGACATGTGCGCAAACGGACCTTTCCTCCACAAATGTGCGCGAGAATAAACGGCAAAACTAAGAGCCTTTTAGCACGAGATTTGGCGGACATTTTACACACGGATTGCATTTTGATGTCGCATTAAAAAAAAAAAAAAAAAAAACTCACCTGCGCCGTGGAACCGAGGGGCGAACGGGAGAGGCCGCGGCCGGAGGAGAGGCAGGAGAGGCAGGAGAGGCGGCGGCGGCGGCACGGGAGGCTGTGGCTCCGGGGACGGGGCTGTGGCTCCGGGGACGGGGCTGGAGCTTTTCAGAGCTCGGCCTCTCTGCGCACGCTTCCCCCGGGGAGGGAGGGAGCGCTTCCGTGGTTCTTCTGGAAGAACTTGCTCCAGAACTTGTCCGGCGAGCGGCGCAAGACCAGACAAGTTACGAGATATGTTATTGCTCAAAAAATAATAATAAAAATAAAATAAAATAAATAAAAAGACAAGTTACGGGATATGTTAATGCTAAAAAAATAAATAAAATAATATATATATATTTTTTTAAAAGACAAGTTACGGAATATGTTATTGCTCAAAAAATAATAATAATAAAAAACAAATAAAAAGACAAGTTACGGGATATGTTATTGCTCAAAAAATAAAATAAATAATAATAATATATATATATATATATATATATATTTTTAAAAAAAGACAAGTTACGGAATATGTTATTGCTCAATTTTTTTTTTTTTTTTTTTTTTTTTAAAGACAAGTTACGGGATATGTTATTGCTAAAAAAAATAATAAAATAAAATAAAAAAGACAAGTTGCGGGATATGTTATTGGCTCAATTTTTTTTTTTTTTTTAAAGACAAGTTACGGGAAATATTGCTAAAAAATAAAAATAAAAAAGACAAGTTACGGGATATGTTAATGCTAAAAAAATAAAATAAAAAATAATAATAATATATATATATATTTTTAAAAAAAGACAAGTTACGGAATATGTTATTGCTCAATTTTTTTTTTTTTTTTTTTTTTAAAGACAAGTTACGGGATATGTTATTGCTAAAAAAAATAATAAAATAAAATAAAAAAGACAAGTTACGGGATATGTAATTGCTCAATTTTTTTTTTTTAAAAGACAAGTTACGGGAAATGTTATTGCTCAATTTTTGGTTTAAAAAGACAAGTTACGTTATATGTTATTGCTCAAAAAAAAAAAAAAAAAAATAAAAAAGACAAGTTACGGGAAATGTTATTGCTAAAAAATAAATAAATAAAAAAGACAAGTTACGGGAAATGTTATTGCTCAAAAAATAATAATAAATAAAATAAAATAAATAAAAAGGCAAGTTACGGGATATGTTAATGCTAAAATATATATATATATATATATATATATATATATTTTTTTTTTTTAAAAGACAAGTTACGGAATATGTTATTGCTCAAATTAAAAAAAAAAAAAAAAGACAAGTTACGGGATATGTTATTGCTAAAAAAATAATAAAATCAAATAAAAAAGACAAGTTACGGGATATGTTATTGCTCAAATTTTTTTTTTTTAAAAGACAAGTTACGGGAAATGTTATTGCTAAAAAATTAAAATAAAAAAGACAAGTTACGGGATATGTTATTGCTCAATTTTTGGTTTAAAAAGACAAGTTACGTTATATGTTATTGCTCAAAAAAAAAAAATAAATAAATAAAAAAGACAAGTTACGGGAAATGTTATTGCTAAAAAAAAATAAAATAAAAAAGACAAGTTACGGGATATATTATTGCTAAAAAATAAATAAATAAAAAAGACAAGTTACGGGAAATGTTATTGCTAAAAAAAATAAAAATAAAAAAGACAAGTTACGTTATATGTTATTGCTCAAAAAATAAATAAAAAAAATAAAAAAGACAAGTTACGGGATATGTTATTGCTCAAAAACAAAAACAAAAAAACAACAAAAAAACGGATGGTTAAAGCTTAATTATTTAATGCTTGATGTGTGCATTTGTATTACAGATCAGATTAGATTCAGAGGTGGACATTACTCAGTTACATATACTGTACTTGAATAACTTTTTTTTTTTTTTTAAGAAATTTTATTTTTCTAGCAGCGCACTTTTACTTCTACATGAGTAATATTTTTTTATTGAAGTAACAGTATTCTTGAGTAAAGGTTGTGCTTCCTCTTCCCACTGTGAGTAAGTCTAAAAGTGACAAAAGCTTCATGTGACAATCGGAAATAATTTGAACATTTCTGTTTCTTGCAGCTCCTTCAGATCTGGTTTATTTTGTCTCATTTTTGTGTCAGATTTTGTGACTTGTTTAATATTTTTCCCTTCAAATTACAAACCTGCAAATCATAAATTACATACAATTTATTTCCCAAATACCTTTTTACTGTTGCTTGAGTCAATTTGTGGACCACTACTTTTACTTTTACGTAGTACTTAGAGTAGCCTAATGTGATTTTTTAAGTAAATATAATATTTTTTCCTACTCTGTCCATCTTTGCATATGTCACTTTTGGATTGGAGAAGTGTGATAAGTGCTCAGGTGGTGAAGGAAGTGGTTGGTGGTTCATTCCCAGCTTGAAGCAGCCAATATGCATAGGTCTACCTTTACCTGAAGTGTTCATTTAGTTTACCAGAGTTCATGGAGTTCCCGTTAAGACTTGATGTACACTTCAAACTGTCAGTGTCATGTGTTCAGCTGAAAAGCCCGTTTGGCTGCGGGCTCATGCATCACAGCCGTTTGATCCATTTTGACATTCCTGTGCTTTGCTTTTTCATTCAGCAGAGTGGAGAGCTGCTCAGGCTGCTTCCTCTACACGCCTCTTTAAATCAAAGTTTTCGTCTGCACCAGGGACAGGCTCCAGTATCCCATCCATGTGTACGAACAGCCCTGGAAAGGGTTAACTGGTACATTTACATCTCTGCACCATGTCACTGCTGTCAAACTTTGAATTTCCTTGTTTGTCTGTCTCTCTTCACCATTGACTTTGATTTGTGTGTAAAAGCTCCGTTATGAAAACATGCCTCTGGAATTCAAATTCATGCTCAGGTGTGGAGGAAACGCTTCACTCAAGGCACTGTTATTTACACAGGCTGTTGGTCAACTGTTCTGTAATCTTTTATTCTCATACAGTGTTTATTGCACTCTGTAAATCACTGAGTTATTTATAGAGCATCTTTCAGAGATAAAATGTTAATGCGCCCTCGTGGAAAAAGTGTAAAAGTGGAGCAACTGAACATTGATACAAAAACTTTATTGTCACAATATCAAAATGGACAGATCTACAGAGACTTGTAGATAAAAGGAATTACGAGAAAATAACGGTGAATACAGCGACTGTTTGGCCAGTTCTTTATACTTCAGGTATTCCTCTGGTGGTGCTGGGCAGCAGCACTGGCTATGTTAAATAATCACACAGAACATTTGAAGAAGAAACAATAAAAGATCATAAGAAACAGGACTCGTCCTGACAATACAAAAATTAAAAAACAAAAACATAATGTAAATGATGCCTACAACTGCATATGTCTGAGGAAAATACTTCTAAACTAATCATAAAAGTTCATGAAAAAATACTAGAAGAGTGAGCAGTGGAAGCCAGGTTGATGCGGGCACGGGTTGTTTTTTTTAGTCGCACAGGAGGTCCAAGACAGCCGCCCTGAAGAGAAGCTGAAGAGAAGAGGCAGGTCCAGCTCTCTGTGAGCGCTCTGTGGGCGGGGCTAAAGTAACACTTCAGTTTGAGTCTGACAGGGGCTCTGGCAGGTGCTCTGGCAGGTGCTCAGTCCAAGTGTGGAGTGTCCTGTAGCAGATGGAAGGGCTGGTGAGAGGGTCCCAGAGGAGGGGGCTCCTCAGAGGAAGTAGTCTGCCACGGGCTTCTTGGAGGGGATGCCTCTGGTCTCTTGTGGAGCTGCTTCAAAGATGATAAACTCCCGCTGTAGGTGCTCGTCCAGCTCCAAGATGGCCGCCACGTTTCCACATCTAACAACAGAGCAGAGGGTTAACTGTGCACTCTAGACTACGCTCTCTGAAAGGATTTTATGCCCAGAAAGACTGTTTTAAACATGGTGCTGTTACAAAATGGTTTCAGGCTTTCAGTGCAGTGTGAAAAATGAGGTTATTCTCACAAGAGTTCCACAATATTTCTTCAACATTTGCTACTGTACCACCTCCTGCTTCTTTCCACGGAGATGGTATTGCTTTGTTTGGCAATAGGGCATTAAACTGCAGGTGCTTTTATTGCTGAAATAATTAGTAGGTCCTGCTGAGTCATCCGTTTCTCCCCGTGGAAACATAAATTATCATACTCCCCCAACATTCCAGGCATAGCATCTCCACGGAGACAAACGAGTGGCAGACCCTCCATTAGAAAAGTTACATAACCAAAGTTTTGCGTTTGTGCGAGCGAGGTAATAGACAGGCCACTTGGGTTTTGGATCCCACGTGTAAATGGCCTCCTGTCACAGCAGAATCATAGAGCGCAAGTATCATAACCAAAGAGCGGTGACGCTTGGTAACGCTGTCAATCAAACCCGTTTTAATAAGTTTGTGTTTTAATAGGTCTGTTTGAATGAGTGAATGAATGCTGTGCACGCTTGGCTTCTCACACCCTTTTTCTAATGTGGTTAGAAAAAGGGTGAGGGCAAATGAAGGACAAATGAAGCGTTGCCAACACCAGCGAGAGCCTGACTTGTCTGTTATTAATGCTCATATCTTGAATCATAAACAAAATAGCTAAATAAAAACCACAGGATCATGTAGAGGGGGTTTTAAGAGCAATGATGAGCCTGACCACAGCAGTAAGACAGGCGACGTTTTTTCAATAGAAAGGTGACCTGGAGTCGATGGAGCCGAAAGAGTGCCCGTGCTCACTTCTTAGTTGCTACGTAGCGTCTAGCAGGTTAGTCATGTCCATTATGCAGTCTATGAGCAGAAGATTGCAAAGCTGAGAGTCTCACCTGTAGCAGTAGTTGGGTGCTGACCACACGGTGAGCACGGTCTCGTTGAAGTGCCACTTGTAGCCCTCCATGACCAGCTGGTGCGCTCTGCAGATCATGTGGATGTCGTTGGCCGCGTTGAACTGCGCCACCACGTCGCTGCCGAACAGGTACCCGGCCCCCCTGGGACTGACCCCCCAGCCCGTGGTGTCTGAGGAGAGACGCAAGCCATTAGGAACGCAAGGTCAAGCAAAGAGCGTCTTCGCACCGCTGTGGAGCATTTAGCGACACTGTCTGAAAAGCACCGCTGACTGTAAGGAACTGGAGGAAGAAGTTCTACTTCTGTTGCAAGTGGCAGTCCTTAAAATTAGGGTTGGGCGGTATACCGCTTCATACCGAATACCAGAGTTTTTTTTTTTTTAATGATATGAATTTTTCATATCCCCCAATACTGGTGAGTGTGTGCGTACAAAACATCGGGAACACAGAGCGGCGGAACGTGGCGCCATTGTTTGAGAGCGGGACTGTTTTGCAGTGACGTGAGAGCGGTGGAAGCTCAGTGGGTGTCGAGTGGTGAACATGGACGGAGAAAATGTTACAGACACAGAGGAACTTATACCGAAAAGAGGAGCCGTGTCAGTTGTGTGGAAATACTTCGGCTTTAAAAAATCTGACGCTGATCAAATGTCGGGCTAAAGTCGCACCCGCAGGAGGCGACACGAGCGATCTGCTTCACCACCTCTGTCACAAACATGTTCTGGAATATGAAGAACGCACGAAACTAAGATCTGCATCCTCTTCCACGTCTGCGGGGAACGTTCAAGTAGGCGCCGCGACACAAAACGCCACTCAGACGTCACTCAAAGACGCGTTTGCTACGTGTTTTGCGTTTGCTACGACAAGAAAACAGCGGTGGAACGATATTACCAACGCTATTGTCCACTTAGCCAAAGACATGGTACCACTTAGTACATGAAAAAAAAATACCGTCAAATACTGTGACACCGATATAATTTTGAAAAATACTGTGATATCAATTTTTGGTCACACCGCCCAGCTCCACTTAACCATTGTTTGTGTAGAAAGTTTGATTTTTTTTTTTTTTTAGTTCACTTAAAAAGGTATACAAAGCATTTTACTGCAAACTTCACATTTCTACCATAAGTAAAACAAACAAACAAACAAAAAAAACACTATAAGCATTTTTATAATCTTATGAACCTGGGGCAAGTATGGTGGCATCACGTAGGGCAAATCAGATTTCAAACTAATACTTATCCCCAGAGAGCATTCATTTTGCAGAATAAACAAAGTCCAGACAGCGCCATTGCCAAACAGGTTTCAGAGCCAATTCGACTAAAGTTGAGCTTCCACTAAAGGCAGTGTGAAGGCATCAAATGTCCTTTCTGTCACCACTGCGGTCTCCTGTCTGTGTTTAAGCTCCTCGGGGCGTCAGCAGGAGCACTGGCCACGAGTGTAAACGGGTGAGGCGCTCAACGACATGTCTGAAAAATAGATGCCAATACCTGGAAAAAGCCAATTGTCGCTATAATTACTGTATGGACTTATTGTTTAATACATGAAACTAGAAGATGATGTTTTTGGGATCAGTGTGTACTTTATCTTTGGACGAACAGGAAATGTTTTGTTATTTTTTTTG
The DNA here is from genome assembly GCA_036785185.1 of Paratrypauchen microcephalus. Lineage (NCBI taxonomy): Eukaryota > Metazoa > Chordata > Actinopteri > Gobiiformes > Gobiidae > Paratrypauchen > Paratrypauchen microcephalus. The sequence goes on along the minus strand of JAVJIX010000022.1, from coordinate 8,829,249 downwards.
CCTATATGATAAGATCTTTTTTGTTCCGTTTTGTTTTTGTTCCAACTTTCTTTGCACTAAACTGCCTGGAGCTAATGAATTTCTCCTGTGTGAGATCAGTAAAGTCTTATCATCTAAGCTGTAAAAGGTTGACTTAACAGCTCCTGTGAGTCATTACAGACGCAAACTAAGTACTAAAAAGTGTCTCATACTGCCGTTTATTTATTGCAGCATATCGTACATTCAGAATACTTTTTGTGGCATAAATCTGCTCTTGCGTTTTTGTGTCGATGGCATAAATTTGTTTCAGTATTTTCATTTATTGTCTGTATTTACTTGAGCGATACATTGTGCTTCGGAATGTGTTATCGTGACCAAACTATTTATTTATTGACCAAAATTAACTGTTTGTTTTTAACTGTTTGTATATCAACTGTTGCTTTTAACTGCTTTTAACGGCCTATAATGTATATTACACATGTTGTAAGGCGACCTTGAGTGTCCAGAAAGGCGCCTAATAAATAAAATGTATTATTAATATTATTACAAACTAACAGTGTTGGAATAGGCGTTGCTCCAAATAAGTACACAATATTTAATGAGGCCATTACGTCGTCTGCTTCACATTAAAGAACAAACTTAGTACAATGTGATTTTTTTTAACGAGCTGAAGCTTGACTTTACCTTCAGGGTCTGACCAGAGTAGGTCACACATGGGCCCGTCGTGAGGCACTTCCTGTTTCCTGTCTATGGTGCGGATCTGGTCCAAGGTCTGGATGGAGGGAGACAGGCCGCCGTGCACACAGAAGATCTGACACACACACATACATACATACATGTGAGTGGAGCCTTAGGAACAGCGGTGCGTATGAGTTTCGTAGAGCGCGGGCCTCACCTTGCCGTCGATGATGGCCGACAGGGACAGGTAGTCAAAGATCTCGGTGCAGTACCTCCACACGGTCACGGAGCCGTACTTCCTCAGGCACTCGTCGTAGAAGCCGTACACCTGCGTGATCTGCCGGGACTCGTGGTTCCCTCTGATCAGAGTTATCCTGTCTGGGTACCGTACCTACAGCAGAACAACCAGGTTTAATTTAACAATCAGTGTGAATGATCAGTGGAACGTGGTCACGCCTTTCATGTTCTGAATGGTTCTGTGTAGCTCTGATGCATTTGGCTGTGAACTTAAAACTGACAAGATCTCGTTTATTTACGTGATGGTGTGCAACTTTCTAGGGATGGAAAAGCAACTGCATGATTCCATGGAATGAGAAAGTTCAATCCATACTTCGGAACATTCTCCATGAAGACAGATAAATTTGATGTCATACTGGCCACGTTTACATGAGGTTTTGTAATTCTGAATGTATTACAGTATTCCACAATAAATGGTTTGGAATTAAACTATTCTCCTTTGAGTTTAATAATAATTCCGAAATGGAAAACACGTTAAATCGGCTGTATTTAATTCCGCTCAACGTCCGGGTCTCGGGAAGGGTTCTGATTGGACAGGGACATGAACGTATTTACGTCGATCGGAAGAAAACGCACACTTCAGCTGCTACCGGCTTTTTGTTATCTCGGTTTGGTTAGTATTTTTATGTTTTCTTTTCATTAATTGTAGTTCTTCCAGCGTATTTATTTTAAAAACTGTTTCAGATCGAGACCAGCGTTTACTCCAGGCCGCCATCTCGCCGTGCGTCATCGCGTCAGAAGGGCGACTCAACGAGCATGAGCCGAATGACCGGGATTATTTTTAAGCGGAATAAACGTTTACATGAGGAATACATTAATTCGGCTTTAAAATCTGAATAAAACACCCACTTAATTTGGAAGTTTAATTCCTAAAAATCATTTTCAGTAAGAATTAAGTGTTTTTACATAATTTTTTATTCGTAATTAACTTACTTTTAATGGGAATTAAAGCGCTCATGTAAACGTGGCAAGTGTGGAATATTTCCATGGAAACAAGAGGAAGAGTCCCTCCTCCTGACCAAATAAGAGTCAGTCTATTTTTAAGATAAAAAAGTTACATATTATGGCTTTAATCACTATAATATTTGATTACATGTTTATAAAAGCAGGCTCAAGACCTATCATTATAGCTTTCTTTTTAGCTTAGCCCTAGATGAATATTTATTTCTTATTTGTATGCATCTATTTTAGGTTTGCTAAAATTGCTTCGATACCATTTCATATTCTAGTTCTTATCGCTCATGGTTAGTATTTATTTGAATCTTTTACCTCTTTTAGGATCCAACACCCTCTGCAGTTTGAGTACATGTCCCTGACCTACTTTGAGTTAATCATTATTTGTTTTTGTCTAATTTTAGACTTGGTTTAACCCTAATTTGAGCCTGATAGTCTGTGTTTAGACCTGAAAGCCAAACATCTTCTTAAAAGCTGACCTTGTGCTTGTGTCTGCTATAGAGCTGTGATCAATGACACCCGTGGACGTTATGAACCATTTGCACATTTTAAATCACCATATTCATCTAAAATTATTTAATTAAAACAAATCTGCTTTGCCAACTTCTGCGTTGCTTCTGAAAAATGCTGTGCCCAGTGGGAGCCGACGTCCCCGTAAACGTCACAGCAAACCAGAGCAGTGGGCGTGTGCCGGTAACAACAGGGATTGATCAGCAACATTCCAAAGCGGTGGACATGCCGTTTACCTTTAACGCTAGTAGCAGTAGAAATGTCTCCACACTGTAAAATCCTCGATCCACAAAGTCTCCCATGAAGAGGTAGTTGGTCTCGGGCACATCTCCTCCCACCTGCCACAGACACAGAGCATGTGACGTTTATTTACGAGCGCAACTGCGGCGCAAATAAAAGAGCGGGCCGTGTGGAGGCAGCAAGTCGCCATGGCAACAAAACAATGGCAGCGCACTCACTCTAAACAGCTCCTTGAGGTCGTAGAACTGACCGTGGATATCGCCGCACACCTACGAGGGTAAGAGGAGGAGGGAGTGTTAGAAGTGTTTGGCTTGTTCACTGGAAGTATGTGAAATCTCTGAGCACTCACCGTGACCGGAGAGTCCACCCTCTGCACGTTACTTTCTTCAACTAGGATCTCTCTGAAAAACACAACGATACAGTATTTTATGGCCAATGCAGAGAGTTATGAGTTAAGAATGGGTTTTGTCTTGTCTGACGATACGCTGACTCAACCCAACAGATATCCTTTTTCAACCAGTTTCAAATTGCTTTATAATGTGAAATTATACCTTAGTTACTTACTTACATTTAGTCTTTCTTCTCTATTTATTTAGACAAATATTCTCATATCACAGTAATGACAGTGTGGGTATAATGTGAGTTTACCTCACACCCACTCTCCACTGTACCATTTGAAAAACACTGAGCAAATGGTGCAAATGGTGAGCACGGCTGTTTTTCCTATTTTTTCAATATACTTGGTACAGTACTTTTTTCAGGAATCTATATTAATAATTAGGGATACACACTATATATCGGCATTAATCAGTATCGGCCAGTATTTGTCAGTACAATAAATACGTTGCTTTGAAAAATAAAAGTTCTATCACACTTCAGGCAGAGCACTGGGAGCTGTCCTTAATAAGGTCGAGCTGTACAGGGATCTTGGTTATAAAACGTTGTGTTTATCTTGTATCTGTCCATGTTTAAGTTTATTGTAATTTGACAAAATGTGTTGCAGTTCCTTTTCTTGGCAATACACAAAATGTCCCCCAAACCTGAAGTATATGTGGTGATATGGGAGCCATGTGAAATGCAGATTAAGAGTGACATGGTGATTTATCATCCTTGTGTTTGTTTGTTTTTTTATCTAAACTTTCTCACAGGGGTTTTGTGAATAAAATAAGTTCAGCTTTATGGAGTCAAAACACGTTCTGAAAATAAAAGAAGACATTCAAAAATTTATTTTGCATGATTTTCAGTCTGTATAAAATGTTCTCAGAATTAAAAATCAATATCAGCTAATATCAGTTATCTTAAGATTAAGATTAAGTTTTAGGCTTAAGCCTTTATTTGTCTCACACACAATGACACACAGTGACACACAGGAGAAATTTGACTTCTGCATTTGACCCATCCTTTTTTCAGGAGCAGTGAGCAGCCGTCTTTTTATCGGCCATAACAGCAACATTAATATTGGTATCGGCTAAAATTTTCACATCGGTGCATCCCTATTAATAATTGTTGGTATTGACAAAACAGAAGGGTTAGTCCTGGATTGGAACTCATATACTAAAGTAGAACTACACAACACGGCCCAGCCCTGAACTTATCACCAATTTAAGAAAATAAAATGACAAGTGATTAAATGTTGTTCAAACATGTGCAAATCACTCCAAATACAAGTTAGGGGGAGGGAAAAAAAATATAACATGGCAAAAGCTCCGAAAAGTTTACCAAGCAGGCTTCAAAACATTTTCAACACCAACTTTGACTGGCTGTGATGGCATCTTTACATTGTTTGATAATGATGATGGTTTGGTGCCATAGAACTTGGTAACCGCACTCAGCCGTACTTATAAACATTTGATTCAGTATCGCCTTCATCAGAAAGACAGAAGCATTTTGTTCACCATGTTCAAATAAAAAAAAGGTTTTGCCACGAGTCAGTAAAGGCCCAGTTTAAACTGTGTAGCGCTGGACCAATAACATCTGAGTAAATGGTATGCCGCGTCCAAAGTACAGGTCAGCAATAAGCCCGTTACGAGGGAAATCAGCTGGTAAGTCCCCCTGGCCTTTCCCCCTGGACTGTACCCTTTATGAAACCAAGTTAATTAATCTATAGACATATAAATTAAAAATACTTCTTTTTTTTCCATTGTATATATTGTTTTATGCATTTCAATACACAGTTAAGACCTTCCTAAAAGTGATTCTTAATGATTTTTGATCAAATTCTACTTTATCTTTACTTTCAGTGCACATTCTATTGCACATTAACATTTCACTGTGGTATCTTCCATTGCACATTTTTGATGCACATTGCTTGGACATCTGTAAATCAATCAATCAAACTTTATTTCTAAATAGGTAACTTTATTTTAAATAGGTATTTATTTATTCTGTTGTACCGTTTTCAGATTTTAGATCTTAGATTTTAGTTTTTTGTCTTAGTTTTTGTTTTGTCTTTGTATTGTATTTTGTACACTGTCTTTTGCACTACTTGGGCAGAGAGAAACGAAATTTCAATTCACTGTATATTGAACACACATGGCAGAATTGACAATAAAGCCGACTTTGAGCTTTGAAATTCTGTAGCTTTCCAAGTTTCTTGTGTTGCGCTACGAACAAATTATTATGCAAGTAAGGAAATAATACTTCTTACTGATGCTATAGGACATGCAGAATAAGAAAAATATTTAAAATACCATTTCATAGTAAACTTCTGCAGGTAAATGAGGATTATATTTATATTTCATACCCAAAAAATGTGTGCCGCTTTTTGAAAGATCAGTAAAATGACATAAACAAGGCCCGACTTTTGCTCTTGCTACATTCACATTTAATTTTATTACGATATCGAACGCCAGTTTCCTAACTCAATACACCACAGTGCGTGACGTGGCGAGGACGTTCTCTCCCGGGCACAGCAGTTACCCGTGTGCCACCCAAGAGCCGGTATTCGTCACCAGAGAGGGTCAATCGGCAAATGAACCCTGGAGTTGCCTTACCTGGCTTTGGCACAGAGCGCTTTCACTTCGTTCTCCTTGATGAGCTCACAGCGTCTGAGCTGCTCTATCTGTCGGTCCAGGTCGCTGATGTCCCCCATTGTCACGCACATATGGAGATCTGTCCACGCACGGCCCTCCTCACGCACAGCACGCACAAACAGGCTCTGCTCCTTCTTTCTCCACTCAGGCGCTCCTTTTCCACGAACTCCACGGGGTTCTGGCGCTCACGTCACGGTTCTTGGGAACGTACAGGGCGGGCAGCTGCGGGGAGAGACAAAAACAACAAGATCAGAACATAATTAGTCAAAATACGCCTTTAGCTCCATCCCACGTAACGTTAAAAGCATCTGGGTCACGCGTTTCCGCTCGCTGCGCAATCCACAAAGTTACGCAGCGCAATCAAACTACTAAAATCATCAAAATGGTTGACATAATTACTAAAAAAATGTATTTAAACGTGAGGAAAATCATCTTTAGCGGAGTTTATGTTGAAGAACACGGAGACGATGGGCGTAGTTTGGCAAAACACCGCGCGGGGCATTCGGCAAACTGGTTTACGTCACAGCTAACGACGTCACCGATCAACCGATTGTGTGAACATTTGGCCGACCATTTTGAGGTCAATTCTAACAACTGGGTTATCGATAATAACGCGTGTGGGGAGTTTTAAAACACCGCAATCCAAACACGTCCATTAACGTAATAAACAAAAGTATTCACGAGAGGAAATGGCGAAAGCTAAAAGGCTAAACTCCGGTTAGCCTAGCGAGCTAACTCCACAGGCTAGCGCACAGTTAGCCGAAAAGAACGCGGTATTCACGGAGATAAACCCGCGCGATCCCGGTACCGATTACCGGTGGAAGGCGGGGCTCCTCTGTGTGCGGGTCCGCGGGTTTCGCCTCCTTCAGACGGGGCTCCGTGGTGAGGTGAGATGGCCGGGCGCTGCGGTGCTGTGTCCCCGGTGTGAGCGCTGCGTGAGCCGGCTGGATCCTGCGCCTGTGCCCGGCTCTCATGAACGCGCCGCGCACACACACAGGGTTGCCAGGTTTTCACAAAGACACGCGGAAAAGACTAGAAACAAGCGAGCCCGTAATTTTGCACAGTGTTGTATAAAGTAGTGGAAAATCAAAGTCAAGTAAAAGTATAGGTACCCCTCCCAAAAATGACTTTGGTAAAAGTCGAAGTCACTGACTGAAATCTTACTTGAGTAAAAGTCTTAAAGTATCTGGAACTTCTTGTACTTAAGTATGACAAGTAATGTAAAAATAAATGTACTCAAGTAATGTAATTAAAAGTACAAGTAAAAGTATCAAGCAAAGGCAGTCTGAATTTAATATTTTTTAATATGTTAATATGGTTGTTTTTTTTTAAAATAGCAGTGCTGAAAGTAAGGCATACGTAACACCATTGGAGTGTTTTTGGAGAAAGAGGGTTTTTTGCCATTGGGCCCTTAATTCTACTGTAAAACACCATGTTCGGCTCACCCATGGTAGTTTTGTGTCATATGGAGCACTGTCGAAGATATTGGGTTTGGTGATATCCATGAAATGAAATGAAATGATATGAAGGACGAATCCTTCATATCAATGTAAGACAGTGCTTCTCAAATAGTGGGGCGGGCCCCCCTGGGGGGGCGCGGTGTGATGCCAGGGGGGGCGCGTGTGACCCTGGGAAACATGCTTTTTTGCCATACTGTACTAGAATGAAAGTGTAATTGCACATCAACAACAGTAGTTGGCAGTAGCGCTCTCGTTGTCGCTCTGGGGCAGGGTTCGGTGACCTTAAATACGCGATATACGCACAGAACAGACTTGCCATCAGCAGAGCATCCTCTGTCACAGAAAAAACACGTTATATTCCACTGAGCTTTGAGTTTATGCAAATGGACCATGTGGTTTTTAAGTTTCGTTTCTGTAAAACGTAAACAAATGTGCACAAAGCTGCATTAAATGCACATTAATATTTGAGTCCTCAGTGCAAAAAAAGAGTGCAGTGTTTGTTGGAAGTTTCTTTTTTTGTTTTTAATGTTAATAAAAGGATACATTGTTATGCAGAGGTGTACTAATAATTTTCTAGACAAATAATACTATTAGTAGTCGTGTGCAGGGAGGGGGGCGTGAAATTTTTTCTTCTTCCTAGGGGGGGCATCATAGAAAATAATTGAGAAGCGCTGGTGTAAGAGAACATTGTGTTTAAGTACGGCCAGGGATGCTCATCGTCAGGTCCCCCTTCATTTGTAGCCGACGTGGATGCTGTCTCCTCTTCCATCAGGGATGTTGATTGATTAAAATAGCTGCATGAAACCAACAGGTGCAGGCTGATTGTCATGCGCAAGTAGCGAACAAGCCCAGGCACGTCCTGACTTCCTTGCAGTCAGTAGAGTTTTTTTTTTTTTGTAACAATTAACTAAACGGCACATTGAAAATGTATCGGAGTAAAAGTATGCAATTAAATTCGGAAATGTAGTGAAGTAAAAGTAAAAGTTGTCATTTAAAAAAAAAAAAAACTCAAGTAAAGTACAAAGTCTCTCAAAATGTGCTTAAGTACAGTAGTGAAGTATTATTACTTCGTTACTATACAACACTGATTTTGCATTTGTAGTTTGTCCATTTGTATTAATTAATATTGGTCCATAGATGCAGTGATGCCATCTGACACACAGTAATACACTATTTTTGAATGAGCCTAAAAAAAACCCCGGATTATTTTGTTTTGTTTTGGGACGTAGAGACTAGGGTGAGCAGACGTCCCTGTTAAAAAGGGACGTCCCAGTTTTGAGCCCAGTGTCCCCTGTCCTGGCAGATTTATCCAAAACCTGTGATTTGTCTCAGTTTTATACAAGAAATGTCCCAGGTGTCCCTATTTTTGACCAATTTGATACCTGGGAGGCATAAATTGGCACTTGTTTAGGTAAAATACAGAAAAGCTGCTTAAAAATGGCCAAAACAAAAAGAAAATCAAAGTTCAAAGTTTATTTATTGTCAGTTCTTCATATAAAAATCATACAAATAATGAAAATTATGTTTCTCACTATGCCATGCGTAGCAAAAGGAGAAATTCAATTTGTCAGCTGTTTATTTATATAAGTTTATTTGGTCGACCAAATAAACTTTTGTCCAGCTGACAAATTGAATTTCTCCTTTTGCCATGGATTATACATCTACGACTGAGGGTTTTTACGCATATTCCATGCATAATAAATAAATAATAAATGGTGAATAGAGCAAAAGGCACTGTCACACACCTAGACAGTTTTGGGGGGGGGGGGGGGGAGTTCTGTTCTTGGAGAGACACAGATTCCTGGCTTCCTGGCAGCCTTGTGGGTGGAGAGGGGAGAGAGTTCAGCATCCTCACAGCCTGGTGGTGGTGAAAATGCGGCTATTGCTGGTTTTCAGATCACAATGTTCTATAGGCCAGGGGGGTGCAGAACAATTTTCCTTACTATGCGTGAAGAGTCCCTCAGTCGTCCAGGTAGAATCCATGATAAAAGAAGAAATTCAATTTGCCAACTGGACAAAGTTTGTTTGGTTGAAAACGTTTCGCCGCTCATCCGAGAGGCTTCGTCAGTTCTGGTTAGAGTGCTGGTAAGTCACTTGCTTATATCTCGCTGCAGGGAGGAGCTAACGAGCTAACTACTTTCCGAAACTATCTCGCCTATTGGTTTCTGTCTTTTGTTTCTCTGGCGTCTAGATTAGCATACCTATTCATCCCTACACGACTGTTTTTCACACCTCTGGCCCTGACCTGGCTAGCCCTATTGTTTATTTTGTTTGTTTGATCTAGGTTTAAGAATGGAATTATAGATGGGAGACAAATTATGTCTGACTCCACCATTTCTGTTTAGAGAAGGATTCTCTTTTTTGACAAAAATTGCCTCTTTAACTCCCCTCTCAAACCAATTCTTTTCCCTGGCCAAGATCTGAACCTCACTGTCCTCAAAAGAATGGCCCGTGGCTTCTAGGTGAAGATGTACGGCAGATGACGGTCCACTCTGGCTCTCACGTCTGTGTTGGTACATCCTCTTGTGAAGTGGCTGTTTTGTTTCTCCAATGTAGCGCTCACTGCAGTCTTCACTACACTGAATGGAGTATACCACATTGCTTTGTTTGTGGCTCGGTGTTTTGTCCTTTGGGTGGACGAGTTTTTGTCTTAAAGTGTTTGTGGGTTTGAAATAAACCCAGACAATCAGACAATATGAAATCCCAGTTTATTTTCAAACCCCAAACCAGGGGTGTCTCAGTATTTGATTTTGAAATCTGGTCATCCTAATACAAACAAAAACATAAAAACTGTTATTAGAAATGTGTTTAGCTCAGGTTTATACAGAAACTATGGAAGTAGCAGAGAAAATCCTTATTTGAAAAACTGTACTGAATAAATCTTTGGAATAAATAAACTCCCTAAATAAACTCCCTAAGTGCCTCTACTAATAAAAATGACTATTACTATATATTTATACAATACAAAAAGTTATTATTCAGTTTGTTTTAGACTATGTGTGCTATTAATGGGAAATACTGATTCATAAATGTGTGGCTGAATCAGATGCCGTACTTTTTTTTTTTTTTACTAAGACAACACTGCAAAATAATAGAACCGTAAAAACAATATGTCTAAAAATATTCTGCCTGTTGGTATTTTTCAGATTCTATAATGTGATGCTGTCATACCCGCAGATGGAGCCAAGGGCCAATTTTTCCTGTTAATTACGTTGCACTTTGCCATGAAATATCCAAAAGGTAAATGCACAAATGTTGAGCTTGATATTTTCAATTATTGATCAAATCCAAGAACTCACCATATTACAACATTTATTTTGACCATTTTTGTTTTAGCTGCCTCCCATCTGAATGAATATTGGTCCATAGAATGCAGTGATGCCATGAGCCCCAAAATAACCTGATTATTTTGTTTTCTTTTAATTTAATGCATTTATTTTTTGCTGTTTGTTCTATAACTTTATTCATCACTAAAAAAAGCCCAAAAAGAAGCAGCTAATACAGTGTGTGTCACCAGTGAACAAGCCCTGTTATGTTATCCAAGTCAAGTTTATTAACCACATTAACAACAACAGCTGCCCAAAGTGCTATACACATCACACATCAAAACATGTAAGAAATATAAATACATTAAAAACACGCATGACCTAGTCAGCGATAGAAGAAGGCTAAAGAAAGTTCCTCTCAGGAGCTCCGAGTAAGCACAAAATAACGCAACGCATGACTGTCGCAATTTGTAAGCAGCTTTACCACCCAAAAATAAAACCAAAGTTGCTCTAAAGAAACTGACATGGCAACCAGATACACTTCCGGTGCGTGGCCCGTGCGTCTGCTGTGCGGGTGCAGCCCACGAACACAGGCCCACGCTTTTCTGCTCCTCTTCCTTCTGTTGTACTACAAAATCATGTTGTACTGTGTAAGAAACTATGAAGGATCCAATATCATTTCATAAGCCTTCAGTGAAATTCAACCACCTCATAATAAAATAGAATAATGGTTCTCAAACTGTGGTTCACGTACAGAGACTCATCAGTTTCATCCATCCATTTTCTTCTGCTTATCCGGGGCCGAGTCTAAACAGGGACTCCCAGACTTCCTTCACCCCGGACACTTCCTCCAGCTCCTCCAGGGGGACCCCAAGGCGTTCCCAGGCCAGCCGGGAGACATAGTCCTGGGTCTTCCCCGGGGACATGCCCGGAACACCTCCTGAGGGAGGCATCCAGAACAGATGCCCAAGCCACCTCAGCCGCTCCTCTCGACGTGGAGGAGCAGAGGCTCTACTCCGAGCTCCTCACCCTATCTCTAAGGGAGCGCCCAGCCACTCTACGGAGGAAACTCATTTCGGCTGCTTGTATCCGCGATCTTTTCCTTTGGTCATTACCCAAAGCTAATGACCATAGTTCTATTGTTTACTTAATTTAGAGTCAGTTTTATACACACTTTTCTCCTCCCAAGCATCCTTGTTTAGAACTAACTTTTGAGTGACAGTGTAGTCCTATTTCTGACCCTGATTTAAACCTGGAATAGTCTTGGGTTAGTTCTGGTGGTACTCGGAAGTCTAAATATTTTCTTAGGTGGTACTTGGTGTGAATGCTGCTGGTCTTTTACTGTTTGCTTATCTGTTGGTTAAATCAACAATTCTGTGAAGCAGCAGCGTGCGGTCACTTTTATGTGTAGGCATGCAGACTTGGGGTGGATGTCAACATTTAGTCGATAACACTTTAATAACGTCCCTTTTTATGCAAACTACATTGCTAGAGAGTATATTTATTTGTACTCATATTAATTGCATGTGTACGGCATCATTCTGGAGTCAAATTAGAGAAACCTTGACCACAGTTTAATATTTGTACACAGTAGTCAAGTTACAAAATGAAACCGGGGGGATGGTGAAATTTTTCATTTATGCAACATATTTTCCAGTGGGGGGTGTGGGGTCCTCCCCCAGAAAATTTTGTATTTCTTAGATGTAATTTCCTGCATTCTAGTCCATTTTAGGGTGACTTGCTAGACATGGCAAATCCTAAATCCCATCTGATTCATAGCTTGCATTCTCAGTTGCATGGCCTGCACAAGACAATACTATTTATTGGAAAGAAACAATAACTACTTAACTATGGACATCTAGAGATTATTATGTAAACAACAATGGCAAAATTGAGAAGACAAATTACATCATACTCATGGTTCTTGTAAATCTTTTTGTAATTATTATCTATTAAAACCTCAGGAAACATTGTAAATGAATATCTGAATCTTCTCATGTGAAGTCGATTTTTATTTCAAATGCAAGAACAAATTTAAAAAACAGCATCTTCAAAATGTATTAATATAAAACAAATGTAAACTGAGATTTTTTTTAAACTTGAGGTGGCCAGACAGAAGAAAAAAAAAAGATAACCGTAGAAAGTCTCCGGGTCCCCTTCAGCTCCATTTGCACCATGTTGCTGCTGACTGTCAGCTGTAGAAAACAGCAGTGGTCAAGTCAAGTCCGTTTTATTTCTATAGCACATTTACAGACGGACAAATACAGATTAGCCTTGATTCCCAAATCAATCGCCACGTTTAAAATGATCACTCTCTCAAGCACAGCTCTGTGTGCTGCGCTCTGATTGGAGCTGTTCACATTGGCAGTTTTTTTTCCTCAGATGCGAGCTAATGTTTCACATTATATTCCGATGATACAGTGTGTTTAAGAGAGCCCTAAGCGTCTATTTATCTTTTACAAAAATGCTCTGGTCAAGTGTTTTCTGAAAATTAAAAAAAAAATGCAAATGTGAACAGGGCTTAGTACTCAATTTAATTCAACAAGATCTTCTTACTGCAATAGCATTAGTCAAGGATTCCTCCGTTCAATAATGCAAATGTTCCCCAGGGTTCTGTCCTCGGTCCCCTCCTTTTCATCATCTATCTTCTCCCCCTCGGCCACATTTTCCGGAAAAACCACATCCACTTCCACTGCTACGCGGATGACACCCAGCTCTACCTCTCCACCAAGCCAAACTCCACACTCCCACCATCAGCCCTTGTCACCGGTATCAATGAAGTCAAATCCTGGTTCACCTCCAACTTTCTCAAACTCAATAGCAATAAAACAGAACTTCTTCTTGTAGGCACCAAATCCACCCTAAGCCACACCAATCATTTCTCCATTCACATCGACGGCTCCTCCATCTCTCCCTCCCCTCAAGTTAAGAGTCTGGGTGTCATCCTGGACAGCACCCTCTCCTTCACCTCTCACATAAACAACATCACCCGCTCTGCCTACTTCCACCTCCGCAACATACATTGTCTCCGGCCCTCCCTTACTCCTCAGTCCACTGCCGTACTCGTACACAGCCTCGTCACTTCCCACCTGGATTATTGCAACTCTCTTCTGTTTGATCTCCCCCAAAAAACTCTCCATAAGCTTCAACTGGTTCAGAATTCAGCCGCTCGCATCATCACACATACACCCTCCATCAACCACATCACACCCATCCTACAACAGCTCCACTGGCTCCCCATCACACACCGCATTCAATACAAAATCCTGCTCCACACATTCAAAGTCTTCCACAACCTTGCACCTCCATATCTTGCCGACCTCCTCCATATGTCCACACCTGCTCGCTCTCTGCCCTCCTCCTCTCTCCAGCTCTCTGTCCCCTCTGCCCCTCTGGTCACTATGGGGAGCAGGGCGTTCAGCCGCTCTGCTCCCCAGCTCTGGAACTCTCTCCCTCCTGACCTCCGCAACACTGACACACTCCCAAACTTCAAAACCAAACTGAAAACTCATCTGTTCAGACTGGCCTTTTCACTTCAACCATAACTGCACTGTCGCTTTAAATGGTTTAAATGTTTTACTGTTTAAAAAAAAATATTATTTAAATGTTTAACTGTTTGTTTTTAACTGTTTGTATTTTGACTGTTGCTTTTAACTGCCTATAATGTATATTATACTTGTTGTAAGGCGACCTTGAGTGTCCAGAAAGGTGCCTAATAAATAAAATGTATTATTATTATTATTATTATTATTATTAAGATAAGATAAGACTTTATTGATCTCACGCAGGAGAAATTTACTTGTCACAGTAGCTCCAGGTAGGGACAGTATGAACAAGAAAGAAAAGTGCATGCAGGCAAGAATGGCATAAAGATAGGTAATAATAATAATAAAATAAGTAATAATTCGAATAAGTAATAATAATAATTAAACAGTGACAGGGAGAGTATTGAGAAAACAATACTGCACGTTGGAAAAACGATATTGCACGATAGGACCATACAGTGGAGTTATACAAGTAATAATAATAAGACACAGTAACTAGGAGAGTATTGAAAAACAACATTGCACGACTATACAGTAGAATTATACAGTCTGATGGCGGTGGGGATGAAGGATCTGCGGTAGCGCTCCTTCTTGCACTGGGGGTGCCTCAGTCGGCTGCTGAAGGAGCTGCTCAGCTCCTCTACAGTCCGGTGCAGAGGGTGAGAGGTGTCGTCCATGATGGACGTGAATTTGGCCAGTACCCTCCTCTCGGCCACCTCCTCTACAGAGTCCAGATGACAGCCCAGGACAGAGCTGGCCCTCCTGACCAGCTTATTAAGTCTCTTCCTGTCCTGCTCTGTACTGCTCGGGGCCCAGCAGACGACAGCGTAAAGGAGAGCAGAGGCCACCACAGAGTCATAAAAAGTCTTGAGCAGAGGCCTGCACTCTCCAAAGGACCTCAGTCTCCTCAGGAGGTGGAGGCGACTTTGGCCCTTCTTGTACAGAGTGTTGGTGTTATGGGACCAGTTCAGTTTATTGTTGAGGTGAACACCCAGGTACTTGAAACTGTCCACAGTCTCTATGTCCTGCCCCTGGATGTTCACTCTATGTCCTGCCCCTGGATGTTCACCGGTGAGTGAGGTAGTGGTCTCCGCCTGAAGTCGATCACCAGCTCCTTTGTTTTACTGGTGTTCAGGCTCAGGTGGTTACGCCCACACCAGTCCACAAAGTCACTGATGACCGAGCGGTACTCCAGCTCGTTCCCCTCAGACACACAGCCCACAATGGCCGAGTCGTTGGAGAACTTCTGGAGATGGCAGCTGTCTGTGTTATGTGAAGTCCGAGGTGTAGATGGTGAAGAGGAAGGGTGAGAGGACAGTTCCCTGGGGGGCCCCAATGCTGCAGGCTACCACCTCCGACTCACAGCCGCGCAGCCACACATACTGTGGACGGTCAGTGAGGTAGTCGATGGTCCAGGCAGCGAGATGTCCATCAACTCCCGCATCCTCCAGCTTCCCCCACAGCAGTGCCGGCCGAATGGTGTTGAAGGCGCTGGAGAAGTCAAAGAACATGACTCTCACATGACTCCCGGCGGTCTCTAGGTGGGTGAACGCCCGCTGCAGCAAGTAGATGACGGCGTCCTCTACTCCTACGTTTGGCTTGTAGGCAAACTGCAGAGTGGAGGTGACTGAGGATCACCCTCTCCGTGGTCTTCATGAGGTGGGAGGTCAAGGCAACTGGTCTGTAGTGGGCCGGTTCCCTGGTGTTTGTTGTTTTGGGAACCGGGACCACACATGAGGTCTTCCAGAGGATAGGGACCTTCTCCAGGCTGAGGCTCAGATTGAACATGTAGCAGAGAACCTCACAGAGCTGGTCTGCGCAGGTTCTCAGCAGCCTGGGGCAGATACCGTCAGGTCCTGGGGATTTCCTCTGGTTGAGTCGCCCAAGTTCCCTCCTCACCTCGTCTGGTGTGATGGAGAGGGGGTAGTGAGGGGGGACTGGGGTGGACTGCAGGGGGTGGTGGTGGTGGTGGGGGGGGATGGAGGGGGCTGGTGCTGGGTTGGGTCCGTGTGAAGGGGGAGGGGGATGTGGCTACTGGCCCGAGGAGGTGTGAAGAGGAGGAGGGGGGAGTCGGCAGAGGGGCAGAGGGGGTGGGGGGGCGAGTCAAACCTGTTGAAGTAACAGTTCAATTTGTCCGCCCAGCGCTGATCACCATCAGCTGTCCCTCTGCCACTCTGTCCAAAACCAGACATGTTCCTCAGTCCTTTCCACACGCCCCGTACGTTGTTCTTCCTCCCATTGTCCTTTTTGGCCCGTCAGATCCTCCACTGGAGCTCCCGCTGGACCCTCTTTTGCTCCTCTCTGTCCCCTGAGTTGAAATAATTATTAATTATTAAATATAAACAAACAAACAAACAAACAAACAAACAAACAAACAAACAAACAAACAAACAAACAAACAAACAAACAAACAAATAAATAAATAAATAAATAAATAAATAATAATAATTATTGTTAAAATGTTCACGTCGTTTAGATACTTCACTACCTAGCATAGAATTAGAAATAGAAAGCCTTTATTGTCAATGAAATTTGAAGCCCCCCTTCAAAGTGCACTCAGCGCAAGTATAAAAGAATAAATAGTGTACTAATAAAAACTATAAAACTACTATAAAACTGCTAAAAACAAGACACATATACACATATCTACACACATACAGCATACCGGGTAGAGGTAGTCCAAAACTCAGTGCAAATGGCGGTTCTTAGTGCAAATTGGAGTTTAGCATGGTGACAGCTTTGGGAAAGAAGCTGTCCCTGAGTCTATTTGTCCTGGCTGATATGGACCTGTAGCACCTGCCAGAGGGCAACAGGTTGAAGAGATGGAAGCCAGGGCGGGTATTGTCCTTCAGAATGTTCCGGGCTCTGCTGAGACAGCGGGAATTGTAGATGGAGGATATGGAGGGCAAAGGGCAGCCAATGATTTTTTGTGCTGTATTTGTCACCCTCTGCAGTCCCTTCCCGTCAGCCTCCGTGCAGCTGGAGTGCCACACCAACACAGTGAAGGTGAGCAGGCTCTCAATGGTGGAACGGCAGAAGGTCCCCAGCAGGCTTGTCTTTAGTTTCTCCTTCCTGAGCACCCTCAGGAAGTGTAGCCACTGCTGGGCCTTCTTTACCAGAGCCGAGGTGTTGACTGACCAGGAGAGATCTGCAGAGATGTGAACACCCAGGAATTTGAAGGTCTTCACTCGCTCCACACATTCTCCATTGATGTACTGGGGGGCAGGGGCAGATCTATTCCGCCGGAAGTCCGGGATGAGCTCCTTTGTCTTGGAGATGTTTAGTGCCAGGTTGTTGGTTGCGCACCACTCCCCAAGTTTCAGGACCTCATCCCTGTAGGCCTCCTTGCTCCCCCCTGTTATCATCCCCACCACCGTCGTGTCATCAGCAAATTTGACAATGATGTTTTCTGGGTGGGTGCGGCTGCAGTCATACGTGTAGAGCGAGTAGAGAAGTGGGCTCAGCACACAGCCCTGGGGGAAGCCAGTGCTGAGAGTGCAGATGGATGAGAGGTGCTGGCCCAGTTTCATCTGCTGGGTTAAAAAGTCCTTAATCCAGGAGCAGGTAGATGGTGGGATCCCCAGGTTGATTAACTTGGGGATCAGAATGTCCGGTATTATTGTGTTGAAGGCTGAGCTATAGTTGATGAAGAGCATCCTTACGTAGCTCCCTTGCTTCTCCAGGTGGCTCAGTGCAGAGTGGAGGGCGATGGCTATTGCGTCTTCTGTGGATCTGTTTGACCGGTATGCGAACTGATGTGGGTTCAGGGTAGGGGGGAGACAGGCTTTGATGTGACTCAGGACCAGTTTCTCAAAGCACTTGGTGATGACTGGGGTGAGTGCTACAGGACGGAAGTCGTTGAGGCTGGCTGCAGGGGATTTTTTGGGGACTGGGATGATGGTGGCAGATTTTAAGCAGGCAGGGATGACGGCTTCCTTCAGTGACAGATTGAAAATGTCAGTGAAGCTGGACAGCACATGCCTTGAGCACTTTTCCTGGTACACCATCCGGGCCTGTAGCCTTCCTAGGATTAACGGCCCTGAGCACCCGTCTCACGTCCTCCTCCTTGACCTCTAACGTGGGTGGGGGCGTGCTGGCGGTTGGTGTGGGTTGCAGTGGGGGTTGGGGTGGTGTGGCTGAGTGCTGTGCCTAGGACTCAAAGCGGGCAAAGAAGCTGTTAAGCTCCTCTGTCAGTGCCATGCTTGAGTCCCCGGGTGTTGCAGTACAGCCTCTATAGTTGGTAATGGACAGTATGCTCTGCCACACCTGCCGGGGGTTAAACTGAACTGCTCCTCTGTCCTCTTTTGCTCAGCTTTCGCCGCTTTGATGCCTCTCTTCAGGTTGGAGCGAGCAGTGCATCAGCCGGTGCCTATCTGCCTTGAATGTCACTTTTTGCTGCCTGGCGAATCAGATTTCCAGGCTGATTAAATCAAAACTAACATGAACCCAAGTAAGCTATCTTGCTAGATAGAAAGTGTAAGCTAGATCCCAAACTAGCATTCATTATTAGCTGTGTTGCTATCGCTACGTCGGTCCACAAATTAAATTAGCCTACATGTTGGTAATTGGTTGCATGATAGGCTCATAAAAAGCATGACTGATAAATCTTGACTTACCTTCTGAATCTTGAATTTTTAAAATATTTATTTCTATAAATGATCTAATAACTATAAAGAGAAATCTATAAACCCCTGTAGGGTTATATTGTTCATCATGTCAGGATTCTTTGTTGGAAATTTCATGACTCTATGACACTGTCTGTGACTATAGCACCACTTTTAACAGATTCATATATTATTTCACGCATCTGCAGCCAATCATGAGTCAGTGCTAGTGCAGCCTCTGCAGCTCAGTGAGTAAAGTCTGGAGGCTCTGAGCTTCACATGAGAAATGGCCTGTCCTTAAACTAGGAATGGGAAAAACTTATGTTTGTCCTCTACATGCAGCCAATTCCCAACCAAAGTGTGCCTTTTTAAAACAGTAAGAGTGCAGGCTACATACCCTCATGTAAATTAAAGTCTAGTTCTTTATGTTGCGTTATAAGAAATTGTAACTCAACAATTATAGGAGAAAAGACAATTATTAAAACAATTACTGGGATAAAGCCAGCAACCCTTTCAAAGCACTGAAGCACTACATAAAAATTAGAAGAGCTACATGACCCAATTCTAACACAATACATAGTTCATTTAAAAAATACAGAAAAATACAGACAGTTTAAGGTCAAACTAGGCCAATGCTTTTATTGTTTATTTACTGGTTAGGTTAGGTCGCTTTATTCGTACCCGTAGGTAAAGTTGTTTTGCAGATTTGAGAGGCTGGTCCCAGAGTTCCCATTTCATTCATCCACACTATGCACAATAAACACATATAAAAACAATTACAAATAAAGTGTTACAGTCCTGCAGTACACAATGAATGAATTAATCATTAATCATTGCATTTATATAGCGCCTTTCAAGACACCCAAAGTGCTTTACAGTTCATTCTTCATTCTCTCCACACTCGGTGGTGGTGAGCTGTAGCCACAGCTGCCCTGTGTAATTACAATTACAAAAAAATACTGAAATGTACACAAATGTAATATTTACAATTACAAAATATAAAATAAGATGTGATAATATGCAATAATGTATTGCAAGGAATGACATGCAATTATTTATGGAACAAAACAATGATTTTAATCCATAAATAATTCGATTTTCCAAGACAGCGTACTAAAATCGATAGATAAATAATAGGAGTGGGACTTGATTAAAACAATGAATCTAATTAACTACAGGCTTTGTAATTAATTATAAAAACTGAAAAAACTTTATTTAAGATAAGACTTTATTGATCTCACACAGGAGAAATTCACTTGCCACATGAGCTCCAGGCAGTTTAGTGCAAAAGAAAGTTTGAACAGAAAGTGCATGCAGACAAATAGTAATAATAAATATAGCTGCAAGCAGCAATGTGGGGCCAAGCAGTGACCCAGCCTAATTTGATGACTGCTCAGACGTCGCCCGGCCAAACAAGGTCTGCGTCAGGTGCTGGGGAACCAGAGCACCTTGATGAAAAATGGGCTACTGGAACAAGACGGAAATGGGCGAGATGCGAGAACAAGGCTCTGCTGGAATGCTACTACTCCAGTAACCCTAGGCAGAGGGGTTAAATGAACAGGATGTGGGATGAATGGTTACTACGATACCACAGTCTAAGCTAAGGGCCAAACAACTAGTAGCTCAGTGTTCCAACATCCACAGACGGCAACTGCTATCACAACTAGAGATTGACGAGGTACAACACAAATGCTACGGCAAGGGGGAGCCAGGACTCCAGGTCAGAGGGGAGTTAACACCAGCTCCCCAATCAGAGATTAGGTATGAAGCCCTAATAAGTATCACGCTGAGTGAGGCAGCGTCTGAACTGAAAGATAAGATCATGGCCCGAATTAACACAAGGCAACCCCGACGCCAGCTACAGAGGCTAAGTGAAGTACCATCTGAAAGTCTCCTAGAACATGTGAATGCAGCACTGAGAGCGATCCCTACCACAACCATCACTGAAACCAATGAGCTGATATACACTTCAGCAGCAGTGATCCTAGAGGTGCTGGGCTATAAGAGCAACCATGGGAGCCATGAGAGACAATACCCACCATGGAGAAGATGTTTAGAGGCTAAAATCAAGCAAGTGCAGAGAGAAGTGAGCCAATTGTCAGAGGCCCAGAAAGGTGCAATGAAAAAGCAAGTACCCAAGAGGTACAGCCAGATGCCCATACCTGAAGCACTCGAAACTGCCAAGCAAAGGCTACAAGCCTTAGCCAGCTGCCTAAAGAGGTACACTCGAGATAACGAGGCCAGACGAATAAACCGGTTGTTCGCAACACAACCTGCGAAAGTGTATGCTCAGTGGCAGGGGGATAACACCAGAGCAGACCCACCAAGGCTGGAGACTGAAAGGTACTGGAAAGGCATATGGGAAAGGGAGGCACCACATAACACCGATGCACAGTGGCTGGTGGCTCTGAGGAAAGACCACAGCAACCTCCCTGAAGCACCGGGCCCTGACATGATCCACGTGTACTGGCTAAAGATGCTCACTGCTCTCCATGAGCGCCTGGCAGCACAAATGAACCAGCTGCTAAGGGATGGGACTCATGCTGAATGGCTAACCTAAGGGCATATGATCCTGATCCTGAAGGATCCCTCGAAGGGTACAGTCCCACCCAACTATCGGCCAATAACTTGTCTCTCCACAACATGGAAGCTCATGTCAGGCATCATGGCGGCTAAGATAAGTGGGCACATGGATCGATACATGAGCACAGCACAGAAGGGCATCGGCAAACAACAACTGGTTGACCGAACAGTCGCCCATTAGACCAACCTGTGCACTGCCTGGATTGATTACAAGAAAGCCTATGACTCAATGCCACACACATGGATCACTGAGTGCTTGGAGCTGTACAATATCAATAAGACTCTAAGGGCATTCATTGCAAACTCGATGCGGTTGTGGAAAACCACCCTTGAAGCCAATGGCAAGCCACTTGCACAAGTGTCCATCAAATGTGGCATATACCAAGGAGACGCACTGCCCCCACTGCTGTTCTGCATAGGTCTGAACCCCCTCAGCCAAATCATCGAAAGCACTGGCTACGGATACCGACTCAGAAATGGGGCCACTATCAGTCACCACTTCTACATGGATGACATCAAGCTGTATGCTAAGAGTGAGCGAGACATCGACTCACTGATCCACACCACCAAGATCTACAGCACAGACATTGGAATGTCATTCGGGCTTGAGAAATGTAGCAGGATGGTGACAAAGAGAGGGAAGGTAGTCCACACAGAGGGGGTCTCACTCCCAGAGGGAACAATAACAGACACTGAGGACAGTTACAAGTACCTTGGTATCCCACAAGCAAATGGCAACCTTGAAGAGGCAACAAGAAAAACAGCTACGGCCAAATACCTGCAACGCGTAAAGCAAGTCCTAAGAAGTCAGTTCAATGGCAAGAACAAGGCCCAGGCAATAAACAGCTACGCCCTGCCAGTGATCAGATACCCAGCAGGAATAAGCTGGCCAAAGGAGGAGATACAGACCACAGACGTTAAGACAGGAAAGCTCCTGACCATGCATGGAGGGATCCATCCCAAATCCAGCACCCTGAGACTGTACACGAGCCGGAAGGAAGGAGGCCGAGGACTAGCGAGTGTGGGAACCACTGTCCAGGATGACACATCCAAAATCCATAAGTACATCAAGGACAAGGCCCCGACAGATGATGTGCTCAAGGAATGCCTCAGACAGTGGAGTGCAGAGGAAGAGGTGCTGGAGGGACCATCATGGCAGGACAAGCCCCTACATGGGGCGTACCACCGAAAGTGGCTGATATCAAGAAATCCTACAAATGGCTGGAGAGGGCAGGCCTGAAGGACAGCACAGAGGCCCTCATCCTGGCTGCACAGGAGCAGGCCTTGAGCACCCGAGCAATAGAGGCCCAGATCTACCACAGCAGACAAGACCCAAGGAGTAGGCTGTGAAAAGAGGCTCCTGAGACAGTCCAGCACATAACTGCAGGATGTAAGATGCTGGTAGGAAAAGCATACATGGAGCGACACAACCAAGTGGCGGGCATAGTGTACAGAAACATCTGTGCAGAGTATTGGCTGGAGACCCCAAGGTCAAGGTGGGAAACACCTCCGAAGGTTGCGGAGAATGACCGAGCCAAGATCCTGTATCCTTCCAGATACAGACCGACAGAATGGTGATGGCGAACCAACCAGACATAGTGGTGGTGGATAAGCAACAGAACAGAGCCGTGGTGGTGGACATTGCAATACCAAGCGATGGTAACATCAGGAAAAAGGAACACGAGAAACTAGAGAAATACCAGGGGCTTAAGGAAGAGCAGTGTTGGGAGTAACTCGTTACAAAAGTAATTAATTACTGTAATGCATTACTTTTTGGTGTAACGCAGTAATGTAACACATTACAGGGAAGAAAATCGGTAATGTATTACTTGTTACAATGCCAGTAACGCACATTACAATGCATTTTTAACCTGCTTTGTTTTTGTGGGTTTTGCGTTTTCTTCATACAAAGTTCGCGGATCACCACGAGATCATTACATTTCACACAAAGTTCCACGAGATCAGCTAGTGATATAAAAGTCCGCGCAGACCATTCCATTTCCTTTTACTTCGTCTCGAACTGGCAGACTGACAAAGGATGACAGAACCAGAAGAATCGGATAGTGCTAGCTCCTTTTCAAGATGGGCATACGCCCACTACTTTCACTTCATTCAAAATAAGGACTCCAAGAACATTTTAGTTAAATGCACACTGTGTGTGAATCCCAAACCTCTTTCCACGTCGAAATGCAGTACAAGCAATTTGACGAAGCACTTGCAGAGGTGCCATAGCACCACGAAATTAGTCAGGAAAGGAGGGGATGGGACAGGGAACGATACAACCCCAACAAAGCAGCCGAAACTGATGTTGACCCGACCAGAGAATCTCCAGCCCCGAGAGGTCATTTGTTTTTCAATTGTTATATTTCTGAGAGGATTGAATGGACTCATTTTCCAAAGAAAACATTAAAAGGCATAGAAATGCTAATTTTGTATCCTGTTATTTATTTATTTAGATTCAGTTCAATTAATACTAATATGCAAATATGTGCAAATAAGTTATGGTGCAGAATGTATAGGTAGGGCAATAAAATAAATGGGTATAAATTATGATTAACAGAGGGCAATACAGCTTCTTAATAGCTATACATATGGGCTATATTCACAGATGTGTATACCAAATGTGAAAATGCCATTTGCTACAGAATTGAAGAGGATGGCAGTGAACAGGTGCTGGAGTGCATGGTAAGGTGTGGCAAGAAGGGAAAGGACGATTTATCTTTTGGTATTGTAAGCGGGTAAGAAGCAATGACTGAACATGTTGGTTTTCAGTCTGCAGGCTCCCAAAACCTCCTGGATGGCAGGCGAAAGTCATGACACATGAGAGATTTGCACTGTAGATTACCAAATCCTTATTTCCAGTCATTTTGGTGACAGTAACTAAAGTAATGCAAAAGTAGTGTAATGCCTTATTTTTTATTTAGAGTAATATTGTAATGTAAGGCATTACTTTAAAATGAGAGTAACAAGTAATAAGTAGTGCATTACAGTTTTTGAGTAACTTGCCCAACACTGAGGAAGAGCTGGAGAAGGCCTGGAAGGTGAAGGCATCAATGGTGCCCGTGGTGATCAGAGCACTTGGGGCTGTAACCCCCAAACTGGAGGAGTGGCTACAACAGATCCCAGGAAAAACATTAGACATCTCAGTCCAGAAAAGTTCAGTACTAGGAACAGCAAAGATACTGCGCAGAACTCTCAAGCTCCCAGGCCTCTGGTAGAGGACCCGACCACCGTGGAAGGTGAGGAGCACATTTTTTAAAATATACTGTACTGTATATATATTATATATATCCCAAAGTACTGCTGTCCATCAATATTCACAGTCACATCAATAGAAGGGCAGGGGTGTGTATCCCCATGAACACAGCAAATGTCAACAGTTTTGCTATAATCCAAACCACCTAGTGGCACTAGTTCGAGTTTGACCAGAGAAGTAAAGCTCCCCGTGTCAAACAGAGCGGTCACATTCTGGCCATTAATCAGCACAGTCTTGCAATGCTGCACTACATCTTCAAGATCCCCGGGAACTCCCGTCTCTGGACGGGATGGATAATATGCCCCAGAAACCTTAGCTTTTTGCAGTGGGCATACAGACGCTTTGTGCCCCAGCTGCTGACTATAGAAACAAACAAGTTCCTTACCCAATCCTCGTTGGTTTGGGGCAGAGGCACCTGGTTGCTCCTGGATTTCTCTCCGTGTTAGCCGTGATGGTGGAGGTGGCTGGATGGGCAGGCGAGGTGTAGTTGAAGCCTGTCGAAGGGGTGGTGCTCCTCTGCGGGCATTGACATATTGCAGGGCCAGCCTGGCAGCAGACAGACTATCCACCGGCTCATGCTCTTTGACCCTTGTCCGCACATCTACCAGCAGGACGCTGCTCGACAATGGTCTCTCCGATTTCCTCCTTTGAATGCTCCTCCGGACGTACCCAGCGGCAATAAAGGCCCTTGAGGCAGTGGTATGTCTCCGTCGGATTCTCACCAGGGGGCACTATGGTGGAACGAAACTGTTGCGGATAGGTTTCAGGTGAGACAGAGAACGCGACAGTGCACAGGTAAGCAAATGATTGTTTAGCGCGGTCAGGATGGTAAAACTGGCGCTTCTAAGTGTGCACCCCTAGATGCGACAGAGCACGCTGGAGAGATTATGAGAATTAGTATATGGTGGATAATGGAAGAGGGTTCGCTGCGCAGAGCGCGACAGATAAGGAGATGGGTGCCCGCGTCTTCACATGCTCTCCCCGGGGACAATGCTCTCAGGGATGAGACTGCTGCATCACAGTCTGCTGCTAGAGCTCTGTGTGGCATTTATCTGGTCTCTAATCTTAGGAGCTGTTAATTTATGATTTCTAAAGCTAGTGACTCGAATGAACTTATCCTCAGCAGCAGAGGCGACTCTTAGTCTTCATTTCCTGGGGCGGTGCTCATGTGAGCCAGTTTCATTGTAGCGCTTGATGGTATTTGCGACTGCACTTGGGGACACATTGAATGATTTAGAAATTTTTTGACTGATCTTCATTTCTTAAAGTATTGACCGCCACTCGTTTCTCTTTACTTAGCTGATTTATTCTTGCCATAATGCCAATTGTAACAGTTGTGGAATAGGGCTGTCGGCTGTGTATCAACCTGACTTCTGCACAACACAACTGATGGTCCCAGCCCAATTAATAAGGAAAGAAATTCCACTAAGTAACTCTGACAAGGCACACCTGTGCAGTGATAACCATTTCAGGTGACTACCTCAGTCTTGGGACAGAAAGTAAAAAAATAAAGTGAATCAACAAATGTGATTTTTTTAAAATACAGATTATACACATGTTAAAGCCTGTCCGGATTACACATTTTAAAGTACAGTATATTTTTGATGAAAAATACAGACAATAAACAATAAGACTGAAACTAATTGATGCCACTGACACAACAGCAGGTTTATCCCTAAAACAAACTGTAAATGGACAATAAAGGTACAAAAACACACACTCCAGTAAATTTATATTATGAATAGGATTTTTTAAACTAACAAAATAGTGGAAAAAACACCACAAATGTCCAATGTCAAATGCCAAAATGATGAAGCTGACAGCAGCAGTTACAGAGAGAGGGGCCTCATCCATCCATTTATATATGCTCCCTATGCCGTGTCCTCTTATGTCTTCTGAGACCAGAACCATCAGCAAACGTTTTCTCACAAACTGAACAGCTGAATGGTTTCTCCCCTGTGTGTGTCCTCTTATGTTTTTTGAGTTCAGTACTATCAGCAAACACTTTCTTACAAAATGAACAGCTGAATGGTTTCTCCCCTGTGTGTGTCCTCATATGTCTTCTGAGACCAGAACCATCAGCAAACGTTTTCTCACAAACTGAACAGCTGTATGGTTTCTCCCCTGTGTGTGTCCTCTTATGTTTTTTGAGTTGAGTACTATCAGCAAACACTTTCTTACAAAATGAACAGCTGAATGGTTTCTCCCCTGTGTGTGTCCTCATATGTCTTTTGAGATAAGAACTCTGAGCAAACACTTTCTTACAAACTGAACAGCTGAATGGTTTCTCCCCTGTGTGTGTCCTCATGTGTGTTTCAAGGTTACAATTTTGGGCAAATGTTTTCTTACAAACTGTACAGCTGAATGGTTTCTCCCCTGTGTGTGTCCTCATATGTGCTTCAAGCTGACCATTTCGGGCAAATGTATTCTTACAAATTGTACAGCTGAATGGTTTCTCCCCTGTGTGTGTCCTCATATGTTTTTGGAGACTAGAACTAACAGCAAACACTTTCTCACAAACCGAACAGCTGTATGGTTTCTCCCCTGTGTGTGTCCTCATATGTGTTATGAGAGCAGAACCATCAGCAAACATTTTCTCACAAACTGAACAGCTGTATGGTTTCTCCCCTGTGTGTGTCCTCATATGTTTTTTGAGAGTGTTACTAACAGCGAACACTTTTTTACAAACTGTACAGCTGAATGGTTTTTCCCCCGTGTGTGTCCTCATATGTATTTTGAGATAAGAACCAACAGCGAACGCTTTCTCACAAACTGAACAGCTGAATGGTTTCTCCCCTGTGTGTCTCCTCATATGTGTTTTGAGATCAGAACCCTCAGCGAACACTTTCTCACAAACTGTACAGCTGAATGGTTTCTCCCCTGTGTGTGCCCTCATATGTCTTTTGAGAATAAAACCATCAACACACACTTTCTCACAGAATGAACAGCTGTATTTCCCTCCTGTGTGAATTCTCCTGTGTAGTTTTAGCTTATATTCAGACCCAAATCTCTCTTTACAAAAAGAGCACTTGTATTTCCTGCTCTCAGCTCCTTCACCAGTTCCTGACATGTCTTCACTCTCCACAGTGACTATGGTCTCTGGTGCAGACTCGTCTCCATCAGCCCCTGTGTCCCTGTGTGCAGGTGAACAGCTGAGTGGAGCTCTCCAGTCTTCATCACTGTCAGCGTCAGAAGAGTGCTCTGTGTCTCCCTCAGTCTCTGAGTGGACATGTGTCTCCACTTTGATGTCCTCTTCCTGTGTGTCCTCTCTCTGCTCAGTCTCTCTTTGTTGAAGTGGTGAGGACCTGAAAAATATAAGACACATTTGTATAATCCAAACCCAATCCGAATATTTGTAATAGAAATTAAAAAGAATAAATGATTGACAAAATAAAGTGTCTGAGACTCACACTTGTATCTCATCTTCCTCCTGTTTGATGCTGTGTTCTTTAATGTGTGGAGCAGGACTCAGAGAGGGGAGCTGGTCAGCTGCAGGAGATAAGGGAGCATCAAATCAAAATTTATTTATAAAGCACTTTTCATACAAAAAAAAAAAAAAAGTAACACAAAGTGCTTTACAATGATAAAAAATAAACCACATTTCCTTCCACCCACCCAACCAGCCCCCCACAAATGCCTGACACCACACAACCAAACAACCCAAACAGTAACACACACACGCGACCACGCGCGCACATACTAACAAGCTAAAATACATAAAACTACACATAGTTTAAAAAACAAAACAGGTAAAAGTATAAAATTTCAATCAAAGGCCAAGCTAAACAGGTGAGTCTTGAGCCCACTCTTAAAAACATGAACGTTCTCTTTGGCCCTGGGCTTCTCTGGCAGTTCCACAGACGAGGGCTGTAGTACTGAAAAGACCTCACTGTGAGTGTGTGTCCTGACTTTGGGAATGACCAGGAGCTGCCTGAGGAGCGCAGGGCCCGTGAAGGTTCGTAAGGTAAAAGCAGTTCTGAAAAATAAGAACGCCCAATAGGCTGTCAGCTAAAAATCGTTCACTTCCGTTCCACTGACAAGGGGGATCAAAATTTTTGATAATCTAAAAACTTTAGTACATATTGAAGCTAAATCCAAGAGTTCACAAAAATATTTACTGCGGTTTGTTCACAATTAATTATGTGCTCCCATTTTAGTAGCGCAGTAACACTGAGGAGTGATGAGCCGGTGACGTCATTTTCAGCCAATGAGCTTTGAGCAATTGTTACGCGATATGACGCGAGTCGGTCTGTTGACATCAAGCACGTGTAGAGGAAGCATGGCTGCCCACCGGCAAGCTCATACTGCGGTGCAGCTACAACCAAATCCTCTACCGACATCTGCTTGCTGCATGCATATTATACATGACTGCAATGAGGAGACAAAACTGTTGACTAAGACTACATGGAACACATTTAGGGAAATAGCGAAAGAATGGTTGGAAATAGGAGGAAAAGGAGAAAAATGTACCCCCCCTGAAGTGCCTCTTGATCACTTTCCAACTTAACCTCAAAACATCAGAATTTTCAGTTCAGAATATTTTTAAAATTATGATGTAATTTTCGTGTTTTAAATTTTCCATTCTAAAAATGTGCATGAAACCAACAAGAATTATAATTAATATCAATTAAGCACATTCTAGGTATTGAATATATAAGAGAAACAATAATATATATTATAGTGAACTCACAGGCCGCAGCAACACAATAAATATTTTGAATTGGAATTGATTACTGTTGTTTAGCGGTTTTAGATTATATAACACGCTTTTGCCTTACCTCTATCAGTAGAATCAGGTGTTTGTGACAATTCAGCTTTCTCTCTACGTTTTTTAGCATACAATAGTCGCCGTTTATCCGTAAAACGTTTGTAACTAGTCTTGTGATAAGCCGGGATGGAGTCAATTTGTTCATACTCACTATTATAAATTCCCTCCCTGTGTCACTGTGAACTGGGTTAATGATTTAAAAGAGAATTAATGAAAATATTCTATATATTAACTGACAGAAAACATTTGATGTATACCAGTATGCAGTTAAGTTGGTATATATTCCTAATCGCTGTTTATTTCTGTTTATTTGTAGAAATCCCACTTGGAACATCATCAGACACTCTTGAAGATGTATCGTCTCCAAAGAAACTCCGCTCAAAAAGTGGAATCGGTGTTGGGTCATCTAAGTCAACTATACTTCCAGTGGTGTGCATCATTTGCAAGAAAAAAGACAATTACATCACTGTAGGAAGCGTGAAGAATCCCTCAGTCGTCCAGGTAGAATCCATGTTAAAAGGAGAAATTCAATTTGTCAACTGGACAAAGTTTATTTGGTCGAAAACGTTTCGCCTCTCATCCGAGAGGCTTCGTCAGTTCTGGTTAGCGTGCTGAAGGACACTGCTTATATCTCACTGCAGGGAGGAGCTAACTACACTGAAATTATTCTGAAACTATCTCGCCTATTTGTTTTTGAGTTTCTGTCTTTTTTCTCTGGCGTCTAGTTTAGCATACCCATTCAACCCCTAAACGACTGTTTTTCACACCTCTGGCCCTGACCTGACTAGCCCTATTGTTTCTTTTGTTTGTTTTGATTTAGGTTTGAGAATGGAATTATAGATGGGAGACAAATTATGTATGACTCCACCATTTGGCCACGGGCCATTCATTTGAGGACAGTGAGGTTCAGATCTTGGCCAGGGAAAAGAATTGGTTTGAGAGGGGAGTTAAAGAGGCTATTTTTGTCAAAAAAGAGAATCCTTCTTTAAACAGAAATGGTGGAGTCAGACATAATTTGTCTCCCATCTATAATTCCATTCTCAAACCTAAATCAAAATGAACAAAAGAAACAATAGGGCTAGCCAGGTCAGGGCCAGAGGTGTGAAAAACAGTCGTTTAGGGGTTGAATAGGTATGCTAAACTAGACGCCGGAGAAACAAAAGACAGAAACTCAACAAATAGGCGAGATAGTTTCAGAATAATTTCATTATCGTTAGCTCCTCCCTGCAGCGAGATATAAGCAGTGTCCTTCAGCACTCTAACCAGAACTGACGAAGCGGATGGGCGGCGAAACGTTTTCGACCAAATAAACTTTGTCCAGTTGACAAATTGAATTTCTCCTTTTATCATCACTGTAGGAAGCAAATGTGTGAAGGACAGGCTTTGTCAAGCAGAGAGAAGCAGATGTTCTATCCCATAAATTTTATTTAAATGTCATTCTGGGTACTTATCCCTATTGGAATTGAAATAAATCAAAATACGGTATCCATACTTTATACATTTCTGACCATTCAGTGTAGTAGTAGTAGTAGTAGTAGTAATTTATTTCGAGCATATGATACTTGTAGTGCACAGAAAATGTACAGTGTCATACAATTTAAGTAAACAGCAAAAAAGAACAGAAAAAAAAGAAAGAATATATAGACACAAATACGTTTTTTTTTTTTTTTGCATATATGTACATGCCCGAAAAGGAGTGGGTAGAAGTAAAACTTATTAAATCCCACCCCTTCTCCCAAAGTTAGTAGTGATCCTTATTTACAATTAACCGGTGACAGTGGTTGGCTGCCAATACTTGAATACTTGTACAGTGTAAAGCAATTACAATAAGACAGGGAAAAAAAAGAAAGAAAAAAAAAAAAAATCTTATCTTATTGATATCTTATTAGTATCATCATCATCGGCATCATTTTGCTCTTATGTTTTACCTCTGGTTATCACTATTTATGTAATTTCTTAAAGTGTTACTTATTATATCTGCATGAAAATTATGTTTATTGGAAGTATTGGTGCTGATGGTATTAAAACTTAATGTGAAGTTGTGTTGTTGGTGTATGTGATGCATTAAAAGTGGCAAGGTGTTTTTGTGAACCTGCTGCCAGAGAGGGGCTGCCCCCGGACAACAGGACCACCCTTTGCCTTGTGTCTTCAGCTGTGCATTAAAAGAGACAAGGTCTGCTGCGAGAAGAGGAACATCTCCCCACACCAAAACCTCCATCTGCCCTGATCTGGTGATAACTGTGAAACAAACATAGTCATATGTATAGTATTGCTTTTCTCGTTTAGTCATTCCTTTATTACCATCAGCACAGGGACCTCCATCTGTAATCCAATTTGTCTATGTTCCTGTGAACAGAATTTAGGTTGTCAAAAAAATAACGATAATAATAATGATAATATCAATACCAGTATCAATGATCAGTGATAATAATTATATTATTAATGGTGGTAATAACAATACCTCTGGTCCTACTCAGGACACGTGCTGCTGAGTTTTGTAATAATTGCAAACCTGAAATACTCTTTTTGGGAAGACCATGGTGCTCTAAATGCGTGCAGCCTGGACACGCTAAGGCAAGAACATCTCTCCCGATAGCTGTCCAGAAATATTTGTTGTTTCCTAGTCTTTTTTTTGGTGGTTCAGCCATGTCACGCAAGACTTGCAGTTTAAAACCAAAACTGTTTTGTCTGCAATGAATACGGGGAAACGTGGCGGTGACCATTTCAACACACGACGAAAAGATGAACCTTATAACCTTGACGAGTGGTTAACAATACCGTCGGGTTAATGTAGGGCTAACTCTACGTATTAATCTCAGCAGGAGAAAGGGGAGCTGGCGCTGCCTCACATCCCTGAATCTGAACTGTGGCGTAGAGCGAGGCAGAGCTGAGGAGCTGGGAGGAAATGAAGCGCTCTGATTGGCTGAAAGTTCTTTGTTTACATGCAGATCTCTGTGGATCTGTGGCTCAGCGGCAGAATCAACGTCAGTCAATGACAACTTGAGTGAAACAGACGAAATGCGAGATCCATATGCGTACTTTAGAACAACAAAACGTACAAGCAAACAAGGAGGTCAAAATGCGTACATGTTGGCAGGTCTGGTAATACTTAAAAGATTACAATAACTACAATGATTAAAATGTTTAAGGCAATCACTCTTTATTTATCGTCTTTAAACTTTATCAAACAAATAAAAAACAACTCAATTTAACTACAGTGCAGGAACATTGAATTCTTGTAAAAAAAAAAAAAAAAAAGTCCTCCAAGCATCCACAAGAAATATTGAGCAATCGACATCAACAGCAAGTGCTCAGTAGACTTCAAGTTGTCCAGGATTGTATAAAAATAATAATAATAAATAACAATCACAAAAATACTTCTAAAAAGGTTCAAACAAAAAATAACTTGATTTAACTACAGTGCAGAAATATTTAATAATTGTAATAAAGTGCACCATTCAACAGAAACAGAAATAAATAGAAAGACTTTTGTAAACAAATGACAATATTGCGTGAAAAGTCCCTCAGTCGTCCAGGTAGAATCCATGATCAAAGGAGAAGTTCAATTTGTCAACTGGACAAAGTTTGTTTGGTTGAAAACGTTTCGCCGCTCATCCGAGAGGCTTCGTCAGCTCTGAGCTGACGAAGCTGACGAAGCCTCTCGGATGAGCGGCGAAACGTTTTCAACCAAACAAACTTTGTCCAGTTGACAAATTGAACTTCTCCTTTGATCAAATGACAATATTGTGGAGAAAAAATTCTCAAATAGAAAAAATACTCAATACTATCACAATCAGACACCAGAAACTTTGCAAAACTTTGAACACTCTAGGCCAGGGGTCGGCAACCCGCGGCTCCAGAGCCGCATGCGGCTCTTTGATCCCTCTGATGCGGCTCAGTACAGTGGTTCCTCATTTATCGTGGGGGTTACATTGTAAAAATAACCTGCGATAGGCTAAATCCGTGAAGTAGTCAGCTTTATATTGCATGAATAAATATGCTTGTATTTCACAGTCCCTCTAACCGAGGCGCCTGGCGCCGCTGCGCTGTTGTGGGTTTTGTTGTAGTGAGAACGCTTCCGTGCGAAAAAGAAAGCCGAAGCACACAGCACGCAGCCTAACGGGGGAACTCCCTTCCTGGTGCGTAAACAGGGATTCCCCTGTCTGCGTGGTGCGTGCTTCGTCTGTCTTTTTCCGCACTGAAAAATAGTTCCCACCCAAAATGACCAAGGCAAGTTCTCCGTGTTGATTTGCACATTTATTTGCACTCGATATGAATGCGCACTACACAGAAAGTAATTGGGAAAAGCATCGAGCAAATTAATTCCTTTTGGCCGAAATCTTTCTCTGGCGACGTTAGCCTCCAGTCTAACGCGGAGTAGCTGCAGCTGCGCGCGGCGGTCAGTGCTGACAGACTCGGACAATGGCTGGGTGACCAGGAAAATGCTTTTCATCACTTGTTTTAGTCTCTGGACTGTGGGGAGATGCCCAAATTTGACCTGGGGGTGGCATATCGATTTAAAACGTGGGTCAAGCGTGGATGCCACACTTAAAAGGCCATCCACATTGTCATCTCTGTATTTTGTGTTTAGGTAATCCAAAATGGTTTCTTTGATTTTTGTTTTGTTTTGTGAGATCTGTGTTGTGGTCCGCGCTCCCCTCCCTCCTTTCGTTCCCTGTGTGTCTTTGGGCGGAGTCTCCTGGCACTGATTTCCTACACCTGCTGGTAATCAACATCCACCTGCATTTAACTCCAGCCGACCAGAGAGACTCTGCCAGATTGTTGTACATCTTCACACGGTGAACTTCTTGGCTACTTCGAACTACGTTTGCTACTTACCTTGTTTTGGATGTTTTTTGTAACCAACCTGTTTTTCTGCCTCCAGTGCTCGCTGTTGCTCCCAGCCTGCTGCTTCACATCTCCAGCCCTGGACCACTCCAGCTCTCGCCTTGTTTCTGCCTACAACCTATTTTGTGTAATAAATCCACTTTCTTGATTTTTGCATTTTTGGTCTGCTGTCCATTTTTTGGGTCCGCCCACTACTGCAGCGTAACAATCTGTATCATCAGATTTCACAGCCAGGACCTCAGTGTTAAACAATGACAGTACCGGTTTCAGGTAGGAGATAGTTACTACTTGCTCACCCTGAGAGGGCATCTGTAAACTCCAGTAGGGAAATAAGTGCTTTGCTCACTGATTCTAGCACATCAACATCTTGCCATGTTGGGAGGAGATGCCTGCGCTTCTTGTCTCCACCTAGCACATGACGAATGGCCTTTTGTTGCTCAACAAACCTCTCTATCATGCGCCGTCTTGAGCTCCATCTTGATGGTGATTCTGTGATGAGTTTATGCTCTGGGCGCTTCATCTGATTCTGAGCATTAGCCAGTTCTTTCCTCAAATTCCAGCTCCAACCACCTTCTTGCAGACACCAATGGAAAAGGTACATCATTGCCATGAACGGAGCAACTACGGAGGACTATGTTGGTCTTGTACTACCATGCATTGCAATTTAAAACCATCCATCCATCCATCCATCCATTTTCTTCCGCTTATCCGGGGCCGGGTCGCGGGGGCAACAGTCTAAGCAGGGACTCCCAGACTTCCTTCACCCCGGACACTTCCTCCAGCTCCTCCGGGGGGACCCCAAGGCGTTCCCAGGCCAGCCGGGAGACATAGTCCCTCCAGCGGGTCCTGGGTCTTTAAAACCAGTTAATTTCAATATACTGTAGGTAAAAGGAGAAATTCAATTTGTCAACTGGACAAAGTTTATTTGGTCGTAGACGTTTCGCAGCTCATCCAAACTGCTTCGTCAGTTCTGGCTAGAGTGCTGATGGACACTGCTTATAACTAGCTGCAAGGAGGAGCTAACTACAATGAAATTACTATGAAACTATCACACCTCTTTTGTTTTCAGTTTCTGTCTGGGCTGTTGTTTAGCAAACCCTTTCAGTACCATAATGGTTTTTTTTGTTGTTTTGATTTAGGTTTGAGAATGGAATTATATCTAGGAGACAAATTATGTCTGAGGGAGGGATGCACCGATCCACATTTTTTCCACTTCTGATCTGATACCTGAATTTGGATATCAGCCGATACTAGGGATGTCAACAATTAATCGATTAATTATCAATTAAGATGTTGGTCGAACAAAATGCATTAATTGTAATTAATCACTAATCGCGGACACACGCACCCGCGTGGTCACGAAAC
This sequence comes from Paratrypauchen microcephalus, assembly GCA_036785185.1. Classification (NCBI taxonomy): domain Eukaryota; kingdom Metazoa; phylum Chordata; class Actinopteri; order Gobiiformes; family Gobiidae; genus Paratrypauchen; species Paratrypauchen microcephalus. The sequence continues at coordinate 8,793,864 of JAVJIX010000022.1, read as the reverse complement.
AAGGCAACCGCACACCGCGCTGCGCCAAGCTCGACTCACAGCCAGCCGCAGGCGCCAACGGCACTGCTCAGCAGCCCCGGGTGTACGCGCGAGGCGAGATCGAACCGTGGCGCCCGGAATGCGTGCCGCTGCTGGTTTCGTGCGGCTGGTTTGTGGCTCGGGCCCCGAGTTTCGTGCGGCTGGTTTATGGCTTGGACCCCGAGCCACAAACCAGCCGCACGAAACCAGCAGCGGCACGCGGTGGTTTAATCCTGGTTTAGTCCAGGTCTAGACCTGGTCGAGTCCTGGTTTAGTCCAGGTCCAGTCCAGGTTTAGACCTGGTCTAGACCTGGTTTAGTCCACGTTTAGTCCTGGTCTAGTCTCTTAGCCAATCAGGACAGAACACAATGTTACACTATAAAAAAATGTTACACTATTAAAAAAAATAAAATCTGCGAACCGCGATAGAGTGAGGGATTACTGTATTTTGTTTTTCAGCATCAATACATTTGTCTGCTTTTTTACTAAGGAATAATTAATTGAGAAATATACAATATAATAATACTATGATATATTTATGACTCAGTGTTATGTATACTATAGCTTATATTCTTAAAGATCCTACTGAAACACTAAAATTCAGGTGAAAAACGCCGCTTATCAGTTAATCGTTAATCGATCGATAAGGTCAATCAACTATCAATTAATGATTTAATGGATAATTTGCATCCCTAGCCAATACTGATACTATTCCGAAACCAAAACTGTTTGTTTTCAGTATTATCATCATTATTGTTTAACTGCAAATAACGGTACCCATAATGATAAAACACAAGCAATTCAACACAATAAAGAAAATACTTAAATAACCCCCATATGGTATGACTTAATTAACTAAGAGACTTAAGAAAACAAAATAGACCCACAAATTATTATTAGTGGTTCCCCCTTTAATGTGGCCCCCTTTAGCACACCACTATGCGCTATTTCTCACAAGACCAGGAAGTGCTGCAGTTTGGCCCCTGAACCAAAGAAGGTAGGGAGAACGTGAGGGGAACAGAGTCCACATAGCAGGGAAACAGTTTGTAAGCAGTCCTGCAGTAGCAGCGAAAGGTTTGCACTGGTTGCACTCGGCGTGCGCTGCGCGAGAGGGAGAGCGGGAGACAGGTGCTGTTGGGGGGGGGGGGGCACATGGATCGGAAATTTTCGCAGGTTGGATCGGAATTTCTGATCCGTGAATTACGTTGGTATCGGAACCCAATACCGATACTGGATCGGATCGGCCCCATCCCTAGTCTGAGGCCTCCATTCCTGTTCAAGGAAGGGCTCTCTTTTTTTGACAAAAATAGCCTCTTTAACTCCCCTCTCAAAGAGGAGAGGGGAGTTAAAGAGGCTATTTAGGTCAGGTCAGGTCCAGAGGTGTGAAAATACCCATTATGGTATTGAATGGGTATGCTAAACAAGAGCCCAGACAGAAACTCAAACAAAAGAGGTGGGATAGTTTCATAGTAATTTCATTGTAGTTAGCTCTTCCCTGCAGCCTAGTTGTGTCCATCAGCACTCTATCAGCTGCAAAATGTCTTCGACCAAATAAACTTTTAAACCTTTTACCATGGATTCTACCTGGACGACTGAGGGATTCTTCACAAATATACTGTAGGCTTATTTGTCATAGTACCCTATCCAATAACAAAGCTTATAATAATATCAAAATTATATTTTCTTAAATTGCATGCTGCAGCTGTGCGTGTGTGAGCAAGAAGAGCGAGAGAGTTGATCGGAGTTGAAAGAGAATGACGGTGCTTTAAAAGGCGTTGACTGTGTGACTGACGGGTTACTTTATCATGGATATTACTAATATAAATTGGTCACACTATAGAGCCCTGACTGTTCAACTGCATTAAATAAGAATATTTGAACTTACCGATTGCAATACGACGCCGGTGCCCAAAGCACGGTAGCCTTGTCCAGTCGTTGATTTGGAGTGCACTGACGACGTTTGCACCACTGTCTGTGGTCATGCAGACCATGTCCTGTTCACTCAGGGACCATGATGCATCTTTCAGACCAAGGGCAATGATGTCTCCTGTGTGGGCATCTGGGAAATAGGACGTTTGCAAACAGTAGCTCCGAAGTTGCCAAGATTCATCAATAAAATGCACGGTCAGAGAGAGAGATGGCTCCAATGTTCTGCTCGACCATAAATCAGTTGTTGTGGCGAAATGTTTCACCTTTTGCACTTCACCCTTTACAGTTTTGCGAGTTTTATCATACAGCGTGGGAAGCGCGGTTCCACTGATATATTTCCTACTCTGGGCTGTGTATCGCTCATCTAGGGCATTCAAAAGCTCAATAAATCCTTTTCCCTCCACCACCTGCATTGGCAACATCTCTCTGGCTATGAATGTGGTGATGGCACTGGTTATGTCATGCCATCACTGACTTCTTTCATACGGCACTTTTCTGCTCAATGAGTCAGCGAGGGTTTGTTGCGTGTGCTGAATGGGTGGCCTTGTTTTTCCTTGAGCTGCAGAGTCTCGAAGTTTCCCGTATTCTTCAAACTTTTTCTTGTGTTTGGTACGGAGGTGGTGAAATAGATTTGTCTTGGAGCTTTGTTTCACTGCGATAGATTTCCGACAAATCTTGCAAATGATGGTGTTTGTCAGTCTTTTCAAAGCCAAACCATTTCCGTGCCAGAGAAGTAGACCCGCGTTTCGGTACTAAATCCTCCGAAGAAGACCCAGCTTCAATGTCTGTAGCTGCCTGTATTTTCTCAAACTAATTGCTAACTGCTATTAACCTGTTACAAGGCTGCTCGTGAGAGAGGTCATGTGATCACCTAGGCCTACAAGTCGAGCGGCAGAGTTGAGCTGAATGTGAGAGCGCTGCTGCACTGTAATGTGTGTCGACGTCTGTAAGTGTCGGCACACGTTTCATTGGTTTTGAAGAACTAATTTAAATACTTGATAATGAAAATTTGCACATCGTTAAAACAACAATAACGATAATATCGCCCACCCCTAGTGGTCAGGCCATAGGTAATTTAATTATTTGCAAGATGGTCTATAAGGTTATCTATGTGTAAGTTAAAATCACCAGTTATAATAATCATATTAAATGTATTGTGTAAAATAGATAAAAACTTTGAAAACTAATAAGTTGCATTTTTTTGGTGGTCTGTATATAGTGACACATAAAATTTCGGGGTTGCTAAAACAATTGAGTGATATTCAAAACCTGTAAAATTGTTCAATAAAATAGGTTTGGTGACCCGAGTATTTGTACAAATAAAAGCAGTGCCACCTCCCCTTTTACCATTTCTATTTGAAAACGCAAAGTTGAAAGTGAGTGGTGAGGCCTCTGTGAGTACACACTGTGACATGAACACTGAACTTGTCTGTAGTCTTCTACTGTCAGGCTGAGGGGGTGTATTTTCCATCCATGAAGTTGTAAATATGTTTGAGTGAATATCTGAAGTGATTTGGAGTCACAGGTTCTTCTGCTAAACTCATTAGCTTAGCTCATTAGCCGCTAACGGCTAATGCGCTAAGCTAATGAGCTCTTTTCAACATCATCTGCATTTTTCATACTTTTTTAACACCCATGGGCTAAAAATAGGATCCATAAGATCCAGAAGACTTACCCCCTCTGTCGAGCACGGCTCTCAGGCTCAGAGCCGAGTCCAAGAGCCGCTGGATCCTCTGGTTCTCCGGTTTGGAGCGGCGCAGCTCCTCCTCGTAGTCCGCTATTGTGCGCTCCAAAAGCGCACGGATTTCGCCAGAAGCCGCGTCCAGCCCCAAACCACTAAAGCCTCCGGACATATTTGCCCTGTTTATTTTTCCAATGTTCGGCTCCGGTGTTCGGCTCGTTCAAAATTTGAGCTAATCGTTGCTAAGTTGGTTCAGAAGTGCTCTGAACATAAACAAACTGTTGTTTTGACTGTTGTTTCAGTTCTTGTTTTGTTTGGATCTTTTAGCCGGTCTCTTCAGGTTGTAGTTCTAACAAAACGTTCACATTAACGTCATAAATGAAGTTTGTTCAGGTTTTAGAGCTCGCGCTGCTCCAGGCCGCAGACCTCCAGTGGGACCGGAAGTGCGCACAACAAACTTCAAAATAAAATCAAGTTAACGAAGAGAACAAAAATATTATAGTATACATGCAAATAACAGGATGTCTGAAATCAACATGAGTAGCGAAATTCGGGGAACACATTTAACCCCTCGTGATGGGTAGATGAGGCGTCATGAAACTGTATTGATACTGTATTGATCCTGTGTCACTGAATACTGACACCTGTTGGACCTTCAAAATCCCTACAGGCAACCGAGTTATCTGACTCAACTGACACTGATTTGATGACCTAGTACAGGGGTCGGCAACCTGTGGCTCTTTGATCCCTCTGATGCGGCTCAGTACAGTGGTTCCTCATTTATCGTGGGGGTTACATTGTAAAAATAACCTGCGATAGGCTAAATCCGTGAAGTAGTCAGCTTTATATTGCGTGTATAAATATGCTTGTATTTCACAGTCCCTCTGACCGAGGCGCCTGGCGCCGCTGCGCTGTTGTGGGTTTTGTTGTAGTGAGAATGCTTCCGTGCGCTCTCAGGACTGGTTCCGCCACCTGGACTCTAGGTTCCACCAGTTTGTTTTGCGAAAATACTGCCGCTACTTCCCGATGCGCATTGACCACCCAGAGAAGTGTGCGCGCGGACATGTGCCCAAATGCCAGACCGCTAAGATCTCACTGCTTCAGAGTCACACTGCTCGTGATCGAACATTTAAATAAATTTGGCAAACTGAACGCATTCTGTACAGGAGACATGGAGAAGAATGACTGACAAAGACAAAGGTCTACAGTCCCTTAGCCAATCAGGATGCAGAACACAGTGCGTGTTGATACAATCTGCGGAACAGCGAGGGACCACTGTATTTAATTAAAATATATTTTATTTTAGTTTGTTCATTTTCAAAATGTAATTCTATGGCACAAAAGTAAAAAAAACACAAAAAAAAAACGTTGTATGCAGTGTTATTTCATTTTAAATTTCAAAAGGGTTTTGTGGCTCCCAGTGTTTTCTTTACTGTGTGAAACGGGTCCAAATGGCTCTTTGAGTGGTAAAGGTTGCCGACCCCTGACCTAGTATAGACAATAATATAATGTAAGTCATTGTATTTTATATTGTATTATTTCATACCTTCATTTAAATTTTAAATATCTTTGATATTTTTAGATAGTCAATAAATAATGTGAACATGTATCATAACGTAAAGTGAACGTGTTGTGAATGAGGATGCTTGTGAACTGGTGGGATTTATTTATTTTTAAACAAAAATTTAACGAGTTGACCGTGTGTGATTCCAGCTCCCACAGATGAGTGCAGCATGACCCGGCACGGGGCTGCCAGCAGGTCTAGACCTGGACTAAACCAGGACTGGACCAGGACTAAACCTGGACTAAACCAGGACTAAACCAGGACTAGACCAGGAATAGACCAGGACTAAACCTGGACTAAACCTGGACTAGACCAGGACTAAACCTGGACTAGAACAGGACTAGACCAGGTGGATAAAAGCGCCGTGCGCGGGTCTATTTCCTGGTTTCGTTTCGAGTCATAGCTGAGGCGAACAGCGAGCACTCCCCTCGGGACGGCACGCAGTCTGGGTGCATGAACGAGACCCGTGCTGGTCTAGACCAGGTCTAGACCTCTTGCATGCGTTCGTGGGTCTCGTTCATGCGCTCAGACTGCGTGCCGTCCCGAGGGGAGTCCTCGCTGCTCGCCTCAGCTGTGACTCGAAACGAAACCAGGAAATAGACCCGCGCGCGGCGCTTTAATCCACCTGGTCTAGTCTTGGTCTAGTCCTGGTTTAGTCCAGGTCTAGACCTGCGCTATCACACGTGTCAGAGCGCAGTTTTCTCCCCCTCCCCCTTCCCCCCACACTTCACTATTAATAATTTTGTTGAAAATCTATGAAAGTTTGAGTGTTTAAACGAGAGACAAATGTGAGAAAAGTTTAAATTCAGTCTGAGAAAAGCGTATAATGTGTGTGGCTGAGCGCGCATTATTTGAATTTTTGAGATTTCGCGTTTCGTAACTTGAATTTTCTTTCGTATCTAGAGACCAAAATTTACAGTGAAGGCGTTTCGTAACTTGAAATTTTCGTTTGTTGGGTCATTTGTAAGGTGAGGTACCACTGTAGTATTATTATTATTATTATTATTATTATTATTATTATTATTATTTTACTAGCAAATAATAGAAATCGGGCCTAATGGTGATTTGGAATCCTGGTGAACATGTCACGATACAAATGTGTTGAAAATCGTTGGAAGGCCACTAGTGAACAATTATTATTTAGACTCTAACTGGACACATTTTCTGTAACAACACAACCAAGTGGCGGGCATAATGTACAGAAACATCTGTGTAGAGCACGGGCTGGGGACCCCAAGGTCAAGGTGGGAAACACCTCCGAAGGTTGCGGAGAATGACCGAGCCAAGATCCTGTGGGACTTCCAGATACAGACTGACAGAATGGTGATGGCGAACCAACCAGACAAAGTGGTGGTGGATAAGCAACAGAACAGAGCCGTGGTGGTGGACATTGCAATAACAAGCGATGGTAACATCAGGAAAAAGGAACACGAGAAACTAGAGAAATACCAGGGGCTCAAGGAATAGCTGGAGAAGGCCTGGAAGGTGAAGGCATCAGTGGTGCCCGTGGTGATCGGAGCACTCGGGGCTGTAACCCCCAAACTGGAGGAGTGGTTACAACAGATCCCAGGAAAAAACATCAGACATCTCAGTCCAGGAACAGCAAAGATACTGCGCAGAACTCTCAAGCTCCCAGGCCTCTGGTAGAGGACCCAACCACCGTGGAAGGTGAGGAGCACACACATATAATATTTATATTTATTTATATTTATATATATATATATATATATATATATATATATATATATATATATATATATATATATATATATATATATATATATATATATATATATATATATTATATATATATATATATAATATATGTATATATATATATTATATATATATATATATAATATATAATATTCAATTTATAATCAAAAGTAAGATAATATAATGCATATATAATAAAACAGAATGAAGTAAGCTTGGGACAGAAAATAAAAAATATACACATGTTAAAGCCTGTCCGGATTACACATTTTAAACTACAGTATATTTTTGAAGAAAAATACAGACAATAAACGATAAGACTGAAACTAATTGATGCCACTGACACAACAGCAGGTTTATCCCTAAAACAAACTGTAAATGGACAATTAAGGTAAAAAAAAACACACTATATTAATAATAAGATTTTCTTTTAATGAACAAATTAGTGGAAAAAACACTAGAAATGTCCAATGTCAAAACACCAAAATGACGAGGCTCACAGCAGCAGTTGCAGAGAGAGGGGCCCCAATATTCCAATGTAAAACAATGGGAGCCAGAGTCAGTAGAGGCCGTAAGAACACGTTGGCTATGTCCTCACCCATCGATCTTTGACCCATCCATTTATATATGCAGCCTATGCCGTGTCCTCTTATGTCTTCTGAAACTAGAACTATCAGTAGGGCTGGGCGATTAATCGAGATTTGCGATATCTCGAGATGTTTTATGAAATAGATTAAAATTTTGGCATATCGAAAAACTCGAGAATAAGATTTCGCCAATCTGCTTATTTTCCTCAACTGTGTTGTGGAGCTGTCCGCCCCGCCTGCTTCTTGCGTTGTGTTTCACTGCATCTCGTGGTTCCCCCTCCCCCTCCCCCTCCCCTCGCGTGTAAGCCGCGTGTGTTTGTTAATAACTTATCCAACATGGCGGCGCCCACAGAAGCGTCCACGAGAGAATTCGTACCAAAGAAAACAAACGGCTCCACCACCACCACTTCTAAGAAGACACAACAAACAACGCTCCAAACATCTTTACCCCAGTGTCTACCCTATGGAAAAACAAGTGCAAGGTGGGTCAGCATTACGGAGTCCATTGCCTTTCATATCGCAAAAGACATGACGCCCATAGTGGTTGTTGAGCGACCGGGCTTCATACAAATGCTAAAAACGCTTGACCCTAGATACAATCTACCTAGTCGCCACTTTTTTGCGAGACAGAAACTTCAGCAACATTGTCAGTGCGGTACAGGTACAGAGCAAGCAGTGGCTGAGGATGCAGTGTTTTGGGCACAGGCTGCATTTGGCGATCGGTGAGTTTTAATCTCTCTCTCTCTGTCTCTCTCTGTGTGTGTGTGTTGCCAGTGAGTGAAATATTTGAAAAAAATTGAATAATGTGCTAAGTTAAAGCAAATACACACACACACGCACACAAATATAAAATGTACTACAGTCACAAAACGCATGAGAATTCATGGATTGAGGATCTATTAATCTATATTTAAAAACAATTAATTTAATATGTGCTTTTTCACTTGGCTACGAAATGAGGGATTTATTTGTCTTTTATCTTAAATGTTAAAGAAGCACTTCATTAGAACTGTCTACCCTCAGGTTTTATGTTTACAATTAAAATAAGGCAATATACTACCTTGATTTTTCCTGCTTCCTCCTACTTCCTTTTTTTCCCCCCTGCATAGATATCGAGATATATATCGATATAGCAAACACATATCGAGATTATTTTTTTTCTCCATATCGCCCAGCCCTAAGTATCAGCAAACACTTTCTTACAAACTGTACAGCTGAATGGTTTCTCCCCTGTGTGTCCTCATATGTTTTTTGAGATTAGAACTACCAGCAAACACTTTCTTACAAACTGAACAGCTGAATGGTTTCTCCCCTGTGTGTGTCATCATATGTGTTTTGAGATTAGAACTACTAGCGAACACGTTCTTACAAACTGAACAGCTGAATGGTTTCTCCCCTGTGTGCGTCCTCATATGCGTTTTGAGATGACCACTAACAGCGAACACTTTCAGACAAACTGAACAGCTGAATGGTTTCTCCCCTGTGTGTGTCCTCATATGTCTTTTGAGACTAGAACTGTCAGCAAACGCTTTCTTACAAACTGTACAGCTGAATGGTTTCTCCCCTGTGTGTGTCCTCATATGTTTTTTGATACTAGAACTGTCCGCGAACATTTTCTTACAAACTGTACAGCTGAATGGTTTCTCCCCTGTGTGTGTCCTCATATGTGTTTTGAGAGTAGAACTGTCAGCAAACGCTTTTTTACAAACTGTACAGCTGAATGGTTTCTCCCCTGTGTGTGTCCTCATATGTGTTTTGAGAGTAGAACTGTCAGCCAACACTTTCTTACAAACTGTACAGCTGAATGATTTATCTCCTGTATGTGTCCTCATATGTGTTTTGATACTAGAACTGTCAGCAAACGCTTTCTTACAAACTGTACAGCTGAATGGTTTCTCCCCTGTGTGTGTCCTCATGTGTGTTTTGAGAGTTGAACTGTCAGCAAACGCTTTCTTACAAACTGTACAGCTGAATGGTTTCTCCCCTGTGTGTGTCCTCATATGTGTTTTGAGATTATAACTACTAGTGAACACTTTCTTACAAACTGAACAGCTGAATGGTTTCTCCCCTGTGTGTGTCATCATATGTGTTTTGAGATGAGAACTACGAGCAAATGCTTTCTTACAAACTGAACAGCTGAATGGTTTCTCCCCTGTGTGTGTCATCATATGTCTTTTGAGAATAGAACTAACTGCGAACACTTTCTTACAAACTAAACAGCTGAATGGTTTCTCCCCTGTGTGAACTCTTCTGTGTCTTTTTAGTTTATATTTAGATACAAATCTCTCTTTACAAACAGAGCACTTGTGTTTCCTGCTCTCAGCTCCTTCACCAGTTCCTGACATGTCTTCACTCTCCACAGTGGCTCTGGTCTCTGGTGCAGACTTGTCTCCATCAGCCCCTGTGTCCCTGTGTGCAGGTGAACAGCTGAGTGGAGCTCTCCAGTCTTCATCACCGTCAGTGTCAGAAGAATGCTCTGTGTCTCCCTCAGTCTCTGAGTGGACATGTGTCTCCACTTTGATGTCCTCTCTGTGGACATGTGTCTCCACTTTGATGTCCTCTCTCTGCTCAGTCTCTCTTTGCTGAAGTAGTGAGGACTCTTCTGTCTTCATACTTGCAGCACTAAATTCTGGGACAGATCTGAAAAATATATGAGACATTTGTATATTTCAAACCCAATCTGAATATTTGTAAGAGAAATGAAAAAGAATAAATGAATGACAAAATATAGAATTGCAGTTTGAAAGTGTCTGAGACTCACACTTGCAGCTCATCTTCCTCCTGTTTGATGCTGTGTTCTTCTTTAATGTGTGGAGCAGGGCTCAGAGAGGGGAGCTGGTCAGCTGCAGGAGATAAGGGAGTATCAAATCAAATCAAATCTTTATTTATAAAGCACTTTTCATTAAAAAAAAGTAACACAAAGTGCTTTACAGTGATTAAAAATAAACCACATTTCCTTCCACCCACTCAACCAGCCCCCCACAGCTGCCTGACACCACACAACCAAACAACCCAAACAGTAACACACACACACACACACACACACGCACACGCACACACGTACATACTAACATGCTACAATACATAAAACTACACATAGTTTAAAGATCCCATAACATGATACTTCTTGAATAAAGACTAGGGCTGGGCAAACATAAAAATTCTTAATCGCATTAACTCAATGACTTTCTGTGATTAATCGCGATTAATCGCATAGCGCGCGAAACCCAAAAATGGTATATAAAATACAAAAATGAATTCAAAAGCTGTTTCAAACAAAGTTTTATTTAAAAATGTAACTAAATGAACGTTGCATATATTACAAAATGTAAAATTCAACTGAAACACTCTAATGACATCAAATAAAACCACTGGCATATCAAAATGAGAAACTGTAAAAAATAAATAACAACAAAAAACGGTACCCAGTACACAAAAGGTCTTTTGTCAAATAAATCCAAGTCCATTTCAAAATAATTGTGTCAAAAATGTCAACTGAAAGAAGCAAATCAAATATAAAACTCAGATATAGCACTACTGCCAGGTCATTATTGTCAACTTTTCCTTTTCTTTCATTTATTGTTCTGAATTCTCTGCAAGAAAACTAGTTACAGGATTGTGAAGTAAATCTAAAACAAAGAGCTAAGTTAATAATCCAAAACTGAAATGCATCACAGCTCACAGGTCATTAGGTTATCCTGTTTGATAGGCCTATAAAATGAGAATGTCAAAAAGAAAAAAAAAACAGCCAGAACATATCCTACACTAACCAAAACATTGAGCTTTTTGTCAATTCCTACAGACAAACTGACACTTGTCAATTCAAACTTTTACTTCTGTGCACGAAGCCAGTTGCTAAGGCATACAAGATTATTCACATTTTCAGATGACAAGGACGCTCTTTTCTTCTGAACAATGTGACCAGCAAGAGAAAACAACCGTTCACAGGGAACAGATGTTGAGGGTGTGCCCAAATACTTCCTTGCATGGGGGGCTAGCAGGCTGTGTGAGTGTCCATGTTTGGACCACCACTCTAATGGGCAGGAATCCGAACTAATGGTGGGCTCTGCTCTGTATCGATGGACACAGGTCTCAATTGTGTCATCTTCTTTTTCAGAATCAGACTCAGATGAGTCAGCCAGTAGGGTTAACCTTTTCGTTGGTGGCTCTGGTTCTTCCACAGGTTGCTCTGCACCAGCTCCCTCTTCTCTGAGTAACCTTGTGATTGAGGCCCACACCTCATTCCTCTCTCCTTTAGGCACACATTTGAGATCCTTGAAACGAGGATCCAATGCAGTAGCTATCTTCAGATATGCTATGTTGGCATTTCCTCTGCGTGTCTCCAGGTCCTTCCTGAATGTAGCCTTGAACTGTGTGACATAGGCAGGGTCCTCATCCGAACTCTCCATCACCCGGGAGACATGGCAAAAAGCAGGGAGGGCCACAGAGCATGAGACATAATCTTCTCCCCCTAAAAGTTCTGTCACATACCTGAAACAGAGAAAACAAACACAATATATCACAATGAACTACATGTAGCATAGGCCTAATAAACACACACACACACACACAATAGGACTGCACTGTGGCCTTGCAGTATACAACACACCATAGCTGATTCTGAATGCTGCCTGCTACTATGATAATCTGACCAACTGGGCTGCCTTGCTTGGACTACACAAAAATCTCTACACATTCAGAATTTCCATTTGTTCACTCACTCACTCACTCACTCACTCACTCACTCACTCACTCACTCACACTCACTCACTCACTCACTCACTCACTCACACACTCACTCTCACTCTCACTCTCACTCTCACTCACTCACACTCACTCACTCACTCACACACTCACTCACTCACTCACACACTCACTCACACACTCACTCACTCACACACTCACTCTCACTCTCACTCTCACACACTCACTCTCACTCTCACTCTCACTCTCACTCTCACTCTCACTCTCACTCTCTCTCACTCACTCACTCACTCACTCACTCACTCACTCACTCACTCACTCACTCACTCACTCACTCACTCACTCACTCACTCACTCACTCACTCACTCACTCACTCACTCACTCACTCACTCACACACACACACGAAATAACAATGGAAAGCTCACCTGCAAGGCTCTAGTAGCGTTTCCAACCTCCGTAGTCTATCCAAGTCAGCTGTGGTTGGCATGGTGATTTTGGGGTGTGTCGTGAGGACATCCCGCAGTGGCTGTTCATTTCTGAGGATGCTTTGGATCATTGCCAGAGTAGAATTCCATCTCGTTGGAACGTCTTGAACGAGGCATTCCTTCTTTTGACCACGTTCGTCTTGTTTCTGCTCCAACTCTGCAGCATTTGCTGGGCTGTGTTTGAAGTGCCCTACAACTTTTCTGCACTTGGCCAGGGCATTGTCGAAAGGGCTGTGCTGTAGGGATACTGTGATGGAACGCTGCAGGCTGTGCGCGAAGCAGTGGATGTGCTCAAAGGGAAGATGTCTCGCAGCAGCAATCATATTTCGTGCACTGTCTGTGCTCAGTGTGACGACTTTGTTCGACACGTTCCACTCCTCTGCAACCTGTAGAAAGTGTTCAGCGCAGGTTTCGGCGTAGTGCCTGTCAGCTGTTTTCATTACCGAGAGAGCATGCGAATGCAATTCCCAATTGGCATCAATATAATGCACCGTTACCCCGAGGTAACTATGATTACCTAGTGATGTCCAATAGTCGCCCGTGATGGCAACGGCTGGCATGCTGCGAAGTCTCGTCTCTTTTGCCTCTCTCTCATTCTCGTACAATTCCTGGATTCTTCTCCTAATTGTGCGGCGAGAGGGGAGCTCGTATGCTGCGTCGCTGGTGGCTATTCTTAAAACATCACGGAGGCCCGGGTCTTCCACAATATTGATGGGTCTGCACGCTGAAGCCACCCACTTGGCGATTGCCTCGACTAGCCTTTTCCCTTTCTGTTGATCTACCCTTCCTCCATATGCGAGAGTAGTTTGACGAAACCTTGGCGCCTCGAATGATTGCTCAGCTTCGACGGCGTGTATAGCCTTAAGGTGGTATCTTAGGCTTGTGTAGCTTCGATGATAAGCAAATTCTGCTTGACAATGGTTGCACACAACTGTGGTTTTGTCCAGTAGCCCATCTTGTGACACTTTATAGCGAAAATGTCCATTCAAAATTTGGCCTTTCTGCATATTTATCATTTGTTATCCATTGTAAACATACCGTTCTCCCGTGTTTCCTTTCCTGTCTGAACTCGACTACCAGGCAGAGCAGCGACCAATGAGTGGCCGCGACGATCCCGACTTACGCTTTCAAAATAAAAGTACGAACACCAGTCATAAAAAATATATTTAAAAAAAAATGCTGCGTTAAGCGTTAACAAAATTGTCGGGCGATACTGACCTCAATAGTTAACGCACCGTTAACGCGTTAACGTTGCCCAGCCCTAATAAAGACTCATATGTGAGAATGCTGTTCATAGATTTCAGTTCAGCATTCAACACTATAATCCCACAGCAGCTCATTATCAAACTAGACCACCTGGGGCTTCAGACCTCACTCTGTAATTGGCTGCCCAGCACAACTCCCTGGACACTGCACTAGAGGAGAAGCTAGCGCGTTTCGGACTACTCCGCTGGCCTGCTGCTAATGCTGCTACACCGGACTCGCCTGCTGCCCCCCGCCCGGAGAGAAGATGTCGCAAGCGGTGCGCGAGGAAGCAGAAGCGAGGCAAGCGCGGTGGTATCAGAGCTAGGCTAACGGCTAGCCCGCACCGGCCGGCTATTCCATCCATTCTCCTCGCCAACGTGCAGTCTCTGGACAATAAAATGAACTATATCAGACTGCGGGCTGCCCAGCACGACGTGAGGGAGTGCTGTGTTTTTGTTTTTACAGAAACATGGCTCCATGACAACATCACGGACTCAGCGGCTCCTGGACGAGCTAACATGCTACCGCTAGGATCGAGCTAGCGGTGTCCCCGGAGTTAAATCCCGCGGAGGGGGTTTAATAATAATCTTTCTTCAGGACGCTTATTGTCGGGACGCTGTGGTGGTATGTAGACACTGTTCACCTCTGGTGGAGTTTATGATTCTGAAGTGCCAGCCTTTTTATCTCCCGATCATGCTGATCGCTGTTTACATCCCCCCAACCCCGAACAACGCTGATAGAAGGGAGGCACTGTACGAGTTGTATAACTCCATTAGCGAGCAACAGACTGCTCACCCGGATGGATTTTTTATCCTTGCCGGGGATTTCAACCATGCAGACCTCAGAACTGTCATACCACAAATGCTGATCAGCATGTTGATTTCCCAACCAGAGGAAACATTTTGGACATGGTTTACACTACACACAAAGGAGCAGACAAGGCTTCCCCCCTCCCCCACATAGGCCTCTCTGACCACATCTCTGTTCTGCTCAAACCGGCATACAGACCCCGTGTGAGGGTCTCCAGGCCGGCTCTGAAGCAGATCCAGGTGTGGCCAGAGGGGGCCTCGTCTGCACTACAGCACTGCCTCAGTACAATAGACTGGGCAGTGTTCAAACAGGCCGCCACATACAACAACTACACGGACATTGAGGCGTACGCAGACACTGTGACTTCCTACATCACCAAATGCATTGGTGATGTCACACACACCAGGACTATAATTACCAGGGCTAACCAGAAGCCATGGCTGACAGGGGAGGTTCACAGACTGTTGAGAGCCAGGAACGCTGCCTTCAGAGCCGGGGATGTCACACATCTGAAGGCAGCAAGAACTAACCTGTCCCGTGGCATCAGGAAAGCCAAACACAAATACACACAGAAAATAACTGGACACTTTAGAGACAGCAGGGACACACGGAGTCTGTGGCAGGGCATCCAGAACATCACGGACTACAAACCCTCGCCACAGACCTGTGACAACAACATCACCCTGCTAAATGACCTCAACAGCTTCTTTGCACGGTTTGAGGCAGGAAAAGACACCCGGCCCCAAAAAACTCCACCACCTCCCCACGACCAGCCCGTGTGTGTCTGCAGCGTGAAGAGAACTCTCTCCAGGATCAACACCCGCAAGGCTACAGGCCCGGACAACATCCCTGGTCGTGTGTTGAAAGACTGTGCAGAGGAGCTCAAGGATGTCTTCACAGACATCTTTAATGCTTCTCTGAGCCAGACTGTCGTTCCCTCCTGCTTCAAAAACACCATCGTTCCTGTGCCAAAGAAGCCCACTCCGGCCACTTTTAATGACTATCGCCCTGTTGCACTGACCCCCATCATCATGAAGTGCTTTGAACGGCTAGTCATGGCACACATTAAATCCACCCCCCCACCCCCCCTAGACCCATTCCAGTTTGCATACCGGGCCAACCGCTCTACCGAGGATGCAATCTGTTCTGCTCTTCACCCAGCTCTCACCCACCTGGACAATAAAGACTCATATGTGAGAATGCTGTTCATAGATTTCAGTTCAGCATTCAACACCATAATCCCACAGCAGCTCATCACTAAACTAGACCACCTGGGGCTTCAGACCTCACTCTGTAATTGGCTGCTGGACTTCCTCAGTGAGAGGCCACAGGCGGTGCGGGTCGTCAGAAACACCTCCAGCAGCATTAGACTGAGCACAGGAGTCCCCCAGGGCTGTGTGCTCAGTCCGATGCTCTTCACTCTGCTGACCCACGACTGCTCACCAGCATTCAGCACCAATCACATTGTGAAGTTTGCGGACGATACGACTGTGGTGGGTCTCATCTCTAATAACGATGAGACAAACTACAGGAGTGAGGTGAGCCTTCTGACCCAGTGGTGCAGCAATAACAATCTCCTTCTGAATGTTGAAAAGACCAAGGAGATTGTTATTGACTTCCGGAGAGGCCCCACCCAGCACCCCCCACTGTCCATCAATGGTGCTGCTGTAGAGAGGGTGAGCAGCACCAAATTCTTGGGGGTGCACAACACTGAGGACCTCTCCTGCGGACGGCCCTGGGTCCAAATTAGGGCTGCAACAACTAATCGATTAAATCGATTAAAATCGACTATTAAAATAGTTGGCAACTAATTTAGTAGTCGATTAGTTGAGTCTGTGTTGTTATAGCCAACTTTTATAAGTACAGTTGCGGCAGGAAACAAACCAAAACCACGGTGACACTGACTTGGATGGCTGGATCATACAGTATACTGATCTATGGGTTGGATGCCGAGCGTCATCAAAAAAGAAGAGCACCAATGTTGAGCCTTCTTTAGTTGACTAGTTTACGTGACGAAGTCCAAACTGCGATCAAGCCCACCGCCTCTCGCAAACCAGAAATCGCCGCTAGAGCTGTGGGAGCGCTTGTTTTTAACAACCTCACTGCAGCGTATGAAACAGTGCACCGTACCGTGATGTAATGTGATGTTATTTCATGACACACAACTGAAGACACTAAATGAGCACAATCTTTTTATTGACTTTTAACTTGTCGCGGTCCTTTATTTGCTCCAAATAGGCGTATTATATCAAGGATACTGCTGTTACTTTGTACGGCGCACTGTTTCATACGCTGCAGTGAGGGTGTTCAAAACAAGCGCTCCCACAGCTCTAGCGGCGATTTCTGGTTTGCGAGAGGCGGCGGGCTTGATCGCAGTTAAGTCCTAACGGGAGAAGAGGCCAATGTTAGCAGAGACAAACATGTACGACCCAAGTCGTGAAAAGTATGGGAGCACTTTACATTAACACCTTCAAAGAACAGTGTTAGGTGCAAAATGTGCACAGCTGATCTGGCATGGCATGGCAGCACAACATCACTGCATGAGCACCTGAAGAGAAAGCACGTTGGAGCCATGGATGAAGGAGATTCACGGTGTGAGTGAGTGCAAGTGAGTTTATTACTGTTGAACCAGTCCTCTATGGTCTATGAATCATATGTTAAACAGAAAAAAAGTCTTTATGTATTTGCTTTATATAATTGTTGTTCAGCTCATTTCAAGCTGAAGACTTAAATGTTCTTTTTCCCCCATCTATGAACGAAAAAAAAAGCTCTCCACACTGTACAAAGTCATATGGCTGTTGTCATTACAGTTTTCAAACAATGCTGGTTGCACTGGGAAAAAAAAAAAAAAAATGCTGGTTGCCCGTGATTACAGATTTTATTTTATAGATTTTGTGTTTTTGTTTTCACTGATTCTGCTTTATTTTTATACTGGTAATATATTCTTTTTACTGAGTTGCGGGAACGCAACCTTTGTACGAATATACATTTCTCCACTGCCATGCAAAGTTTGTGAGAGTGCAAGTGAGTTTATTACTGTTGAACCACTCCATGGCCTATTGAGTCATGAAGAGTATTTGTTTTGTTAAAAATGCTGGAAATCAAATGTTTTTTTCCTTCTTTTTATCCGATTAATAATCAATTAGTCGAAAAAATAATCGTCAGATTAAATCGATTATGAAAATAATCGTTAGTTGCAGCCCTAGTCCGAATGATGTGCAATTTCCAACTTAGAATCTTAGACGAATACCCCACGTGATAGGTGGGGTGTGCAGTCAATCTGTGGCGGGACGTAAAGCCTTTCTTGTGCTCTCATAGGTCTGTGAGCTGTCAACAAGGCGGGACCAGGTGCTGAGACTGGGAGTGCTTTGTGACATAATACTGGGACTGGGAGTGCTGAATCTAGACACTTTGTGACATATTTCATCTTTTTTAATATAAGTATATTGCATAAGTGTTGGTGCTGAACATCAAATGTTTGTTTTATTTTATTTATTATTCTATTATATGCTCTACTACAATGCATGATTGAGGGAAAATGACATGTCACCCACGAAACATCTTGGAATAAAAAACAACAACAAAAAAACTTAATACACTGTTGTTGTGGTGGTGGCTATTTTTAGAAAGGGTGTGCTTTTGATGTCTGCTGAGGGCTGTATGATTATTTGTGTATGAACAAAATGAGACTTTTTAACAACCCCTGTAACATTATCTGTCTTGGTCCTGCTTGGAATCAATAAAAAGTTTTATTAAACTATTGTTGTTTCAGTTACTTTTAGAAATGGCATGTTTGATACCAGGTGAGGTCCCTATGACGGGAGATTGATTTATGGTGGTCTAAAATGTTTTAAGAAATTAATGAACGTGCCACACAACCACTGAACACTAGGCTACAAAGCTGTGCAAAGAACATTACATCTCATAATTACTGAAATCACACTTGTTCACACATCTGTATAAAAAATATAAGATTACTAAATGACACAACATGCTGTTATAGTAATTCAAGACACTTTAATGATTAAAGTGCATGATGTAAAGAAAACTAAACAGTATAAGGCATATTTAAGTCATTCAAAGACATCAGTACAAAATGATGACAGTGCACATGTTGCATTATTGGTCAAACAGGAAGGGAGTAGAAAGGAAACATCTATGGAGCAGGGCATTTAAGTGTAATAAGACTGAATATTATTTACAATGAATACAATAAAATAAATAGACAGAGAGACAACAGACAAAGCAGGTAGCGCAAATAAAAAGTGTAACAGTGCAGTTGCAGGCAATAAATAAAAAAATAAGTAGGCCTAATACAATAAAGACAATGAATAGACAGTGAGACAACAGACAATAAACCTGCAGTTACACAGTAACAGTAACAATGTAATAGTAATAACAATGGGAAGAATCAATATGATGGCAGTATAAATAGTATAAAACAGTAAAACACTTAAGAATAAATAGTATATAAATACTTATAATAAAATACTTAATAACAAATAACAACATGGTGGTAACAGACAGAGTAGAAAATGTTACAAAAAATAACAATAAATATACAATATGTACATAGTCTGCTCAGAGGCCTGTTCTTGGAGTTGGTCCACTGCCTTTGGCCTCCTTGCTTGTCTTCAGGATGCACTGTTGCTTGTCTTTGGGCACACTTGGGTCCAGAATGCACAGAACAGATCCATTCTCTTCTGGGAAGACAAAGACTGTAAGCTCATTTCAATGTTTGGATAGAAATCCCTCCATGCCCCAGGATTATATTATAACTATACTGCTATATCATAATAACTTATGATAAACACATGTATTATATATTATTATATACACTGCTCAAAAAAATAAAAGGGAACACTTATACAACACAATGTAACTCCAAGTCAACCACACTTCTTTGAAATCGAACTGTCCACTTAGGAAGCAACACTGATTGACAATCAATTTCACATGCTGTTGTGCAAATGGAGTAGACAACAGGTGGAAATCATAAGCAATTGCCTAGACACACCCAATAAAAAAGTGGTTCTGTTGGTGGTGACCACAGACCACTTCTCAGTTCTGATGCATTCTGGCTGATGTTTTGGTCACTTTTGATTGCTGGTGGTGCTTTCACTCTACTGGTAGCATGAGACGGAGTCTACAGCCCACACAAGTGGCTCAGGTAGTGCAGCTCATCCAGGATGGATGAGCTGTGGCAAGAAGGTTTGCTGTGTCTGTCAGCGTAGTGTCCAGAGCATGGAGCCGCTACCAGGAGACAGGCCAGTACGTCAGGAGACGTGGAGGAGGACCGCTACCTCCGTCTTTGTGCAAGGACGAACAGGAGGAGCACTGCCAGAGCCCTGCAAAATGAGCTCCAGCAGGCCACAAATGGGCATGTGTCTGTTCAAACAGTCAGAAACAGACTTCATGAGGATGGTATGAGGGCCCGACGTCCACAGGTGGGGGTTGTGCTTACAGCCCAACACCGTGCAGGACGTTTGGCATTTGCCAGAGAACACCAAGATTGGCCAATTCGCCACTGGCGCCCTGTGCTCTTCACAGATGAAAGCAGGTTCACACTGAGCACATGTGACAGACGTGACAGAGTCTGGAGACACCGTGGAGAACGTTCTGCTGCCTGCAACATACTTCAGCATGACCGGTTTGGTGGTGGGTCAGTAATGATGTGGGGTAGCATTTCTTTGGAGGGTAGGACAGCCCTCCGTGTGCTCGCCAGAGGTAGCCTGACTGCCATTAGGTACCGAGATGAGACCATATGCTGGTGCAGTTGGCCCTGGGTTCCTCCTAATGCAAGACAATGCTAGACCTCATGTGGCTGGAGTGTGTCAGCAGTTCCTGCAACACGAAGGCATTGATGTTATGGACTGGCCCGCCCGTAAACTAGACCTGAATCCAATTGAGCACATCTGGGACATCATGTCTCGCTCCATCCACCAACGCCAAGTTGCACCACAGACTGTCCAGGAGTTGGCAGATGCTTTAGTCCAGGTCTGGGAGGAGATCCCTCAGGAGAACATCCGCCGCCACATCAGGAGCATGCCCAGGCGTTGTAGGCAGGTGATACAGCCTCATTTTGACTTGTTTAAAGGACATTACATCAAAGTTGGATCAGCCTGTAGTGTTTTTTTCCACTTTAAGTTTGAGTATAACTCCAAATCCAGACCTCCATGGGTTGATACATTTGATTTTCATTGATAATTTTTGTGTGATTTTGTTGTCAGCACGTTCAACTATGGAAAGAACAAAGTATTTAATAAAAAATATTTCATTCAGTCAGATCTACAATGTGTTACTTTAGTGTTCCCTTTATTTTTTTGAGCAGTGTTTATTATATATTATATATTATGACTATTATAACTATAATACTATATCATAAGCTGTATTATTATCCACAGGTCTCCAGTACATAACCTTAGACTCCAGTAGGCCAATGACAGCGACAACTGTCTATCGTATTTATGTCTGTGAGCTCTCCTATCCCTCTACGTAAAAAAACAAAGTAGCTTTTGTGTCGCAAAGCGGTCTGTTTTAAATTATCACGCTATCCAAAAATACGCTTCTTACCTTAAACAGTGGAATCAATCGCTCCTCTTGTCCTCTCCTCTCCGTGGTAAACGCTCTGAGAGGTTTCTCATTTCGCAGGTCCCGGCACGGGGGGCCCCGCCCAGCTCAGAACGCTAGACGATCCCGAGCCGCGATTGGCCGGGAAGGATAGACGGGATAGACGAAGGGATGCTCCCATTGGACGTCTACGTTGCGCGATTGCACTTCCTAGTGTCCGGGTACTGGACAGTGAATACTACATCACTGGCAAAGAGGGCTCAGAAGCGCCTCTATTTCCTCCGCAAACTGAGGAGAGCTGGATCATGACCATCATGACCACCTTCTACCGAGGCAGCATTGAGAGCGTCCTGACCAGCTGCATCACTGTGTGGTACGGGAGCTGCACTGAACAGAACAGGAAAGCCCTGCAGCGCATAGTGAATGCAGCTGGGAGGATCGCTGGTGTCTCTCCCGTCCCTCCTGGACATTTTTAACACCCGGCTCACCCGCAGAGCGTCCAGCATTGTGGGTGACCCGAGCCACCCCTCACATAGCCTCTTCAGCCTCCTGCCCTCGGGGAGAAGTTACAGGAGTCTCTGGGCCCACTCCACCAGACTGTCAAACAGCTTCATCCACCAGGCGGTCAGGAGGCTGAACTCTCACCTGAACTCTCACCTTACCCGTCTCCCACCCCCCACCCCCCATATTGGCATAACCTGTATTCCATAAAAAGACATATCACTCTAGACACTTTAAAAAAACTGCTGCTGAGGACTACTGTTGCACTGTTGCACATTTACATTTACTACTGGAATTTTTACTCCTGATGTACTGTTGTTTACTCCTGTTATTGCACATTACTACTGGAATTTTTTACTACTGCTGTTTACTCCTGTTATTGCACTAGAATTACTACTGTTGCACATTTATTTTTATCTTAACTTCAATGCACATTCCATTGCACATTACCATTTCACTGCTGTATCTTCCATTGCACATTTTTGATGCACACTGCACACTTTTTGACATCTGTATATAGGTATTTATTATGTTGCACTGCTTTAAGATTTTAGATCTTAGACTTTAGTTCAACCTTAGATCTCTGTCTTAGATAGTTTGTTGTGTTTTGTCTTTATATTGTATTTTGTACACTGTCTTTTTTTGCACTACCTGGCCATAGAGAAACGTAATTTCGAGTCACTGTATGTTGAACACATATGGCAGAATTGACAATAAAGCTGACTTTGATCTTTGGAAAGTTGAAAGTGAGTGGTGAGGCCTCTGTGAGTACACACTGTGACATGAACACTCTGAACTTGTCTGTAGTCGTCTACTGTCAGGCTGAGTGGGTGTCTTTTCTGTCCATGAAGTTGTAAATATGTTTGAGTGAATATCTCAAGTGATTTGGAGTCACAGGTTCTTCTGCTAAACTCATTAGCTTAGCGCATTAGCCGCTAAGCTAATGAGTTTTGCAGAAGAACCTGTGACTTAGGGTGACCATTCGTCCGGATTTCGTCCGGACAGTCCGGTTTTAGAGCTGTCTGTCCGGCCGTCTGTCACGTGTCCTCCTTTTTAACATTTTGTCCTCCTTTCGGACCCTCGTTGGCCACTGTTGTATAAATCGTCATAAATCCCCACCCATTATTTACACTTGCTACTCTGCAATGTGTCGTATGCAAACATTCGCGATCCGCGCAGCGCGCAGCTGATACAGCCCGTCAGCCCCTCGTATTGTCCGCTCTCTATCTGCGCTATCAGTAGGGTGACCATTCGTCCGGATTTCGTCCGGACAGTCCGGTTTTAGAGCTGTCTGTCCGGCCGTCTGTCACGTGTCCTCCTTTTTTACATTTTGTCCTCCTTTCGGACCCTCATCGGCCACCGTTGCATAAATCGTCATAAATCCCCACCCATTATTTACACTTGCTACTCTGCGATGTTCGCTGTTTCCCAATTCAGCGAATGCACGGTTCGAAGTGTGGTCTCAGTCTGCATAGTCGCTGAGCCCTGAGTGCAGTCCGGGGATCACATGGGCGTCTGCGAAATGGAACAGATCCCGCCTCAGCTCAATGAGCCGGGTGGTCTGCTCCTTGTTCCCTACAGACAAAAATATTATTCTTTTGCAACTAGTAATACTTGGAATTGGGACATGGCCAATGTTCCCCCTAATTTTTAATGTGTCTGAGCAAACACACTAACTCCCTGAGCGCTCCTTGGATCCCTGTGCACGACATCCGAAATGCGCCCCCCCCCCCCCCACCGCGCGGCTCGCACTTTGCAGATATAAAAAAAATGACCCCGCGGCTGAATAAAAAGCGGAGATCCGCTAAAAGCTCTTTCATCCCTGATTTACAGTAAACGTTGGACATGGCTATATCCATGTTGTAATATCCAGCATCCCCCCCCTAAGGGAAAACACACACACAAAAAAAACAAGGTGTCCTCACTTTAGGGCCTTTGTCCTCCTTTTTGGACACAAGTGTCCTCCTTTCCGGTTTCATGCCGGTGGTCACCCTAACTATCAGCCACTCTTTGAGGTGCAACTTGGCTCCTTCCATCTTCATCGCCTTATTACTGTCCCTTAAAATTGTGTTTTCTTTAGTGCCATGCGTAACAGGTTTCGCTTACGTTTCCTCTCAATGTAGCCAGTTAAAATACGTTACAATATTTACATTACGGCTTTCATAATTGCAAATAATATTTTGGGGATTTTGTGTGAATTACACAAATCCAGGTAGCGAGATCTTACCTCTTAAAAGTGAAATGCAGAACTACTAGTTCTGCATTTCTTTCTTCTTTGCCATGGCATATGATGGCATGGCAAAGACTGTGTTTTTTCAGTGAATTAGTGATATTGTTTTTTGTTCATATCCTCTTGACCATAATTTGCCACATTTTTCTTTTTGATGGGTGTTCCATGTTAATAAATATATGTTGACTTCATACATTATTCATAATCCCCCCGAGGGGGAAAAAAAAAGCAAGGTGTCCTCACTTTAGGGCCTTTGTCCTCCTTTTTGGACACAAGTGTCCTCCTTTCCTGTTTCATGCCGGTGGTCACCCTACTGTGACTCCAAATCACTTCAGATATTCACTCACTCGCTCTTTTCAACATCATCTGCATTTTTCATACTTTTTTAACACCCACAGGCTACAAATAGGATCCATAAGATCCAGAAGACTTACCCCCTCTGTCGAGCACGGCTCTCAGGCTCAGAGCCGAGTCCAAGAGCCGCTGGATCCTCTGGTTCTCCGGTTTGGAGCGGCGCAGCTCCTCCTCGTAGTCCGCTATTGGGCGCTCCAACAGCGCACGGATTTCCCCAGAAGCCGCGTCCAGCCCCAAACCACTAAAGCCTCCGGACATATTTGCCCTGTTTATTTTTCCAATGTTCGGCTCCGGTGTTCAAAATTTGTGTTCAAAATTTGAGCTAACCGTTGCTAAGTTGGTTCAGAAGTGCTCTGAACATAAACAAACTGTTGTTTTAGTTCTTGTTTTGTTTGGATCTTTTAGCCGGACTCTTCAGGTTGTAGTTCTAACAAAACGTTCACATTAACGCCATAAATAAAGTTTGTTCAGTTTTTAGAGCTCGCGCTGCTCCAGGCCGCAGACCTCCAGTGGGACCGGAAGTGCGCACAACAAACTTCAAAATAAAATCAAGTTAACGAAGAGAACAAAAATATTATAGTAAGTACACATGCAAATAACAGGATGTCTGAAATCAACATGAGTAGCGAAATTCGGGGAACACATTTAACCCCTCGTGATGGGTAGATGAGGCATCATGAAACTGTATTGATACTGTATTGATACTGTGTCACTGAATACTGACACCTGCTGGACCTTCAAAATCCCTACAGGTCACCGAGTTATCTGACTTTACTGACACTGATTTGATGAACTAGTATATACAATAATATAATGTAAGTCATTGTATTTTATATTGTATTATTTCATACCTTCATTTAAATTCAAAATATCTTTGATATTTTTAGATAGTCAATAAATAATGTGAACATGTATCATAACGTAAAGTGAACGTGTTGTGAATGAGGATGCTTGTGGACTTGTGGGACTTATTTTTTATTATTTATTTATTTTTACTTTTTGGGACTTATTTTTTTTTAAATAAAAATGTGTAAAAAAAAAAAAAATCCCGCTCTTAACAGGTTGACCGTGTGTGATCCCAGCTCCCACAGATGAGTGCTGCTGTTGTGTCCTTGGGCAAGACACAAGGCAGAAGTACATCAAAGCCAGTTGTGACGTGGGCCGTCCTCCTGTGGACCCAACACCCACAGGAGGATTCATGGGGGCTGGTGCATTGTGTTCTCGGTGGCTGTTCTCCTTGGACTGCTGCCCCCGTGACCCAGAAATGGAAAAAGCGGAAGAAGATGGATGGAGTTTTTCCAGCATTTTGAAATTGAGTCTGTCACGCTTTTTTGAGAAAACTTCTCCAGCTGTAGAAAACACCCGCTCACAGATGAGACTGGGGTGAGTCACTAAGAGTCACTTTGAAATGAATTTGAATTCAGATCAATTGGAAACTCTGAGAAGAACAGGATGAAACAACAAGGAAATGAAAGCAAATACCTTATTTTCCGATATGAGATCAAAATGGTCCCACGCTTTATTGATCCACAAGGGAAATTATTTGGATACAGTAGCTCACTGCTCCTGAAAAAGGATGGGTCAAATGCAGAAGTAACATCTGTCTACTGTTCTAGCTGCCGTGGAGAGCAGATGCATTTTCTTCTTCCTCCCTTATCTTGCTCTGTCTGATGTCTATTTCTCTCGTCTTGTCATTTTTCGTAAATTTTCTCCTGTTGGAACAGATTTTCTAAATCCTAAATCATGAATTGGAGCTGGTCCCACAACGCTATTGGCATATTTTTTTATCACGGAGGAGTGCCGGTCTGGAGAGCCGGACAGTCCCAAGGGAACTCGCTGCTAGATACACGACGCTTTGTGCGTCTGGCACCGCTGTTACTGGAGGACTCGGAATGATTACTATTGGAATTTTGATGGCAGGACATCTGGATTGGCCTGGAGGATGTTTTTCTGACCCATCACTAATTGGAGCCGAGCGGATAAAAGAGCCCCGAGCCGCCGGAGGTCATTTTACACGATAGTGGGGCTGTGGCGGACCAGGGAGGACGAGATCTGAAGGGAAACACAAACTGAAACACCTGAGTTGTGGAAATCTGTCTGGCACTGGATAACATCTCGGATAATGGATGTGGAACTGTGTGGAACGCAGACTGAGCCGCTGGCCGCTGGCTCAGTCTGCGTTCATTCATCATACGTGCCAGCGGGAGGATTGCGAGTCGCACAGTCCTGCTTGGTAGCATGAAGTTGGGGTGACTGGCAGAAACCAGGGTTCTGGCAAATTGTCTGTTCGCCTGGGCTCTAAAAATTTATTGATTATGCTAAATTTCTCGGTGTAATTAATTAACTGTCCTGAAAATGTGATTCAACTGGACTTTGTTTTGACTACATCTTCTGCACAAACACGTCCAAGGTCACAGGTGGGGCCTTATCTACACAGAACTCTACAAAAGAAAACAACACATTCCATTCGGCTCACACTGACATTTTTATGTTAAACACTCTCCCCTGTCTATTTAGTAAGTCTGCCTCTGCGTCAGTTTCCGATCAATTATTGATTTCCAATCTGCCCCCCCCCTCCTTCTGTTGCCAAAGAAAAAGATCACCGTATGTTTACCTCTCCAATTGTTTTTTTCCTGTCATTACATGTTGTAAAATTGTCTGCATCTTTTTTTTCCTACTCTGTTGTAACCAAGTTGGCGCCGCGAATGGCCGCCCTGGTGCTTGGAGTGTCTGTCCGCTCCAGGTATCGAAGCAAGTTCCTAATGTTGTGAACCTGTTCACTCATATGGCAATAAAAACCTTCCTGATTCCTGATTCCTGTGTGTCACTGTGTGTGAGATCAATGAAGGCTTAATCTAAATCTTACCTTATCTCACTATTCAAATAATATATAACAGAGGGTAACAAAAATAGATGGAATAGCAAAAAAACAGCAATAGACCAGTGTCAAATGAGACATAATTATAAAAATAAAGTGTATATGTACAGTACATTTAAAATAAAATAGAAAAATAAGTAATAAAATATCAAATAAAATGTCACATCACAGGTATATACAGGAGACAAGAACGCGGAAGAACGACAAGAACGGCAGCTTGAGGCTGCTCCATAGTTCTTGATGAATTTGATGATGAACCGCAAAAGATGAGAGATTCTTTTGGCAGATGCATCCTGTTGACAGATGCGCGTCCTTATAAACAGACAGCTACTGCGGCGTGAGCGTCTATACAAAACTTTGTTTTTGATTTGAAAACAAGGTAATTACGGATTGCATTCACTTCTGGCAATTTGTGCGGGCATCGGAATGAACGAAAGTCAGGATTTGGGCTTTGTATGCTTTTAAAAGTCCACCAAAGACACTTGTGGATGTTAGTTAGCCGAACTGCTAACTAACTTAGCCTCTCGGAGGCAGACGCAGCGACCAAGCCGGCTTTTGCTCATCCGCGGAAATTACCTGGCTACCGTGTTGTTTACTGACCCCGAATCATTATCGTATCTTGCCGATCCTAGGACGGAGATGGCCAAGTCAAAGGGGAGGAACACCATGGACGAAGAGTTGGCGGACATCAAAAAGTCACACAACTTTATGTCAAATGAACTGGAAACTATCTCAAACCAACAAAAAGTCATTGTCGATCTCATGATGGAAGTTAAGGAGCTGAGAAAACTAAATGACGAGAAAGACAATAAAATCATGGACCTGGAAAACCGTCTGGCAGACCTGGAACAGTACACCAGAATGAATGATATTATTATAACCAGACTCAACATAAAGCCGCGGAACTACGCGCGAGCCGTGGCCTCTGATGGGGAGCTTACGGAGCCTGACCTGGAGTCAGTAGAGCAGCAGGTTTTGAACTTTTTGGATTGCAAAGGAATCTCAGTCTCAAGTGAGGATATTGAGGCATGCCATGTGCTGTCTCGAAAAGACAAACTCAAACCTGCAACTGTAATAATGAGGTTTGTCAGCAGAAAACAGAAGAATGCTATTTTAAAACAAGGAAGGAAAATAAAGGGCTCAAATGTTTACATAAACGAGCATTTAACCAAAAAAATTACTAAGGAAACAAGGAAAGATCCAATCAACATGGTCTTCACACTGTAGAGTGTTCATCAAACTTCTAGGAACACCAAAGGAAGCTAAAGTCATATGGATCAAGGAGCAACATGAACTGGATAAATACAACTGACTTCTACTCATCAGGTAACATTCAAACACACCTCTGGGATTATAGACTGTCTTATACTACTACTACAAAAAAAAAAAAAATGCCAACCCTAAAACAACAAAGGACTAGTGACACTTCATTCAACATTAATGCTAATTTGGAAATGTATGATATAGACATGAGAAATGAACTACTACACGATGAAGACATTTGCATGAATGATCTAACACATGACATTGACCCAGATCTGAACTTTTACAATAACCTAAACAATGACTGTAAATATTATCTAGAACATCAGTTATCAGCTTTAATCAAGACCGATGAAGAGATATTCTCAATAATTCATTTAAATGGTAGAAGCCTAAAGGCAAACCTTGAAAATATCAAAGATCTCTTACACCAAATCAACGTGACATTTGATGTCATTGCAATAACTGAAACTTGGTTAAATGATGATAAACTGGACAATTACCACATTGACGGATATGAGATGTACAGACAAGACAGAACGTGTAAGAATGGAGGTGGTGTGGCGTTGTATGTAAATGACAAACTGCATGGACGTGTTGTTGAAAATATGACTTTTGCTTTGGATAACATTATGGAGTGTCTGTCTTTTGAAATTCAATTAGAGCACACAAAAAACATCCTAGTAAGTTGTATCTACAGAGCCCCAGGGTCAAATGTAGAGCAACTATTAGAGACTACAGATAAAATATTTACTAATTTGGACACGAAGGAGGTTTTTATTTGTGGGGATTTTAATTTAAATTTACTGAAAATTAAATCTCACTTACCAACGGAAAATTTTGTAAATACGCTATACAGCAACTCCTTTTATCCAAAAATAACTAGACCTACTAGGATAACCACAAATAGTCATTAATAGACAACATATTTACAAATGTGTTAGAAGAAATGGTTAGTGGCATTATTATTAACGACATATCAGACCATTTACCGGTGTTTATATTATTTAGCAAAAATGTTAAAACCAGAAAAGGTGAATTAAATAATAATTTAAGACAGGTAAGAATAGTGAATGATAAAAATATACAGGCATTTAGGATGAGCTTGCAAAATCAAAACTGGGAAAAAATATTCCCAGAGGTAAATGCAGCATATGGTAACTTCCTGGAAACTTTTCTGACATTGTATGATTATTACTGCCCTGTGTCAATACTGACAAATAAGCAGAAGAAAAAGTCCAAGCCATGGATGACAAAAGGGCTAATTAAAGCTTGTAAGAAGAAAAATTTGCTGTATAAAACATATGTGTAAAAGAACTAATGAATCAGAAGGTAATTATAAAACATACAAAAATAAACTTGTTGTAAAAAACAATACTATAATGCAGTATTGGAGGAAAACAGGAATAACGCAAAGGGGCTATGGAATGTTCTGAATTCTGTTCTTAAAAAGGGATCCAAAAACAACTGTTTACCTAAATATTTCAAAAATGATGGCAAAGAAATAAAAAATATTAATGAAATAGTAAATGAATTGAACAAGTTTTTTTTTATAAACATAGGGTCAGAATTGGCAGCATGTATTAGTACTAATCTTGTCAAACCACAAAAAACAGTTGATTTTGGAAACCCTAAGTCCTTGTTTCTTAGAGAAACCAATGAAAAAGAAATTGTTGATATTGTTAAAAGTTTTAAAACAAAAAAAATCATTAGATTGTGATGGTCTGAACATGTCCATTATTTAAAAAGTAATTAATGAAATTTCACTTCCTCTATCCTACATATTTAACTTATCACTTACCTCTGGACAGTTTCCAAGACAGATGAAAATTGCAAAAGTTATCCCAATTTACAAAACTGGAGACAAGCATATCTTTTCTAACTATAGGCCCATTTCAATTCTACCACAATTCTCCAAAATTTTAGAAAAACTTTTTGTCAAACAAATGGATTCTTTTTTAGATCAATTTAAAATCTTAAGCGAAAACCAGTATGGTTTTAGAAAGAATAGATCAACTGAACATGCTGTTATAGATCTCATTGAAAATATAACAGACAACATTGACAGGAAAAAATACACAATAGGGATTTTTATTGATTTAAAAAAAGCCTTTGATACCATCGACCACAATATATTAATTGAAAAAATGGGTAAATACGGTTTCAGGGGTCCTGCATTAAAATGGTAAACTTCTTATTTATCTGATCGGTGCCAGTATGTTCAGCTTGGGAATCATAAATCAATACACCAAACAATATTAAGCGGAGTTCCTCAGGGTTCCATATTGGGTCCAAAATTATTTTTGCTTTACATAAATGATTTGTGTTTAATATCTGATCAATTAAAATTTGAATTATTTGCTGATGACACAACAACCTGCTCAGGAGACAATTTACAACAACTCGCGTATCAAGTTACAGCTGAAATGAGCAAAAATAAAAACATGGTTTGATATAAATAGAGTTTCATTAAATGTCACAAAAACTAAATTTATTGTATTTGGAAATAGAGAAGTTAAATCAAAGATACAAGTGTTGACTGATAATGTTGAAATAGAAAGAGTTGATGAATTCAAATTTCTTGGAGTGACACTTGATCATAAATTAAATTGGAAATCCCACATCTCAAACATCAAATCAAAGGTGGCCAGAAATGTTTCAGTGATCGGAAAAGCAAGATTATTTTTGGACCCTCAATCCCTGCATATCTTATACAGCACGTTGATTGTTCCCTACTTGAGCTACGGAGCACAAGTGTGGGGAAACACATATAGAACCAACACTGATTCATTATTCAAAATACAAAAAAAAGCCGTGAGAATTCTACATGGGGTAGAACATAGAGAACATACAAACATGTTGTTTTACAAATCCAAAATTTTAAAGTTTGAAGATCTGGTTAAATTTAAAACCTTACAAATTATGTATCAAGCCTGGTATAAACAACTACCAGGAAATATTCAAATATTATTTAGCAACAGAGAAGGAAATTATAACTTAAGAAATGAATTAAATTTTAAGAAATTATTTTTCCATACAACATGCAAAAAAATGATGTGGAGTGGATTTGTGGAATAATTTGAATGATGAAGTTAAGAGTTGCCCAAATAAATACCGTTTTAAACATCTGATCAAAAACATTATACTTGATAATTATTTAGACATGGGATGAGTTTAGGGGATATATATATGTGTATGTATGTAGGTATGTATGTATATGTGTATGTGTGTGTGTGTATGTATGTAGGTATGTATGTATATGTGTATGTGTGTGTGTGTATGTATATATATATATATATATATATATATATATATATACGGTATATATATATATATATATATATATATATATATATATATATATATATATATATATGTGTGTGTGTGTGTATGTATGTATGTATGTATATGCAGTATATGTGTGTATATATATATATATATATATATATATATATATATATAATTATGTATATATATATATATAATATGTATAGTGTTTTCTGTTCAATTTATTGGTAAAAGCAAAGTAGTATTGTATAGATATATACTGTATATGTATATAGTATGTAGAGTTGTACAGGACAATGATGAGAAATGTATATTGTATTATATATTATATTGTATTGTATTATATTACATCATATTGTACTATATTGTATTGTATTATAGTATACTATATATATTATAATAGCTGTCAATATGGAATGTGTGAGAATATGGAGCAGGAGTAAATAAGTTTATACTTCCACCTGCTCCATTTTGAGCAAAAGGAACTGCAGAGACGTGTGACATAAGTTTGTATTTGTTTGTATTTTAAGTTTGTATTTGTGAAAATTTGCTTAAATGGAACCTGCAAGTTGCTCAAATAAACATAAACAACATACAGTCTGGCGCGTCAGTGTCAGTTTGACATGAGCCGTGTCTCAATTCCCAGTGTGCACAGTTCGGAGTGTGGTTTTAAGGGCGCATACGTCACTTCCAGCGTGACAACTGCTGTCCCATTTCTTTTTTGTCCCATGCACAGTTAAAATGCACCCTGAAAACCACAGTCGTTTCCATGGAAATCGAGGCGTGGACCAACTGAGCATCCATGCACACTTCGTGCAGTCATGCGGTACTTCTTCTACGGGAGAAAATGGAGTTGGGGGCTGCATCTGGTAGTTGAAGGACCTGTAAAACCACACTCTGAACTGTGCACACTGAGAATTGAGACACAGCCACAGTTCCTGTATCGGCCACGTGACTTTAAGAAACCGATGCTGCTCTATGAGCTCGACGCATGCGCCGACGCATCGGCGTTGCCGAACCATCACTACCTGCTACACTAACTTTGCAAAAAGTGACGTCTCAGTAACACCACTGCACAAACACGCCTCGTAAAACTTAAAGGGATAGTGCGTTTTTTTAACGTTAATCTGTATGGGTTTCCTTGTAAAAGTTACGTGTGTTGACACCGGCTTACCTCTGACACTCTCAGCTGATCCCGGTTCGGCTCGCTTTCTGGAGCTCAGGTAATTAAGTCAGGTAACTTCTCTAAAACATTAAATAAAGCTTGTTTTTCTTCTCAAAACAAAACATTTGTCCGAAAGGTGATATATTTGAGTCCCAAACAGTTGTCAACGAAACATCCAGCAGCGAACTAAGCAATCGCGTATTGTGTCTGACGACTTGTATCACAGCGCGCATATCAGCTGTATCAGCCTGTTCACTTGTAAACTTCCCCTTGCGGTGGACCGCATCTGCGGTACACTTCCACTAAAAGTGAACAGGCTGGTCTGTGGTCCTGCAGTGGATGATCTTGGCTCACACTTTCAAATTACTGATAGAGCCAGAGCTCTGGGATGATTTCATGAGAGCTTTGGTCTCATCTTTTATTTGTTGGATTGTATTTGTTGTATTGTATTTCACATTAACAACAGCTTCCCAAAGTGCTATACACACCACACATCAAAACATCTAAGAAATATAAAGACATTGAAAACATGCATGACGTAGTCAGCGACAGAAGAATGCTAAAGAAAGTTCCTCTCAGGAGCTCCGAGTAAGCACAAAATAACGCACTGCATGGCTGTCACAATTTGTAAGCAGCTTTACCCTGTAAAATAAAACCAAAGTCGCTTTAAAGAAACGGACATGGCAACCAGATACACTTCCGGTGCGTGGCCCGTGCATCTGCTGTGCAGGTGCAGCCCATGAACACAGGCCCACGCTTTTCTGCTCCTCTTCATTCAAAATCATGTTGTACTGTGTAAGAAACTATGAAGGATCCAATATTTTTTCATAAGCCTTCAGTGAAATTCAACAACCTCATAATAAAATAGAACTCAAACTGTGGTTCACGTACAGAGACTCATCAGTTTCATCCATCCATTTTCTTCTGCTTATCTGGGGCCGGGTCGCGGGGGCAACAGTCGAAGCAGGGACTCCCAGACTTCCTTCACCCCGGTCACTTCCTCCAGCTCCTCCGGGGGGACCCCAAGGCGTTCCCAGGCCAGCCGGGAGACATAGTCCCTCCAGTGTGTCCTAGGTCTTTCCTGGGGCCTCCTCCCGGTGGAACGTGCCCGGAACACCTCCCGAGGGAGGCGTCCAGGAGGCATCCAGAACAGATGCCCGAGCCACCTCAGCTGCTCCTCTCGATGTGGAGGAGCATTGACTCTACTCCGAGCTCCTCCTGTGTCTGAGCTCCTCACCCTATCTCTAAGGCAGCACCCAGCCACTCTACGGAGGAAACTCATTTCGGCCGCTTGTTTCCGCAATCTTGTCCTTTTGGTCATTACCCAAAGCTAATGACCATAATTCTATTGTTTACTTAATTTAGAGTCAGTTTTATACACACTTTTCTCCTCCCAAGCATCCTTGTTTAGAACTAACTTTAGAGCGACAGTGTAGTCCTATTTCTGACCCTGATTTAAACCTGGAATAGTCCTGGGTTAGTTCTGGTGGTACTCGGAAGTCTAAATATTTTCTTAGGTGGTACTTGGTGTGAATGCTGCTGGTCTTTTACTGTTTGATTATCTGTTGGTTAAATCAACAATTCTGTGAAGCAGCAGTGTGCGGTCACTTTTATGGGTAGGCATGCAGACTTGGGGTGGATGTCAACATTTAGTCACTTTAATAACGCCGCTTTTTATGCAAACTACATTGCAAAAGAGTATATTTATTTGTACTCACATTAATTGCATGTATACCTCGACCATATAGTTTAATATTTGTACATAGGACTGTTTTTGACACCATGTTTGTACAAACAGGGCTATTTGTTTCTTATCTATGTAATTATTATAATAATGCATGTGAAGCCAAGTAAGGCGACTGTGGTTGCGTTTTGGGTCCAACAAGAATAAATTGAAGTGAAATATTTGAAAATAATACAATTAATTAAAACACAATTAATTAATTAATTATTAATCATTGCATTTATATAGCGCCTTTCAAGTGCTTTTCAGTTCATTCTTCATTCTCTCCACACTCGGTGGTGGTGAGCTGTAGCCACAGTAGGGGCGGGTATTCGCAAAGAAGTCACGATTAAATTCGAATCACGATTCATATGCCACGATGCGATACTATCACGATGCATCACGATACTTGAATTATTGCGATGCATTGCAATATATTCGACATACTTCAGTGAAAATGTACCAAAAAAAAGAGGATAACTTAAATATCAGTGGCTGTGTATCTGGGTAGTGTCTTCAATTGATACATAACTGAGCAACTCAATTCAGAACTGAATTTATTGAATAACAAAAACAAATAAACCAAACCAATAACAAAAAAAGTGCATAGGATTTTTTCTAAAACAAAAAATGATGTTCAAACATTTGCCATTTTGGAGGTAGCTACCATCATAACAAACAATACCCTTTCACAAAGAAAAAAGTGCATAGGATTTATAAAAAAAATAAACAAATAATTAATTAATGTATTAATTAATATTAAATATGAAATTATTAAATATTACATTATTAATTAATAATAATCGATTTTTGGCATCAAGAATCGATGCAGTATATTGTGAAAGTTAGTATCGCGATGCATTGTCATGACGATTATTTTGCACACCCCTAAGCCACAGCTGCCCTGTGTAATTACAATTACAAAAAAATACTGAAATGTACACAAATGTAATATTTACAATTACAAAATATAAAATAAGTTTTGATAACATGCAATAATGTATTACAACGAATGACATGCAATTATTTATGGAACAAAACAATGGTTTTGTTCCATAAATAATTTGATTTTCCAAGACCGCGTACTAAAATCGATAAATAGTAGGAGCGGGACTTGATTAAAACAACTAATCTAATTAACTTCAGGCTTCGTAATTAATTATAAAAACTGAAAAAAATTATTTATGATGTTAATGTGAACATTCTGTTAGAACTGCAGAAAATTCAAGGAATTAGCACGAGGTATAAAACAGGGTTTATTTTGCTCTTCACAACCCGTCAGAACTGGTCACAAAAAAATATTAAAATTAATTTAAATGAAACTTAAATGACACAAAAATAAAAGTACACAAACCTCGTGAGCTGACATTTACGAGGGGCTAATTTTAAGGCCTCAGATTTCCTTTCTCAAATTAAATAACAATGAACAAATGTTTATATCTTTATTGGTATTACATTTTTATCTAAGTTCTTCTAATCTTACCAGAGATCTTTACAACGTGTCTGTGGCAGAGCGCCATAAAACTATATGCATGCAGAGCAAAGAATTATAATAAAATCTTATTCTTATTCTAAATTCTTTTTATAGATCCAGGCAGTGGGCAGCGAAATAGGGTCGGGCGGAACTGTATTTATGATATTTTGTTCCGCATGTTTCACCACTAGATGGCGTAAAAGTAAAATACACTCAACAAAAATATAAACGCAACACTTTTGTTTTTGCTCCCATTTTTCATGAGATGGACTTAAAGGGACAGTGTGTAAGATTTTTACCCGTTAATTACTGAAATTGAAGATACCCATTCAAAAATACAGTGTTTTCCAAGCCTTTTCACTTCTATCATGAAATCAAAGTATTCTTTTGGACTTAGATATAGTCACATAAAAGGGGGATCCTCCCCATATAGAGGCAGCCATTTTGAATACGAGAGCCGCAGAAGAACATTTGGGCTCCGCCTTCGCCTTCGCAAGACTCGTGGTAGCACCGGAGGCAAAGCAGGCGGAG
Organism: Paratrypauchen microcephalus; assembly: GCA_036785185.1. Lineage (NCBI taxonomy): Eukaryota > Metazoa > Chordata > Actinopteri > Gobiiformes > Gobiidae > Paratrypauchen > Paratrypauchen microcephalus. Next base: position 8,757,146 of record JAVJIX010000022.1, on the reverse strand, counting down.
AGGGAGAGAGGTGCCGGTCGGGGGGTGGGGTAAACAACAAGCATGCTGCTGTATCACACGTCGTAATGGATCTAACACGTGTTTTGGCTTCGCTGGAACCTTACGGACAGATTGAGACCAAGCTTGTGGTGAAATACAGAGTTTGACCTGTGCAAGGCCTTCAAAGGTAAGCAAAACAAACCTCGTTTTGTGCTTTTCCGTATAAAAGCCCCATGTGCTCAGGGAGTGATTGTTGTGCCGGAAAATGAATTGCATAGTCAAAAAGAGGAGACTGTAAGGTTTCATTTGATATGTAGATTGTCATGGTACACGATCGGGAATGTGTATTTTCATGCGAAAAGAAAAACAGTGAACGGGAGACCGCGTTTTATTAATACCATTGTTGTCGGCGAGGGCTCGCAGCGCCGGGTGTGCACCGGGTACGCGAGCTGTCCGCTACGGCGCGTCCGGCTGACCCTCGAGGTTTGCCGTAGCTAAAACAGGAAGTGCCATAGCCACTATCCACCTATGCGCTACGAATCCTACAGACTGGACCTTTAAAGATCTAAAATTCATTCCAGATACACAATATTACCATTTCTCCCAAACATTGTTCACAAATCTGTCTAAATGTGTGATAGTGAGCGCTTCTGCTTTGCTGAGATAATCCATCCCACCTCACAGGTGTGCCACATCAAGATGCTGATCTGACATCATGATTAGTGCACAGGTGTACCTTAGACTGCCCACAATAAAAGGCCACCCTGAAATGTGCATTTTTTTTTTTTGCTTTATTGGGGGGTCTGGGGACTGGGAACCAGTCAGTATCTGGTGTGACCACCATTTGCCTCATGCAGTGCAACACATCTTCTTCGCATAGAGTTTATCAGATTGTCAATTGTGGCCTGTGGAATGTTGGTCCACTCCTCTTCAATGGCTGTGCGAAGTTGCTGGATATTAGTGGGAGCTGGTACACGCTGTCGTATACGCCGGTCAAGCACATCCCAAACATGCTCAATGGGTGACATGTCTGGTGAGTATGCTGGCCATGCAAGAACTGAGACATTTTCAGCTTCCAAGAATTGTGTACAGATCCTTGCAACATGGGGCCGTGCATTATCTTGCTGAAACATGAGGTGATGTTCATGGATGTATGGCACAACAATGGGCCTCAGGATCTCATCACGGCATCTCTGTGCATTCAAAATGCCATCAATAAAATGCACCTGTGTTCTTCGTCCATAACAGATGCCTGCCCATACCATAACGCCACCACCATGGGCCACTTGATCCACAACATTGACATCAGCAAAGCGCTCACCCACACGCCGCCACACACGCTGTCTGCCATCTGCCCTGAACAATGTCAACCGAGATTCATCCGTGAAGAGAACACCTCTCCAACATGCCAGACGCCATCGAATGTGAGCATTTGCCCACTCAAGTCTGTTACGGCGACGATCTGGAGTCAGGTTAAGACCCCGATGAGGACGACGAGCATGCAGTTGAGCTTCCCTGAGACGTTTCTGACAGTTTGTGCAGAAATTGTTTGGTTATGCAAACCAATTGTTTCAGCAGCTGTCCGAGTGGCTGGTCTCAGACGATCTTGGAGGTGAACCTGCTGGATGTGGAGGTCCTGGGCTGGTGTGGTTACACGTGGTCTGCGGTTGTGAGGTTGGTTGGATGTACTGCCATATTCTCTGAAACGCCTTTAGAGACGGCTTATGGTGGAGAAATGAACATTCAATGCACGAGCAACAGATCTGGTTGACATTCCTGCTGTCAGCATGCCAATTGCGCGCTCCCTCAATGCTTGTGACATCTGTGGCATTTTGCTGTGAGACAAAACTGCAGATTTCAGAGTGGCCTTTTATTGTGGGCAGTCTAAGGCACACCTGTGCACTAATCATGATGTCAGATCAGCATCTTGATGTTGCACACCTGTGAGGTGGGATGGATTATCTCAGCAAAGCAGAAGTGCTCACTATCACACATTTAGACAGATTTGTGAACAATGTTTGAGAGATATGGTAATATTGTGTGTCTGGAATGAATTTTAGATCTTTAAGTCCATCTCATGAAAAATGGGAGCAAAAACAAAACTGTTGCGTTTATATTTTTGTTGAGTGTATAAAAGACAAACACTAAATTAAAGGCATAAATGTTAGGGACTGTTACAAGAACTATAACCTCAAGTGTCAGGCTAAAAGATCCAAACAAAAAGAAAAGAACTAACCGTTCACATTTGTGTTGCTGAACGCTTTTAACCAACCGATAACGTAACACCCGGTGGTGTGACGGGTGTAACGGTAGAGCAGAGCTGCACACTGGTAAAACAATTATGGCAAATACTGTATGTCCAGAGAATTTAGAGCTTTTTTGGAGGAGTGTCTGGGTGCGGATGCGGGGACATAAATCCAGACTCATCGCTGTATCAGATCTGTATAACAAATACAGAGAGTTCCTTCTGGATTTCCAGGCAAGCAGGTCTAGAGTATTTATTTTATGAACGGCATTAATCTCTGCATTCTGATTGGCTGTGCTTGGTCACAGCAGCACGTGGCTGACAGGCTCATTCTGATTGACTGACTCAGTGTGCCCACGACACACGACTGGCCCGTGGAAACACCATTATGATACCGTCTCTGTTTTCAGATTCTACAATGAGATGATGTCAAACTCCCACATGGGGGCCAGATTTCCCTGTTGTTTACATTCTACTTTGTCTTGAAATATCCAAAAGGTAAAGTCACAAATATTGAACCTGGTATTTCAAATTTTGACTAAACCCAAGATATTACAGTATTACAAGATAATTTTGCATTTTGAGAATATTAAGTTTAACTTAACTTTTTATATGTCAATATTAATTAATACAGATGGGGGGGGCATCTGTATTAATTAATATTGACATATAAAAGGTTGGGATGTCATCTGAAACCCAGCACTACTATACTATACTGTTACTAGTACTAATACTGTTACTGTTGCAGTTAATATTATTATAATATTCAATATCATACACAAAATTATTTGTGAATATCAATACATAAAACATTATTATTATTATTATTAATTATTATTATTATTATTATTATTATTATATTATTATTATTTTACTAACAAATAATAGAAATCGGGCCTAATGGTGATTTGGAATCCTGGTGAACATGTCACGATACAAATGTGTTGAAAATCGTTGGAAGGCCACTAGTGAACAATTACTATTTAGGCTCTAAACGGGACACATTTCCTGGAGCAACACAACCAAGTGGCAGGCATAATGTACAGAAACATCTGTGTAGAGCACGGGCTGGAGACCCCAAGGTCAAGGTGGGAAACACCTCCGAAGGTTGTGGAGAATGACCGAGCCAAGATCCTGTGGGACTTCCAGATACAGACTGACAGAATGATGGCGAACCAACCAGACATAGTGGTGGTGGACATTGCAATACCAAGCGATGGTAACATCAGGAAAAAGGAACACGAGAAACTAGAGAAATACCAGGGGCTCAAGGAAGAGCTGGAGAAGGCCTGGAAGGTGAAGGCATCAGTGGTGCCCGTGGATGATCGGAGCACTCGGGGCTAGGGATGCAAATTATCGGTTAATTCATTAACTGATAGTTGATTGACCTCATCGGTCGATTAACGATTAACTGATAAGCGGCGTTTTTCACCTGAATTTGAGTGTTTCAATAGGGTCTTTAAGAATATAAGCTATAGTATACATAACACTGAGTCATAAATATATCATAGTATTATTATATTGTATATTCCTCAATTAATTATTCCTTAGTAAAAAGCAGACAAATGTATTGATGCTGAATAACAAAATACAGTAATCCCTCGCTCTATCCAATTTTTTTTTTATAGTGTAACATTTTCTTTTATAGTGTAACATTGTGTTCTGTCCTGATTCGCTAAGAGACTAGACCAGGACTGAACGTGGTCTGAATCAGGTCTGGACCTGGACTGGACCTGGACTGGACCGGGACTCGACCGGGTCTAGACCTGGACTAGACCAGGATTAAACCACTGTGTGCCGCTGCTGGTTTCGCCGCGCCCCGCGCTCCGAGCCGCAGGCCAGCCGCGCGGGGCTCAGGCTGCGGCGAAACCAGCAGCAGCGGCACGCATTCCGGGTTCGATCTCGCCTCGCGGTACACCCGGGGCTGCTGAGCAGTGCCGTTGGCGCCTGCGGTCGGCTGTGAGTCGATCTTAGCGCAGCGCGGTTGCCTTGTTTCATGACCACGCGGGTGCGCATGTCCGCGGTTAATTACAATTAATGCATTTTGATCGACCAACGTCTTAATCGACAATTAACCGTTAATCGATTAATTGTTGACATCCCTACTCGGGGCTACAACCCCCAAACTGGAGGAGTGGTTACAGCAGATCCCACGAAAAAACATCAGACATCTCAGTCCAGGAACAGCAAAGATACTGTGCAGAACTGCTGGATGAGAGTGAGAGACCAACCACCGTGGAAGGTGAAGAGCACACACATATAATATAAAATATATAATATAAAAAATATAATGTAAAAAAAAGATATATATACACACACAGGGGGTCCTCGGGTTACGACGTAGATCCGTTCTTAAGACGCGTCGTAACTCGAATTTCGTCGTAAACCGGATTTTGCCTTTGATCTTCCAACCAAAGCACCAATAACCTTTCCATCTCAATAATTAGACCACTACGCTGGTTGGTTATCACTGCCGCTTTCATAGGAGCAGATCAGAGCCCACATCAGGTACTTCCGCCCACATTGGGCAGGCACACGAGTCCGTCTTCTTCTCCCTACAACCACAACAGAGCGTATTCTTGTGCCGTGCGCCGCGCGCCGTTCGCGTTTGTTTACATCTCTTACCACACTAAACCGTGTAAGACGGAATGACGCGTAATATATACATATTTTTTTTAATGGGGGCGCGTTTGTAACCACGAAACGTCGTAACCCAAGACCGTCGTAACCCGAGGACCCCCTGTATGTGTATATATATATTCAATTTATAATCAAAAGTAAGATAATATAATGCATATATAATAAAACGGAATGAAGTAAGCTTGGGACAGAAAATAAAAAATAAAGATATAACAGAGTATACACATGTTAAAGCCTGTCCGGGTTACACATTTTAAACTACAGTATATTTTTGAAGAAAATACAGACAATAAACGATAAGACTGAAACTAATTGATGCCACTGACACAACAGCAGGTTTATCCCTAAAACAAACTGTAAATGGACAATTAAGGTAAAAAAAAAAAAAAACACACTATATTAATAATAAGATTTTCTTTTAATGAACAAATTAGTGGAAAAAACACTAGAAATGTCCAATGTCAAACACCAAAATGACGAGGCTCACAGCAGCAGTTGCAGAGAGGGGCCCCAATATTCCAATGTAAAACAATGGGAGCCAGGGTCAGTAGAGGCCGTAAGAACGCGTTCGCCATGTCCTCACCCATCCATCTATGACCCATCCATTTATATATGCAGCCTATGCTGTGTCCTCTCATGTCTTCTGAAAGTAGAACTACCAGCAAACACTTTCTTACAAACTGTACAGCTGAATGGTTTCTCCCCTGTGTGTGTCCTCATATGTTTTTTGAGATTATTACTACCAGCAAACGCTTTCTTACAAACTGTACAGCTGAATGGTTTCTCCCCTGTGTGTGTCCTCATATGTGTTTTGAGAGTAGAACTGTCAGCAAACGCTTTCTTACAAACTGTACAGCTGAATGGTTTCTCCCCTGTGTGTGTCCTCATATGTGTTTTGAGAGTAGAACTGTCAGCAAACGCTTTCTTACAAACTGTACAGCTGAATGGTTTCTCCCCTGTGTGTGTCCTCATATGTGTTTTGAGAGTAGAACTGTCAGCAAACGCTTTCTTACAAACTGTACAGCTGAATGGTTTCTCCCCTGTGTGAGTCCTCATATGTGTTTTGAGAGTAGAACTGTCAGCAAACGCTTTCTTACAAACTGTACAGCTGAATGGTTTCTCCCCCGTGTGTGTCCTCATATGTGTTTTGAGAATAGAACTAACTGCGAACACTTTCTTACAAACTGAACAGCTGAATGGTTTCTCCCCTGTGTGAACTCTTCTGTGTCTTTCTAGTTTATATTTAGATTCAAATTTCTTTTTACAAACAGAGCACTTGTGTTTCCTGCTCTCAGCGCCTTCACCAGTTCCTGACATGTCTTCACTCTCCACAGTGGCTCTGGTCTCTGGTGCAGACTCATCTCCATCAGTCCCTGTGTCCCTGTGTGCAGGTGAACAGCTGAGTGGAGCTCTCCAGTCTTCATCACTGTCAGTGTCAGAAGAATGCTCTGTGTCTCCCTCAGTCTCTGAGTGGACATGTGTCTCTGCTTTGATGTCCTCTCCCTGTGTGTCCTCTCTCTGCTCAGTCTCTCTTTGCTGAAGTAGTGAGGACTCTTCTGTCTTCATACTTGCAACACTAAATTCTGGGACAGATCTGAAAAATATAACAGACATTTGTATAATTCAAACCCAATCTAAATATTTGTAATAGAAATTAAAAAGAATAAATGATTGACAAAATAAAGTGTCTGAGACTCACACTTGCAGCTCATCTTCCTCCTGTTTGATGCTGTGTTCTTCTTTAATGTGTGGAGCAGGGCTCAGAGAGGGGAGCTGGTCAGCTGCAGGAGATAAGGGAGTATCAAATCAAAACTTTATTTATAAAGCACTTTTCATACAAAAAAAAGTAACACAAAGTGCTTTACAATGATAAAAAATAAACCACATTTCCTTCCACCCACCCAACCAGCCCCCCACAGATGCCTGACACCACACAACCAAACAACCCAAACAGTAACACACACACACACACACAGAAACACGCACGCACATACTAACAAGCTAAAATACATAAAACTACACATATTTTAAAAAACAAAACAGGTAAAAGTATAAAATTTCAATCAAAGGCCAAGCTAAACAGGTGAGTCTTGAGCCCACTCTTAAAAACATGAACGTTGTCTTTGGCCCTGGGCTTCTCCGGCAGTTCCATAGACGAGGGCTGTAGTACTGAAAAGACGCCTCACTGAGTGTGTGTTCTGACTTTGGGAATGACCAGGAGCTGCCTGAGGAGCGCAGGGCCCGTGAAGGTTCGTAAGGTAAAAGCAGTTCTGAAAGATAAGAACGCCCAATAGGCTGTCAGCTAAAAATCCTATCGTTCACTTTCGTTCCACTGACAAGGGGGATAAAAAACTTTAGTACATACTGAAGCTAAATCCACAGGGATGAAAGTGGCCAATCTTTAAGAAAAACTTTAATAAAAACTTTAATAAAAACTTTAATAAAAACTTTAATAAAAACTTTAATAAAAACTTTAATAAAAACTCTAACAAAACTTTAATAAATAGCGATAAAACACATTTTTAAACAATTGTAGTGGTTTTTATTTGAAAGTTGATATCAAAACACGGCACTGACCCCGATTTTGCGACATCAAAGTCTCGTGGCGCAGCTCGGAGCGTGCGGTGTCCGCAGCACCAGAAGAGCACACAAGCTCGCGCGGCCCCGCACACATGTACAAGTTTAATACGAGACATGTACTTTTGTTTCTGAATACGGGACGATTACATTTTTCAACGGACGGTTGGCAACCCTAAACACAATTATACATATATAATACACACCCAAAATTTCAACGTATTTGGGGAAAAAAAAAATAAAAAACTTACCACGCGGCTAAAAAAAAAAAAAAGCGGAGATCCGCTAAAAAGCGGAACTCTTTCATCCCTGAATCCAAGAGTTCACAAAAATATTTACTGCGGTTTGTTCACAATTAATTATGTGCTCCCATTTTAGTAGTGCAGTAACACTGAGGAGTGATGAGCCGGTGACGTCATTTTCAGCCAATGAGCTTTGAGCAATTGTTACGCGATATGACGCGAGTCGGTCTGTTGACATCAAGCACGTGTAGAGGAAGCATGGCTGCCCACCGGCAAGCTCATTCTGCAGCTACAACCAAATCCTCTACCGACATCTGCTTGCTGCATGCATATTATACATGACTGCAATGAGGAGACAAAACTGTTGACTAAGACTACATGGAACACATTTAGGGAAATAGTGAAAGAATGGTTGGAAATAGGAGGAAAAGGAGAAAAAGCTATCCCCCCTGAAGTGCCTCTTGATCGCGAGTATGAACAACTTGACTCCATCCCGGCTTATCACAAGACTTGTTACAAACGTTTAATGGATAAACGGCGACTATTGTATGCTAAAAAAACGTAGAGAGAAAGCTGAATTGTCACAAACACCTGATTCTACTGATAGAGGTAAGGCAAAAGCGTGTTATATAATCTAAAACCGCTAAACAACAGTAATCAATTCCAATTCAAAATATTTATTTAATGTTATTTGCTGCGGCCTGTGAGTTCACTATAATATATATTATTGTTTCTCTTATATATTCAATACCTAGAATGTGCTTAATTGATATTAATTATAATTCTAATTGGTTTCATGCACATTTTTAGAATAAAAAAACACTTAAATTTAAAAGGGCCAGGAAAATTACATTATAATTTAAAAAATGTTCTGAACTGAAAATTCTGATGTTTTGAGGTTAAGTTGGAAAACTATTATAAATTCCCTTCCTGTGTCACTGTGAACTGGGTTAATGATTTAAAAGAGAATTAATGAAAATATTCTATATATTAACTGACAGAGAAAACATGTGATGTATACCAGTATGCAGTTAAGTTGGTATATATTCCTAATCGCTGTTTATTTCTATTTATTTGTAGAAATCCCACTTGGAACATCATCAGACACTCTTGAAGATGTAGGCGCTTTGTGCTACAACTTTGTATGACAAGCACCTTATAAATATTGTTTGATTGTTTGATTGATTAATGTATCGTCTCCAAAGAAACTCCGCTCAAAAAGTGGAATCGGTGTTGGGTCATCTAAGTCAACTATACTTCCAGTGGTATGCATCATTTGCAAGAAAAAAGACAATTACTGTATCACTGTAGGAAGCAAACGTGTGAAGGACAGGCTTTGTCAAGCAGAGACGGAATCATGTGGTATGTTCTATCCCATAAATTTAATTTAAATGTCATTCTGGGTACTTATCCCTATTGGAATTGAAATAAATCAAAATAAGGTATCCATACGTTATACATTTCTGACCATTCAGTGCATTCATTAGGTTATTAATTTCTTTTAAAAGATATAAAGATCCCAAATATATAAAATATTAAGCCCTGAATAATGAGTAAAATGCTTACCAAAATAAAACTACCTCTGACTCAAAATTGTAATGTATTTGCATTAGAGCATTTTATGAAAAATGTTCCCCGTTGATGGCATAAATCATAACTACTTGGCTTCCTGTAGAAAAAAAACGATTCGGTGAAATATCCTAATCTATTCTTAGACATTCAAAAGTTCAAAACTCCATGCACAGCTTCCAGGTGCTGGTAACAACAGGAACATTGAATAATTCCAGAAAAGAAGAAATTTAAAGCACACTCGCTTGACTTTACTCTTATTCCTTTATTGGGCTTAGAGCGAACAACGCGTTTCGCTTCTACAGCGTCATCAGGTTTGCCCAATTAGTGCCAGGTGTGACTAAATACCATCTGGTCACATGTTCCTTCACTTAAAAGTCATATTTTTTTATACAGTAGGAAAACAGACATAACATTCACTGTACATAATATAGTTTTTTTTTTTTAACGCTGACCAGTGCAGAATCTGCAGGAATGGACAAACATACAACCACAACATGAATATACTAAGACACTATTTACACACCCCACAAGCAATATTAACAAGCAATTATTTACAAAAAGCAGCTCAAATCCTGTGCTTCATATATGTATTCATATATATTCCGATATGCAGCTATAGTTTCATTTGATGACGTCATCAGAGAGGACAGCGCGCATGCGTGAACTCAGCTGTTTAGGTAAACACCGCTAGTCCGAAAGAAGCTAACACCGCTCTGAACTTTACTTTTCTGTTGCGATATCGGGTTTCAGGCCATTTTGGAATCCACTAAAAGTCTACGCTGACACAGTGATCTTCTGTGATTTGAAAAGTGCTAAAGTTTGTGTTATTTGGAGACCACAAAGTAATGCCCCGAGTACTCACGTTAACGGATACGGGATCATTAGTAGAACAGAACGGTTACAACATAACTTCTACGAAACTGCTCCAAATGACACCAAAGTGCTATGGGTGAGTAAAACTACTTGTTTTATTGCCGAAAGAAGGCTCAGATGGTAAAAAAAAAAAAACCTTTACTTTTCCTTTAATGTTATAAGTCTTTCCAGAGTGTGGATGGTTGAAAGTTTTTGTGTTTGTCGTGTTAGCACAATGTGTACATCTGCCACATCTATAATTGCCCCGGATTTGTTGGGAGAGCCAACTGTGTTGGGTAGGTTGCTGGTACATGGAGCTCACTACTATATCTCTAATGTTTTTTCCTCTTTTGAAGCAAAAACGTGGTTTGTGGGAGGAGAAGTGATTTAATGTTGAATCACACTCTAGTATACCCCAGTGCTTAATAATGATCTTTTTAACTTGTTTTGATGCCGTCGAATACTGTGATACAAAGGTGACTCTATTGGTATTGTGACAATGAGCAGGTTGAGGATGTAAAAGTTCTCTTCTCTCCTTTTGGTTTACTTTCTCCATGGCTATGTCAATCCGAGACTGACTGTACCCCCTATGTTTGAACCGTTCAGACATTTCCTGAGCCTTTAACACAAAGTCCTCTTCCCTACTACATATTCTTTTGAGTCTAATGAATTGTCCATAGGGAATATTGTCAATAAGATGGTTAGGGTAGAAGCTACTGGCGTGCAGTATTGTGTTTCTGTCTGTTTCTTTTCGGAAAATGTAGGTATCCAATTGTCTCTCCCTATTTACTGTTATTAACAGGTCCAGAAAATGGATGCTCTGTTGGCTGTGTTCCATTGTAAAACGTAGGTTGGGGTACGTGTCATTAATATAGCCCTTAAAAGCCGTGAGTTCACCTTCATTGCCTACAAAACCCATTAGGATATCATCAATGAATCTCCGATAAAACAAAACATTACTGGCAAAGGGGTTGTTGTTATAAATGTCTTTCCTCCCACAGTCCCATGTATAGATTGGCATAATTAGGTGCAAACGGTGATCCCATAAAGGATCCGTATAAAGGAGATCCTCATCCAACACTAATGGTTCATCATCAAGCCCAAAGCATGCACCCAGTTATACTACAACTGTACAAGATGTCCAGAAGACCTTGTATTCTGCAGGCATTATTGTTTGGACCTCACTCAAGGAGAAATCTGCCATCAAGAAACAGTGGCCACCAACATCCGAGTCCTTCACTGTGTAATATGCTCGTGAAGTTGTTCCTGATGAACTATACAACATCATTGCATGGATTGTAGGTGCATCTGATGAGCCAACAATGGGTGATTTAAATGTTACAGAGGATACCCACCTAAGGATTCTGTCTATTTGTCAAGACATTTGTTTACTTGGCTTCAAATGGTCGAAGACAGACCCCCCAAAATCAAGACATCTGACAGGTTCATATCAGGTGTTACGTATTCTTAATAATCTTGGTCATACTGGTTCGCCTGACACCATACTCCAGTTTGAAACGAGTTTGGCTCAATTGCAGATTACGAAGGAAAACAATATCCCACCAGGATTTACTAAGGAGAAGCCTACAATCATGGTGTGGGACCTCACTGACTTTAGTGAAGAGACTGAGTGGTGCTGGAACAACACATTTCACAAATGGGACCATGGTACAAAGCTCTTATACAGAAGATATTGACATATCAGACAGACCAGTCTATTGTGATTTAGTTCGATTATATGTAGACAGTTATTGTCAATAAAGGAATTTGATTTTTTAAACTCTATATTTACAATATGTGTCAGTACATGTAAGTACCTTTCTAGGAGTGTAGAAAATAATAGTATGATGCTAGGTATTATTGATATTTAATTACTTGGATGGTAGAAAAGTGTATTAAGCAATTACTTGTTGAATAATAACCAAAGAATGTTATGCCAAATCATTTTTTCTGTAACTGTTAAGTTCATATGTCTAGCATTCTATAGGATAAATATTTGGCAACAGATCATGATGACCAATAAGCGTTATAGCTGTATTTTAAATATTCTCCGAGTTATTTGACATCAAAATTGGTCTCGGGTGCAGAAATGTCATTTTTCAACAGCTTTTTTACAAATTTAAATATAGACTGATTCAGCTGCTCCATTTTCCAAACGTTTTAGATTAAGGGTAATACATATATAGAGAGCCGTCATGATGATCAACTAGTAAGGTTAGTGTACTGTCTGTAGTTATTGAGTTATTTGGCATAAAATTGGTCCCAAATGCTGAAATGTCAGTTTTTCGTAAGCTTTTTTGCATTTTAAAAGTTGTGTGACGGACGTGTGCGAATGTGGCTGGTCGCCCCCTCACTGGCTATGTGCTCCGGTCAGAGAACAGATGCGAACTTGGGTGATATTGAAGAGATTTATTAATGTCCATTAAAGAGTCCAAATTGGGAGGCAAATAACGGTGTGTGTGTGTGGTTTCTGCAATATAAAAACATACAGAAAGGCGCAATTAGGAGCTGTACAGCCAAACTCCACATAATATGCAGAATATACAGTTCAAATATAGTGAATTATACATAATATGTAATACACATAACTATGCATAAGTTACATTACAATATATGCGTATAAGTATAATTGCACTAATAACATAAAAGAAGTAATAAACCGAATTACTGCAAAGTGCAAAGTAATGTCACAATAATAAGTATGGGCTCAAAGCATTCATTCAGATAATGTAAGGGAAATAAGGTGCAATACACATTGTATTGTATTGTATTGTGTGTGCGCGTGAACAGCGCATGGGCGCTTAATGCAACGATAGTGCAATATGTAGAAGCTAAATTACTGCCTTAGGCATTCACAAACTGGAGAAACTAACACTGCAGGATGGAAGCACTACTAAAGCCCCCCTAAACCCAACTATTTATGCAACTGTAACTCAAGAAATGAGCATTTTACACGACATATTAGAAATGGATATTTCCCCATTGAAATGAACTGAGCCTCACGGTAGAACCAAGTTAAACGTTACTAGGCTTAACGGCATGTAAATCAAACACAGCGGATGAATTACAAGACAAATATGAACATAAGTAGAGTACTTACAGTGTCACAAACGCACACGTACACACAAATATGACAGGATATTAGTTTGGTGCTGGCGCATTACTACAAGTGACTGCCAGCGAACTAAACTGAAAGTCAAAATGAATGCACGCCGGTGCGTCGGTACATCACCAGTGACGCCTCTGGCGTAACGACGCTGATTTCAGCAGGGAGTTTTCCACAAGTTGCATTTATTCTGCAGCTGTTCATTTCACATATCTTTAATTTAGGATACTGCATATTTGTGAACTTTTAATGACAATTAACAAACATGAGTACTTTCTTTACATTACTTTTTGAGTTATTATTCCTCAAAGTTGGTTGCGGATGCTAAAATGTCAATTTTTAAGCACCTTCTGTCAGCTTTAACATCATGGATCTCAATAACTGCAGGAAATATTTTTGTGGACTTCTGCCACATTGTTCTTTATGATCTCAAGATGAGGAAAAAAAAAACTAAACATGTATACCCCCAGAGGTTGGAACGGAATCACATTTTAAAGGCATCCCCCATGTTTCAGCAGACGGCCTACAAGACCATTGAAACATTTAAAAAACAGTAAAAGCACTTTAAAATCTATCCTGAAACTCACAGGGAGCCAATGCAGTGATTTTAAAACCGGTGTGCTCCCGCCCTCTGGTCCTACTCAGGACACGTGCTGCTGAGTTTTGTAATAATTGCAAACCTGAAATACTCTTTTTTGGGAAGACCATGGTGCTCTAAACGCGTGCAACCTGGACACGCTAAGGCAAGAACATCTCTCCCGATAGCTGTCCAGAAATATTTGTTGTTTCCTAGTCTTTTTTTTGGTGGTTCAGCCATGTCACGCAAGCCTTGCAGTTTAAAACCAAAACTGTTTTGTCTGCAATGAATACGGGGAAACGTGGCGGTGACCATTTCAACACACGACGAAAAGATGAACCTTATAACCTTGACGAGTGGTTAACAATACCGTCGGGTTAATGTCGGGCTAACTCTACGTATTAATCTTACTTTTTGGGCTCAGCAGGTGAAAGGGGAGCTGGCGCTGCCTCACATCCCTGAATCTGAACTGTGGCGTAGAGCGAGGCAGAGCTGAGGAGCTGGGAGGAAATGAAGCGCTCTGATTGGCTGAAAGTTCTTTGTTTACATGCAGATCTCTGTGGATCTGTGGCTCAGCGGCAGAATCAACGTCAGTCAATGACAACTTGAGTGAAACAGACGAAATGCGAGATCCATATGCGTACTTTAGAACAACAAAATGTACAAGCAAACAAGGAGGTCAAAATGCGTACATGTTGGCAGGTCTGGTAATACTTAAAAGATTACAATAACTACAATGATTAAAATGTTTAAGGCAATCACTCTTTATTTATCGTCTTTAAACTTTATCAATCAAATAAAAAACAACTCAATTTAACTACAGTGCAGGAACATCAAATTCTTGTAAAAAAAAAAAAAAGTCCTCCAAGCATCCATAAGAAATATTGAGCAATGGACATCAACAGCAAGTGCTCAGTAAACTTCAAGTTGTTCAAGTTCAAAGTTCAAAGTCAGCTTTATTGTCAATTCTGCCATATGTGTTCAACATACAGTGAATCGAAATTTCGTTTCTCTCTGGTCAGGTAGTGCAAAAAGACAGTGTACAAAATACAACCTGGGGCTTCAGACCTCACTGTGTAATTGGCTGCTGGACTTCCTCAGTGAGAGGCCACAGGCAGTGCGGGTCGGCAGAAACACCTCAAGCTGCATTAGACTGAGCACAGGAGCCCCCCAGGGCTGTGTGCTCAGTCCGATGCTCTTCACTCTGCTGACCCACGACTGCTCACCAGCGTTCAGCACCAATCACATAGTGAAGTTTGCGGACGATACGACTGTGGTGGGTCTCATCTCTAATAACGATGAGACAAACTACAGGAGTGAGGTGAGCCTTCTGACCCAGTGGTGCAGCAATAACAATCTCCTTCTTAATGTTGAAAAGACCAAGGAGATTGTTATTGACTTCCGGAGAGGCCCCACCCAGCACCCCCCACTGTCCATCAATGGCGCTGCTGTAGAGAGGGTGAGCAGCACCAAATTCCTGGGGGTGCACATCAGTGAGGACCTCTCCTGGACAGTGAATACTGTATCACTGGCAAAGAGGGCTCAGAAGCGCCTCTATTTCCTCCGCAAACTAAGGAGAGCTGGAGCCCCTCCACCCATTATGACCACCTTCTACCGAGGCACCATTGAGAGCGTCCTGACCAGCTGCATCACTGTGTGGTACGGGAGCTGCACTGAACAGAACAGGAAAGCCCTGCAGCGCATAGTGAATGCAGCTGGGAGGATCGCTGGTGTCTCTCTCCCCTCCCTCCTAGACATTTTTAACACCCGGCTCACCCGCAGAGCGTCCAGCATTGTGGGTGACCCGAGCCACCCCGCACATAGCCTGTTCAGCCTCCTGCCCTCGGGGAGAAGGTACCGGAGTCTCCGGGCCCACTCCACCAGGCTTTCAAACAGCTTCATCCACCAGGCTGTCAGGAGGCTGAACTCACACCCGAACTCCCACCTTACCCATCTCCCACCCCCCACCCCCCATATTGGCATAACCTGTATTCCATAAAAGACTTATCACTCTAGACACTTTAAAAAACTGCTGCTAAGGACGGCTGTTGCACTGTTGCACATTTACATTTACTACTGGATTTTACTCCTGTTGCACTGTTGTTTACTACTGTTATTGCACACTTACATTTACAACTGGAATTTTTAGTACTGTTGTTTACTCCTGTTATTGATTTTTACCCCCGTTGCACTGCTGTTTACTACTGTTATTGCACATTTACTACTGGAATTTTTAGTACTGTTGTTTACTCCTGTTGCACTAGAATTACTACTGTTGCACATTTATTTTTATTTATCTTAACTCCAATGCACATTCTACTGCACATGACCAATTCACTGCTGTATCTTCCATTGCACATTTTGATGCACACTGCACACTTTGGAAATCTGTATATAGCATAGTTTATTTATTATGTTGCACTGTTTTAAGATTTTAGACCCTAGACTTTAGTTTTAACTTAGATCTCTGTCTTAGATAGTTTTTGTTGTGTTTTGTCTTCATATTGTATTTTGTACACTGTCTTTTTGCACTACCTGGCCAGAGAGAAACGAAATTTCGATTCACTGTATGTTGAACACATATGGCAGAATTGACAATAAAGCTGACTTTGAACTTTTGAACTTTGAACAATATGAAGACAAAACACAACAAAAATTATCTAAGACAGAGATCTAAAGTTAAAACTAAAGTCTAAGATCTAAAATCTTAAAAACAGTGCAACATAATAAATAAGCTATACTATATACAGATTTCCAAAGTGTACAGTGTGCATCAAAATGTGCAATGGAAGATACAGCAGTGAATTGGTCATGTGCAGTAGAATGTGCATTGAAGTTAAGATAAAAATAAATGTGCAACAGTAGTAATTCTAGTGCAACAGGAGTAAACAACAGTACTAAAAATTCCAGTAGTAAATGTGCAATAACAGTAGTAAACAACAGTGCAACGGGGGTAAAATTCAATAACAGGAGTAAACAACAGTACTAAAAATTCCAGTAGTAAATGTAAAAGTAAATGTGCAATAACAGTAGTAAACAACAGTGCAACAGGAGTAAAATCCAGTAGTAAATGTAATTGTGCAACAGTGCAACAGTCGTCCTTAGCAGCAGTTGTCCTAGCCTGGGAATTCCCAGGCCGCTTCCGTTCGTTTCGAACTGGAAGGCGGCCTGGAAACTCGTCCAAGCGAGAGTCCCAGATTTAGGGCCCCAATCAGAGAGCGGGGGAGGGGTGGAAAGACGGTGACGCGTACTACATGACAAACGGAAGCTTGTAGTTTGAACTGACAACTGACATGATTGGCTATGGACTTACGTATACGCCCAATGATAGACATTCATAACGCCCAATAAACGGCCGTTGGCAATCGCTAACCACACCTCCGCTACGGGATTTTTCGAAGCGAGTTTCCAGACCCATATCTCACTTGTGATATGGTCAGGTGTTAACCAGACTAGCAGTTGTCCAGGATTGTATAAAAATAATAATAATAAATAACAATCACAAAAATACTTCTAAAAAGGTTCAAACAAAAAATAAAACTTAATTTAACTACAGTGCAGAAATATTTAATAATTGTAATAAAGTGCACCATTCAACAGAAATAAATAGAAAGACTTTTGTAAACAAATGACAATATTGTGGAGAAAAAAAATAGAAAAAATACTCAATACTATCACAATCAGACACCAGAAACTTTGCAAAACTTTGAACACTCTAGGCCAAGAGTTCACAACAGGTAGCAGCAGGTTGTTTACTTCAAATTGTGTGCCAAAAACACCAGTCTGTCCACACTGTCAGGCTTGAGTGAAACCCTAACCCTAACAATATTTCCACCTGTGCTAAATGCCCTCTCTGAAGGGCTGCTTGAGGCAGGGACGCAGAGATACTTTTTTGCTAGCATTGCCAGCCTGGGGAAATTTCTCTCTTGGCCTTTCCACCATTCAAGTGGGTTTACATCACTGTCCACCTCCGGTATCAGAAGGTAGCTCTTGATCTCCTTTTCTATGCCAGCACCCTGTGACTCCCCGCTCACTGTTTTTTTTTAAAGTAACTGCTTTGTTTTTTTGGCTGGCTCACAGCTATCATCATTACCATCCGCTCCACCCTCTGCAGTGGCACCTTTAGCTGTGGCAGTTGAAGGGCCTGGAGAATCGCTCTCTTCCCGAGTTGCCATAACCATAAGTTCAGAAGAAATGGTTGACATCATCATCTGCTCATCACCACTGTAGTGGTTCTTAAAACGTGGGTCAAGCGTGGATGCCACACTTAAAAAGGTCATCTCTGTATTTTGTGTTTAGGTAATCCAAAATGGTTTCTTTGATTTTTTTTTTTTTTTTTTTTTTGTGAGATCTGTACTGTATCATCAGATTTCACAGCCAGGACCTCAGTGTTAAACAATGACAGTACCGGTTTCAGGTAGGAGATAGTTACTGCTTGCTCACCCTGAGAGGGCATCTGTAAACTCCAGTAGGGAAATAAGTGCTTTGCTCACTGATTCTAGCACATCAACATCTTGCCATGTTGGGAGGAGATGCCTGCGCTTCTTGTCTCCACCTAGCACATGACGAATGGCCTTTTCTTGCTCAACAAACCTCTCTATCATGCGCCGTCTTGAGCTCCATCTTGATGGTGATTCTGTGATGAGTTTATGCTCTGGGAGCGTCATCTGATTCTGAGCATTAGCCAGTTCTTTCCTCAAATTCCAGCTCCAACCACCTTCTTGCAGACACCAATGGCTCGGTCTATCCTTGTATCACGCATGCTCCTCTCTTGAAAATATTTGAAAGGGTACATCATTGCCATGAACGGAGCAACTACGGAGGACTATGTTGGCCTTGTACTACCATGCATTGCAATTTAAAACACCAGTTAATTTCAATATACTGTAGGTAAAAGGAGAAATTCAATTTGTCAACTGGACAAAGTTTATTTGGTCAAAGGCGTTTCGCAGCTCATCCAAACTGCTTCGTCCTACTATTTTCTTTGTTTGTTTTGATTTAGGTTTGAGAATGGAATTATATATAGGAGACAAATTATGTCTGAGGGAGGGATGCACCGATTCACATTTTTCCACTTCCGATCCAATACCTGAATTTGGATATCGGCCGATACCGATACTATTCCGATAGCAAAACTGTTTGTTTTCAGTATTATCATCATTATTGTTTAACTGCAAATAACGGTACCCATAATGATAAAACCCGCAATTCAACACAATAAAGAAAATACTTAAATAACCCCCATATGGTATGACTTAATTAACTAAGAGACTTAAGAAAACAAAATAAACCCACAAATTATAATTAGTGGTTCCCCCTTTAATGTGGCCCCCTTTAGCGCACCACTATGCGCCATTTCTCGCAAGACCAGGAAGTGCCACAGTTTGGCCCCTGAACCAGAGAGCAGCGCGGAGAACAAGGTAGGGAGGGGAACAGAGTCCAGATAGCAGGGAAACAGTTTGTAAGCAGTCCTGCAGTAGCAGCGAAAGGTTTGCACTGGTTGCACTCGGCGTGTGCACGAGAGGGAGAGCAGGAGAGAGGGAGACAGGTGCCGGTTGTTGGGGGGGGCACATGGATCGGAAATTTTCGCAGGTTGGATCGGAATTTCTGATCCGTGAATTACGTTGGTATCGGAACCCAATACCGATACTGGATCGGCCCCATCCCTAGTCTGAGGCCTCCATTCCTGTTCAAGGAAGGGCTCTCTTTTTTGACAAAAATAGCCTCTTTAACTCCCTTCTCAAAGAGGAGAGGGGCATGAAAGAGGCTATTTAGGTCAGGTCAGGTCCAGAGGTGTGAAAACACCCATTATGGTACTGAATGGGTATGCTAAACAAGAGCCCAGACAGAAACTGAAACAAAAGAGGTGGGATAGTTTCATAGCAATTTCATTGTAGTTAGCTCTTCCCTGCAGCCTACTTATAAGCTGTGTCCATCAGCACTCTAGCCAGAACTGATGAAGCAGTTTGGATGAGCTGCGAAACGTCTTCGACCAAATAAACTGACAAATTGAATTTCTCCTTTTACCGTGGATTCTACCTGGACGACTGAGGGATTCTTCACAAATATACTGTAGGCTTATTTGTCATAGTACCCTATCCAATAACAAAGCTTATAATAATATCAAAATTATATTTTCTTAAATTGCGTGCTGCAGCTGTGCGTGTGTGAGCAAGAAGAGCGAGAGAGTTGATCGGAGTTGAAAGAGAATGACGGTGCTTTAAAAGGCGTTGACTGTGTGACTGACGGCTTACTTTATCATGGATATTACTAATATAAATTGGTCACACTAGAGCCCTGACTGTTCAACTGCATTAAATAAGAATATTTGAACTTACCGATTGCAATATGACGCCGGTGCCTAAAGCACGGTAGCCTTGTCCAGTCGTTGATTCGGAGTGCACTGACGACGTTTGCACCACTGTCTGTGGTCATGCAGACCATGTCCTCTTCACTCAGTGACCATGATGCGAGGCCATCTTTCAGACCAAGGGCAATGATGTCTCCTGTGTGGGCATCTGGGAAATAGGACGTTTGCAAACAGTAGCTCCGAAGTTGCCAAGATTCATCAATAAAATGCACGGTCAGAGAGAGAGATGGCTCCAATGTTCTGCTCGACCATAAATCGGTTGTTGTGGCGAAATGTTTCACCTTTTGCACTTCACTCTTTACAGTTTTGCGAGTTTTATCATACAGCGTGGGAAGCGCGGTTCCACTGATATATTTCCTACTCTGGGCTGTGTATCGCTCATCTAGGGCATTCAAAAGTTCAATAAATCCTTTTCCCTCCACCACCTGCATTGGCAACATCTCTCTGGCTATGAATGTGGTGATGGCACTGGTTATGTCATGACATCACTGACTTCTTCTTTCATACGGCACTTTTCTGCTCAATGAGGCAGCGAGGGTTTGTTGCGTGTGCTGAATGGGTGGCCTTGTTTTTCCTTGAGCTGCAGAGTCTCGAAGTTTCCCGTATTCTTCAAACTTCTTCCTGTGGTTAGTACGGAGGTGGTGAAATAAGATTTGTCGTGGAGCTTTGTTTCACTGCGACAGATTTCCAACAAATCTTGCAAATGATGGTGTTTTGATTAACGTCAGTCTTTTCAAAGCCAAACCATTTCAGCGCCAGAGAAGTAGACCCGCGTTTCGGTACTAAATCCTCCAAAGAAGACCCAGCTTCAATGTCTGTAGCTGCCTCTGCCTGCATTTTCTCAAACTAATTGCTAACTGCTATTAACCTGTTACAAGGCTGCTCGTGAGAGGTCATGTGATCACCTAGGCCTACAAGTCGAGCGGCAGAGTCGAGCTGAATGCGAGAGCGCTGCTGCACTGTAATGTGTGTCGGCGTCTGTAAGTGTCGGCACACGTTTCATTGGTTTTGAAGAACTAATTTAAATACTCTATAATGAAAATTTGCACATCGTTAAAACAACAATAACGATAATATCGCAGACGATATATATCGCCCACCCCTAGTGGTCAGGTCATAGGTAATTATTTGCAAGATGGTCTATAAGGTTATCTATGTGCAAGTTAAAATCACCAGTTATAATAATCATATTAAATGTATTGTGTAAAATAGATATAAACGCTGTAAACTAACTGATAAATAAGTTGCATTTTTTTGTGGTCTGTATATAGTGACACATAAAATTTGGGGGTTGCTAAAACAATTGAGTGATATTCAAAACTTGTAAAATTGTTCAATAAAATAGGTTTGGTGACCCGAGTGTTTGTACAAATAAAAGCAGTGCCACCTCCCCTTTTACCATTTCTAGTTGAAAACGCAAAGTTGAAAGTGAGTGGTGAGGCCTCTGTGAGTACACACTGACATGAACACTGAACTTGTCTAGTCTTCTACTGTCAGGCTGAGGGGGTGTATTTTCCATCCATGAAGTTGTAAATATGTTTGAGTGAATATCTGAAGTGATTTGGAGTCACAGATTCTTCTGCTAAACTCATTAGCTTAGCTCATTAGCCGTTAGCGGCTAATGCGCTAAGCTAATGAGCCCTTTTCAACATCATCTGCATTTTTCATACTTTTTTAACACCCATGGGCTAAAAATAGGATCCATAAGATCCAGAAGACTTACCCCCTCTGTCGAGCACGGCTCTCAGGGTCAGAGCCGAGTCCAAGAGCCGCTGGATCCTCTGGTTCTCCGGTTTGGAGCGGCGCAGCTCCTCCTCGTAGTCCGCTATTGGGCGCTCCAACAGCGCATGGATGTCCCCTGAAGCCGCGTCCAGCCCCAAACCACTAAAGCCTCCGGACATATTTGCCCTGTTTATTTTTTCCAATGTTCGGCTCCGGTGTTCGGCTCCGGTGTTCAGCTCCGGTGTTCAGCTCCGGTGTTCGGCTCGTTCAAAATTTGAGCTAATCGTTGCTAAGTTGGTTCCGAAGTGCTCTGAACATAAACAAACTGTTGTTTTGACTGTTGTTTCAGTTCTTGTTTTGTTTGGATCTTTTAGCCGGACTCTTCAGGTTGTAGTTCTAAGATAACGTTCACATTAACGTCATAAATGAAGTTTGTTCAGGTTTTAGAGCTCGCGCTGCTCCAGGCCGCAGACCTCCAGTGGGACCGGAAGTGCGCACAACAAACTTCAAAATAAATCAAGTTAACGAAGAGAACAAAGATATTATAGTGTACCTGCAAATAACAGGATGTCTGAAATCAACATGAGTAGCGAAATTCGGGGAACACATTCAACCCCTCGTGATGGGTAGATGAGGCGTCATGAAACTGTATTGATACTGTATTGATCCTGTGTCACTGAATACTGACACCTGCTGGACCTTCAAAATCCCTACAGGAAACCGAGTTATCTGACTTAACTGACACTGATTTGATGACCTAGTACAGGGGTCGGCAACCCGCGGCTCTTTGATCCCTCTGATGCGGCTAGTACAGTGGTTCCTCATTTATCGTGGGGGTTACATTGTAAAAATAACCTGCGATAGGCTAAATCCGTGAAGTAGTCAGCTTTATATTGCGTGTATAAATATGCGTGTATTTCACAGTCCGTCAGGTTCCACCATTTCGTTTTGCGGAAATACTGCCGCTACTTCCCGATGCGCATTGACCACCCAGAGAAGTGTGCGCGCGGACATGAGACGTATGGCCGTGGCCCTTCTGGCATGTGCCCAAATGCCAGACCGCTCAGATCTCACTGCTTCAGAGTCACACTGCTCATGATCGAACATTTAAATAAATTTGGCAAACTGACCGCATTCTGTACAGGAGACATGGAGAAGAATGACTGACAAAGACAAAGGTCTACAGTCCCTTAGCCAATCAGGATGCAGAACACAGTGCGTGTTGATACACTATAAAAAAATCTGCGAAACAGCAAGGGACCACTGTATTTAATTAAAATATATTTTATTTTATTTTCTATGGCACAAAGGTAAAAAAAACAAACAAACAAACAAAAAAACGTTATATGCAGTGTTATTTCATTTTAAATTTCAAAAGGGTTTTGTGGCTCCCAGTGTTTTCTTTACTGTGTGAAATGGGTCCAAATGGCTCTTTGAGTGGTAAAGGTTGCCGACCCCTCACCTAGTATATACAATAATATAATGTAAGTCATTGTATTTTATATTGTATTATTTCATACCTTCATTTAAATTTAAAATATCTTTGATATTTTTAGATAGTCAATAAATAATGTGAACATGTATCATAACGTAAAGTGAACGTGTTGTGAATGAGGATGCTTGTGAACTGGTGGGATTTATTTTTTTTAAATAAAAATTTGTAAAAAAATAAAAAAATCCCGCTCTTAACAAGTTGATCGTGTGTGATCCCAGCTCTCACAAATGAGTGCTGCTGCTGTTGTGTCCTTGGGCAACCCCACCTCGCCCCCAGTGTCTACGGACACTGGTAGCCCCCATGGCAGAAGTACATCAAGGCCAGTTGTGACGTGGGCCATCCTCCTGTGGACCCAACACCCACAGGAGGATTCATGGGGGCTGGTGCATTGTGTTCTGGGCGGCTGTTCTGCTTGGACTGCTGCCCCCGTGACCCAGAAATGGAAAAAGCGGAAGAAGATGGATGGAGTTTTTCCAACGTTTTGAAATTGAGTCTGTCACGCTTTTTTGAGAAAACTTCTCCAGCTGTAGAAAACACCCGCTCACAGATGAGACTGGGGTGAGTCATTAAGAGTCACTTTGAAATGAATTTGAATTCAGATCAATTGGAAACTCTGAGAAGAACAGGATGAAACAACAAGGAAATGAAAGCAAATACCTTATTTTCCGATATGAGATCAAAATGGTCCCACACTTTATTGATCCACAAGGGAAATTATTTGGATACAGTAGCTCACTGCTCCTGAAAAAGGATGGGTCAAATGCAGAAGTAACATTTTCTCCTGTGTGTCGCTGTGTGTCGCTGTGTGTCGCTGTGTGTGAGATGCATCCCGTTGACAGATGCGCTTCCTTATAAACAGTCTGGCGCGTCAGTGTCAGTTCGACATGAGCTGTGTCTCAATTCCCAGTGTGCACAGTTTGGAGTGTGGTTTTAAGGGTGCATACGTCACTTCCGATGGGAACTTAGCGATCGCGTATTGTGTCTGCCGACTCATATCACTGCGCTCACGTTAGCGTATCAGCCTGTTCACTTTTAGCGGAAGTGTAAGGCCGATGCGGTTCGCCGCAAGGGGAAGTTTACAAGTGAACAGGCTGATACGCTAACGTGAGCGCAGTGATATGAGTCGGCAGACACAATACGCGATCGCTAAGTTCGCTGCTGGATGTTTCGTTGACAACTGTTTGGGATACAAATATATCACCTTTCGGACAAATGTTTTGTTTTGTGAAGAAAAACAAGCTTTATTTAATGTTCCAGAGAAGCTACCGGACCTCCCTACGTGGGCTTGAGAAAGCGAGCTGAACCGGGATCAGCTGAGAGTGTCAGGCAAGCCGGTGTCAACACACAGAACTTTTAGAAGGAAACCCATACAGATTAACATAAAAAAAACCCCCGCACTATCCCTTTAATAACGCCGCTTTTTATGCAAACTACATTGCAAAAGAGTATATTTATTTGTACTCACATTAATTGCATGTATACCTCGACCATATAGTTTAATATTTGTACATAGGACTGTTTTTGACACCATGTTTGTACAAACAGGGCTATTTGTTTCTTATCTATGTAATTATTATAATGCACGTGAAGCAAAGTAAGGCGACTGGTTGCGTTTTGGGTCCAACAAGAATAAATTGAAGTGAAATATTTGAAAATAATACAATTAAGTAAAACACAATTAATTAATTAATCATTAATCATTGCATTTACTGTATATAGCGCCTTTCAAGACACCCAAAGTGCTTTACAGTTCATTCTTCATTCTTTGGTGGTGAGCTGTAGCCACAGGTGCCCTGTGTAATTACAATTACAAAAAAAAATACTGAAATGTACACAAATGTAATATTTGCAATTACAAAATATAAAATAAGTTTTGATAACATGCAATAATGTATTACAACAAATGACATGCAATTATTTATGGAACAAAACAATGGTTTTGTTCCATAAATAATTTGATTTTCCAAGACCGCGTACTAAAATCGATAGATTAATAGTAGGAGCGGGACTTGATTAAAACAACTAATCTAATTAACTTCAGGCTTCGTAATTCATTATAAAAACTGAAAAAAAAAAAAAAAAGTATGATGTTAATGTGAACATTCTGTTACAACTGCAGAAAATTCAAGGAATTAGCACGAGGTATAAAACAGGGTATATTTTGCTCTTCACAACCCGTCAGAACTGGTCACAAAAAATATTAAAATTAATTACAGTCTCACGCACGACCCCGCTCAAAACTTGAGAGCCCTGTAAAAGTACACAAACCTCGTGAGCTGACATTTACGAGGGGCTAATTTTAAGGCCTCAGATTTCCTTTCTCAAATTAAATAACAATGAACAAATGTTTATATCTTTATTGGTATTACATTTTTATCTAAGTTCTTCTAATCTTACCAGAGATCTTTACAACGTGTCTGTGGCAGAGCGCCATAAAACTATATGCATGTAGAGCAAAGAATTATAGTAAAATCTTATTCTTATTCTAAGTTCTTTTTATAGATCCAGGCAATGGGCAGCGAAATAGGGTCGGGCGGAACTGTATTTATGATAGTTTGTTCCGCATGTGTTTCACCACTAGATGGCGTAAAAGTAAAATATAAAAGACAAAGACACTAAATTAAATGCATAAATATTAGGGACTGTTACAAGAACTATAACCTGAAGTGTCAGGCTAAAAGATCCAAACAAAACAAGAAGTGAAACAGCAGTCAAAATAACAGTTTGTTTATGTTCAGTTCAGAACCAACTTGTGAACTAACCGTTCACATTTGTGTTGCTGAACGCTTTTAACCAACCGATAACGTAACACCCGGTGATGTGACGGGTGTAACGGTAGAGCAGAGCTGCACACTGGTAAAACAATTATGGCAAATACTGTATGTCTAGAGAATTTAGAGCTTTTTTGGAGGAGTGTCTGGGTGCGGATGCGGGGACATAAATCCAGACTCATCGCTGTATCAGATCTGTATAACAAATCTCTGTATTTGTTATACAGATCTGATACAGCGATGAGTCTGGATTTCCAGACAAGCAGGTCTAGAGTATTTATTTTATGAACGGCATTAATCTCTGCATTCTGATTGGCTGTGCTTGGTCACAGCAGCACGTGGCTGACAGGCTCATTCTGATTGACTGACTCAGTGTGCCCACGACACACGACTGGCCCGTGGAAACACCATTATGATACCGTCTCTGTTTTCAGATTCTACAATGAGATGATGTCAAACTCCCACATGGGGGCCAGATTTCCCTGTTGTTTACATTCTACTTTGTCTTGAAATATCCAAAAGGTAAAGTCACAAATATTGAACCTGGTATTTCAAATTTTGACTAAACGCAAGAAATTACAGGATTACAAGATAATTTTGCATTTTGAGAATATTAAGTTTAACTTAACTTTTTATATGTCAATATTAATTAATACAGATGGGGGGCCATCTGTATTAATTAATATTGACATATAAAAGGTTGGGATGTCATCTGAAACCCAGCACTACTGTACTATACTGTTACTAGTACTAGTACTGTTACTGTTGCAGTTACTATTATTATAATATTCAATATCATACACAAAATTATTTCTTGTGAATATCAGTACAGAAAACATTTATTATTATTATGATGATAATGATTATTATTATGCGAAAACACACGCGAACGAGCGAACGCACACACACGAGACTGAGGAAATGTTATGAGATGGAGAGAAAGTATTAGTTATTCAGTGTTAAAGATCCCATGACATGGTACTTCTTGATGCTTTTATATGGTGCCTTAATGGTTCCCTAATACTGTAAATGAATCCTTCTTCAAAATCAACACTTAGTGCATGAGAAAGACACATGTACAGAGTCAGAGTCAAAAAATAACTCTCTGAACACCTCATTATGGGCCTTGTTGCTTGAATGCAAATGAGAAGGACACAGATTGGTTAGAGGAGCGGGTGGGGGGCAAATGCGCCGCTGGTTCCTTGTTTTAGCGGTGCGCTGTGCCTGGCCCCACTTCCGCGTGTGTAAGCGCGAAGGAGGAAAGGAGAGCCTTTTCAATGAAAAAAAAACACATTTTCACAGAAAATAAAATTAAACCACTGCTGTTTCAGAGGTCCAGAGGGTCGGGTAAAGGACTTCCGAGTCTAGAAACACTCGCATGTGCCTCCAGGCAAATAAAAAAACGCATTTCGCATTGCGTAGCTCCTCCGCAGTCCAAATTCTCTGGGCATGATTTCCAGAGACAGGGGGTGGAGATCCAGACGATGGTGGAACTGCATTTGCATTTCTTTTTTCGATCTGATGTCAATAAGGTGCCTTGTCCAGAATCGCCCATTTGAGCTGTGTTTTTTTCAAACGCAGAAAAGGATCGCAAATGCTCAGTTTAGACATTTCGCAACTTTTAGCCATTGGGGGGGCCTAAACAGGGTAGGGGAGCTCACATTAACGTTCAAAAACCTCAGAAAGTGCCATGGGACCTTTAAGAGCTTTCACTGATTTTCTTTTTTGTTAAGAAAAGTTAATTACAGACATAATGATTATGTTGAGCTGGTTAGCTCAACTGGTAAGTCATGGACTTTCCCCCTGGGGGTTGTGGGTTCAAACCCCCCCCGGGCAATGAGCTAACCAGTGTGGGTCCTTGGGCAAGACCCTTCACGGTACTGCCCCCCAGGCGCCGAAAAAGATGGCTGCTCACTGCTCCTGAAAAGGATGGGTCAAATGCAGAAGTCAAATTTCTCCCGTGTGTCACTGTGTGTCACTGTGTGTGAGACCAATAAAGGCTTAAGCCTAAGCCTAAGCTTGTGTTAAGCTTAAGCCTAAGCCTAAGCTTGTAAAGACATGTTGGATTTAACCTGCTAGTGTTTTCTATAACTGCCTAGTGTAGTGGAATTTTTAATTTTGTAATGGATTTTGTAGACATGGTGAGACCAGTGCAGGGGAAAAGGTACATGTTGGTCGTAGTTGATAGATTCAGTAGGTGGGTGGAGGCCACACCATCTAAACACAAAAATGCAGACACAGTAGCAAAATTCCTGTGCAGAGAAGTTATACCTCGATTTGGTATCCCAGCAAGAATTAGT
Organism: Paratrypauchen microcephalus; assembly: GCA_036785185.1. NCBI lineage: Eukaryota > Metazoa > Chordata > Actinopteri > Gobiiformes > Gobiidae > Paratrypauchen > Paratrypauchen microcephalus. Next base: position 8,728,698 of record JAVJIX010000022.1, on the reverse strand, counting down.
TCAGACAATGGTAAAGAATTTGTAGACAAGACTGTAAAATGTGTCTTACAAAAGCTGGGTGTAAAACAAAGACTGTCCTGTGTCTATTCCCCATGGGCGAATGGTATGGTAGAAAGAGCTAACGGGGTGCTGAAAAACAAACTGCTAAAAATTTGCATGTGCACGGGATTGAATTGGGTTGACGTGCTTCCACATTGATGGCCTACAGAGCTAGTGCTAACAGAACGCTTAAATTGTCACCTCACGAAGCGTTGACAGGTCGTGTTATGCCAACACCTGTGTATAAATCTGCAAAGGGCCCACCGTTGGATGTTCTGGCAAATGACATGAAAGCATATGTGAGACAACTAACATCCACAGGAGCATTTCCACTCGAGTGGTTTCTTTGTATTTACAGGAGAAAGGAGACCAGGAAGAGAAACCAAAAGTAAAACCAGGTGATTTGGTGTATGTGAAGGTCTTCAGGAGGAAGTGGGACGTGTCAAGGAGAGAGGGGCCATGCGAGGTGACTAGAGCGACTTTCTCTTTCTCTTTTCTCTTTCTCTTAGAGTTAATTCTGACCTAGCAGAGACATTGGAGACCAAAGAGAAAAAGGAGGATGCTGAGTTCCAGGGTGAATCTCCCCTGGAAAGGGGAGAAAATGGTGATCTTGCTGCTACTCCTCCTACTGGGGATGAGGTTGGTATTGAAGGCCAGCCAATGATGGAGGCTGCCAGGAGTGGACACGAGAGACAGAAAAGGGCAGCTCCAGTGGACTGACCAACAGCGGACAAATGGGTCAGTACATCAACAACATTTAAACATTTGGACAACAGGTGGACTGAGAATGCTGAAATATGAATGGACTGATAACATAAGCATGTTCCAATTTCAGGTGGTGAAGGGGGAACATCAGAGATTACATCTCTGTGGGTTCACTTGGACGAGAGGGTGGTTTGGTAGAGTTAGTTTAGATAAATGGGGACAAACAGTTTGTGTGTTACATGTGATTGAGAGAAACACTGAATTGAGGGTTAAAGTGGGAATTAGTGAGGAGATAAGGGGGGAGGGGAAACTTTACGTGGGATGGATTGTTTATGTTACAGATGCTGAAAAAACTGGAATCCCGGTTGAAGAGCGATATGTAAAATTGTTCCACCCCACATTGGCCCCAAACAAGATCCCCTCAAAGGAACGTAAGATCACAACTTGCCAGTTATAGTAATAACAAAACAGATTGCTATGTGTGCACTAAAGCTAAGCCAGATCAATTGTTTGTGGTGAATTCGGCTTATAGTTGGAAAAGGTGTGGAGAAGAAGCGGTCAATGCGCTATCTGAAGACAGAACTTGGTGTGGAGCTGAATGTCTGTTATACTTGGCTACTCCTTGGTATATGCATATGCTTAACTCGAGTACCTATGGGGTTATCAATCTGCAAAGGTGTAAGACCTTACAGGTAAGGATAGGTGAGAAAAGTGCACAGTTAGGAATGCCAGTAGGATTGCCATTGACACCTGTGGGACAATTCGAATGTGTGGAAAGAATAGGTAGTACGGATATAGGTAAAATTCTGTTAACTAAATGTCAATATAATTGGAGGGTGAATGAAGATTGTGTGAAAGTGATGCTTAAACGTGCATCCCAAACAAAGGGAGAAAGTTTGGGGGCTATTTATGTACCAGCTTGTCCATATCAGAATCAGACGATTCCGTTGGCTGATTACTATTGGTGGTGTGGTGGACAGAGACTATTTTCAGTGCTTCCACAGAATTGGACTGGGAGGTGTGCCAGAGTACAGATGATACAAACGGTAATTGTTTTCCCCTCTCTTGACGGGTCAAAAGGTTCTAGTAGACAGAAAAGGAGTTTTGATAGAGTGTACATAGATTCAATTGGTCAGCCAAGGGGAATTCCTAACGAGTTTAAGACGAGACATGAGGTTGCATCAGGATTTGAGTCTATTCTGCCATGGATAACGACAACAGAAATACAGAATGGATCAATTACATTTACTACAACCAACAGCGATTTATCAATCACACAATTAGTGCACTTGGGGAACAAGTTGATGCCAATAGCGCCGTGGCATGGCAGAACCGACAGGTTGGATGCTGGCAGAGGTGCAGGGTGTGGGCAGCTTGATAGGACCTCAATGTTGTACTTACATCCCAGGTCACACAGCTCCTGATGGTGCTTTCACAGAGGCTATGAACGCACTGAGGAAACTGAAGGCGGAGGTGGCTGAAAATTCTGGAGTGGAGCCAGCAGAATGGATACAGTGGTTAGAGGAGACGTTTGGAAGTTGGAAGTCAGAACTGACGAGACTAGGGGTGACGGTATTGGTTTGCTTGGTGTTATTCAGTTTGGTTTTGTGTTGTTGCATTCCGGTGTTCAAAACGTTGGTAGCTACAGGAATTCAGAGGCAAATGGTGGTTTTGACAGTGCCTAACTATTGTGTTGACATTGCTGAGAGCAAGGCAGAACTGGACAGTGATGAAAAGGGGGGTTCCATAGATGAGGAGAGTGTAGGGACTAACAAATCTAATTTCCAGGTTGGGGTAAAGGTCATGTGCTGGTAACCTCTGACCCTACCCCCAACAAAGAGCCTCTCTACTGTGCGCAAAGTACATGGGGCGAAGACGACCTTAACCACCTTATTAAAGGGACTCTATGATTATCCGTAATCCCATATAATCTAAATGTAATCATTTTATAATTATACTCTGAGTGTTTGTACACAACGCAATGCAGGTGCAACAGTTTCGCAATAGCTTACAAACATGGATAATATTACAATTACACAGATTGTTCTTGTTATTCACGTGTTCATAATGTATCGCTACTGTTACATCAGACCATGCATCTGAATGTTGTGTCTGTCGATGTGATATGATGGGTGACACCAACAGTATGGTACACGACAGGGATCGCTCTAAAAAGAGGGTCATGGGGGAGTCTGGCCAAATCCTGGCCTGGGTCCAGGTTTTTTCGCCCCCATATGCATGGTATGGTGATGCAAATTTGTAATGCTACACATAGTGTGTATTTAAAGGGTATAGTTCCAGGCAGCAGCCTGGAAAGGGGGGATTCTGTAGTGGATTTTGTTTTCAAACTTATTAGCCAAGATGTGTCATAACACTGTGGAGACAGGATGGGAAGCTTCTGACCTTCTGACCCTTAATGAGAACATGTTCAGAACAATAACAAGTTTAGTAGCCAGAATGTCAGGCTGACCTGGTCTGTGTTTAGAGGTGTTTACGCAACTAAAGTAACCAGGGGAAAACTCTAGCCAGTGAGCTCCAAATTTGGTCATGAGATGGGATGTCTCGGCTGGAGTATAACTAGACTGTCTGAGCAGCATTTGGGGCTGGCTGTTGTTCATCCTAGGTCAGAAGAATGTCAGACCTTGTCACCTGCCTCTCCGTCTTTTCTCTTAAGTTTTCTATAGGCTCAATATACAATACTATTCTGTAATTTGTAACTGCGTATATCATTTTTGAATAAACATCATTTAATTGCGTAAACTCGGCCTCTGTGGATTTTTGAAAGCCACCACACTAGTAATATCTATCTTCTTTTCAGTGATATGTTGCACTTGTTTTACAGTTACTGAAACTCATGAGTGACTGAAGCATTAATTCTGATTAATTCTGATTTTTGCCTTTAATAGGCAACTTGCTTGTTTTATAATGACTTTTTAATTTTTGATATCTAACCTTATTGTTTTGTGTTACTTGAGGGAAGGACTGTATTGTATTTTAAGAATGAGCAGAGTTTTGCAAACCGGATTGCCAGTTTTTCAGTAGGCCTGGTGTATTGTCTGTTGGACAGTAAATAAACAAAAGGATACTATTTTGAAATTTCATTTCTGTTTCTCTCTTTTTCTTCTCAATAACTATAAAGCACTTGGGAGTAAAGTTGTCAGTTTGTACTGAATCGAAATTAACCGAACCGGATCGTTTACTAATTTTATGAATCGTCCCTGAATCGAATCGTAGCCGTGATTGTGAATCGAGATTCGAATTGAACCGTTTTTTGATATATATATACACTCAACAAAAATATAAATGCAACACTTTTGTTTTTGCTTCCATTTTTCATGAGATGGACTTAAAGATCTAAAATGCATTCCAGATACACAATATTACCATTTCTCTCAAACATTGTTCACAAATCTGTCTAAATGTGTGATAGTGAGCACTTCTGCTTTGCTGAGATAATCCATCCCACCTCACAGGTGCGCCACATCAAGATGCTGATCTGACATCATGATTAGTGCACAGGTGCGCCCCAGACTGCCCACAATAAAAGGCCACCCTGAAATGTGCATATTTTTTTGCTTTATTGGGGGTCTGGGGACTCAGAACCAGTCAGTATCTGGTGTGACCACCATTTGCCTCATGCAGTGCAACACATCTTCTTCGCATAGAGTTTATCAGATTGTCAATTGTGGCCTGTGGAATGTTGGTCCACTCCTCTTCAAAGGCTGTGCGAAGTTGCTGGATATTAGTGGGAGCTGGTACACGCTGTCGTATACGCCGGTCAAGCACATCCCAATCATGCTCAATGGGTGACATGTCCGGTGAGTATGCTGGCCATGCAAGAACTGGGACATTTTCAGCTTCCAAGAATTGTGTACAGATCCTTGCAACATGGGGCCGTGCATTATCTTGCTGAAACATGAGGTGATGTTCATGGATGTATGGCACAACAATGGGCCTCAGGATCTCATCACGGTATCTCTGTGCATTCAAAATGCCATCAATAAAATGCACCTGTGTTCTTCGTCCATAACAGATGCCTGCCCATACCATAACCCCACCACCACCATGGGCCACTCGATCCACAACACTGACATCAGCAAAGCGCTCACCCACACGACGCCACACACGCTGTCTGCCATCTGCCCTGAACAATGTAAACCGAGATTCATCCGTGAAGAGAACACCTCTCCAACGTGCCAGAAGCCATCAAATGTGAGCATTTGCCAACTCAAGTCTGTTACGGCGATGATCTGGAGTCAGGTTAAGACCCCGATGAGGACGACGAGCATGCAGTTGAGCTTCCCTGAGACAGTTTCTGACAGTTTGTGCAGAAATTGTTTGGTTATGCAAACCAATTGTTTCAGCAGCTGTCCGAGTGGCTGGTCTCAGACGATCTTGGAGGTGAGCCTGCTGGATGTGGAGGTCCTGGGCTGGTGTGGTTACACGTGGTTGTAAACCTGTTGTGAGGCCGTTTGGATGTACTGCCATATTCTCTGAAACGCCTCTGGAGACGGCTTATGGTGGAGAAATGAACATTCAATGCACGAGCAACAGATCTGGTTGACATTCCTGCTGTCAGCATGCCAATTGCACGCTCCCTCAATGCTTGTGACATCTGTGGCATTTTGCTGTGAGACAAAACTGCACATTTCAGAGTGGCCTTTTATTGTGGGCAGTATAAGGTACACCTGTGCACTAATCATGATGTCAGATCAGCATCTTGATGTGGCACACCCGTGAGGTGGGATGGATTATCTCAGCAAAGCAGAAGTGCTCACTATCACACATTTAGACAGATTTGTGAACAATGTTTGAGAAATGGTAATATTGTGTATCTGGGATGAATTTTAGATCTTTAAGTCCATCTCATGAAAAATGGGAGCAAAAACAAAAGTGTTGTGTCTATTTTTTTGTTGAGTGTATATGACACTGCCCGCCACTGACACAACAGCAGGTTTATCCCTAAAACAAACTGTCAATGGACAATAAAAGTACAAAAACATGCACTGCAATAAATGTATTGATTTTATTTTATATTTATGAATAGGATTTTTTTTTTTTTTTTATAAAATAGTGGAAAGAAATGTCCAATGTCAAACATCAAAATGACGAGGCTCACAGCAGCAGTTACAGAGAGAGAGCCCCCAATATTCCAATGTAAATCAATGGGAGCTAGGGTTGCAAAGGGGCGGAAAATTTCCGGAAAGTTTCCGGAAAGTTTCCAGAAAATTTCCATGGAAACTTTGGCGTGGGAATTTTGAATCAATCGAACAATATTTATAAAGCGCTTTTCATACAAAATTGTAGCACAAAGCAGCACAAAGCGAATTTTCAAATTGGTAACTTTGCACAGAGGTTTTGGGAATTTATGGGAATTATTGTGGGTCATATACCAACGTAAATATACACATTTTATTTTGTCATCAGCAGGCATTATTGTAAAAGGGAGACAATTAAAAAACATGACTCACATGATTTATTTGTAAGAAAAACTTTATCAATGCGTATCTCCTTCAGTGAACAACAAAACATGAACATTGGCTAAAATGTGTCTTATAATTCAAAATTTAAAATGAAAGGAACTCTCCACCTGTCCAAAAACTTGAATTCAAAATGTAAAATGAAAGCAGCTTTCTCCTCTGAGAAGTCTTTCTTGAATGTCAAAAAAGTCTTTTGTCATTCAAAATATTTACCCAAAGCTTCTCAAGCCTGGTTTTTGCATGTTCTCCATTTTGCCAAATACTTTCAAGCTTCTTCCTCAATGTCCACAGTGTTCACTTCCTCAACATTTGACTCCTCATCTTCTTCTGTGTCTGTGTCTGTGTCCAGTCTTGTGGAGGATGGTTCTGTGTAAGAGCCTGAGGTTTGCACGTATGGCCACTAATTTCTCCACTCGCTCATTCGTGAGCCTGTCCGAATTTTTGAGTGTGTGTTCCGATTGTGTGTGTGTGTTCTGTATTTGCTGTGAGCTCAGAAAAATAGCGTTTAGCTCTTCAGAATTCTAGAAGTTATTGTGCACGTGATAAAGGAATGCAAAATGCATGTGTGGCTCGATTGGCTCTGCAAAAAATAGTGTCCTACTTTATTCACAGAAATTTGATTATTTTAGCCAAGATTATGCTACAATATTTTTTCTACCAACTATATTGATACCCCTACCCCAACAGACCGGGCGAAACAGTTCCCCTCCTAGTAGTAATTTATTTTCGATGTTGGTAAGGTTGTTTTAGGACCATATCTGTGATCTCTGTGTCTTTGTATTATTCTTTGTCAGTAATAACTCAGTATTCAAAATATTATTCAATTTTAATTACAAAAAGCGAAAATCGCAACTATTTATCGCAACTTTCACTTCCTCCCGCAACAAAATCGCAACAAAAACCTTAAAAGCACCGCAACTTTCATCGCAACTTTTTGGAAAAGCTCCCGCAAATTCAGGCATTTTAGCCCGCAACAATCACAAAAAATGCCCGCGAAATCCTGGGGGGTCTGATTTATATATTGAAGTAATGTGCCCTGAGGTAAGATATGCTTGCTCAGCTAAAAAATATTCTTACTTTTAATATGTATGCTTATGAAACCACAATGAGGGGGGGTTAGTTTCACAATGCACACCGCTAAGACATACTTCATTCTTGCACTTTTGCCCTTTCCACCCCACTTATGAGAACAGAACCACGAAGTAGAAAAAGGAACATGTCTGGTTTCTGTTATGATAGATATCTAGATATCAAGACGGAACTAAGACGTTGGTGTGAAGCCCCCTATGACCTCTGGGTTTACTGTTGCTGGGAGAAGACCACGCCTGCTCATGCATTATTCATGATGTATTGTTTAACTGTGTGGCTCCAGGGTCAGGCGGGGGTCCAGAGTGCCTGTTGTAAGCCCTGCTTTATGTGTAGGTGATCAGGAACAGTGCTTGAACCCAAGGCCTTGTTTAGATTCCTCTGTTAGGGTGAACTTTTTTTGGATTAAACTTCAATAACTTTAACTCGCTGAATTTTGTCGTCTTTTCCGAGTAAAACACACCTACAATATGTAGTCTATGCTGTGTCCTCTTATGTCTTCTGAGACGAGAACTAACAGCAAACACTTTCTTACAAACTAAACAGCTGAATGGTTTCTCCCCTGTCTGTGTCCTCATGTGTTTGGAGAGTACAACTAATAAGCAAAGACTTTATTACAAAATGTATGATAAATGGTCACATCTTTATATAGCGCTTTTCCACCTTTACAACAAGGAACCAATCACCCATTCACCCATTCACACACCAGTGTACACAGACACTGACCGCTCAACCACTGATGTTTCTTATGTCAAGAGCGGGATTTGAACCGCCAACCTTTGGATCAGTGGACAAACACTCTACCAACTGAGCTACTGCCATATCCTCCCCTGTGTGTGTCCTCATATGTGCTTCAAGCTGATCATTTCGGGCAAATGTTTTCTTACAAACTGCTGAATGGTTTCTCCCCTGTGTGTGTCCTCTTATGTTTTCTGAGATGAGAACTATGAGCGAATGCTTTCTTACAAACTGAACAGCTGAATGGTTTCTCGCTTGTGTGTGTTCTCATATGTGTTTTGAGATTAGAACTAACAGCAAACACTTTCTTACAAACTGAACAGCTAAACTGTTTCTCCCCTGTGTGTGTCCTCATATGTATTTTGAGAGTAGAACTACTAGTGAACACTTTCTTACAAACTGAACAGCGGAATGGTTTCTCGCCTGTGTGTGTTCTCATATGTGTTTTGAGATTAGAACTAACAGCAAACACTTTCTTACAAACTGAACAGCTAAACTGTTTCTCTCCTGTGTGTGTCCTCTTATGTCTTCTGAGATGAGAACTATGAGCGAATGCTTTCTTACAAACTGAACAGCTGTATGGTTTCTCCCCTGTGTGTGTCCTCGTATGTGCTTCAAGCTGCTCATTTCGGGCAAATGTATTCTTACAAACTGTACAGCTGAATGGTTTCTCCCCTGTGTGTGTCCTCATATGTATTTTGAGATTAGAACCAACTGCGAACACTTTCTTACAAACTGAACAGCTGAATGGTTTCTCCCCTGTGTGTGTCCTCATATGTATTTTGAGAATAGAACTAACTGCAAACACTTTCTTACAAACTGTACAGCTGAATGGTTTCTCCCCTGTGTGTGTCCTCATATGTATTTTGAGATTAGAACTATCAGCAAACGCTTTCTTACAAACTGAACAGCTGAATGGTTTCTCCCCTGTGTGAACTCTTCTGTGTCTTTCTAGTTTATATTTAGATTCAAATTTCTCTTTACAAACAGAGCACTTGTGTTTCCTGCTCTCAGCTCCTTCACCAGTTCCTGACATGTCTTCACTCTCCACAGTGGCTCTGGTCTCTGGTGCAGACTTGTCTCCATCAGCCCCCGTGTCCCTGTGTGCAGGTGAACATCTGAGTGGAGCTCTCCAGTCTTCATCACTGTCAGTGTCAGAAGAATGCTCTGTCTCTCCCTCAGTCTCTGAGTGGACATGTGTCTCTGCTCTGACGTCCTCTCCCTGTGTGTCCTCTCTCTGCTCAGTCTCTCTTTGCTGAAGTGGTGAGGAATCTTCTGTCTTCATACTTGCAGCACTAAATTCTAGGACAGACCTGAAAAATATAAGACATTTGTATATTTCAAACCCAATCTGAATATTTGTAAGAGAAATGAAAAAGAATAAATGAATGACAAAATAAAGAATTGCAGTTTGAAAGTGTCTGAGACTCACACTTGTATCTCATCTTCCTCCTGTTTGATGCTGTGTTCTTCTTTAATGTGTGGAGCAGGGCTCAGAGGGGGGAGCTGGTCAGCTGCAGGAGATAAGGGAGTATCAAATCAAACCAAATCTTTATTTATAAAGCACTTTTCTTATTAAAAAATGTAACACAAAGTGCTTTACAGTGATTAAAAATAAACCACATTTCCTTCCACCCACTCAACCAGCCCCCCACAGCTGCCTGACACCACACAACCAAACAACCCAACAGTAACACACACATACTAACATGCTAAAATACATAAAACTACACATAGTTTAAAGATCCCATAACATGATACTTCTTGATGCTTTTATATGGTGCATTAATGGTTCCCTAATACTGTAAATGAATCCTTCTTCAAAATCAAGCCTCAGTGCATGAGAGAGCCTCATGAAGACAGTCAGAGTCATAAATATGTCTCTGAAACACTTTTTTCTGGGCGTTGTTGCTTGAATGCAAATGAAGAGGACAGAGACAGGCCAGTGCAGCGGGTGGGTTGTGGCCAAATACGCCACTGTTTCCTGGATTAGCGGTGCGCTGCCCCACTCCCAAGAGGGAGCATGTACAAGTTAAAAAGCACAGGGCCTTAAATGGAACCCTGGGGAACACCACATGTGATTTTACGGACCTTGGACGAGCACATGTCCACACTCACCATAAATGTTCTATCTGATAGATAGGACGTGATCCATTTGTGAACAGCACCGGAGAGGACGAGGTGTTTAAGGCGAGTTAAAAGAATGTTGTGGTCTACTGTGTCAAAGGCAGCACTCAGATCCAGTAAACCTTTTGTGAATCACAATTTATTCTAAAATCATTTAAAATCTTTGCCAAGGCAGTCTCGGTGCTGTGCTTCACCCTAAAACCAGACTGAAATTTTTCAAAAATGTTGTGATCATTTAAAAAAATCTTTTAGTTGGATAAAGACAAGTTTTTCTAAAATCTTGCTTAAAATGGTAAGTTAGACACTTGTCGGTAGTTGTTAAAGGTCCAGTGTGTAGGATTCGTGGCGCATAGGTGGATGGTAGCTATTGCACTTCCTCTTCTGGCTACGGCAGACCTCGAGGGTCACCCGGGTGCGCCGTAACGCAGACAGCTCGCGTACCCGCGCCGACAACTACGGTATAAATAAAACGCGGTCCCGTTCACTGTTTTTTTTTTCTTTTCGCATGAAAACACACATTCTTGATCGTGTACCATGACAATCTACACATCAAATGAAACCTTACAGTCTCCTCTTTTTGACTATGCAATTCATTTCCCGGCACAACAATCACTCCCCGAGCACATGGGGCTTTTACACGGAAAAGCACAAAACGAGGTTTCTTACTTAGTTTACCTTTGAAGGCTCTGCACAGGTCAAACTCAGTATTTCACCATAAGCTCGGTCTCAATCTGTCCGTAAGGATCCAGCGAATAAAATCCAGTAAAACAATTTAGTCCAAAACACGTGTTAGATCCATTACGACGTGTGATCCGGCAGCATGCTTGTCGTTGTTTATCCAAAACCACGGGCCTTGCCGAAGGCGGAGCCCAAATGTCCTTCTGCGGCTCTCGTATTCAAAATGGCTGCCTCTACATGGGGTCACTCCCCCTTTTATGTGACTATATCCAAGTCCAAAGAATACTTTGATTTCATGATGGAAGTGAAAAGGCTTGGAAAACAATGTATTTTTGAATTTCGGTAATTAACGGGTAAAAAATCTTACACACTGTCCCTTTAAAATCATTAAAATCTAAATTGCTCTTCTTCAGCAGGGGTCTCACCACTGAAGGCAGTGGGAAAGACCGCTGTCTGAAGAGAGCAGTTCATCATCACCAAGTTCATCCCTAAAAGATCCATTAAAATAACTTAAAAATGGGTGGGGATTGGATCTAAAAGACATGTAGTGGGCCTCACTGACGAGAAAACTTTGTCAAGCACCTCAGCATTAACCAGGACAAAACTATCCAGTGTTTCCTCTGGTCCAGACAAACACTCAGATGTCTTAGAAACAGAGCTTTGATGAGGTAAAATCTGATAGTGTTTACCTTTCCCATGAAGTGGTCTGAAAACTGCTCACAGAGAGAGTCAGTGGGTGTCAAGTAAAACATGGTAAAATCAGCGTTTAAAATGTTGTCAATACTTGAGAAGAAAACTTTTGGATTATTTTTGTGGTTGGTGATTATTGTGGAGAAATAATGATTTCTTGCATTTCTTAGTGCATTGTTGTGTGTTCGTTGTTGACTGATGAATAACTGGTGGTTTATTGTTGTTGTTTTTTTCTCCATCTAAGTTCGGCACTCTCTCTCGGATTTTCTCAAGTCTTCATTTCTCCATGGAGGTTTTAATTTGGTTTTAATGCTTTTGGTTTCGAGTGGAGCAACCAGATCTAGAGCTGACCAGAGTCTATTGTTAAAGGAATAGTAACGTTTTTTACAATCTGAACCTTATTTCGGTAATAAAACAAAGTGAGTAACCCATACCCACTTTGGTGTCATTTGGATCATGTCCGGAGAATTTGTAGTTTAGCGATATCCGTAATGCGAGTGCTCGGGGCATTTGGTTGCAGTCACCAAATAACACAAATTTTAGCACTTTTCAAATCACAGAAGATCGATGTGTCAGTCTATAGTTTGACTGGAGTCAAAAGTGACCTGAAACTCGATACCCAGCTATAGTTTCATTAGATGACGTAATGTAGGACAGCACGCATGCGCGTATTCACAGCTGATTCGCAGATAAACACCACTCTGAACTTTTCTGTTGCAAGTGAGACATGGCTGAAGATATGGACTTTGAGACTGAAGAGTTATTCGAGTATGATGGCCGTCCCTATCGTTTTGAGCCTGAGTATACGGATGAAGAGATATTAGAAAGAAGGAAGCAGAGACAGTTTGAGGAGGAGCGCACCAGAGAACAGCGAGCGACGGCCAGTCTACGAAAAGACAGTACCTGGTGGTGTTTATGCGGACATTGTATGTCGATGGCAACAGAGGAAGAATGCCTTTGCTGTCTCGAGTGGGATTTGCAGCCAGGAGATGAACGTCTGGGTGATAACAGAAATCTTTGTCTGTCAACTCTGGAGGATATTCGTGCCATGACGAACTGTGGTGTAATAGAAACATTTTTTCATGTTCTGAAGTTGAATTGGAGGAGCCAGCCAAAGCCTGCCGGACCACACGGGCAACTTTCAGTTGAGTAAGTAGCCAACACACAATTATTGTTTGTTTGCATTGAATTGGTTTGTTATGCCTATATAGTCAAACTTTGATAATGCTAACTGTTCTCCCTCCTATAAATACTTTATTATACTCAAAATGATAGGGACGGTCATCATACTCAAATAACTCCTCTTCAGTCTCAAAGTCCGAATCTTCAGCCATGTCTCACTTGCAAAAGAAAGGTTCAGAGTGGTGTTTATCTGCGAATCAGCTGTGAATACGCGCATGCGTGCTGTCCTACATTACGTCATCTAATGAAACTATAGCTGGGTATGAGGTTTCAGGCCGCTTTTGACTCCAGTGAAACTATAGACTGAGGGCCCGTTTACACGAGGACGCTTACGGGTAAAAACGACAAAATATTTTATCGGAAGTGCCTTTCGTTTAGACGGTGACGGCGTTTTTGGGGCCTAAAAACGCAAAAATCTGAAACCACCCTCCAGAGTGGAAAAGTTAAATATGCTCCGCTGTAGCGTCTCCGTGTAAAGTGCCCAAGACGCAAAACTGGTCAGATCTGCTCACGTCAGTACAGGTTTACGTCACATAGATGCGGCAATACAATGAGGAGGACCACCACCGGCCCCTTATCCCGGCTCCAGCGCACCGGTGGCTCCGGTCCTGAGCACCGGTGGAGCCGCTGGAGCCGGCCCCTTATCCCGGCTCCAGCGCACCGGTGGCTCCACCGGTCCTGAGCACCGGTGGAGCCGCTGGAGCCGGCCCCTTATCCCGGCTCCAGCGGCTCCACCGGTCCTCAGGACCCGCTGGCGCCGGGATAAGGGGCCGGCTCCAGCGGGTCCTGGTATTAGCGGAGGAGGACCACCGGCCCCTTACCCGGCTCCAGCGGGTCCTGAGCACCGGTGGTGGTATTAGCGGAGGAGGACCACCGGCCCCTTACCCGGCTCCAGCGGGTCCTGAGCACCGGTGGACCACCACTACCGGCTCCAGCGGGTCGTGAGCACCGGTAGTTGCGTGCCGCCGCGCCTCGCGCACGGACCGGACGGGGAAGTTGCCCCGACTCCGGTATACTTGGATCGAGACCCCGGGGCGGGGGAAGTCTCTTGCGGGCAGCTTTGAGAAATAGTGTCTGACGATAGCCGGCCCCCGCTCGGTCCGTGGGATTAGGGGGTACGGTCGCCTGCCGTACCCCCGCGGAGGGGCTCCGTGATAAGGCCACTGGGAAGGATACGGTTCGTCTCGGTCTCACCTCCGAGGGGTCGAGCGCGAGCGGCCCGCGCCGCACCGAGCTACGAGCACTCGGACCCGCAGTGCCCAGGAGCCGTCTGACGTGGGTAGAACCAGACAGGGGCCCGGAGATGGCGGGTCACGTATGCCCATCGTTCGAGCTCTTTAAGCGGGCTACATAGTCCGCTAATGTCATGCGTTAGACTTCCACACTTGTGTAAGGGGAAACCCCGCGGCTTCTCCCCGCTCATGAGGCTCTGTCACCGGCCACCGGAGAACCAGGACTCCAGCCTGTTCAAAAGTGGTGGATATTACCAGAGTTCAATTTTTCAGACTTCCACACTTGTGTAAGGGGAGACCCCACAGCCTGTACAGTCGTGGTTAGAAATGTAACTTGACGCTGTTGTGATGTTTTTTGTTTTGTTTTTTTTGTTTTGTTTTTTTCAGTCCAGCGCCTCCCTTCGCTGGCTTTTGCGTCCACTTTTGCGTCTTCGTATAAACGCGGATAAAAAATTGAAGACGAGACGCCACTTTTGCGTCTTCTGTTTTGATCGTCGCCGTATAAACGTAGCCTGACACATCGATCTTCTGTGATTTGAAAAGTGCTAAAGTTTGTGTTATTTGGTGACCGCAACCATATGCCCCGAGCACTCACGTTATGGATATCGCTAAACTACAAATTCTCCAGACATGCTCCAAATGACACCAAAGTGCTATGGGTGAGTTACTCACTTTATTACTGAAATAAGGTTCAGGTTGTAAAAAACGTTACTATTCCTTTAAAATGGTCAATGGGCAGGTAAAACCATTGAGGGATTTTTATCCAAAACATCAATAAAATTTGATGCTACTTCAGGGGTCAGACAGAGGACACACTAGTGGTCAGCCATAGGTCAGCCAATGACCAGATCCAGTGTGTCCCTTGTTGTGAGTTGGCTGTGTGACATGCTGAGTAAAATCCATATAATTAAGAACATTTAAGGTCTATAAGGTTATCTATGTGCAAGTTAAAATCACCGGTTATAATAATCATATTAAATGAATTGTGTAAAATAGATTTAAAAAAAAACTCTGAAAACTAACTGATAAAAAGGTTGCTTTTTTTGGTGGTCTGTATATAGTGACACATACAATTTGGGGGTTGCTAAAAACAATTGAATGATATTCAAAACTTGTAAAATTGTTCAATAAAATAGGTTTGGTGGCTCGAGTGTTTGTACATACAGAAGCAGTACCACCTCCCCTTTTACCATTTCTAGTTGAAAACACAAAGTTAAAAGTGAGTGGTGAGGCCTGAGGCCGTAAGGTGAACCACGAAAGGTCTTTCAGAAATTGAATTCCGCTCCGCCGTCTCCGAACTACACAATCTCCAGATCATAAAAACAAAAGAGTTGTTAAGCTTACAGCAAAAAGTTCTCATCACAATTTATAAAGAACAATTTTCTTCAGTAATACTTTGGTTTGCGAGAGGTGCCACGGTCTACACATGATCCGGCTACACCAATATGGTTGCTGCATTTGATAAACACAGACGCATCACGGAAGCAACAAGAGACATCGAGTAGTACCAATGAAGAGGGAAAACTCACCAAAAAAAGTGCAAAACAGACAAAATTTTCGTGACGCAAGCACTGCTATATGCACATTACGTCTGCGAAGCATGGAAAAACTGGATTTTACACTCACACGATGGAATACCTACCGAAACAGTCTACAGCGGTGGCTGGAGTTGACCGGTGAGTATAGATCCATAGCCGAAAACTACAAACACTGCATAGATGCGGAATTTCAAAACATTCCAGAGGATGCTGGTTTCTATCCCACATGCTACCGAAAGTTTATCGACAAGGTTGCAATAGAAAGAGCGGAAAGATACAGAAAACCCCTCAACAAGCGAGGCCATCCCCTCCACATCACCACACGACCCCGAGTCCAAAGAAACTAAGATCCAGTTCAGGCCTGCCCATCTCGAGCTCTGGCCCCATCTTTCCTGCCCTGTGCATAATATCAAAGTTCAAAGTTCAAAGTCAGCTTTATTGTCAATTCTGCCATATGTGTTCAACATACAGTGAATCGAAATTTCGTTTCTCTCTGGCCAGGTAGTGCAAAAAGACAGTGTACAAAATACAATATGAAGACAAAACACAACAAAAACTATCTAAGACAGAGATCTAAGTTAAAACTAAAGTCTACGGTCTAAAATCTTAAAACAGTGCAACATAATAAATAACCTATACTATATACAGATTTCCAAAGTGTGCAGTGTGCATCAAAATGTGCAATGGAAGATACAGCAGTGAATTGGTCATGTGCAGTAGAATGTGCATTGGAGTTAAGATAAATAAAAATAAGTGTGCAACAGTAGTAATTCTAGTGCAACAGGAGTAAACAGTACTAAAAATTCCAGTAGTAAATGTGCAATAACAGTAGTAAACAGCAGTGCAACGGGGGTAAAAATCAATAACAGGAGTAAACAGCAGTACTAAAAATTCCAGTAGTAAATGTAAGTGTGCAATAACAGTAGTAAACAACAGTGCAACAGGAGTAAAATCCAGTAGTAAGTGTAAATGTGCAGCAGTGCAACAGTCGTCCTTAGCAGCAGTTTTTTAAAGTGTCTAGAGTGATATGTCTTTTATGGAATACAGGTTATGCCAATATGGGGGGTGGGGGGTGGGAGATGGGTAAGGTGGGAGTTCGGGTGTGAGTGTGAGTTCAGCCTCCTGACAGCCTGGTGGATGAAGCTGTTTGAAAGCCTGGTGGAGTGGGCCCGGAGACTCCGGTACCTTCTCCCCGAGGGCAGGAGGCTGAACAGGCTATGTGCGGGATGGCTCGGGTCACCCACAATGCTGGACGCTCTGCGGGTGAGCCGGGTGTTAAAAATGTCTAGGAGGGAGGGGAGAGAGACACCAGCGATTCTCCCAGCTGCATTCACTATGCGCTGCAGGGCTTTCCTGTTCTGTTCAGTGCAGCTCCCGTACCACACAGTGATGCAGCTGGTCAGGACGCTCTCAATGGTGCCTCGGTAGAAGGTGGTCATAATGGGTGGAGGGGCTCCAGCTCTCCTCAGTTTGTGGAGGAAATAGAGGCGCTTCTGAGCCCTCTTTGCCAGTGATACAGTATTCACTGTCCAGGAGAGGTCCTCACTGATGTGCACCCCCAGGAATTTGGTGCTCACCCTCTCTACAGCAGCGCCATTGATGGACAGTGGGGGGTGCTGGGTGGGGCCTCTCCGGAAGTCAATAACAATCTCCTTGGTCTTTTCAACATTAAGAAGGAGATTGTTATTGCTGCACCACTGGGTCAGAAGGCTCACCTCACTCCTGTAGTTTGTCTCATCGTTATTAGAGATGAGACCCATCACAGTCGTATCGTCCGCAAACTTCACTATGTGATTGGTGCTGAACGCTGGTGAGCAGTCGTGGGTCAGCAGAGTGAAGAGCATCGGACTGAGCACACAGCCCTGGGGGGCTCCTGTGCTCAGTCTAATGCAGCTTGAGGTGTTTCTGCCGACCCGCACTGCCTGTGGCCTCTCACTGAGGAAGTCCAGCAGCCAATTACACAGTGAGGTCTGAAGCCCCAGGTGGTCTAGTTTGATAATGAGCTGCTGAGGGATTATAGTGTTGAATGCTGAACTGAAATCTATGAACAGCATTCTCACATATGAGTCTTTATTGTCTAGGTGGGTGAGAGCCGGGTGAAGTGCAGAACAGATTGCATCCTCGGTAGAGCGGTTGGCCCGGTATGCAAACTGGTATGGGTCTAGGGTGGGGGGAGGATGGATTTGATGTGTGCCATGACTAGCCGTTCAAAGCACTTCATGATGATGGGGGTCAGTGCAACAGGGCGATAGTCATTAAAAGTGGCCGGAGTGGGCTTCTTTGGCACGGGAACGATGGTAGTGGTTTTGAAGCAGGAGGGAACGACAGCCTGGCTCAGAGAAGCATTAAAGATGTCTGTGAGGACATCCTTGAGCTCCTCTGCACAGTCTTTCAACACACGACCAGGGATGTTGTCCGGGCCTGCAGCCTTGCGGGTGTTGATCCTGGAGAGTGTCCTCTTCACGCTGGCTGCAGACACACACAGGGGCTGGTCGTGGGGAGGTGGGGGAGTTTTTTGGGGCCGGGTGTCATTTCCTGCCTCAAACCGTGCAAAGAAGCTGTTGAGGTCATTGAGCAGGGTGATATTATTGTCACAGGTCTGTGGCAAGGGTTTGTAATCCGTGATGTTCTGGATGCCCTGCCACAGACTCCGTGTGTCCCTGCTGTCTCTAAAGTGTCCGGTTATTTTCTGTGTGTATCTGTGTTTGGCTTTCCTGATGCCACGGGACAGGTTGGCTCTTGCTGCCCTCAGATGGGGGACATCCCCAGCTCTGAAGGCAGCGTTCCTGGCTCTCAACAGCCTGTGAACCTCCCCTGTCAGCCATGGCTTCTGGTTAGCCCTGGTGGTGATGGTTTTAGTGTGTGTGACATCACCAATGCATTTGGTGATGTAGGAGGTCACAGTGTCTGCGTACTCCTCAATGTCAGTGTGATTGTTGTATGTGGCGGCCTGTTTGAACACTGCCCAGTCTGTTGTACCGAGGCAGTGCTGTAGTGCAGACGAGGCCCCCTCTGGCCACACCTGGATCTGCTTCAGAGCCGGCCTAGAGACCCTTACACGGGGTCTGTATGCCGGTCTGAGCACAACAGAGATGTGGTCAGAGAGGCCTATGTGGGGGAGGGGGTAAGCCTTGTATGCTCCCTTGTGTGGTGTGTAAACCATGTCCAAAATGTTGTTTCCCCTGGTTGGGAAATCAACATGCTGATGCATTTGTGGCATGACAGTTTTGAGGTCTGCATGGTTGAAATCCCCGGCAAGGATAAAAAATCCGTCCGGGTGAGCAGTCTGTTGCTCGCTAATAGAGTTATACAGCTCATACAGTGCCTCCCTCCTATCAGCGCTGTTCGGTGATGGGGGACATAAACAACCACTAGCAATATTGCCGTGATTTCACGCAATATGCAATATGCAAGAGAACGTCAAAATTCATCATTAAGGTAGGCAAACGACAAAGAGAAGCTCTATCAAAGGCAGAAACTTAACTCCAGGTAAGCAAAAATGCATCCCATCCCCCATAACGCACGCACGCACGCACGCGCACACACACACACACACACACACACACACCTAATGACCATTCATTTCTCTGCTAATGAACACGTAACATACATATCATATCTCATACATATCAAAGACCGATTGCGTGGCTCTCGAGATGCAGTACCACAAGAGCTGTTACCTACAGTACACCAGGTTTTTGAGTGAACCTGTCATGTATGTGAACACTATCACACTTGTTTATGTTCTTATGAATCTATTTTTAGGAATGAGCCAACATTTGATGTCAGCTTCATCTTCTGTGACATTTAAAGGTGACAGTATTGACAAATTTTCAGTTCAGGACTGGATTGACATGACTAAGTCTTACCTCAAGAAAAAAGGGACACAGTTATGTGAACAGGCTGAAGAAATCATGGGACATTTATTGGGCAAAGCCAGGGACGTCGTTAAAATAGCCCTCAATGGTGGCCCTGACCTTAATGTTGCAGACAAACCCACGGTAATGTATGATATTCTTGTACGCTATTTCAGTGATGCCCCCTCGTGTCTTCCCCTTGTGGACTTTTATGCCACCCTGCCGAGACACACAGAAAATCCTGTTGACTATTGGATAAGGCTGAATAAAGCTGCTGACAGAGCACTAGAAGGGTTGCGGAGGCAGGGTAATACAACAGGCTGTTTGAATAATGAGGTGACTCTCATGTTTGTTAAGCATTGCCCAGACCCAGAACTGTCCTCCACGTTTAAATGGAAACCCATTCACGAGTGGTCATCAAAGGATGTTCACTTGAGAATTGATGACTATCAGGGAGAAATGCGGGCAAACCAAAGAGCATATGGTGCATCCCAGCTCAAGGTTCATGCTGCTACAGTGACCCCAGAACAGCCTAGTCCAGTTACTGTGCCCGAACAATGTCACTCAGTTACCTGCCCTCTCCCTTCTGCTGCTATTAACTTCATAGCCCCACCAGTCTTGCCACACCCCCTGCTCCACAAGCTGTGTCTGTCCCAGTCCCAGCCCAGGACCTCAAGCTGTCAGAGGAGAGGCTCCTGAGTCGTATGGTTGAAATGTTTCAGGAGGTGTTGGATAAAGTGCAGCTGCCCAGTACCCGTCCTGCGGTTAGCAGTGGACCTTCTCGCAAGCGCCGTCCCAGAGTGTCAAGTTGCAGTGACGTGAGCCACTCTACAATAAGACACTGTATGTCCGAGAGACTGTGCTTTGAATGTTTTGCCCCTGGCCACAGTAGATCCAGGTGCCCCCGTGTTACGTCTGAGTCTGCCCCTCTCCAGAATCTGTGACCTGTATTCGGTGGGAGGCAGTGCAGGTCCTGACAAAAACTCCCGAACTGACCTATTTTCTGATGCTGAGTCTGTGTATTCTTCCTTAGAGTCATACCCCAGCCATGAAGCCGTTGTGTACCAGAACATACATAAGATTGGCAGTAGTGACAGCCTTTTCTACACTACTGTGTCATTTGGAGGTAGGGTTCAGATGGGTGGGATGCTAGATAGTGGTTCTATGGCCTGCAGAATTAGTGAAAGTACTGAAGAGAGGCTCAGAGTGGCTGGAATACTTACAGATGCGATGCTCTTTAATGCGGATGTGGTCCTTGTCGGTTGCGGTGGACTTTGCGTTAGACCCAAATGTGCTTTTGAGGTAGAGATGGAAGTATACGGCTATAAGATGTTAGTCCCTACACTTGTAGTCCAGGGTCAGCACGATGATGTCATTATCGGTGCAAATGTCATTAAGCACGTAGTCCGTCAGTTGAAACACTGTGATTCATATTGGCAAGCAGTGCCCAGTTCCCCTGATAGCCCTGAGTCTTTGCAGTTTCTGTCTATACTGACTGCGTGCACATGGTAAACTCCAAACCATTTGCAAACTGATTGGGGTCGTAATGGCCCCATGTGCACAGGGATTGGTTTGAATTGGGATTGGTCTGCCCCATCCCCCAGAAACCGCTGGCCTGGGCCGTTTGCAAACCACTTGGAGTCGTCATGTGAACGATTTTGGATTGGATTAACATACTGCGCATGGGCGCGCCAGAATTTCAGGAATGTCACCCGGAAGTTGTAAGAGTGGTAGTACCAAGTCAGTACCAAGTACCAATTGTTGTTTCAGAAGAAAACATGGCTGTGAAGAAATCAACAAGCACGCACTACTGGACAGACTAAGAAACTGGGTTCATGCTGCACCAGGTGCGAGAGATAAACATTTAAAACTTTATGGACAGACGGCGCACAAGAAACGCTAGTCTTTATCAGAAGATAGCGTTGAAGATGGAGCAGGCAGGTTTTGTTCGGACGCCTGAGCAAATCAAAATCAAATGGAAAAACCCCAGGGCAGCGCACGCCACAGCCAAGAAGAACACCGGGAGAGCACATTACGATGGCTCAGGACAGCGGTCCTGCATGGCACCAACAAGCCCCATCTTCCACCATATCTGGACTATGAACGTAACGCACAGGGCAATTCCAGAAAAGAAGGAGTTTACCGCACACTCGCTTGACTTTACTTATTCTTTTACTGGGCTTAGCGCGAACAACGCGTTTCGCCAGGTAAAATCGAAACGCGTTGTTTGCTCTTAGCACAATAAAGTGTGTGTGTGCGGTAAATTTAGTCTTTTCTGGAATTATTTAATGACTGCGTGCACATGGGAAACTTTAAACCGACCGAGGACCGAGGCAGGGTTTGCTCGGACCCCGGAGCAAATCAAAATCAAGTGGAAAAACGCCAGGGCGGCGTGTGCCACGGCAAGAAAGAACGGGAGAGCGGTCAAGACCGTACAACTTGCCCGCATTACGACAGCGTTCTTCACGGCACCAACAAGTCCCATCTTCCACCATTTCGGGACTATGAACATAACGTAGAATCGAAACGCGTTGTTTGCTCAAAACCCGATAAAGGAATAAGAGTATGCGGAAACTTTCGTCTTTTTCTGGAATTATTCAATGTTCCTGTTGTTACCAGCACCTGGAAGCTTTGCACGGAGTTTTAAGCTTTTGAAATAACACCCAGGGTACTTTTACAAACATTTTGAGTCATCTATTGTGGCCTCATAGTATCAGAAGAGTGTGTGTTTTTTTTTTAAATTGTTGTATAACTTAAATATTAAAAACGTAAATATTAAAATCAGTGTGGAAATTTACTTAAGTTGTTCACTCAGACAGGACAAAACAGAGAGTGGAAGAGACAACAGAATATAAGCTAAGCATTACAAAGACATACAAAATGAAAGTGTGGATGTGTAATTTTCCCCAGACCTTACATAAATGAACGATAAACCCATAGCTACAAATGTTATGCCTTTATTTGTGGCACAAAAGATGCACGCAACAAAAAACAAGGCAGAACATGATTAAAACATGTGCGGTATAGCTCCCAATCCTCGTAATTTTCGTTTGCAGTGGATTTATAACAAAGTGCTTAACCAAGAACTGAGCAAAACCCGCATGGCAAAGCTGTAACAACACAGTTAAGAAGGTGAATTATGCATACATTCACAAGTGCACTACACTCGCGACAATATGCAGTTGCCTCTGCTCCTCCACAGTGCCGCTGTTATCTCTCGACGGGTAGGATGTTTCACCAGAACACCGCCACAGTCTGCATGCACGTTTTACACACAGCCTCGTTGACATTTCCCGGCTCTCCCTTGTCATTTGGCCGAAATCCGAAATGCTGCCAAATTGCAGATGTTGTGTTTTACTTTGGGACCAACTCAGCGCGGTCTGTCATGTTGTCTTGTTTTTCTCCTTCTCCTTCTGAGCGGTAATGACATGTGACAACGCAACATCCAGGAACTTATCGAACGTCATCTCTCCGATAGTAATATTAGTTTTAAACTGTAATAGTATTAAATTAACAAACACAACCACACATACATAGGTGCTGGACAAACACTCTTTATTTAGGCATTAAATTAATTATAGTTAATATTATATTAGGGCAAGATTTTTATTTATTTATTTATTTTTTAATGACGGTAATGAATCTGATACCGTTGCTATTTTTAGATACCGCAGTATACCGTATTACCGCCCAACCCTAGTATACATAACACTGAGTCATAAATATATCATAGTATTATTATATTGTATATTCCTCAATTAATTATTCCTTAGTAAAAAGCAGACAAATGTATTGATGCTGAATAATAAAATACAGTAATCCCTCACTCTGTCGCGGTTCGCAGATTTTATTTTATTTTTTTCTATTTTTTTTTTTATAGTGTAAAATTTTTTAATAGTGTAACATTGTGTTCTGTCCTGATTGGCTAAGAGACTAGACCAGGACTAAACGTGGACTGGGCCTGGACTAAACTAGGACTCGACCAGGTCTAGACCTGGACTAAACCAGGATTAAACCACCACGAAACTCGGGGCCCGAGCCACAAACTAGCCTCACGAAACCAGCAGCGGCATGCATTCCGGGCACCGCGGTTTGATCTCGCCTCGCGCGTACACCCGGGGCTGCTGAGCAGTGCCGTTGGCGCCTGCGGCCGGCTGTGAGTCGAGCTTGGCGCAGCGCGGTTGCCTTGTTTCGTGCGCGTGTCCGCGATTAACGATTAATTACAATTAATGCATTTTGTTCGACCAACGTCTTAATCGACAATTAATCGTTAATGGATTAATTGTTGACATCCCTAATGACGACGTGTCCAAACTGCCCCAGAACAATATGTCAATTGTGCCACCCGTGAGACAATTAAAGAACAGCTCAGGTCATTGGACCTCAACAGTGTCGACATTGACTCGTGTGAAGTGTCAGATGGTTGTAAAAGCGAAATGGCTAACCTTGTTTTGCAGTACCAAGATATCTTTTCCCGCCACCATCTGGACGGTGGAGAAGCAAAAGGCTTTGTACACCGGATACGCCCGTCAGACAACAAACCTTTCAGACTACCATACCGGCGCGTACCGCCAAGCCAGTACCAAAAGTTGCGCCAGGTTCTGACAGAGATGGAAGAGAGGGGGATGATCAGAAAGTCAAACAGTGAGTACGCTTCGCCATTAGTGCTTGTATGGTAAAAAAATTGAGACCTTCGTATCTGCACCGACTTCCGTTGGCTGAACAAGAAAACACTCAACGATGCTCACCCTCTCCCTCATCAATCTGACTGCTTGGCTGCACTTGGGGGCAACTGCCTTTTCAGCACCATGGATTTAACATCCGGCTTCTATAATATGCTGCTTCATGAGGAAGACAGAAAATATTCGGCCTTTACTACCCCAATGGACCTATGAGTACAATCGCTTCCCACAAGGCCTCTGTAATAGTCCTGGTAGCTTTATGTGTATGATGACTAGGGGTGTGCAAAATAATCGTCATGACAATGCATCGCAATACTAACTTTCACAATATACTGCATCGATTCTTGATGCCAAAAATCGATTATTATTAATAATAAATAAATAAATTATTAGTTTATTTTTTAAAAATAAATCCTATGCACTTTTTTCTTTGTGAAAGGGTATTGTTTGTTATGATGGTAGCTACCTCCAAAATGGCAAATGTTTGAACATCATTTTTTGTTTTAGAAAAAATCCTATGCACGTTTGTTGTTATTGGTTTGGTTTATTTGTTTTTGTTATTCAATAAATTCAGTTATGAATTGAGTTATGTATCAATTGAAGACACTACCCAGATACACAGCCACTGATATTTAAGTTATCCTCTTTTTTTTGGTACATTTTCACTGAAGTATGTTGAATATATTGCAATGCATCGCAATAATTCAAGTATCGTGATGCATCGTGGCATACGAATCATGATTCGAATTGAATCGTGACTTCTTTGCGAATACCCATCCCTAATGATGACCAGCATTTTCGGAGATCAGAACTATTTAGGTCTCCTGTGTTATTTGGATGATCTCTTGGTCTTTGCACCAGACGAGAGCACAGCGCTCCAGCGCCTGGAAATGGTGTTTAGCAGGCTGCGTGGCCACAACTTAAAACTGTCACCCAAACAGTGCTTTTTCTTGCGGAGATCTGTGAAGTTTCTGGGCCATGTCCAGTGTTGTATAAAGTACTGGAAAATCAAACTCAAGTAAAAGTATAGGTACCCCTCCCAAAAATGACTTTGGTAAAAGTCAAAGTCACTGACTGAAATGTTACTTGAGTAGAAGTCTTAAAGTATCTGGAACTTCTTGTACTTAAGTATGACAAGTAATGTAAAAATAAATGTACTCAAGTAATGTAATTAAAAGTACAAGTAAAAGTATCAAGCAAAGGCAGTCTGAAGCTAACCCTCGCTTTGTTACTTAGATAGCACAAACACACAGCGCTTGTTTAAATTTTTAAATGTAGGCACAGGTTAATGTTATTTTTTGTCCTTTTGAACTTGTGTGCCCTTTCTCATTCGTTACACTTAGCCTACAGCTATGCCTTCCGTTGAGCCGAAAAAGCTATGTAGCCTGTTAGCTCCAACATCGTCAAATACACTTTGTGTAACCGAAACAATGTCACACAAAGTTAATTTCTACATGTTATGCTCAAGGTTTCGCAACGGTGTCTAGAATGTCCATGGTGTGGTTACTGAAATTGGAATATAGACGCTAACAATTTCATTAATCTAGAACTTACCTCGATGGATGCTGTCTCCTCTTCCATCAGGGAGTTGATTGATTAAACTAGCTGCATGAAACCAACAGGTGTAGGAAGATTGTCATGCGCAAGTAGCGAACAAGCCCAGGCACGTCCTGACTTCCTTGCAGTCAGTAGAGGGGATTTTTGTAACGAGTAACTAAACGGCACATTGAAAATGTATCGGAGTAAAAGTATGCAATTAAATTCGGAAATGTAGTGAAGTAAAAGTAAAAGTAATAATTTTTTTAAAACTCAAGTAAAGTACAAAGTCTCCCAAAATGTACTTAAGTACAGTAGTGAAGTATTATTACTTCGTTACTATACAACACTGGCCACGTCATTGATGAAAATGGCGTCTCGACTGACCCGAGTAAGGTTGAGAGTATCTCTAACATGTCCTGTACTGATTTGATGGAGGCTGATGGTGTGACTCCTTCCCCTAAGCGTCTCGGGTCATTCTTAGAGATGGTGAACTACTATCAGCATTTTGTGCCGGGGTACTCTGCCAAAGCCAAGCTCCTATTTGATCTCCTGAAAGGCGAGAAAAAGAGAGGAAAGACAAATTCCAAACTGCAATACAGAAAGCTGTCCGCTTCTGATTGGACAAGTGCCCATGTCCTTGCATTTGAGAAGCTGAAAGAGTGTCTGTTGAACGCTGTGGTCCTAGCCCATCCTGACCTCTCCCGTCCCTTTGTGCGCTCTACTGACGCCTCTTTGGATGGTATTGGCGCAGTCTTATCTTAAGTTAAAGAGGGTGAATCCCATGTAAGACTAGGGCTGGGCGATATGGAGGGAAAAAAATTATCTCCATATGTTTTTGCTATATCTCGATATACGATATATATCTCGATATCTATGCAGGGGGAAAAAAAAATAAACAAACGCGCCAAATTCAGCAAGGATAGGATAGTGCAAACAGGTAGGCAGCCAAGTGCCTAAAGGTAGACAGGTACTAGTAACAAACTGCTTGTGCACCATTTTTAACATTACCAAACCAAGTAGTACATTGTCTTATTTTAACTGTAAACATAAAATCTGAGGGTAGACAGTTCTTATAAAGTGCTTCTTTAACATTTAAGATAAAAGACAAAAAAAAATCCCTCATTTCGTTGCCAAGTCCCTAGAGGTAAACAGGTACTAGTAACAAAGTGCTGTGCTTGTGTACCAATTTTAACATGATCAAACCAAGGAAGTAGTATATTGCCTTATTTAATTGTAAACATAAAATCTGAGGGTAGACAGTTATATAGTGCAAAGATAAAAAACAAAAAAATTTAAGATGAGACAAAAAAAATCCCTCATTTCGTAATTAATAAAAAAAGGTACAGACAGCACATCCTAACCTTCCTTACCCCGTGACACTAACCTTTTATTGGTGTTATTACATATACTTGTTTGTTTTATTTTTTTATTTTTTTATTTTTTAGATATTTTTTGGAGCTGTAGTCCAAGATCTATAGCTTGCTTTTTTATTTTGTGTTTTTTTTGTGCTGTAGTTTAACTAAAGCTTTTTATTTTTAGTTTTTTTTTGGTGCTAAAGAACTAGCTTTTTAAAAACTTTTCTGTGCTGTACAACTAGCTTTTTAAGCGGTGCTACTTGTGACTTTGTGTCGCCAAAAAGAAAAAGAAAACAAATCAGAGCGCATAGGCATACACTTATGTGTGTGTTCTGTGTGGAGTTTGCATGCATGGTCTGGGTTCGATCCCCGGGTCGCCCGAGCCTTTCTGTGTGGAGTTTGCATGTTCTCCCCGTGTCTGGGTGGGTTTTCCTCCGGGCACTCCGGTTTCCCCCACCAACCCAAAACATGCACCATAGGTACTCCAGCTTAGGTCCTGACCAAACCGAAGCAAGAAGATCATGGAGATGGTCCCCGGGCGCCCTAATGTGTGCTGCCCACTGCTCCTAATATATGTATATATATATATAGGATGGGTTAAAATGCAGAGAAGAATTTCTCCAGTGTGAGATCAATAAAGTTCACTTCTTCTTCTTCTTATTGAGAATTAAAGCCTATGGCAGAGGAATGACCAGACTCCGAGGCGATCTGACGAGATGGGAGGGAGCAGAGGAGAGACTGGTGAGTGTGTGTGTGTGTGTGCGCTGTGAGTGAGTGAGGAAAAAAAAAAAACAAGCGACAGTCCACGCCGCCCCTCTCTGCCTGTGTCTCTCTTCCACTGCCCCTCTCTGTCTCTTTCTCTGAACGGGGAAAGAGAGAAAACGGCACAATTATTTTTTCCCCCTCCCGCGATCTTGGGCCTCTGATCACTAAAAAAACTCGCTAGATTTGTCGCTAGTCGCTTTTGTCTAATTTTCTCGCTAGGGGGGTCCAGAAAGTAGCTAAAAATAGCAACAAAGTCGCTAAGTTGGCAACACTGGTTATCAACAAACACACGCGGTGTGCGTACGGGGAGGGGAGGGGGAACCACGGCAGTGAAACACAAAGGCAAGAAAGAGGCGGGGCGGACAGCTCCACAAACAGTTGAGGAAAATAAGCAGAGTGGCGAAATCTTATTCATTTAGCGCATTATCTCGAGTTTTTCGATATGCCAAAATCTTTCTCGATTTCATAAAACATCTCGAGATATCGCAAATCTCGATTAATCGCCCAGCCCTATGTAAGACCCATAGCCTTTACAAGTAGGTCTCCGTCTCAATCTCATAAAAACTATCCAGCGCACAGGCTTGAGTTTTTAGCCTTGAAGTGGGCCGTGTGTGACAGGTTTAATCATTGGCTTAAAGGTCACACTTTTTCAGTTTGGACAGATAACAATCCATTAACACACATACTGACTAAACCAAAACATGACTGCTGTGAAGCTTTTCGTACTGCCGAGCGCTGTGATCTTGTCCTGTCAGGTGCTCAACAGAGTGTGCTCCCCCTACAAATGCAGTCTGATGTAGTTTCTGCCATCTTGGAGTCACATGTCTGTTGGGACCCAGGTCCTAGGGCTCGTGCTGTCACTTGTCTGCAGTTTTTACCCCAACTTGTCACTTCTGGCCTTGACACTCTGCCTGCGTACACTGAACAAGAACTGCGTGACAGCCAACTCAAGGACACAACCATTTCCCATGTGTTATTTTATGTAGAGAGATGTCGGAGACCCACGAGGAGAGACAGAGCGAGAGAGCCGGTCGCTGTGATGAAATACCTCAAACACTGGGAAAAACTCTCTGTTAGCAATGGTGTCCTGTACAGAGTCTCAAGGGACCTCAAAACAAAGTCAAAACATCACCAATACATTGTCCCTGAATCACTCAAAGCTGAGGTTCTGCGTGGTATACATGATGAGGCAGGTCACCAAGCCCAGTCCCGTAGTCTTGCTCTGACCCGCCAGAGATTTTTCTGGTTGACCCTAGACAGAGATGTGAGGGACTATGTCCACAAGTGCCAACGCTGTATCGTTAGTAAGACAGCTGACCCTGAAGGCAGAGCTCCTTTAGAAAGCATTGTCACATCCCGACCACTTGAGCTCGTGTGTATAGATTTCTGGTCTGCTGAAGATTCTCGGAACAAGTCAGTTGATGTACTTGTTATTACTGACCATTTTACCCATATGGCACAGGCCTTCCCCTGTAGAGACCAGTCTGCTAGACAAGTTGCGAAAGTTTTGTGGAACAAATACTTCTGTTTTTGGGTTCCCAGAGAGAATCCACAGCGATCAGGGTCCTAATTTTGAGAGCCAGCTAATCAGTGAGTTGCTGAAAGTTTCAGGTGTCAGAAAGTCCCACACTACGCCATATCACCCCATGGGGAATGGCTCAGTAGAGCGTTTTAACAGGACCCTGGGCGGTATGAATCGTGCGTTGGCCCCTGAAGCCAAAGCTGACTGGCCTCGTAGGTTGCAGACACTGACT
This sequence comes from Paratrypauchen microcephalus, assembly GCA_036785185.1. Lineage (NCBI taxonomy): Eukaryota > Metazoa > Chordata > Actinopteri > Gobiiformes > Gobiidae > Paratrypauchen > Paratrypauchen microcephalus. Next base: position 8,699,251 of record JAVJIX010000022.1, on the reverse strand, counting down.
TTTATGTACAATTGTACTTCCCATGAGACCACAGGCTTTCCCCCATTTTACCTTATGTTCTGTCGTGTCCCCCGTTTGCCAGTTGACGTGTTGTTCCGTTCTGTCCTTCATGATTCTGTGTCTGGCTATGATAGATATGTCAAATCCCTTGTCAGTGACCTAAAGGAAGCAATGGTGGTTGCCCAAGAACATGTCAAAAAGGAACAACACAGGCACGCTTTGCTTTACAACAGAAAAGTGAAAGGATCAAACATCGGAACTGGAGAACAAGTGCTTCTTGCAAACAAGAAGGAGAGACGCAAAAGGAAACTTGCGGATAAATGGGAGTCAACAATCTACACTGTAATGGATGTCAATCTCGAAACTCATACTTACAAAATCAGTGACAACAGCTCTGGGAGAGTGAAGATTGTTCACAGGAACCTGTTATTGCCAGTCAACTTCCTCCCAGTGGAGCTCTGTGATGTATCAGACAATGATTCGACACTTGCTAGTGGCTGCTCTGTTCCTAGCGTGGACGGAACTGAGTCAGTTTATGAAAGTGAACACGAGCCTGTCCAAGACCCCTTTGAGACTGCTGACTCTGAGAGACGGACTGTAGAGTGGGTTATACAGTTGACTCAGCCAGACTCAACTCAGGCCGATGTCTCTGACATTGTGACTGTCCCCTGAGTACGGCCCAAACCTACCGGACTGCGACTCTAAACGAGTGACTGGTCCCAGTTTTGCAACTAGATCTGTGATAAAAGAAGAAATTCTATTTGTCAACTGGACAAAGTTTGTTTGGTCGAAAACGTTTCGCCGCTCATCCGAGAGGCTTCGTCAGTTCTGGTTAGAGTGCTGGTAAGACACTTGCTTATATCTCGCTGCAGGGAGGAGCTAACTAGCTAACTACTTTCCGAAACTATCTCGCCTATTGGTTTCTGTCTTTTGTTTCTCTGGCGTCTAGATTAGCATACCTATTCATCCCTACACGACTGTTTTTCACACCTCTGGCCCTGACTTGGCTAGCCCTATTGTATCTTTTGTTTGTTAGATCTAGGTTTAAGAATGGAATTATAGATGGGAGACAAATGTCTGACTCCACCATTTCTGTTTATAGAAGGATTCTCTTTTTTGAGAAAAATTGCCTCTCAAACCAATTCTTTTCCCTGGCCAAGATCTGAACCTCACTGTCCTCAAAAGAATGGCCCGTGGCTTCTAGGTGAAGATGTACGGCAGATGACGGTCCACTCTGGATTCTACCTGGACTACTGAGGGACTCTTCACGCTTAACAACTAGATCTGGGCTGTATGACTCTACTTTTGACAGTTGGACTGTTCAGGCTGAGCCTACTGTTGACCAGACTGCGACTGCCTCTATCGGTTGGTCCCACGTACGTACTAGACTTGGTTGTTTGGGTAAACCCGTGAACAGACTTGTTCAGTATGTGTCATTGGATGGGAGAAGTTTCGTAACTTGAAATTTCATTCGTATCTAGAGACCAAAATTTGACGTGAAGGCGTTTCGTAACTTGAAATTTCCGTTTGTTGGGTCATTCGTAAGGTGAGGTACCACTGTATTTCTGTTTGTATTTTATGTTTAAATATAGTTTATTTGTGAATTTTATCATTTTTACGTTTTATTTTGAAAACCGGAAGTGCGCACTGCTCCCACATGTTTTTGGTGGTTCAACTTACCCTCTCAGTAGCACATGGAAGACTGCAGAAGGGAGCCAGTGCCAGATAATGTGTTACGACATATTAATAGAGTATTTATATGTCTGTACAGGAGCAAAGTTAACTCCCCACTGTGTCCTGTATTTTGTATAAGGCCTGACGAGGAATTCCGCAGCCGTTACACTTAGCTTGCTGTTCACAAAGACATGTACTATTTGACAACAAGGAAAACAGCTGATAGTGTGGTTTGTGACGTGTGGTTTTGGGCATATTTGCACTAAACACGCCATAAGGAACTGTCTCGGGCTGCTGTTGATGCCTGATCTGACTTGACTGTACTGTGTTGCACACTAGTATTTCATTGTTTTGAAATTGTCTTATAGTTACTGTAGAGCAGGGCCAAATACGGCTCGCGAGCCAACTCTGACCGGCCCACGAAAGGTTGCTTGGAATTAAAGGTCCCATGGCATGAAATTTTCACTTTCTGAGGTTTTTGAACGTTAATGTGAGCTCCCCTCCCCTACCCCCCCCCCCATGGCTAAAAGTTGTGAAATGTCAAAACTGAGCATTTGCGGTCCTTTTCTGCGTTTGAAAAAAAGACAACCCAAACGGGTGATTCTGGACAAGGCACCTTGTTGAAGTCAGCTCGAAAAAAGAAATGCAAATGCAGTTCCACCCCCGTCTGGGTGTCCACCCCGTCTCTGGAAATCACGCATAGAGAGTTTGGACCGCGAAGGAGCTACGCAATGCGAAATGTGTTTTTTTATTTGCCTGAAGGCACGTGCGAGTGTTTCTAGGCTCGGAAGTCCTTTACCCGACCCTCTGGACCTCTGAAAGAGCAGTGGTTTAATTTTATTTTCTGTGAAAATGTGTTTTTTCATTGAAAAGCCTCTCATCTCTGCCTCTTCGTGCTTAAAACACGGAAGAGGGGAGACAGTGCTGCATCGGCGCCGAGGAGCGGGTGGGGCTCCCCCCACCCTCTCTAAGCCTATCTCTGTGTCCTTCTCATTTGCAATCAAGCAACAAGGCCCAGAATGAGCTGTTCAGATAGAGAAAATGACTGACTGTGTACACGTGTATTTCTCATGCACTGAATGTTGATTTTGAAGAAGGATTCATTTACAGTATTAGGGAACCATTAAGGCACCATATAAAAGCATCAAGAAGTACCATGTCATTAGCCTGGGAATTCCCAGGCCGCTTCCGTTCGTTTCGAACTGGAAGGCGGCCTGGAAACTCGTCCAAGCGAGAGTCCCAGGGCCCCAATCAGAGAGCGGGGGAGGTGTGGCAAGACGGTGACGCATACCACATGACAAACGGAAGCTTGTAGTTTGAACTGACAACTGACATGATTGGCTATGGACTTACGTATACGCTCAATGATAGACATTCATAACGCCAAATAAACGGCCGTTGGCAATCGCTAACCACATCTCCGCTACGGGATTTTTCGAAGCGAGTTTCCAGACCCATATCTCACTTGTGATATGGTCAGGTGTTAACCAGACTACCATGTCATGAGACAAATTGAACTTCTCCTGTTATCACAAAATAAAACCTACTTTCAAAATTGTACATAATGCATTTGTACTGATGATCTTCTGTCGGACATGCTTCACATCTCCACCTCAAACATGGAACCTGATGTGATGCACTTGTTAAAGCTCAAAAGTGTTGTGTCTTTGTCACTGATCAAGACAAAAACACAAAAATGCTAACTTTGACTTTTTTTCTACACAATTTGGCACTTGGACAAAAAAATGTTGTGACATATCTTGTATTATATTATTTGACACACAAAGACATTGTGGGGTCTTAATACAAAGAAAGTTGAACTCAGAAAGCATTGTGGGTTAATGTGACTGCAAAGGAGTTACAAATGTTTCACATTTACCATTGTTTTGAACTATTTTACTGAATAAATTCAGTTTTTGTAAATCCACACTCTCTCATTAGTTAATAATAACACAGAACTTAAACAATGCCATTTACTGATTTCAACATAGAAATAAAATTAATAACCAGAGTACAGTGAACCCTCGCTGTATCGCGGTTCACTGTTCGCGGCCTCGCTGTTTCGCGGATTTTTTTTTCCAATTTTTTTTTTTTTTTTTTCAATTTTTTTTATAGTGTAACTTTTTTTTACAGTGTAACATTCTGTCCTGCGCCCTGATTAGCTAAGAGACTAGACCAGGACTAAACCAGGTCTAAAGCAGGTCTAAACCAGGACTAAACCAGGTCTAGACCAGGGATGGTGACACAGGGTGGTAGGGACAGAGTCTCTGATGTCCTTCACGAGAGCGCCTGGGTGACAGGAGGTGTGGCCTTTGTTTACTTGCACGAGCCATGAAAACCATGGAAGAGCCAAGAATCAACATGGACGGGCCTGGCGAAGAGCCAAGAATCAACATGGACGGGCCTGGCGCCTGGCCGCGCGGCGTCCGGGGGAGCCGCAGCGGGGAGAGCCGCATTCGAGGGAGCCCGCAGCGGGGGGAGGACACTCGCGCGCACAGAGGTGGCTCTTCCCCGTCACGCCGAGAGGACGAACCCGACCCCGTCCTAGAGAACTGTGGAGTATTGGCGACGCATTGATAGCGGTCTGATTTTGGAGCCGGGGTGAAATGCAACCAACTCTTGTGAGCGCAGGTTGGTCTTACCTGGTCTTGTGGTGAGGACTGGTGCTCAGAGGCGTCTGTTAGCGGTTTGGCACTGTTAGCATTGGCTTGAGTCTTGCCCAAAATGATATCCAGGTCGCTTTCCACTCGACTTTCGCACATGGCATGGATATGTGGTACCAAAACAAACACACGTGTCCGCGCGCACGTGTCCGCGCACACGTGTCCGCGCGCACGTGTCACGTGCCCCCCCCCCACACTATTAATATATTTTAATGAAAATCTACAAAAGTTTGAGTGTTTAAACAAGAGAAAAATGTGAGAAAATGTTAATACCAGTCTCAGAAAGGTGTATAATGTGTCTGGTGAAGCGTTTTCAGCCTTAAAACATGTAGAATAATTGTAAAATATAAAATTGTCCTACTTCGCGGATTTCACTGATTGCGGGCTATTTCTGGAACCTAACCCCCGCGATAAACGAGGGTTCACTGTAGACATTAAACTTTTGACCCGGCCCTCCACATTATTTTCTGCTTCTCATTTGGCCCCTGGGGAAAAATTACTATTATTATCTTATCCGCTCTGAAGAATCTAGTTCGCCATGAAATGTCTCGGCGTAAAAAATGTACAGGATTTTGATTTTCTAAACTACAGTTTGTGTAGTTCGGTGACGTCGGAGCGACATGAAACGAAAACGGGGTTCACCTTGTGGCCTACCTCTGTGAGTACACACTGTGACATGAACACTGTGAACTTGTCTGCAGTTTTCTACTGTCAGGCTGAGGGGGTGTATTTTCTGTCCATGAAGTTGTAAATATGTTTGCGCGAATATCTGAAGTGATTTGGAGTCACAGATTCTTCTGCTAAGCTCATTAGCCGCTAACGGCTAATGAGCTCTTTTCTACATCATCTGCATTTTTCATATTTTTTTTTTAACACCCATAGGCTAAAAATAGGATCCATACGATCCAGAAGACTTACCCCCTCTGACGAGCACGACTCTCGGGCTCAGAGCCCTCAGAGCCGAGTCCAAGAGCCGCTGGATCCTCTGGTTCTCCTGTTTGGAGCGGCGCAGCTCCTCCTCGTAGTCCGCTATTCTGCGCTCCAACAGTGCACGGATGTCCCCAGCAGCCGCGTCCAGTCGCTCCTCCACAAAACCACTAAAGCCTCCGGACATATTTGCCCTGTTTGTTTTTCCGGTGTTCGGCTCCGGTGTTCGGCTCCGGTGTAAGGCTCCGGTGTTCGGCTCCGGTGTTCGGCTCCGGTGTTCGGCTCGTTCAAAATTTGAGCTAACCGTTGCTAAGTTGGTTCAGAAGTGCTCTGAACATAAACAAACTGTTGTTTTGATTGTTGTTTCAGTTCTTTTTTTGTTTGGATCTTTTAGCCGGACTCTTCAGGTTGTAGTTCTAACAAAACGTTCACATTAACGTCATAAATAAAGATTGTTCAGGTTTTAGAGCTCGCGCTGCTCCAGGCCGCAGACCTCCAGTGGGACCGGAAGTGCGCACAACAAACTTCAAAATAAAATCAAGTTAACGAAGAGAAAAATAATATATCCTCCTGACTACCCATAGTTCATATTTGTCCTCGCTAGTGGTATTTCCAACCTCCTGCGCATTACCTAACCAACTCCTTCTGTGATCTAAAGAGGACATTCAGAGCTTTCAAATGAGACCAAACTTATAAGGGTGGAGCTTTGAAAAGACCCCCCTTCTTCTCAAGGAAAATGTGTGCCATCAATACAACCACATTTTATGGAAAAAAGAACAGTAAGTGGTATACCTTTTTTATTAAGCAAATTTTGCATTGTTATATTTTTTATGAATGTCTAATGAACACATTAAAACCATTTTTGAAGTAAAGTAACAATATTTTACAATTAAATTTGAGTGTTTAACAAATGTCCTACGAAGTGGACATTTGGAGTCATGTATTTATTTATTTTTTTTTAAATTTGAAGGAATTGGTTCTAGGTCAGAAGCAGAGAGAATATTTCTACAAATTGTGGGAGGAAACTCAGATATTAAGTTGTCTGATGATGATGACCAAGATCCACTGTTTGAGGGAGAGGCAGAGGAATCAGAGAGCTCTGAGGATGAGGTTGAGACAGGACAAGAAGAGGAAGAAGTGTCAGTGTCCAGTCGCCGTCCGCCCTGGAGCAAGCTACAATGTACATCTTGACTTTCTACTCTCTTAGTTTTATGTATTTTACAATGTATTTTATATATTTATTTCATTCAAATAATTTAAAAAAATATATATATTCAGAATAATTCAGTTTTGTAATAATTTGCTATAACAATGAGTGTAATCTTTAAAATGAAAAGACTGACTTTTTTTTTATTGTTTTCCTTAAGATTCAACCCCCAACTAGATGATGTTCCAATTATTCTAAGCAGTGATGCCACAACATGCCAAAACTGGACCCCACTTTGTTATTTTGAACAGTACATTGATGACTTTGTGTTTGAAAAAATGGCTATGCGCACAAACCAATGTGGAGTCCTTCATTCTGGAACATCACTAAACACTACCCCTGAAGAGTTGAAGACTTTCTTTGGGTGCTCCATCTACATGGCCTGTTTGGGTTATCCAAACATTCAAATGTATTGGGCTTCAAAGACCAGAGTTCAAATAGTAGCAGAATTCATGACCAAAAATCGGTTTTACAAACTTAGGAGTTCTATTAAGCTTGTCATTGATCTTGATGTGTCTGAGGAGGAAAAAGAAAGTTTTGTGGAAGGTTAGGCCAATTCTGGATAAAGTGAGGCAGGGATGTCTGAGACAGCCTAGAACAGGCAAAATGTCAATCGATGAGCAAATGATTTACTGGCCGCTGTCCAATTCGCCAACATGTACCAGGAAAACCACATCCAACTGACTTGAAGGTGTTTGTTCTGGCTACACCAAGCGGGATTATTTTAGACTTTGTTGTCTACCAGGGGAAGACCACTTTCAATGTCACTGCTGGACAAGGCATTGGAGAACAAGCAGTTCTGGCTGAGTCTGTTCCCAGAGGTTCTCACCTGTCACCTGACAGATACTTCACTATAGTCAAACTTTTGGACATCCTGGCAGAGAAAGGGCTTGCAGGCACTGGGAGTATAATGAAAAACAGAATCCCCAGGGATTGCAAAATAACAGAAGATCAGGCTATCAAAAAGAAAGGAAGAGGAGCAACTGAGATGGTGGTCAGAAGAAGTCCTGAACTTGCTATCATTAAATGGTTTGACAACAAGCCAGTGGTTATGTGCTCCTCTGCCTACGGAACTGAGCCTCAGGACTTATGCAGAAGATGGTCCAAGGTTTGTCCAAGTTTCAAGACCAGTGTCAATTGCTGAGTACTAGGGTGGAGCTTATATGGGGTGATTTCTTAAAAGTTGATTTTTTTGTAAGTCTTACCCCTCAAATTTGTTCCTTTTAATGAGAAAACAATGTGTATTGAGTTTGATTACTTTATCTTGATAATTAGAGGTAGCTCAATGGCCTTGATTTTTTAAAATTTTGACCAAAAATTGATATTTATCTAATATTTATTTCCGAACACAAAACAGTAAGATATTGAATGTAACACAATTAACAACAAATTCATCAGTCTTTTAGAACCATCATTACTAATGTTTGCATTATTTCTGTGCAGCAAGTGTTTTTTTTTTCTGCAATCAGGGTAAAGGGCGGCAGTTGCGGTACCGCAAAGCAGATAGTCCGTACTTTTCGTCCAATGGAGTGCATAGCTCGAGCTTTCAAGCGCCTGTTAGCTTGCAACGTGAGTCTTTGCGCTTCCAATAAGATCCGCAACTCCATCTTCTTTCACCAGAGCAAATCAGGCCATGGTGTCAGTCCAATCAAAGTGCGAGCTGAATCATTTGCAAGCCAATCGATGTGCGTAGTGCATCTTACTGTCTTTCTATCTTCGGCTCACTGTTGACAACAATCCCATGTGCTTTGCCGCTCTCAAAAGTTCGCTAATAGCGACGTAACTTCACCGTACTGAGAAAACAGGTGGGCTGTACATATTTCATCAATGCAGTGGCTTAGTTTAATTGTTTCAATAGCTACCAGACACTACGTAGTGATTACGTTAATTCATTGGTAATTACGTCGCAGACAAACAGCAATAGACCTGCTTGTATACGCACACTGCTCCCAGACAAAAAAGATGGTATGAGATGTACCAAAGTGATTCAACTTTATTGCATTTAATACGGAACTGTTTGTGATATTCCATGTTATCTGTGTACAGATAAAACAAGTAGAGGATTCACTTAATACAAATTATACATTTTTAACGTAATACTGTGTACAGTGGTACCTTACCTTACGAATGACCCAAGAAACGAAAATGTCAAGTTACGAAACGCCTTCACGTCAAATTTTGGTCTCTAGATACGAATGAAATTTCAAGTTACGAAACGTGAAATCTCCAGTCCAATCCAATCCAACTTTATTTATAAAGCACTTTAAAAACAACAAATCTCAAAAATTCAATTAATGCGCGCTCAGATGCACGCCCCGAAACGTAAATACACTTTATCAACACACACGGGGTGTTGCACACTGCGGGCCACCTGGTCCACGAGGTAGGACAACTTTGTATTTGGCAATTGTTCTACATGTTTTAGGGCTGTAAATGCCTCACCACACACATTCTACACTTTTCAGAGTGGAGTTGGGCTTTTCTCGCATTTCTCTCTCGTTTAAACACTCGAACTTTCATAGATTTGTTGGGGGGGACACGGCTCAATATAGCGCTGAACGTGCGATGGAAGCGGAGACACAACAACACATGATCAGTATGGTAAAACTCACCTGTCTCACGACGGTCTAAACCCAGCTCACGTTCCCTTAGTGAGTGAACAATCCAACGCTTGGTGAATTCTGCTTCACAATGATAGGAAGAGCCAACATCGAAGGATCAAAACGTCCATACGGCACAAGGCTGCGCTACACCGGGGCTGCGGGATGGTGCTGTGGCGCCCGGGCCGTGCCTCCTCCTCGGGGCCGGCCTCCGCCCGCGCGGCTCGGCCCGCTCACAGTGTCAACCCCGAGCGAGACCCCGCGGTCTTGCCGGCCGATAGAGCCCCGCGGGGCTGGCAAGGAGCGCAGACACGAGCAACGCGCTCCTCCAACGGCACTGCCATGTTATAATAATAACAGGTCCAATCCAGGTTTAGTTCTGGCCAGACCTGGTTTATTCCACGTTCTTTTAGTCCTGGTCTAGTCTCTTAGCCCGTCAGGACGCAGAACACAACGTTGCACTATAAAAAAAATGTTACACTATTTAAAAAAAAAAGCCTTGGAACGGATCAGGCTTTTTCCATTGAAATAGCTACTCAACTTGCAAATTTTTCACATTAGGAAACCACTTCTGGAACTAATTAATTTCGTAAGGTGAGGTACCACTGTATGTGTATGGACTTCTGGCACACAAACTAGTTATATGCATAATATTTGTTTATGATTTCAGATAGAAAAGTGCCCTCTGCTTTCAAGTAGAGGTAGACAGACCACTCTGGAGCACACGTCTTACATGCTCATGTGGATTTCATAAGGTGCCATCATTTATCCTACATTTCTAAAAAAAAAAAAAAAAAAAAAAAAAAGCAGTATTAGAGATGATATAGAATATATTAGTGTCCTAAACAGGCCTACTATTTGTCTGGTATATCTTCATGCACTTATCACAGGGTCATCTGTCACCTAAAGTGGATGCCACCCCTGGCTTAGACTCGTCCTGGACCACCTCCAGGAGCAGAGAGCTGAGTGCAGAACCCACACCCTCCACCTCCAGCAGTGAGCTGAGTGCAGAACCCACACCCTCCACCTCCAGGAGCAGAGAGCTGAGTGCAGAACCCACACGCTCCACCTCCAGCAGTGAGCTGAGTGCAGAACCCACACCCTCCACCTCCAGGAGCAGAGAGCTGAGTGCAGAACCCACACCCTCCACCTCCAGCAGTGAGCTGTCCACTCCTTCAAAAAGACCCACACCATCTATCCCCAGGAGCAATGAGCAGTCCAAAAGACCCAGACTGACTTTATCCATGGTCAGCAGCATGTTATTGCATATACATACATACATACATGCATACATACATGCATACATACATACATACATACATGCATACATACATACATAAATGCATACATACATGCATACATACATGCATACATACATGCATACATACATGCATACATACATGCATACATACATACATAAATGCATACATACATGCATACATACATGCATACATACACACATACATACATACATACATAGAATCCTCAATAACTCTGCACCGGCCCCCCTGAAGCACTTTGTTCATTACACCTCTACTGTCACAACCAGAACCACACGCGCCTCCACCAGGGGGCAGTGTGCCATCCCAAAGCGTAAAACATCATTTGCACAAACAGCCTTCTCCTATAACGCCATTAAAGACTGGAACAACCTTCCAAATGAATTAAAATGTCAGGCAAGCTATACAACTTTTTCAACGGAGCTTAAAAAGTGGCTGGAGAACAATCAAGCCTGTCAACACTAATTTTTATATAACAGCATCTCTATTGTTACTTGATATACAATAGGCTATGTAAAGACTGATATGAGTATGAATTTTAAAAGATGAAGATTTTGTAAATACTTGTAATTATTTTAAAATGTATGCCTTGTGTGGTGTTTTGCATTGAACATGTGTGTGTGACTATGTGAGAGTGTGTCTATCTGTGTTCCTGTGTGGTGTGAGAATGTGTCCGTGTGAATGTTTCTTACTGTTGACTGAGATTTTTACTGTAATTTTTAATGTAATGGGGACTGCAGATGGAAACTAGCTATGTAGCTATAATCTGGTGCAGATCATCTTTGTTTTTTGAGCTTAATGTCTCTGTACATTGTCCCTTTTCAAATAAAGACTAAACTAAACTAAACTAAACTACATACACATACATACATACATACACATACATACATACATACTGTACATACATACATACATACACACACATATCTGCAGCAGTGGTGCAGGATTTAGACCCATAAATTTGACTGACAATGACCCTTTTGTTAACAGCTTGAAAAGCAGAGATTTGGGGGCTCACGTGGTCAAACCAAATTTGTCTGCAGAGGAAACTCCCTCAGGTAATAATATAATTTTATTTAACTGAAAATTAAGTACATGTAAATTAAATTGTCATAATTATACAACTTTATTTCACTAAAACGTAATAATATTCTTTCATTTAGAGACTTCACAGGTTCCATAGACACATATCCCTGTAACAGTCTCATGCCCCCCACTGTTCCGCAGACCTCGTCTGCCATCAGACCTTCATCAAACCCTCCTCTTCCTTCTTTCTACAAAACAAACAATGGTAAGATGCGCTGAAAAATGCACATGCCATTATCAATCGATGTTTTCTTTGTTTCTTATACCTTTTTTCTCAATATAGCCAGAACCAGCGGACCTCCCGGTACTATGGCCACAGACCATCCCACAGCAGGGCCGCAAATGGGTGGCAGAAACACTTTTTATGGTGGGTGCAAAAGGGAAGCTGGAACTGAAAGTCTGCTGAGACCTGTGGTACCACGCCCCACCACCAGCTACCTTGTACCACCAGGCTCCAACACCAGACCGCTTCTTTGCCCAACGGCTGCTGGTTTGGATGCCATGTGATCACGAAAACCCTCATTTGCACCAGATGTAGATCCAGGGGGTCATGCTGTGCTTCAGCAGTTGGACCGGGCCCATCGATCAGAGTTTAGCATTATTCTCACATGCAAGTAATAATATTTGCCTATTCACTTCCAGGGCTCTCAAGTCTCACGCTTTGAGAGTGTGACACACGCAATTCAACGTGTTCACACGCTCACACATGGTATTTCTCACGCTGAAATTTAGTTACGCAATTCAAGCGCAGTGCCCAGCGTTTCTGTGCCCAGAAAATCAGTCTGTGTGGCTCAGAAGAGTTAGTTATGCACGCCGTTTTCAGCGTAAAAAAAAAACTCACTCGCACCCCCCCACCCCTCCCGCTCTGTCTAAATAGTGTCTAAAACAGGGGCCCAATACGTTGATCTACCAGTCGACTGGTGTCAAATACTACGACACCGGTCTTGGTCTCGAGATGAGTGTAATCATATTTCATTACAGCTGCTGCCGTTAGCAATAAACTTTTACCGGTGTGCGGGACCGCGCGGGGCTTCGCACTGCAGCCTGCGCGCTCGACTGGAGCCGCGGCGCATGCGCAGCATGTTCCCTACAGCGTGTACCTTCGCTTCACGTCCTCCTTTTCACACAGGAGGAGCCTGTGTACGCTATATGCGGGGAAGAGTGACAGTGCATTTGGTAAATGTACAGAGGCTGGTAAATACCACTGCAAAACCAGTAAGAGAATGTGACTCCAGGTAGGAAGTTGAAAAAACAGGTTAAAAAAAAAAAAAAAGGGGGGGGGGGTTCCTCAAACTGTGGGTGAGGGTCCAAAAACGGGGCACAGAGTGTTTAAGTGCAGTGGAGTTTGCTTAGCTTATTTTAAGATTAAAATTAACATTTATCAGATAAAATGGAGATAGATTTATGAAAACTTATTAATGTGAGTCAGCCTTTTCCCACATGAAGATCATTAAGTACAGGGCTCTCAAGTCTCACGCATTGAGAGTGTGACACACGCAATTCGACGTGTTCACGCTCACACGCCACACATGGCATTTCTCACACTGATTTTTTTTTTTTTGTGCCCAGAAAATTGGTCTGTGTGGCTCAGTTTATGCAGGCACCGCACGTTTTCAGCGAAAAAAAACTCTCCCCCTCCTCCCCGTCCCGCTCCCCGGAAAAAAGCCCTGATTAAGTAGGCTACTGTTCCACCATGACTGATGATCATTTAGAAATGTGCTTGAGTCTGGCTGTCAGCAGCTATTGTCCAGACTATGCATCCCGAGCTGATTCCATCCAGTGCAAGTCACATTTTGTGAGAAGTTAGTGCAAAGTGGCTGAAATGACCCCAGATTGCATCTCAGGGCATCTACAGTTCAAAAATTTTCCGGTGGGGGGGCATGCCCCCGGACCCCCCTAGCTTTTCAGTGACTCTCAGCTTTTTCCATTACTGGTCACTTTCATCCCTGTTTATATTAATTTATACAGCATTAAGTTAAGCAGAAGAGATATTTCTTTTATTCTGTTCATTTTGGTATTTTGTATTAAAAATAAATTGCTGATAATTATTTATTTTCCCTGTGTTCATATCACTCAAATATGCATGTAATTAAATTCAGGTTTGAGTCAAATAGTTAAAAAACATAAAAAACATACAAAAACTGGCTAAAAAGATTCACTACACACCGAAGGGTGAAGGCAATCGGGCCGGTTGGCATAAAATAAACTATATAATAAACATAAAACATAAACATAAACATAAAAATAACATAACCTTAACATAAAATAAATCATTAAGAACTTTACCATGCAATATATGCAAACACAACCACAACATTTACAAATACAATATTTTATTAAAGGAGGAAGTTGGTACCACAAGTCCAGTTGCAGTTAAACAAATCTTAATGCATTATTCTCTTTGTGGTGTGCAGTGGTGAAAGTAGTTTTCATCTCTTACAGGTGCTATAATGTCCAGTGCATCACTTAACCGTTTTAAAAAAAAAACACTTGTTTTACCCGTTTTTAAAAAAACGTTTTACACCTTTTTCATAGATAAATAACTTTTTTAATATACTTAATTATTTCTTTTTTTTTTTTCGTCAGCATAAACCCTCTCTTACAGGTGCAGGCAGCGCGCCGGCCTTAAATCTTCTACCAGTGCGCAGCACCGCCTCGCAATGGTTTAGGCACTTTCACGGCTACAGTCAGATAAGTTTTGACAATCCTTGCTTAACAGACTGCAGATATCTCTGCACGAGAGTTTTGGGTAGCTTTCAGTTATTCTCAAATGGCATAGTGTGGTTGTTTGTGTTTTCTACTTAAATAGCGCACCTTACTTTTTTTTTCAAATGTGGGTTTTGGCCACCATTAACCATATTCTCTTAGTGGTGCTGCGTACCAGCTGTGAATTTTATACCGGTGCTGCGTTCCGGTGCACACTGCTTTACTTTCACCACTGGTGGTGTGAGATCTCCCCATGTGTTTGCCACAGTGAATAACAGTCTGATGTGTTTTTGTACAGCTCTACATATACTTTGTGTGACTGTGGGGCTCCGAGCACAGTAGTACACTGCAGTGTCTCCAGACTGCATGTTCTGTCCTCTCAGAAGTCACTGTGCTCGAGTCAGCATTTATACTGAACTTGTTCTTCAGTGAATCTTTGAGTATCAGTGTACATCCAGCACAGTGATATCCAATCCACTCCAGGCCTTTCCCAGCAGGCTGTCTGATTCAGTGTGTCCAGTAGCTGCTAAGAAAATATGAGACAGTACAGGGGATGGTGAGAGTGTGTCCTGGCTGCATAGTCACAAAGGCTGGCTGTGTCAGTGTCTCACACTTCACACCTGTGGAGGACAGAACACAATATTGAGGATCAAACTGTGCTGTTTAGTTGTACCAGAGTTTACTGATGTGAACAGAGACTTACAGGATCCAGCTGCCAGCAGCAGCAGAAGAGCTACAGACAACATCATCAGTGTGGAGTGCACTGTCACACTCTCACATGGGCCTTAGATAGACACACAGGAGCACAGCAGGAGTTTGTATTCAAACTAACAGGGAGGGGCATTTCTTAGAAATGCAAAAATTAGCTTAAGTTAAAAAAATGAGTTAGCTTAAAAAACATTGGGGATTGGTGTATTTTAGTTTTGCACCTTTTTGTCAAATTAACCCTCCGGTCATGTTCGCCTCCAGCCCCCTACTTTAGTGTTCCCGGTCAATTGTCCCGTCTGTTTTAACTGTTCTTAAATTAGCACAATTTTTTTTTTCAACACCAATTTTTTTTATTAAACATTTTTTAGTTGAGAACAATGTTTCAAAGTAGTGTCTAACAACAATTTATAGAAGTAAACATTAAATAACATCAGTTAAAATACAATTAGGCACTGAAAATGAACTACAAAATGAACATATAATACAAAAAATAAATGGAAAACCAAACACCAAACTCAACAGGGTGTGTGTGTGTGTGTGTGTGTGTGTGTGTGTGTGTGTGTGTGTGTGTGTGTGTGTGTGTGTATTCATGCACATGAGTGGCATGTGACACTCAGGTCAGAGTGAGCCTTGCAAACATAAGCATGACATTAGCAGCATGTCAGGCTCGTTTTGATGTCTCTAGGGGCACAGGGGTCACAACGCCCATGTCTTTGTTGGGGGAGAGCAGCCAGGGCTGGGGCTGGAGCTTGCATGCTCCTAACCAGACTGGCGGAGGCTGGTGTGCGGGGAATGTGCTGGCGTCGCTGTATAAGAGGCGTCACCAAAGCGAGGAAAAGTCTCCTCTTGAAACTTTTCCCCTGATTCCAGGTTGGGTTGATTGCTGTCCACACCACATACGTGTTGAAAGCTGACACATCCAGGATGTTGTGGAACAGTGCCACAGGCCAGCGAGCCGTCATCCGCTTACAGGTGTATGTACCAGTAAGCTGCAATAAAGGAACAATGAATAATAAGAGATTAGGAACAATATTCAATCTGTTGTACACAAAATGCTGATTCACCTAGATAAAAATAAAATAAAATGCATGATGAGACTTTACATTACCTTATCAAGGCAGTCAGCGCCTCCCTTGTTCTTGTTGTAGTCCTGGATCATCAGGGGCTTCCTGTCCTCTGTGGTGCTGACAGGGGCGTCTTTGTGTACTGTGCTCATCAGGATGACATTTCTGTTCTTCCTTGGAACGTATGACACAAGAGTGTGAGTGTCAGTGAATGCAAATTGTGATGAGAGTGCCTGTCTTCCTCTGTTCGATACCAGCACAGGGGGAAGTTCGGGCTTGTTCTTCCTCACTGTCCCTACCATGGTGAGCTTTCTTTTCAGTAGCTCCTAACCAAGAGCATGTGATGTGAGGAAGTTGTCACATGTAATATTATGCCCTTGGAGACCGGTTGTCATGTCCAGCACAACATGCATGTCCTGGTTTGTATGTGTGTGTGTATGTGTATGTGTATGTGTATGTGTGTGTATGTGTGTGTGTGTGTGTGTGTGTGTGTGTGTGTGAGTGCTGGAGCAGTGTGTATGGGGATGTTTTCTGTATGTTGAATGAATTTACTCTGGATACCCATTCATTTCCTATGGCGGTCACTTTTGACCGGGAACACCACAGGTGTAACACGGTTGATTAAAACACTCAAAATTGAACGAAATAGGTGATCATCACTTTTATATGTTCATGAATACAGTGTGGAGGATATCATAAGGTCTTGAGGTAATCAGATGAAAAACATAATATTTATGAATATTATAAGTTGTAAAACGGTCAGATTTGACCCGAACACGACAGGAGGGTTAAGGATGAGCTTCTTACTTACTGACTTAATTCTCTGTAGGCCTGGGGTCACATAATGTTTATATAATCATGGTCTGGGTGTGTGCTGTACAGAGCAGAAAAAAGTGATCATAAATTACCAGTGTGTGTCTTTTTAAATGAATATTAAGAATGTGCAATGCATCCAAGAGGTTAATTGAATTATAAATGAACACTCACTTTCATTATTCAAGTTTGCCATAACCATCAAAGCCACTTCACAAGTCCAGGCTTATCCTGAAATCCTGTATGTGTTGAACCCCTCCAACCTGTTCAGGCATTTCATTCAATTTTATAGGAGATATACTGTATTGATTATCTGTTTTTCATTGTTGCAGGACTGGAACAGCAACTGAAGGATTATTTTAACCTCACTCCAAATATTTAACTTGGACTTTAGCAAAATGGTTATTCACTTTTTAGATCTCAAATGAATGTGGATTCTGAGGATGTTTTGCATACATCTATCTATAGAAAAACAACAATTATTTCAAACATCCCATTCAGACAATTTCAGAGCTCCAGAAGAATCTGTAATTCTGACTTAGATGTACAAGTAAATGCCATGTATGCACGTTTCAAACAAAGGGGCTACAAAGATAAAACTCTAAACTAAGCACTACTGAAAGCTAAGTCCACACAAAGAACAAACCTCTTCACTATTAAAACTAAGAAATACCAACAGGATTTTTTCTGAATTCAAAACAGTAATGTGACAAATAGCATCAAACAGATCATCAAGTGTAACTGGGATATTCTCCGCAGCGATCCCACCCTCTCATCTGTATTTGCCGATCCCCCAGTATTTGCTGTGAGAAGGGCCCCAAGTCTAAAGGACAAACTGGTTAAAACCTCCCAGCTCCCAGACACGGGACCTTCCTCTCACCACCTGTGGGTACTTTTCAATGTGGATCATGCAACCACTGTTCACATATAAACAAGTCCACTGCTTTCAAGGATGAAAAACTCTCTTCTGTGAACAATATGCAAATTATAATACCCCTCATGTCATATACCGTATAGAGTGGAGCTGTGGATGTTTCTATATTGGGCTTACAAAAAGATTAAGAGAGATTTGCTGAACACAGGTACGCCATCAGATCGCAAAATTTAAACTACACCAAAAATCTTAAACTCATGGCCACTGAGGTGATCCCTAAAACCTTCAGAGGAGAAGACAGCACAGAGGGAAGCATACTGGGTCGAGACCTTAGTGCCAGAGTGACTTCACCCGTCCCCCGCCCTTTGGTCCGAAATGTCCAGAACAACCCAAGAACAAATGTAAAAGACCTTGTGAAGATGCTGGCTGAAGATGGTAGGAGTGTGTCTTTATCCACAGTGAAACAAGTACTGTACAGACATGGGCTGACAGGAAGAAGCCATTTCTCCAAAAGAAACATGAAAAAGCCAGATTAAAATTTGCTAATGCACACAAGGATAAAGACTTTAATTTTTGGAGACATGTCCTGTGGTCTGATGAAACTAAAATTGAATTGTTTGGCCACAGTGACCATTGTTATGTTTGGAGGAAAAAAGGGGAAGCCTGCAGGCCTCAGAACACCATCCCAACTGTGAAACATGGGGGTGGTAGTATCATGTTGTGGGGTTGTTTTGGAGGGACTGATGCACTTCACAAAATAGACGGCATCATGAGGAAAGAACACTACGTGAAAATACTGAAACAAAATCTTAAGTCATCAGCCAGGAAGTTGAAGCTTGGGCGCAAATGGGTCTTCCAAATGGACAATGATCCGACGCATACTGCAAAATGGTTACAAAGTGGCTCAAGGAAAACAAAGTCAAAGTTTTGGAGTGGCCATCACAGAGCCCAGATTTAAATACTATTGAAAATTTATAGGCAGAGCTGAAAAGGTGTGTATAAGCAAGTTGACCTACAAACTTGGCTCAGTTACACCAGTTCTGTTTGGAGGAATGGGCCAAAATTCCTACAAACTATTGTGAGAAGCTTGTGGAAGGATATCCAAAACGTTAGACCCAAGTCATACAGTTTCAAAGCACTAGTACCAAATATTGATGAACAATACAAACTGTATAAAAATACTCTTCTCATTTTTTCTGGCATTTAGGAAATAGAAATAATTTTGTTAATTCTAATTGACCTAAGACAGGAAATTATTTTTATATCATTTCTGAGTGTGAGAAAAAAAAGCAAAAAAGTTGTGGAAAACCACCCTTGAAGCCAATGGCAAGCCACTTGCGCAAGTGTCCATCAAATGTGGCATATACCAAGGAGACGCACTGTCCCCACTACTGTTCTGCATAGGTCTGAACCCCCTCAGCTAAATCAATGAAAGCACTGGCTACGGATACAGACTCAGAAATGGGGCCACCATCAGTCACCTCCTCTACATGGATGACATCAAGCTGTACGCCAAGAGTGAGCGAGACATCAACTCACTGATCCACACCACCAGGATCTACAGCACAGACATTGGAATGTCATTCGGGCTTGAGAAATGTAGTAGGATGGTGACAAAGAGAGGGAAGGTAGTCCACACAGAGGGGGTCTCACTCCCAGAGGGAACAATAACAGACGTTGAGGACAGTTACAAGTACCTTGGTATCCCACAAGCAAATGGCAACCTTGAAGAGGCAACAAGGAAAGCGGCTACGGCCAAATACCTGCAACAAGTAAGGCAAGTCCTAAGAAGTCAGCTCAATGGCAAGAACAAGGCCCAGGCAATAAACAGCTATGCCCTGCCAGTGATCAGATACCCAGCAGGAATCATAAGCTGGCCAAAGGAGGAGATACAGACCACAGACATTAAGACACGAAAGCTCCTCCATGGAGGGTTCCATCCCAAATCCAGCACCCTGAGACTGTACACGAGCCGGAAGGAAGGAGGCTGAGGACTCGTGAGTGTGGGACCCACTGTCCAGGATGAAACATTCAAAATCCATAAGTACATCAAGGACAAGGCCCCGACAGATGATGTGCTCAAGGAATGCCTCAGACAGTGGAGTGCAGAGGAAGAGGTGCTGGAGGGACCATCATGGCAGGACAAGCCCCTACATGGGGCGTACCACCGAAACATAACTGAAGTGGCTGATATCAAGAAATCCTACAAATGGCTGGAGAGGGCTGGTCTGAAGGACAGCACAGAGGCCCTCATCCTGGCTGCACAGGAGCAGGCCTTGAGCACCCGAGCAATAGAGGCCCAGATCTACCACACCAGACAAGACCCAAGGTGTAGGCTCTGCAAAGAGGCTCCAGAGACAGTCCAGCACATAACTGCAGGGTGTAAGATGCTGGCAGGGAAAGCATACATGGTGCGATACAACCAAGTGGCGGGCATAGTGTACAGAAACATCTGTGCAGAGTACGGGCTGGAGACCCCAAGGTCAAGGTGGGAAACACCTCCGAAGGTTGTGGAGAATGACCGAGCCAAGATCCTGTGGGACTTCCAGATACAGACTGACAGAATGGTGATGGCGAACCAACCAGACATAGTGGTGGTGGATAAGCAACAGAACAGAGCCGTGGTGGTGGACATTGCAATAACAAGCGATGGTAACATCAGGAAAAAGGAACACGAGAAACTAGAGAAATACCAGGGGCTCAAGGAATAGCTGGAGAAGGCCTGGAAGGTGAAGGCATCAGTGGTGCCCGTGGTGATCGGAGCACTCGGGGCTGTAACCCCCAAACTGGAGGAGTGGTTACAGCAGATCCCAGGAAAAACATCAGACATCTCAGTCCAGAAAAGTGCAGTACTAGGAACAGCAAAGATACTGCGCAGAACTCTCAAGCTCCCAGGCCTCTGGTCTGGTAGAGGACCCGAGCTGGATGAGAGTGAGAGACCAACCACCGTGGAAGGTGAGGAGCAACTATATATATATATATATATATATATATATATATATATATATATATATATATATATATATATATATTAATATATATATATTAATATATATATATATATTAATATATATATTAGTGCTGTCAAAAATATCGCGTTATTATCACGTTAACTCAAGCTAATTTTAACGGCGATAATTTTTTTAACACTGATTAACGCTGTGTGACCTGATGTAGTTTTTCCATAAGCTTTTTAAACTGCCAGGAACGTTAGAAAAACTACAGACTGTAATATCGCGCCTGTACACATGGTGGCGGTACGGAGCGATATGTTTCCAAATATCAAACAAAGAAGAACCCAACTAGAGCAGCAACAGCCAAGACTGCGCCAACTTGAAATGGCAGCAAAAGGAACACTTCTGAACGGGAAGTTTCGATTTAAAACACGAAAGGATGGTTCGATAGATAAAACTAAAGTTATCTGTACTTACTGTCAATGTGAACTTAGTTACCATCGGAGCACATCCAGTTTGAAATACCATTTGATGGCCAAACACACCAGTGATGCAGATTCTACACCTCCCCTGCGTCACAACCAAACAACTATGGATGGGTTCCGACAGCGGCACATGGATGCTACAACTAAAAACAAGCTAACTGCAGCCATAGCTAAATGGGTGGCTACAGCATGCAGGGCCGTTAGCATTGTGGATGATGAGGGTCTGACGGAGATAATTCGCATCGCATCCAACGACTGGACCTACGAAACTCCTTCCAGAGCTACTATCACGAGCCGCATAGAAACTTTGTTTGAAACTGAGAAGTCCCAGTTACAACAGGCATTGGGGCGGGCAGACGTGGTCGCGCTAACAGAAGATTAAGATAAGATAAGATAAGATAAGACTTTATTGATCTCACACAGGAGAAATTTACTTGTCACAGTAGCTCCAGGTAGGGACAGTTTGAACAAGAAGACAAGTGCATGCAGGCAAAAAAGGCATAAAGATAGGTGATAATAATAATTTAAAAAAATAAGTAATAAATCGAATAATAATAATAGTAGTGATAATAATAAAAAACAGTGACCGGGAGAGTATTGAAAAAAAAAAAAAAAAAAAAAAAAAAATTGGAAAAACTATATTGCACGATAGGAGTATTGAAAAAAAAAAAACAACAACAATATTGCACATTGGGAAAACGATATTGCACGGTAGGACTATACAGTAGAATTATACAGTCTGATGGCGGTGGGGATGAAGGATCTGCGGTAGCGCTCCTTCTTGCACTGGGGGTGCCTCAGTCGGCTGCTGAAGGAGCTGCTCAGCTCCTCTACAGTCCGGTGCAGAGGGTGAGAGGTGTCGTCCATGATGGACGTGAATTTGGCCAGTACCCTCCTCTCAGCCACCACCTCTACAGAGTCCAGAGGACAGCCCAGGACAGAGCTGGCCCTCTTGACCAGCTTGTTGAGTCTTTTTCTGTCCCGTTCTGTGCTGCTCGGGGCCCAGCAGACGACAGCGTAGAGGAGAGCAGAGGCCACCACAGAGTCATAAAAAGTCTTGAGCAGAGGCCTGCTCACTCCAAAGGAATTACTGGACGTCACTCAGTAACGAGAACTACCTCGGAGTCACAGCACATTATTTCACCCCGCAGTGGGAACTTCAGTCCCGTGCTTTGACTATTATGAAGACAGAAGAGAAGCACTTCGCTGATTCTGTTGCAGAGCACTTTATGAAAGTAGCCAGAGAGTGGAACATCGACAAAAAAGTTGCATCACTGACCACAGATAGTGCAATATGATGGCTGCAGCCAGAGAGCTCCCCTTTGAACACATGCCGTGCATCACACACAGTGTGCACCGAGAAGTCACAGTTTCTCTGCACAATAGCCCATTCGACAGTGCATTGGCAAAATGCAGAAAACTTGTGGGACACTTTAAACATAGTCCGACAAATGCCCTGGAGCTCCAGCAGCAACAAATTGCACACAATCAGAAAAAAGAAGCGCTCACGCAGGAGGTAGCAACAAGATGGAATAGTACCCTTGAAATGATTAAGCGTGTGAATCGGAATGTTGAACCTCTGAGAGATGCACTGGCCTTACACTCAACCAAAGTCAACATGCCAACAGCAACTGAGCTGGAGAAAACAAAGAAGCTCGAAGCTGCGTTGGAGCATTGCAGGTAATTTTGTATATCTGATTCTTTAATAATCAAAGTAGATCGGTGACAGAACAGAAACATTAGCGCCTGTGTCAACCTACGCGTCTTAGCGCTGTCAGTGCCAATTTTAATACTTAAAATCTGTTCAACTGTTACAGCACTGGGCTCGTAACTCACCCTATCACACAACGTAACATGACCTCTTTTGTTCTAGATAGGCCATATCTGTGTGTAGACTGTTTATTTGCTTCATTTTACTCAAAGCTCATGGATGTCAGTCATTTTCTGTATTTTGAAATAATCAGTGACTGTTTCAATTAGCTATTGCGCTAATGTGCCTGATGACACCCTGTGTAAACTTAGCAACAGTGAAGGCTGGGAAGCGCCCAAGAGGCTAGGTTTTCAGCACTTTCCGCACTAAAAACGCATTTTGTGGACACAGGCCCTAATGTGTGTGTGTGCCTGTGTGTGTGTGTGTCGGTATGACCCTCCCTTCTACTCTGTGTGTGTGTGTGTGTGTGATCCCTCATATCCCCTCCTATCACTATAACTGTAGGTTATCTATCAGGTGCCTGTGTGTGACAGAGATGTGTGAATAATGACATTTAAGAGCTTTTGCATATTGCTGCAGATATGTGTCGGATCTTCTGGGAGGAGAGAAGTTTGTTTCTTGCTCAGTGGTGCTACCAGCATTATGTCACCTGGCCCGAGTGATGGAAGTCACTGAGGACGACCCAGCGTACTTGATCAAGTTCAAGGAAACCTTTTCAGCGTATATGGAAGGTCGCAAGGAGAAGTTGAACATCACATGGCTCAGGGTTGCTACAGCACTCGACCCAAGGTAAGATATTCATGCTACATTCTTCTCAGTATTTTGTTTGTCTTAAGCACTGCTTTTTTTGTGAGGTTGCTTCTCTAACATCCATTTAAAGTTTTTGGTTTTGAATCTGGAATAGAGATTAGGTTATTTTTTTGTTTTACCCATGCCTTTGCTTGCATGACAATAAAGTTGATATTTTATATCATTTCATTTCAAGGTTTAAGGACCTCAAGTGTCTGAGTAAACCTGACCGGGTTGTCATGTAGGATTCCATCCGCGCCTTGCTCCAGCAGCAGAAGAAGGGGAGTCCAGCAGAACTGGATAACCAAAGCACGCCTGAGCCAGAGAAGAAGAAGCCAGCTCTCATGTTTGCACAAGAATCTTCCTCAGATGAAGAGCAGGACAATGTGGAGCAGTGTATTGAGCGCTACAAGGCAGAACCTATGATTGGCATTGAGGACTCTCCTCAGGAATGGGGGTCCACACATGAAGCATCACACAGTGAGATGGCCTCCCTTGCACGCAAATACTTAGCAACGCCTGCCATGTCAGTACCATGTGAACGATTGTTTTCACTGTCTGGACATGTTGTTCAGAAAAAACGAGCTTCCCTGTTGTCTGAAAATGTCAACAGGCTTGTCTGAGTAACTGGCTCAAAGACAAAAAGTAGGCCTTTAGGTTTGTTCACCTGTTATGCATTACCATTTACATTATGTTCATGTTCAGTATTCAAGAGGCTGGGTTCTTTGTTGAATTTTTTTAAATTATTTATTTATTTATTTTATTTTTTATTTGTTTCTATGGCAGATATCAGTGGCAGGATTGGTAAGCTTAAGCCTATGTTGACTAGCAGAGGTCGGTATGACTGTGTTGAGCCCGTGTTGAATAAGCTGACCAACTAATGACTAAACTAATATGTAACAGTAATATGGACTTTATTTTGCATTAGCCTCTTTTCAGGGGCTTTTTTGTCATCTAATATGGAAGATATTCAGTCGCTGTGATGTTATGCTTTGCAATAATAATAAAAAAAAATTGTACAAAGCCAGCCCATTCACTTTTCTATGCTGATAAGAGAATTACTTTACCATTAACTATGAGTGTCGTGCGATTAATCGCGATTAAATATTTTAATCGCTTGACAGCCCTAATTTTATATATATATATATATATAATAATATATATATATATATAATAATATATATATATATAATATATATTATATATATATATATATATATATATATATATATATATATATATATATATAATATATTATATATATATATATACACATTATATATAATATATATATATATATAATAAAACAGAATGAAGTAAGGTTGGGACAGAAAATAAAAAATAAAGATATAACAGATTATACACGTTAAAGCCTGTCCGGATTACACATTTTAAACTACAGTATATTTTTGAAGGAAAATACAGACAATAAACGATAAGACTAATTGATGCCACTGACACAACAGCAGGTTTATCCCTAAAACAAACTGTAAATGGACAAGGTAAAAAAAAAAAAAAAACACACTATATTAATAATAAGATTTTCTTTTAATGAACAAATTAGTGGAAAAAACACCAGAAATGTCCAATGTCAAACACCAAAATGACGAGGCTCACAGCAGCAGTTGCAGAGAGAGGGGCCCCAATATTCCAATGTAAAACCAATTCCAATGGGAGCCAGGGTCAGTAGAGGCCGTAAGAACACGTTAGCTATGTCCTCACCCATCCATCTATGACCCATCCATTTATATATGCAGCCTATGCTGTGTCCTCTCATGTCTTCTGAAAGTAGAACTATCAGCAAACACTTTCTTACAAACTGAACAGCTGAATGGTTTCTCCCCTGTGTGTGTCCTCATATGTTTTTTGAGAGTAGAACTATCCGCGAACACTTTCTTACAAACTGTACAGCTAAATGGTTTCTCCCCTGTGTGTGTCCTCATATGTCTTCTGAGAATACCACTAACAGCGAATGTTTTCTTACAAAAAGCACAACTGAATGGTTTCTCCCCTGTGTGTGTCCTCATATGTGTTTTGAGACTAGAACTGTCAGCAAACGCTTTCTTACAAACTGTACAGCTGAATGGTTTCTCTCCTGTGTGTGTCCTCATATGTTTTTTGATACTAGAACTGTCCGCAAACACTTTCTTACAAACTGTACAGCTGAATGGTTTCTCCCCTGTGTGTGTCCTCATATGCGTTTTGAGAGTAGAACTGTCAGCAAATGCTTTCTTACAAACTGTACAGCTGAATGGTTTCTCCCCCGTGTGTGTCCTCATATGTGTTTTGAGAACAGAACTAACTGCGAACACTTTCTTACAAAATGAACAGCTGAATGGTTTCTCCCCTGTGTGAACTCTTCTGTGTCTTTCTAGTTTATATTTAGATTCAAATTTCTTTTTACAAACAGAGCACTCAGCGCTCTCAGCTCCTTCACCAGTTCCTGACATGTCTTCACTCTCCACAGTGACTATGATCTCTGGTGCAGACTCGTCTCCATCAGCCCCTGTGTCCCTGTGTGCAGGTGAACAGCTGAGTGGAGCTTTCCACTCTTCATCACTGTCAGTGTCAGAAGAATGCTCTGTGTCTCCCTCAGTCTCTGAGTGGACATGTGTCTCTGCTTTGATGTCCTCTCCCTGTGTGTCCTCTCTCTCCTCAGTCTCTCTTTGCTGAAGTAGTGAGGACTCTTCTGTCTTCATACTTGCAGCACTAAATTCTGGGACAGATCTGAAAAATATAAGAGACATTTGTATAATTCAAACCCAATCTGAATATTTGTAATAGAAATTAAAAAGAATAAATGATTGACAAAATAAAGTGTCTGAGACTCACACTTGCAGCTCATCTTCCTCCTGTTTGATGCTGTGTTCTTCTTTAATGTGTGGAGCAGGACTCAGAGAGGGGAGCTGGTCAGCTGCAGGAGATAAGGGAGTATCAAATCAAAACTTTATTTATAAAGCACTTTTCATACAAAAAAAAAGTAACACAAAGTGCTTTACAATGATAAAAAATAAACCACATCATCAGACACTCTTGAAGATGTAGGCGCTTTGTGCTACAACTTTGTATGAAAAGTGCCTTATAAATATTGTTTGATTGTTTGATTAATTGATGCATCGTCGCCAAAGAAACTCCGCTCAAAAAGTAGAATCGGTGTTGGGTCATCTAAGTCAACTATACTTCCAGTGGTATGCATCATTTGCAAGAAAAAAGACAATTACTGTATCACTGTAGGAAGCAAACGTGTGAAGGACAGGCTTTGTCAAGCAGAGACGGAATCATGTGGTATGTTCTATCCCATAAATTTAATTTAAATGTCATTCTGGGTACTTATCCCTATTGGAATTGAAATAAATCAAAATAAGGTATCCATACGTTATACATTTCTGACCATTCAGTGCATTCATTAGGTTATTAATTTCTTTTAAAAGATATAAAAGATCCCAAATATATAAAATATTAAGCCCTGAATAATGAGTAAAATGCTTACCAAAATAAAACTACCTCTGACTCAAAATTGTAATGTATTTGCATTAGAGCATTTTATGAAAAATGTTTCCCGTTGATGGCATAAATCATAACTACTTGCCTTCCTGTAGAAAAAAATGATTCGATAAAGGAGATCCTCATCCAACACTAATGGTTCATCATCAAGCCCAAAGCATGCACCCAGTTATACTACAACTGTACAAGATGTCCAGAAGACCTTGTATTCTGCAGGCATTATTGTTTGGACCTCACTCAAGGAGAAATCTACCATCAAGAAACAGTGGCCACCAACATCCGAGTCCTTCACTGTTTAATATGCTCGTGAAGTTGTTCCTGATGAACTATACAACATCATTGCATGGATTGTAGGTGCATCTGATGAGCCAACAATGGGTGATTTAAATGTTACAGAGGATACCCACCTAAGGATTCTGTCTATTTGTCAAAACATTGTTTACTTGGCTTCAAATGGTCGAAGACAGACCCCCCAAAATCAAGACATCTGACAGGTTCATATCAGGTGTTACGTATTCTTAATAATCTTGGTCATACTGCTTCGCCTGACACCATACTCCAGTTTGAAACGAGTTTGGCTCAATTGCAGATTACGAAGGAAAACAATATCCCACCAGGATTTACTAAGGAGAAGCCTACAATCATGGTGTGGGACCTCACTGACTTTAGTGAAGAGACTGAGTGGTGCTGGAACAACACATTTCACAAATGGGACCATGGTACAAAGCTCTTATACAGAAGATATTGACATATCAGACAGACCAGTCTATTGTGATTTAGTTCGATTATATGTAGACAGTTATTGTCAATAAAGGAATTTGTTTTTTTTTAAAAACTCTACATTTACAATATGTGTCAGTACATGTAAGTACCTTTCTAGGAGTGTAGAAAATAATAGTATGATGCTAGGTATTATTGATATTTAATTACTTGGATGGTAGAAAAGTGTATTAAGCAATTACTTGTTGAATAATAACCAAAGAATGTTATGCCAAATCATTTTTTTCTGTAACTGTTAAGTTCATATGTCTAGCATTCTATAGGATAAATATTTGGCAACAGATCATGATGACCAATAAGCGTTATAGCTGTATTTTAAATATTCTCCGAGTTATTTGACATCAAAATTGGTCTTGGGTGCAGAAATGTCATTTTTCAACAGCTTTTTTACAAATTTAAATATAGACTGATTCAGCTGCTCCATTTTCCAAACGTTTTAGATTAAGGGTAATACATATATAGAGAGCTGTCATGATGATCAACTAGTAAGGTTAGTGTACTGTCTATAGTTATTGAGTTATTTGGCATAAAATTGGTCCCAAATGCTGAAATGTCAGTTTTTCGTAAGCTTTTTTGCATTTTAAAAGTTGCATTTATTTTGCAGCTGTTCATTTCACATATCTTTAATTTAGGATACTGCATATTTGTGAACTTTTAATGACAATTACCAAACATGAGTACTCTCTTTACATTACTTTTTGAGTTATTATTCCTCAAAGTTGGTTGCAGATGCTAAAATGTCCATTTTTAAGCACCTTTTGTCAGCTTTAACATCATGGATCTCAATAACTGCAGGAAATATTTTTGTGGACTTCTGCCACATTGTTCTTTATGATCTCGAGATGAGAAAAAAATACTAAACATGTATACCCCCAGAGGTTGGAATGGAATCACATTTTAAGGCATCCCCCATGTTTCAGCAGACGGCCTACAAGACCATTGAAACATTTAAAAAACAGTAAAAGAACTTTAAAATCTATCCTGAAACTCACAGGGAGCCAATGCAGTGATTTTAAAACCGGTGTGGTCCCGCCCTCTGGTCCTACTCAGGACACGTGCTGCTGAGATTTGTAATAATTGCAAACCTGAAATACTCTTTTTGGGAAGACCATGGTGCTCTAAACGCGTGCAGCCTGGACACGCTAAGGCAAGAACATCTCTCCCGATAGCTGTCCAGTAATATTTGTTGTTTCCTAGTCTTTTTTTTGGTGGTTCAGCCATGTCACGCAAGCCTTGCAGTTTAAAACCAAAACTGTTTTGTCTGCAATGAATACGGGGAAACGTGGCGGTGACCATTTCAACACATGACGAAAAGATGAACCTTATAACCTTGACGAGTGGTTAACAATACCGTCGGGTTAATGTCGGGCTAACTCTACGTATTAATCTTAATTTTTGGGCTCAGCAGGTGAAAGGGAAGCTGGCGCTGCCTCACATCCCTGAATCTGAACTGTGGCGTAGAGCGAGGCAGAGCTGAGGAGCTGGGAGGAAATGAAGCGCTCTGATTGGCTGAAAGTTCTTTGTTTACATGCAGATCTCTGTGGATCTGTGGCTCAGCGGCAGAATCAACGTCAGTCAATGACAACTTGAGTGAAACAGACGAAATGCGAGATCCATATGCGTACTTTAGAACAACAAAATGTACAAGCAAACAAGGAGGTCAAAATGCGTACATGTTGGCAGGTCTGGTAATACTTAAAGATTACAATAACTACAATGATTAAAATGTTTAAGGCAATCACTCTTTATTTATCGTCTTTAAACTTTATCAAACAAATAAAAAACAACTCAATTTAACTACAGTGCAGGAACATCGAATTCTTGTAAAAAAAAAAAAAAAGTCCTCCAAGCATCCATAAGAAATATTGAGCAATGGACATCAACAGCAAGTGCTCAGTAAACTTCCAGTTGTCCAGGATTGTATAAAAATAATAATAATAAATAACAATCACAAAAATACTTCTAAAAAGGTTCAAACAAAAAATAAAACTTAATTTAACTACAGTGCAGAAATATTTAATAATTGTAATAAAGTGCACCATTCAACAGAAATAAATAGAAAGACTTTTGTAAACAAATGACAATATTGTGGAGAAAAAAAATAGAAAAAATACTCAATACTATCACAATCAGACACCAGAAACTTTGCAAAACTTTGAACACTCTAGGCCAAGAGTTCACAACAGGTAGCAGCAGGATGTTTACTTCAAATTGTGTGCCAAAAACACCAGTCTGTCCACATTGTCAGGCTTGAGTGAAACCCTAACCCTAACAATATTTCCACCTGTGCTAAATGCCCTCTCTGAAGGGCTGCTTGAGGCAGGGACGCAGAGATACTTTTTTGCTAGCATTGCCAGCCTGGGGAAATTTCTCTCTTGGCCTTTCCATCATTCAAGTGGGTTTACATCACTGTCCACCTCCGGTATCAGAAGGTAGCTCTTGATCTCCTTTTCTATGCCAGCAGCCTGTGACTCCCCGCTCACTGTTTTTTTTTTTAAAGTAACTGCTTTGTTTTTTTGGCTGGCTCACAGCTATCATCATTACCATCTGCTCCACCCTCTGCAGTGGCACCTTTAGCTGTGGCAGTTGAAGGGCCTGGAGAATCGCTCTCTTCCTGAGTTGCCATAACCATAAGTTCAGAAGAAATGGTTGACATCATCATCTGCTCATCACCACTGTAGTGGTTCTTAAAACGTGGGTCAAGCGTGGATGCCACACTTAAAAAGGTCATCCACATCGTCATCTCTGTATTTTGTGTTTAGGTAATCCAAAATGGTTTCTTTGATTTTTTTTTGTTTTTTTGTGAGATCTGTATCATCAGATTTCACAGCCAGGACCTCAGTGTTAAACAATGACAGTACCGGTTTCAGGTAGGAGATAGTTACCGCTTGCTCACCCTGAGAGGGCATCTGTAAACTCCAGTAGGGAAATAAGTGCTTTGCTCACTGATTCTAGCACATCAACATCTTGCCATGTTGGGAGGAGATGCCTGCGCTTCTTGTCTCCACCTAGCACATGACGAATGGCCTTTTCTTGCTCAACAAACCTCTCTATCATGCGCCGTCTTGAGCTCCATCTTGATGGTGATTCTGTGATGAGTTTATGCTCTGGGCGCTTCATCTGATTCTGAGCATTAGCCAGTTCTTTCCTCAAATTCCAGCTCCAACCACCTTCTTGCAGACACCAATGGCTCGGTCTATCCTTGTATCACGCATGCTCCTCTCTTGAAAATATTTGAAAGGGTACATCATTGCCGTGAACGGAGCAACTGCGGAGGACTATGTTGGCCTTGTACTACCATGCATTGCAATTTAAAACACCAGTTAATTTCAATATACTGTAGGTAAAAGGAGAAATTCAATTTGTCAACTGGACAAAGTTTATTTGGTCAAAGGCTTTTCGCAGCTCATCCAAACTGCTTCGTCATACTATTTTCTTTGTTTGTTTGTTTTGATTTAGGTTTGAGAATGGAATTATATATAGGAGACAAATTATGTCTGAGGGAGAGATGCACCGATCCACATTTTTCCACTTCCGATCCAATACCTGAATTTGGATATCGGCCGATACCGATACTATTCCGATAGCAAAACTGTTTGTTTTCAGTATTATCATCATTATTGTTTAACTGCAAATAACGGTACCCATAATGATAAAACACCCGCAATTCAACACAATAAAGAAAATACTTAAATAACCCCCATATGGTATGACTTAAGAGACTTAAGAAAACAAAATAAACCCACAAATTATAATTAGTGGTTCCCCCTTTAATGTGGCCCCCTTTAGCGCACCACTATGCGCCATTTCTCGCAAGACCAAGAAGTGCCACAGTTTCATTAGTTTTGAAGAACTAATTTAAATACTCGATAATGAAAATTTGCACATCGTTAAAACAACAATAACGATAATATCGCAGACGATATATATCGCCCACCCCTAGTGGTCAGGTCATAGGTAATTATTTGCAAGAGGGTCTATAAGGTTATCTATGTGTAAGTTAAAATCACCAGTTATAATAATCATATTAAATGTATTGTGTAAAATAGATATAAACGCTGTAAACTAACTGATAAATAAGTTGCATTTTTTTGGTGGTCTGTATATAGTGACACATAAAATTTGGGGGTTGCTAAAACAATTGAGTGATATTCAAAACTTGTAAAATTGTTCAATAAAATAGGTTTGGTGACCCGAGTGTTTGTACAAATAAAAGCAGTGCCACCTCCCCTTTTACCATTTCTAGTTGAAAACGCAAAGTTGAAAGTGAGTGGTGAGGCCTCTGTGAGTACACACTGTGAGATGAACACTGAACTTGTCTGTAGTCTTCTACTGTCAGGCTGAGGGGGTGTATTTTCCATCCATGAAGTTGTAAATATGTTTGAGTGAATATCTGAAGTGATTTGGAGTCACAGATTCTTCTGCTAAACTCATTAGCTTAGCTCATTAGCCGTTAGCGGCTAATGCGCTAAGCTAATGAGCCCTTTTCAACATCATCTGCATTTTTCATACTTTTTTAACACCCATGGGCTAAAAATAGGATCCATAAGATCCAGAAGACTTACCCCCTCTGTCGAGCACGGCTCTCAGGCTCAGAGCCGAGTCCAAGAGCCGCTGGATCCTCTGGTTCTCCGGTTTGGAGCGGCGCAGCTCCTCCTCGTAGTCCGCTATTGTGCGCTCCAACAGCGCATGGATGTCCCCTGAAGCCGCGTCCAGCCCCAAACCACTAAAGCCTCCGGACATATTTGCCCTGTTTATTTTTTCCAATGTTCGGCTCCGGTGTTCGGCTCCGGTGTTCAGCTCCGGTGTTCAGCTCCGGTGTTCGGCTCGTTCAAAATTTGAGCTAATCGTTGCTAAGTTGGTTCAGAAGTGCTCTGAACATAAACAAACTGTTGTTTTGACTGTTGTTTCAGTTCTTGTTTTGTTTGGATCTTTTAGCCGGACTCTTCAGGTTGTAGTTCTAAGAAAACGTTCACATTAACGTCATAAATTAAGTTTGTTCAGGTTTTAGAGCTCGCGCTGCTCCAGGCCGCAGACCTCCAGTGGGACCGGAAGTGCGCACAACAAACTTCAAAATAAAATCAAGTTAACGAAGAGAACAAAAATATTATAGTGTACATGCAAATAACAGGATGTCTGAAATCAACATGAGTAGCGAAATTCGGGGAACACATTTAACCCCTCGTGATGGGTAGATGAGGCGTCATGAAACTATTGATACTGTATTGATCCTGTGTCACTGAATACTGACACCTGCTGGACCTTCAAAATCCCTACAGGCAACCGAGTTATCTGACTCAACTGACACTGATTTGATGACCTAGTACAGGGGTCGGCAACCCGCGGCTCTTTGATCCCTCTGATGCGGCTCAGTACAGTGGTTCCTCATTTATCGTGGGGGTTACATTGTAAAAATAACCTGCGATAGGCTAAATCAGTGAAGTAGTCAGCTTTATATTGCGTGTATAAATATGCGTGTATTTCACAGTCCGTCAGGTTCCACCATTTCGTTTTGCGGAAATACTGCCGCTACTTCCCGATGCGCATTGACCACCCAGAGAAGTGTGCGCGCGGACATGAGACGTATGGCCGTGGCCCTTCTGGCATGTGCCCAAATGCCAGACCGCTCAGATCTCACTGCTTCAGAGTCACACTGCTCATGATCGAACATTTAAATAAATTTGGCAAACTGACCGCATTCTGTACAGGAGACATGGAGAAGAATGACTGACAAAGACAAAGGTCTACAGTCCCTTAGCCAATCAGGATGCAGAACACAGTGCGTGTTGATACACTATAAAAAAATCTGCGAAACAGCAAGGGACCACTGTATTTAATTAAAATATATTTTATTTT
This sequence comes from Paratrypauchen microcephalus, assembly GCA_036785185.1. Taxonomy (NCBI): domain Eukaryota; kingdom Metazoa; phylum Chordata; class Actinopteri; order Gobiiformes; family Gobiidae; genus Paratrypauchen; species Paratrypauchen microcephalus. Next base: position 8,665,570 of record JAVJIX010000022.1, on the reverse strand, counting down.
ATTTTCTATGGCACAAAGGTAAAAAAAACAAACAAACAAAAAAACGTTATATGCAGTGTTATTTCATTTTAAATTTCAAAAGGGTTTTGTGGCTCCCAGTGTTTTCTTTACTGTGTGAAACGGGTCCAAATGGCTCTTTGAGTGGTAAAGGTTGCCGACCCCTGACCTAGTATATACAATAATATAATGTAAGTCATTGTATTTTATATTGTATTATTTCATACCTTCATTTAAATTTAAAATATCTTTGATATTTTTAGATAGTCAATAAATAATGTGAACATGTATCATAACGTAAAGTGAACGTGTTGTGAATGAGGATGCTTGTGAACTGGTGGGATTTATTTTTTTTAAATAAAAATTTGTAAAAAAATAAAAAAATCCCGCTCTTAACAAGTTGATCGTGTGTGATCCCAGCTCTCACAAATGAGTGCTGCTGCTGTTGTGTCCTTGGGCAACCCCACCTCGCCCCCAGTGTCTACGGACACTGGTAGCCCCCATGGCAGAAGTACATCAAGGCCAGTTGTGACGTGGGCCATCCTCCTGTGGACCCAACACCCACAGGAGGATTCATGGGGGCTGGTGCATTGTGTTCTGGGCGGCTGTTCTGCTTGGACTGCTGCCCCCGTGACCCAGAAATGGAAAAAGCGGAAGAAGATGGATGGAGTTTTTCCAACGTTTTGAAATTGAGTCTGTCACGCTTTTTTGAGAAAACTTCTCCAGCTGTAGAAAACACCCGCTCACAGATGAGACTGGGGTGAGTCATTAAGAGTCACTTTGAAATGAATTTGAATTCAGATCAATTGGAAACTCTGAGAAGAACAGGATGAAACGACAAGGAAATGAAAGCAAATACCTTATTTTCCGATATGAGATCAAAATGGTCCCACACTTTATTGATCCACAAGGGAAATTATTTGGATACAGTAGCTCACTGCTCCTGAAAAAGGATGGGTCAAATGCAGAAGTAACATTTTCTCCTGTGTGTCGCTGTGTGTGAGATCAATAAAGGCTTAATCTAAATCTTATCTTATCTCACTATTCAAATAATATATAACAGAGGGTAACAAAAATAGATGGAATAGCAAAAAAACAGCAATAGACCAGTGTCAAATGAGACATAATTATAAAAATAATAAGTGTACTGTATATGTACATTCAAAATAAAATAGAAAAATAAGTAATAAAATATCAAATAAAATGTCACATCACAGGTATATACAGGAGACAAGAATGCGGAAGAACGACAAGAACGGCAGCTTGAGGCTGCTCCATAGTTCTTGATGAATTTGATGATGAACCGCAAAAGATGAGCGATTCTTTTGGCAGATGCATCCCGTTGACAGATGCGCTTCCTTATAAACAGTCTGGCGCGTCAGTGTCAGTTCGACATGAGCTGTGTCTCAATTCCCAGTGTGCACAGTTTGGAGTGTGGTTTTAAGGGTGCATATGTCACTTCCGATGGGAACTTAGCGATCGCGTATTGTGTCTGCCGACTCATATCACTGCGCTCACGTTAGCGTATCAGCCTGTTCACTTTTAGCGGAAGTGTAAGGCCGATGCGGTTCGCCGCAAGGGGAAGTTTACAAGTGAACAGGCTGATGCGCTAACGTGAGCGCAGTGATATGAGTTGGCAGACACAATACGCGATCGCTAAGTTCGCTGCTGGATGTTTCGTTGACAACTGTTTGGGATACAAATATATCACCTTTCGGACAAATGTTTTGTTTTGAGAAGAAAAACAAGCTTTATTTAATGTTCCAGAGAAGCTACCGGACCTCCCTACGTGGGCTTGAGAAAGCGAGCTGAACCGGGATCAGCTGAGAGTGTCAGGCAAGCCGGTGTCAACACACAGAACTTTTAGAAGGAAACCCATACAGATTAACATAAAAAAAAACCCCGCACTATCCCTTTAATAACGCCGCTTTTTATGCAAACTACATTGCAAAAGAGTATATTTATTTGTACTCACATTAATTGCATGTATACCTCGACCATATAGTTTAATATTTGTACATAGGACTGTTTTTGACACCATGTTTGTACAAACAGGGCTATTTGTTTCTTATCTATGTAATTATTATAATGCACGTGAAGCAAAGTAAGGCGACTGGTTGCGTTTTGGGTCCAACAAGAATAAATTGAAGTGAAATATTTGAAAATAATACAATTAAGTAAAACACAATTAATTAATTAATCATTAATCATTGCATTTACTGTATATAGCGCCTTTCAAGATACCCAAAGTGCTTTACAGTTCATTCTTCATTCTTTGGTGGTGAGCTGTAGCCACAGCTGCCCTGTGTAATTACAATTACAAAAAAAACAAAAATACTGAAATGTACACAAATGTAATATTTACAATTACAAAATATAAAATTAAAGCCGCAAGCGGCGTTGGTCGGGACCTCGCACCTGCGTTTGTTCGTCTTACTGAGACGCACAGCCATACCAAATTTCGTGTGCCTGGCACAATTATCTCACTTCCTGTTGGGCGTGGCCATGACATTGTAGATACCCTGTCAGAACAGACCCTGTCAGACCCTGTCAGACCCTGTCAGACCCTGTCAGACCCTGTCAGACTCTGTTAGACCCTGTCAGACCCTGCATGTGGCCTACATGCTGAGGCCTACATGAACCTTCGATGCTTGTCCCCACATTGCTGCTTGCAGCTATATCAGATCAAAGGTACAAAGATCCAAGACCTTTGATCAGGGCGTTGCCTAGCAACAAATACCTCCCATTCATAACTCATCACTCCCATTCAATAAATACCTAACTTTATCGATCCGCCGTATCGTCATATTACCGCCTATTTGAAAATCCTTCGCAATTTAACATCTCCAACGTCTTAAGATTATGTTCACCAAAATTTAAGCCTATCTGAGGTACGGTGTAGGAGAAGTGTTTCAAATTCCATACCTAACTTTATCGATCCGCCGTATCGTCATATTACCGCCTATTTGAAAATCCTTCGCAATTTAACATCTCCAACGTCTTAAGATTATGCTTACCAAAATTTATGCCCATCTGAGGTACGGTCTAGGAGACCCCCCACTGGGGGTCCCCCAGTGGGGGGTCTCCCAGGGACCCCCAGGTCCCCCAGGGACGAGACTTTGTGTGGTCGTACTGGCAGCACTTTGTGATGCCCGTGCAAAGTTTCGTTTGTTTTGAAGCATGGGAACATGCTCAAAATTGCCTCAGCGTGTATGAACAAGAATAATAATAATAATACGGAAACAAAGCAACAACAATAGGGACCTTCGTCCCCCTTCGGGCTCGGTCCCTAATAAGTTTTGATAACATGCAATAATGTATTACAACAAATGACATGCAATTATTTATGGAACAAAACAAAGGTTTTGTTCCATAAATAATTTGATTTTCCAAGACCGCGTACTAAAATCGATAGATAAATAGTAGGAGCGGGACTTGATTAAAACAACTAATCTAATTAACTTCAGGCTTCGTAATTCATTATAAAAACTGAAAAAAAAAAAAAAAGTATGATGTTAATGTGAACATTCTGTTACAACTGCAGAAAATTCAAGGAATTAGCACGAGGTATAAAACAGGGTTTATTTTGCTCTTCACAACCCGTCAGAACTGGTCACAAAAAATATTAAAATTAATTGAAATGAAACTTGAATTACACAAAAATAAAAGCAGGGCTCTCAAGTCTCACGCATTGAGAGTGTGACACACGCAATTCGACGTGTTCACACGCTCACACGGCATTTCTCACGCAATTCAAGCCCCACCCCCGCTCCTCGGAAATTACAGTCTCACGCACGACCCCGCCCAAAACTTGAGAGCCCTGTAAAAGTACACAAACCTCGTGAGCTGACATTTACGAGGGGCTAATTTTAAGGCCTCAGATTTCCTTCCTCAAATTAAATAACAATGAACAAATGTTTATATCTTTATTGGTATTACATTTTTATCTAAGTTCTTCTAATCTTACCAGAGATCTTTACAACGTGTCTGTGGCAGAGCGCCATAAAACTATATGCATGCAGAGCAAAGAATTATAGTAAAATCTTATTCTTATTCTAAGTTCTTTTTATAGATCCAGGCAATGGGCAGCGAAATAGGGTCGGGCGGAACTGTATTTATGATAGTTTGTTCCGCATGTGTTTCACCACTAGATGGCGTAAAAGTAAAATATAAAAGACAAAGACACTAAATTAAATGCATAAATATTAGGGACTGTTACAAGAACTATAACCTGAAGTGTCAGGCTAAAAGATCCAAACAAAACAAGAAGTGAAACAGCAGTCAAAATAACAGTTTGTTTATGTTCAGTTCAGAACCAACTTAGCAACAAATGTGAACTAACCGTTCACATTTGTGTTGCTGAACGCTTTTAACCAACCGATAACGTAACACCCGGTGGTGTGACGGGTGTAACGGTAGAGCAGAGCTGCACACTGGTAAAACAATTATGGCAAATACTGTATGTCCAGAGAATTTAGAGCTTTTTTGGAGGAGTGTCTGGATGCGGATGCGGGGACATAAATCCAGACTCATCGCTGTATCAGATCTGTATAACAAATACAGAGAGATCCTTCTGGATTTCCAGGCAAGCAGGTCTAGAGTATTTATTTTATGAACGGCATTAATCTCTGCATTCTGATTGGCTGTGCTTGGTCACAGCAGCACGTGGCTGACAGGCTCATTCTGATTGACTGACTCAGTGTGCCCACGACACACGACTGGCCCGTGGAAACACCATTATGATACCGTCTCTGTTTTCAGATTCTACAATGAGATGATGTCAAACTCCCACATGGGGGCCAGATTTCCCTGTTGTTTACATTCTACTTTGTCTTGAAATATCCAAAAGGTAAAGTCACAAATATTGAACCTGGTATTTCAAATTTTGACTAAACGCAAGAAATTACAGGATTACAAGATAATTTTGCATTTTGAGAATATTAAGTTTAACTTAACTTTTTATATGTCAATATTAATTAATACAGATGGGGGGCCATCTGTATTAATTAATATTGACATATAAAAGGTTGGGATGTCATCTGAAACCCAGCACTACTATACTATACTGTTACTAGTACTAGTACTGTTACTGTTGCAGTTACTATTATTATAATATTCAATATCATACACAAAATTATTTCTTGTGAATATCAGTACAGAAAACATTTATTATTATTATGATGATAATGATTATTATTATGCGAAAACACACGCGAACGAGCGAACGCACACACACGAGACTGAGGAAATGTTATGAGATGGAGAGAAAGTATTAGTTATTCAGTGTTAAAGATCCCATGACATGGTACTTCTTGATGCTTTTATATGGTGCCTTAATGGTTCCCTAATACTGTAAATGAATCCTTCTTCAAAATCAACACTTAGTGCATGAGAAAGACACATGTACAGAGTCAGAGTCAAAAAATAACTCTCTGAACACCTCATTATGGGCCTTGTTGCTTGAATGCAAATGAGAAGGACACAGATTGGTTAGAGGAGCGGGTGGGGGGCAAATGCGCCGCTGGTTCCTTGTTTTAGCGGTGCGCTGTGCCTGGCCCCACTTCCGCGTGTGTAAGCGCGAAGGAGGAAAGGAGAGCCTTTTCAATGAAAAAAAAAACACATTTTCACAGAAAATAAAATTAAACCACTGCTGTTTCAGAGGTCCAGAGGGTCGGGTAAAGGACTTCCGAGTCTAGAAACACTCGCATGTGCCTCCAGGCAAATAAAAAAACGCATTTCGCATTGCGTAGCTCCTCCGCAGTCCAAATTCTCTGGGCATGATTTCCAGAGACAGGGGGTGGAGATCCAGACGATGGTGGAACTGCATTTGCATTTCTTTTTTCGATCTGATGTCAATAAGGTGCCTTGTCCAGAATCGCCCATTTGAGCTGTGTTTTTTTCAAACGCAGAAAAGGATCGCAAATGCTCAGTTTAGACATTTCGCAACTTTTAGCCATTGGGGGGGGGCCTAAACAGGGTAGGGGAGCTCACATTAACGTTCAAAAACCTCAGAAAGTGCCATGGGACCTTTAAGAGCTTTCACTGATTTTCTTTTTTGTTAAGAAAAGTTAATTACAGACATAATGATTATGTTGAGCTGGTTAGCTCAACTGGTAAGTCATGGACTTTCCCCCTGGGGGTTGTGGGTTCAAACCCCCCCCGGGCAATGAGCTAACCAGTGTGGGTCCTTGGGCAAGACCCTTCACGGTACTGCCCCCCAGGCGCCGAAAAAGATGGCTGCTCACTGCTCCTGAAAAGGATGGGTCAAATGCAGAAGTCAAATTTCTCCCGTGTGTCACTGTGTGTGAGACCAATAAAGGCTTAAGCCTAAGCCTAAACTTGTGTTAAGCTTAAGCCTAAGCCTAAGCTTGTAAAGACATGTTGGATTTAACCTGCTAGTGTTTTCTATAACTGCCTAGTGTAGTGGAATTTTTAATTTTGTAATGGATTTTGTAGACATGGTGAGACCAGTGCAGGGGAAAAGGTACATGTTGGTCGTAGTTGATAGATTCAGTAGGTGGGTGGAGGCCACACCATCTAAACACAAAAATGCAGACACAGTAGCAAAATTCCTGTGCAGAGAAGTTATACCTCGATTTGGTATCCCAGCAAGAATTAGTTCAGACAATGGTAAAGAATTTGTAGACAAGACTGTAAAATGTGTCTTACAAAAGCTGGGTGTAAAACAAAGACTGTCCTGTGTCTATTCCCCATGGGCGAATGGTATGGTAGAAAGAGCTAACGGGGTGCTGAAAAACAAACTGCTAAAAATTTGCATGTGCACGGGATTGAATTGGGTTGACGTGCTTCCACATTGATGGCCTACAGAGCTAGTGCTAACAGAACGCTTAAATTGTCACCCCACGAAGCGTTGACAGGTCGTGTTATGCCAACACCTGTGTATAAATCTGCAAAGGGCCCACCGTTGGATGTTCTGGCAAATGACATGAAAGCATATGTGAGACAACTAACATCCACAGGAGCATTTCCACTCGAGTGGTTTCTTTGTATTTACAGGAGAAAGGAGACCAGGAGGAGAAACCAAAAGTAAAACCAGGTGATTTGGTGTATGTGAAGGTCTTCAGGAGGAAGTGGGACGTGTCAAGGAGAGAGGGGCCATACGAGGTGACTAGAGCGACTTGGTACCATTTAAATCACTGTGTGAAAGTTAATTCTGACCTAGCAGAGACATTGGAGACCAAAGAGAAAAAGGAGGATGCTGAGTTCCAGGGTGAATCTCCCCTGGAAAGGGGAGAAAATGGTGATCTTGCTGCTACTCCTACTGGGGATGAGGTTGGTATTGAAGGCCAGCCAATGATGGAGGCTGCCAGGAGTGGACACGAGAGACAGAAAAGGGCAGCTCCAGTGGACTGACCAACAGCGGACAAATGGGTCAGTACATCAACAACATTTAAACATTTGGACAACAGGTGGACTGTGAGAATGCTGAAATATGAATGGACTGATAACATAAGCATGTTCCAATTTCAGGTGGTGAAGGGGGAACATCAGAGATTACATCTCTGTGGGTTCACTTGGACGAGAGGGTGGTTTGGTAGAGTTAGTTTAGATAAATGGGGACAAACAGTTTGTGTGTTACATGTGATTGAGAGAAACACTGAATTGAGGGTTAAAGTGGGAATTAGTGAGGAGATAAGGGGGGAGGGGAAACTTTACGTGGGATGGATTGTTTATGTTACAGATGCTGAAAAAACTGGAATCCCGGTTGAAGAGCGATATGTAAAATTGTTCCACCCCACATTGGCTCCAAACAAGACTACCACTCCCACTCCGACAATTATAACCATGACAACGCCGACTACAGTCCAGAGTACAACCACGACTATTCCGATGACAGCAACTTTAATGACTACACAGACTGAAGTGACTACGACGGTTCCAATAACCACTCCTATTCCAATTATTCCGAGTACTCAAGCTACTTCGACTATTCCAACTACTCCAATTATCCCTACGACTACGAATATTCTGACAACTACCATCTCTACGACGACAGCTAAAACAGAAGCTACTACAGCTAACTTAAAGACTGCTGAGCTACAGGTGTCTATGGTAGCAGGACAGCACATAGTGACGACAACAACAAGGAGGTTTAAGCGTGAGATGAAGGAGGAAAGCGCTAAGGGACTGGGTGTGTCAGTATTGGAGACAAATCAAAGTGTTGCCAGTTGGTTACAGCGGACAGTCCAGGGATGGAGTGACCTGGCAGGCGGGTTCGTGAAAAAAGTGAACGAGGCAATGAACAACGTAATGGAGGAAGACCAAATTGATGAGGTTGATAAGCTAGAGGAGGAGACAGGCTTTAATGGTAGGTATAGATGGTTTCGATTTGCCAGTTATAGTAATAACAAAACAGATTGCTATGTGTGCACTAAAGCTAAGCCAGATCAATTGTTTGTGGTGAATTCGGCTTATAGTTGGAAAAGGTGTGGAGAAGAAGCGGTCAATGCGCTATCTGAAGACAGAACTTGGTGTGGAGCTGAATGTCTGTTATACTTGGCTACTCCTTGGTATATGCATATGCTTAACTCGAGTACCTATGGGGTTATCAATCTGCAAAGGTGTAAGACCTTACAGGTAAGGATAGGTGAGAAAAGTGCACAGTTAGGAATGCCAGTAGGATTGCCATTGACACCTGTGGGACAATTCGAATGTGTGGAAAGAATAGGTAGTACGGATATAGGTAAAATTCTGTTAACTAAATGTCAATATAATTGGAGGGTGAATGAAGATTGTGTGAAAGTGATGCTTAAACGTGCATCCCAAACAAAGGGAGAAAGTTTGGGGGCTATTTATGTACCAGCTTGTCCATATCAGAATCAGACGATTCCGTTGGCTGATTACTATTGGTGGTGTGGTGGACAGAGACTATTTTCAGTGCTTCCACAGAATTGGACTGGGAGGTGTGCCAGAGTACAGATGATACAAACGGTAATTGTTTTCCCCTCTCTTGACGGGTCAAAAGGTTCTAGTAGACAGAAAAGGAGTTTTGATAGAGTGTACATAGATTCAATTGGTCAGCCAAGGGGAATTCCTAACGAGTTTAAGACGAGACATGAGGTTGCATCAGGATTTGAGTCTATTCTGCCATGGATAACGACCAACAAAAATACAGAATGGATCAATTACATTTACTACAACCAACAGCGATTTATCAATCACACAATTAGTGCACTTGGGGAACAAGTTGATGCCAATAGCGCCGTGGCATGGCAGAACCGACAGGTTGGATGCTGGCAGAGGTGCAGGGTGTGGGCAGCTTGATAGGACCTCAATGTTGTACTTACATCCCAGGTCACACAGCTCCTGATGGTGCTTTCACAAAGGCTATGAACGCACTGAGGAAACTGAAGGCGGAGGTGGCTGAAAATTCTGGAGTGGAGCCAGCAGAATGGATACAGTGGTTAGAGGAGATGTTTGGAAGTTGGAAGTCAGAACTGACGAGACTAGGGGTGACGGTATTGGTTTGCTTGGTGTTATTCAGTTTGGTTTTGTGTTGTTGCATTCCGGTGTTCAAAACGTTGGTAGCTACAGGAATTCAGAGGCAAATGGTGGTTTTGACAGTGCCTAACTATTGTGTTGACATTGCTGAGAGCAAGGCAGAACTGGACAGTGATGAAAAGGGGGGTTCCATAGATGAGGAGAGTGTAGGGACTAACAAATCTAATTTCCAGGTTGGGGTAAAGGTCATGTGCTGGTAACCTCTGACCCTACCCCCAACAAAGAGCCTCTCTACTGTGCGCAAAGTACATGGGGCGAAGACGACCTTAACCACCTTATTAAAGGGACTCTATGATTATCCGTAATCCCATATAATCTAAATGTAATCATTTTATAATTATACTCTGAGTGTTTGTACACAACGCAATGCAGGTGCAACAGTTTCGCAATAGCTTACAAACATGGATAATATTACAATTACACAGATTGTTCTTGTTATTCACGTGTTCATAATGTATCGCTACTGTTACATCAGACCATGCATCTGAATGTTGTGTCTGTCGATGTGATATGATGGGTGACACCAACAGTACGGTACACGACAGGGATCGCTCTAAAAAGAGGGTCATGGGGTTGTCTGGCCAAATCCTGGCCTGGGTCCAGGTTTTTTCGCCCCCATATGCATGGTATGGTGATGCAAATTTGTAATGCTACACATAGTGTGTATTTAAAGGGTATAGTTCCAGGCAGCAGCCTGGAAAGGGGGGATTCTGTAGTGGATTTTGTTTTCAAACTTATTAGCCAAGATGTGTCATAACACTGTGGAGACAGGATGGGAAGCTTCTGACCTTCTGACCCTTAATGAGAACATGTTCAGAACAATAACAAGTTTAGTAGCCAGAATGTCAGGCTGACCTGGTCTCTGTTTAGAGGTGTTTACGCAACTAAAGTAACCAGGGGAAAACTCTAGCCAGTGAGCTCCAAATTTGGTCATGAGATGGGATGTCTCGGCTGGAGTATAACTAGACTATCTGAGCAGCATTTGGGGCTGGCTGTTGTTCATCCTAGGTCAGAAGAATGTCAGACCTTGTCACCTGCCTCTGCGTCTTTTCTCTTAAGTTTTCTATAGGCTCAATATACAATACTATTCTGTAATTTGTAACTGCGTATATCATTTTTGAATAAACATCATTTAATTGCGTAAACTCGGCCTCTGTGGATTTTTGAAAGCCACCACACTAGTAATATCTATCTTCTTTTCAGTGATATGTTGCACTTGTTTTACAGTTACTGAAACTCATGAGTGACTGAAGCATTAATTCTGATTAATTCTGATTTTTGCCTTTAATAGGCAACTTGCTTGTTTTATAATGACTTTTTAATTTTTGATATCTAACCTTATTGTTTTGTGTTACTTGAGGGAAGGACTGTATTGTATTTTAAGAATGAGCAGAGTTTTGCAAACCGGATTGCCAGTTTTTCAGTAGGCCTGGTGTATTGTCTGTTGGACAGTAAATAAACAAAAGGATACTATTTTGAAATTTAATTTCTGTTTCTCTCTTTTTCTTCTCAATAACTATAAAGCACTTGGGAGTAAAGTTGTCAGTTTGTACTGAATCGAAATTAACCGCACCGGATCGTACCGGATCGTTTACTAATTTTATGAATCGTCCCTGAATCGAATCGTAGCCGTGATTGTGAATCGAGATTCGAATTGAACCGTTTTTTGATATACTGTATATACACTCAACAAAAATATAAACGCAACACTTTTGTTTTTGCTCCCATTTTTCATGAGATGGACTTAAAGATCTAAAATTCATTCCAGATACACAATATTACCATTTCTCTCAAACATTGTTCACAAATCTGTCTAAATGTGTGATAGTGAGCACTTCTGCTTTGCTGAGATAATCCATCCCACCTCACAGGTGTGCCACATCAAGATGCTGATCTGACATCATGATTAGTGCACAGGTGTGCCTTAGACTGCCCACAATAAAAGGCCACCCTGAAATGTGCATATTTTTTTGCTTTATTGGGGGTCTGGGGACTCAGAACCAGTGAGTATCTGGTGTGACCACCATTTGCCTCATGCAGTGCAACACATCTTCTTCGCATAGAGTTTATCAGATTGTCAATTGTGGCCTGTGGAATGTTGGTCCACTCCTCTTCAATGGCTGTGCGAAGTTGCTGGATATTAGTGGGAGCTGGTACACGCTGTCGTATACGCCGGTCAAGCACATCCCAAACATGCTCAATGGGTGACATGTCCGGTGATTATGCTGGCCATGCAAGAACTGGGACATTTTCAGCTTCCAAGAATTGTGTACAGATCCTTGCAACATGGGGCCGTGCATTATCTTGCTGAAACATGAGGTGATGTTCATGGATGTATGGCACAACAATGGGCCTCAGGATCTCATCACGGTATCTCTGTGCATTCAAAATGCCATCAATAAAATGCACCTGTGTTCTTCGTCCATAACAGATGCCTGCCCATACCATAACCCCACCACCACCACGGGCCACTCGATCCACAACATTGACATCAGCAAAGCGCTCACCCACACGACGCCACACACGCTGTCTGCCATCTGCCCTGAACAATGTCAACCGAGATTCATCCGTGAAGAGAACACCTCTCCAACGTGCCAGAAGCCATCAAATGTGAGCATTTGACCACTCAAGTCTGTTACGGCGATGATCTGGAGTAAGGTTAAGACCCCGATGAGGACGACGAGCATGCAGTTGAGCTTCCCTGAGACAGTTTCTGACAGTTTGTGCAGAAATTGTTTGGTTATGCAAACCAATTGTTTCAGCAGCTGTCCGAGTGGCTGGTCTCAGACGATCTTGGAGGTGAGCCTGCTGGATGTGGAGGTCCTGGGCTGGTGTGGTTACACGTGGTCTGCGGTTGTGAGGCCGTTTGGATGTACTGCCATATTCTCTGAAACGCCTCTGGAGACGGCTTATGGTGGAGAAATGAACATTCAATGCACGAGCAACAGATCTGGTTGACATTCCTGCTGTCAGCATGCCAATTGCACGCTCCCTCAATGCTTGTGACATCTGTGGCATTTTGCTGTGAGACAAAACTGCACATTTCAGAGTGGCCTTTTATTGTGGGCAGTATAAGGTACACCTGTGCACTAATCATGATGTCAGATCAGCATCTTGATGTGGCACACCCGTAAGGTGGAATGGATTATCTCAGCAAAGCAGAAGTGCTCACTATCACACATTTAGACAGATTTGTGAACAATGTTTGAGAAATGGTAATATTGTGTATCTGGGATGAATTTTAGATCTTTAAGTCCATCTCATGAAAAATGGGAGCAAAAACAAAAGTGTTGTTTATATTTTTGTTGAGTGTATATGACACTGCCCGTCACTGACACAACAGCAGGTTTATCCCTAAAACAAACTGTCAATGGACAATAAAAGTACAAAAACATGCACTGCAATAAATGTATTGATTTTATTTTATATTTATGAATAGGATTTTTTAAAAAAAATAAAATAGTGGAAAGAAATGTCCAATGTCAAACACCAAAATGACGAGGCTCACAGCAGCAGTTACAGAGAGAGGGCCCCCAATATTCCAATGTAAATCAATGGGAGCTAGGGTTGCAAAGGGGCGGAAAATTTCCGGAAAGTTTCCGGAAAGTTTCCACAAAATTTCCATGGAAACCTTGGCGTGGGAATTTTGAATCAATCGAACAATATTTTTAAAGCGCTTTTCATACAAAATTGTAGCACAAAGCAGCACAAAGCGAATTTTCAAATTGGTAACTTTGCACAGAGGTTTTGGGAATTTATGGGAATTATTGTGGGTCATATACCAACGTAAATATACACATTTTATTTTGTCATCAGCAGGCATTATTGTAAAAGGGAGACAATTAAAAAACATGACTCACATGATTTATTTGTAAGAAAAACTTTATCAATGCATATCTCCTTCAGTGAACAACAAAACATGAACATTGGCTAAAATGTGTCTTATAATTCAAAATTTAAAATGAAAGGAACTCTCCACCTGTCCAAAAACGTGAATTCAAAATGTAAAATGAAAGCAGCTTTCTCCTCTGAGAAGTCTTTCTTGAATGTCAAAAAAGTCTTTTGTCATTCAAAATATTTACCCAAAGCTTCTCAAGCCTGGTTTTTGCATGTTCTCCATTTTGCCAAATACTTTCAAGCTTCTTCCTCAATGTCCACAGTGTTCACTTCCTCAACATTTGACTCCTCATCTTCTTCAGTGTCTGTGTCTGTGTCCAGTCTTGTGGAGGATGGTTCTGTGTCAGGCTCAAAGAGCCTGAGGTTTGCACGTATGGCCACTAATTTCTCCACTCGCTCATTCGTGAGCCTGTCCGAACTTTTGAGTGTGTGTTCCGATTGTGTATGTGTGTTCTGTATTTGCTGTGAGCTCAGAAAAGTAGCTTTAGCTCTTCAGAATTCTAGAAGTTATTGTGCACGTGATAAAGGAATGCAAAATGCATGTAGAGGGTGTGGCTCGATTGGCTCTGCAAAAAATAGTGTCCTACTTTATTCACAGAAATTTGATTATTTTAGCCAAGATTATGCTACAATATTTTTTCTACCAACTATATTGATACCCATAACCTTCAACTTTGATAATTCCCAGTTTATTCCCATTAATTCCCGAAAATTCCCATGGAAAGTTTCCAACTTTGAAAATTCCCAGAATTTTGCAACCCTAATGGGTGCCGAGCCACAAGAACGCGTTAGCTATGTCCTAGTCCATCTATGACCCATCCATTTAACAGACCCTCCAGGAATTCGCGATGTTGCGATTTGCAACTTCAACGCAACTTCAGCCAATCCCCGTGAATTCAGGGCGGTGTTGCAATTTTGACCAATCACCGCAACTTTTCCGCAATTTTTACTAATTTTGACCAATCATCTGCGACGTATTGAACGCCGACCAACTTCCTTCTGTGTAGGAGACATAACTGAGATGAGGTGCACGGTGCGTTTGTGTGTGTATGCGGCAGAGGCGGTGGGTCACGTGAGTGTGGGTGTGTGCACTACGGAAGTGTGTGCATATAAAAGCGCGCGCTCACCTGTCACACAGAGGAGAGAGTCCGGGTTGGGGTGTAGCCGTATTTTTTGTTTACCGCAAACCATTCATTCATCTTTCATGTTAATCTGGTCATCCTACTGGTTTCTATGAGTTCCATTTCATCCTGCTGCGCTGTCATAGCTGTGTGCGCTCTTTTTGTAACAAATGCACAAAACGCATATCTGGATCTCAGCGTATCTGTCACCATAGCCTCCTCTTTGCGCGTCACAAATCTGCGAGCCATAGGACCCAACCTCATATTCTCGGCGGCTAAAAGGTTTGAGTTTGGAAGCTGCAACATTCTGCTTTACTTCCGTGTGACAAAACAAAACTGCGGCCGTGTCCCCAGTTCCCAGAGCGCACAGCTCGGAGCGCGGCCCGAAGGGGGCTCAGACTGCAGTCAAGGCGGTGCACACTTGCTCAGCCCCGACTGCAGTCCGCGGACCGCTTAACGACTGCGGTCTTTGGACCGCGTGTTAACTGCGCATGGGACAAAAAAGAAGTGGGACAGCAGTCGTCGCGCCGATGTACTGTCGAAATGTGTGACGCACATGCCCTTGGGGCCACGCTCCGAGCCGCGCGCTCTGGGAATTGGGACACGGCTTCTAATGGCAAAGAAACATGTCTACGGCCAGACATTTGCCCACTAAAATAACAGCAACAGACCGGGCGAAACAGTTCCCCTCCTAGTAGTAATTTATTTTCGATGTTGGTAAGGTTGTTTTAAGACCATATCTGTGATCTCTGTGTCTTTGTATTATTCTTTGTCAGTAATAACTCAGTATTCAAAATATTATTCAATTTTAATTACAAAAAGCGAAAATCGCAACTATTTATCGCAACTTTCACTTCCTCCCGCAACAAAATCGCAACAAAAACCTTAAAAGCACCGCAACTTTCATCGCAACTTTTTGGAAAAGCTCCCGCAAATTCAGGCATTTTAGCCCGCAACAATCACAAAAAATGCCCGCGAAATCCTGGGGGGTCTGATTTATATATTGAAGTAATGTGCCCTGAGGTAAGATATGCTTGCTCAGCTAAAAAATATTCTTACTTTTAATATGTATGCTTATGAAACCACAATGAGGGGGGGTTAGTTTCACAATGCACACCGCTAAGACATACTTTATTGCACTTGCACTTTTGCCCTTTCCACCCCACTTATGAGAACAGAACCACGAAGTAGAAAAAGGAACATGTCTGGTTTCTGTTATGATAGATATCTAGATATCAAGACGGAACTAAGACATTGGTGTGAAGCCCACTATGACCTCTGGGTTTACTGTTGCTGGGAGAAGACCACGCCTGCTCATGCATTATTCATGATGTATTGTTTAACTGTGTGGCTCCAGGGTCAGGCGGGGGTCCAGAGTGCCTGTTGTAAGCCCTGCTTTATGTGTAGGTGATCAGGAACAGTGCTTGAACCCAAGGCCTTGTTTAGATTCCTCTGTTAGGGTGAACTTTTTTTGGATTAAACTTCGATAACTTTAACTCGCTGAATTTTGTCGTCTTTTCCGAGTAAAACACACCTACAATATGTAGTCTATGCTGTGTCCTCTTGTCTTCTGAGACGAGAACTAACAGCAAACACTTTCTTACAAACTAAACAGCTGAATGGTTTCTCCCCTGTCTGTGTCCTCATGTGTTTGGAGAGTACAACTAATAAGCAAAGACTTTATTACAAAATGTATGATAAATGGTCACATCTTTATATAGCGCTTTTCCACCTTTACAACAAGGAACCAATCACCCATTCACACACACATTCACACACCAGTGTACACAGACACTGACCGCTCAACCACTGATGTTTCTTATGTCAAGAGCGGGATTTGAACCGCCAACCTTTGGATCAGTGGACAAACACTCTACCAACTGAGCTACTGCCATATCCTCCCCTGTGTGTGTCCTCATATGTGCTTCAAGCTGATCATTTCGGGCAAATGTTTTCTTACAAACTGTACAGCTGAATGGTTTCTCCCCTGTGTGTGTCCTCATATGTCTTTTGAAATTATGATTATCAGCAAACACTTTCTTACAAACTAAACAGCTGAATGGTTTCCTCCTTGTGTGTGTCCCTGTGTGTGTCCTATTATGTCTTATGAGAGAAGATCTATCAGCGAACATTCTCTTACAAACTGAACAGCTGAATGGTTTCTCCCCTGTGTGTGTCCTCTTATGTGTTTCAAGCTGACTCATTTGGGCAAATGTTTTCTTACAAACTGAACAGCTGAATGGTTTCTCCCCTGTGTGTGTCCTCATATGTATTTTGATATAAGAACCATCAGCAAACACTTTCTTACAAACTGAACAGCTAAACTGTTTCTCTCCTGTGTGTGTCTTCTTATGTCTTCTGAGATGAGAACTATGAACGAATGCTTTCTTACAAACTGAACAGCTGTATGGTTTCTCCCCTGTGTGTGTCCTCATATGTACTTTGAGATAAGAACTATCAGCAAACACTTTCTTACAAACTGAACAGCGGAATGGTTTCTCCCCTGTGTGTGTCCTCATATGTATTTTGAGATAAGAACTATCAGCAAACACTCGCTTACAAACTGAACAGCTGAATGGTTTCTCCCCTGTGTGTGTCCTCATATGTACTTTGAGATAAGAACTATTAGCTAACACTTTCTTACAAACTGAGCAGCTGAATGGTTTCTCCCCTGTGTGTGTCCTCATATGTGCGTCAAGCTGACAATTTCGGGCATATGTTTTCTTACAAACTGAACAGCTGAATGGTTTCTCCCGTGTGTGTGTCCTCATATGTGCTTCAAGCTGATCATTTCGGGCAAATATATTCTTACAAACTGTACAGCTGAATGGTTTCTCCCCTGTGTGTGTCCTCATATGTATTTTGAGAGTAGAACTACTAGTGAACACTTTCTTACAAACTGAACAGCTGAATGGTTTCTCGCCTGTGTGTGTTCTCATATGTGTTTTGAGATTAGAACTAACAGCAAACACTTTCTTACAAACTGAACAGCTAAACTGTTTCTCCCCTGTGTGTGTCCTCATATGTATTTTGAGAGTAGAACTACTAGTGAACACTTTCTTACAAACTGAACAGCGGAATGGTTTCTCGCCTGTGTGTGTTCTCATATGTGTTTTGAGATTAGAACTAACAGCAAACACTTTCTTACAAACTGAACAGCTAAACTGTTTCTCTCCTGTGTGTGTCCTCTTATGTCTTCTGAGATGAGAACTATGAGCGAATGTTTTCTTACAAACTGTACAGCTGAATGGTTTCTCCCCTGTGTGTGTCCTCATATGTGCTTCAAGCTGATCATTTCGGGCAAATGTATTCTTACAAACTGTACAGCTGAATGGTTTCTCCCCTGTGTGTGTCCTCATATGTATTTTGAGATTAGAACCAACTGCGAACACTTTCTTACAAACTGAACAGCTGAATGGTTTCTCCCCTGTGTGTGTCCTCATATGTATTTTGAGAATAGAACTAACTGCAAACACTTTCTTACAAACTGTACAGCTGAATGGTTTCTCCCCTGTGTGTGTCCTCATATGTATTTTGAGATTAGAACTATCAGCAAACGCTTTCTTACAAACTGAACAGCTGAATGGTTTCTCCCCTGTGTGAACTCTTCTGTGTCTTTCTAGTTTATATTTAGATTCAAATTTCTCTTTACAAACAGAGCACTTGTGTTTCCTGCTCTCAGCTCCTTCACCAGTTCCTGACATGTCTTCACTCTCCACAGTGGCTCTGGTCTCTGGTGCAGACTTGTCTCCATCAGCCCCCGTGTCCCTGTGTGCAGGTGAACATCTGAGTGGAGCTATCCAGTCTTCATCACCGTCAGTGTCAGAAGAATGCTCTGTGTCTCCCTCAGTCTCTGAGTGGACATGTGTCTCTGCTCTGACGTCCTCTCCCTGTGTGTCCTCTCTCTGCTCAGTCTCTCTTTGCTGAAGTGGTGAGGAATCTTCTGTCTTCATACTTGCAGCACTAAATTCTAGGACAGACCTGAAAAATATAAGAGACATTTGTATATTTCAAACCCAATCTGAATATTTGTAAGATAAATGAAAAAGAATAAATGAATGACAAAATAAAGAATTGCAGTTTGAAAGTGTCTGAGACTCACACTTGTATCTCATCTTCCTCCTGTTTGATGCTGTGTTCTTCTTTAATGTGTGGAGCAGGGCTCAGAGGGGGGAGCTGGCCAGCTGCAGGAGATAAGGGAGTATCAAATCAAACCAAATCTTTATTTATAAAGCACTTTTCATATAAAAAAAATGTAACACAAAGTGCTTTACAGTGATTAAAAATAAACCACATTTCCTTCCACCCACTCAACCAGCCCCCCACAGCTGCCTGACACCACACAACCAAACAACCCAACAGTAACACACACACACACGCACACGCACACGCACACACACGTACATACTAACATGCTACAATACATAAAACTACACATAGTTTAAAGATCCCATAACATGATACTTCTTGATGCTTTTATATGGTGCATTAATGGTTCCCTAATACTGTAAATGAATCCTTCTTCAAAATCAAGCCTCAGTGCATGAGAGAGCCTCATGAAGACAGTCAGAGTCATAAATATGTCTCTGAAACACTTTTTTCTGGGCGTTGTTGCTTGAATGCAAATGAAGAGGACAGAGACAGGCCAGTGCAGCGGGTGGGTTGTGGCCAAATACGCCACTGTTTCCTGGATTAGCGGTGCGCTGTCCCCACTCCCAAGAGGGAGCATGTACAAGTTAAAAAGCACAGGGCCTTAAATGGAACCCTGGGGAACACCACATGTGATTTTATGGACCTTGGACGAGCACATGTCCACACTCACCATAAATGTTCCGTCTGAGAGATAGGACGTGATCCATTTGTGAACAGCACCGGAGAGGACGAGGTGTTTTAGGCGAGTTAAAAGAATGTTGTGGTCTACTGTGTCAAAGGCAGCACTCAGATCCAGTAAACCTTTTGTGAATCACAATTTATTCTAAAATCATTTAAAATCTTTGCCAAGGCAGTCTCGGTGCTGTGCTTCACCCTAAAACCAGACTGAAATTTTTCAAAAATGTTGTGATCATTTAAAAAAATCTTTTAGTTGGATAAAGACAAGTTTTTCTAAAATCTTGCTTAAAATGGTAAGTTAGACACTTGTCGGTAGTTGTTAAAGGTCCAGTGTGTAGGATTCGTGGCGCATAGGTGGATGGTAGCTATTGCACTTCCTCTTCTGGCTACGGCAGACCTCGAGGGTCACCCGGGCGCGCCGTAACGCAGACAGCTCGCGTACCCGCGCCGACAACTACGGTATAAATAAAACGCGGTCCCGTTCACTGTTTTTTTTTTCTTTTCGCATGAAAACACACATTCTTGATCGTGTACCATGACAATCTACACATCAAATGAAACCTTACAGTCTCCTCTTTTTGACTATGCAATTCATTTCCCGGCACAACAATCACTCCCCGAGCACATGGGGCTTTTACACGGAAAAGCACAAAACGAGGTTTCTTACTTAGTTTACCTTTGAAGGCTCTGCACAGGTCAAACTCAGTATTTCACCATAAGCTTGGTCTCAATCTGTCCGTAAGGATCCAGCGAATAAAATCCAGTAAAACAATTTAGTCCAAAACACGTGTTAGATCCATTACGACGTGTGATCCGGCAGCATGCTTGTCGTTGTTTGCCCAAAACCACGGGCCTTGCCGAAGGCGGAGCCCAAATGTCCTTCTGCGGCTCTCGTATTCAAAATGGCTGCCTCTACATGGGGTCACTCCCCCTTTTATGTGACTATATCCAAGTCCAAAGAATACTTTGATTTCATGATGGAAGTGAAAAGGCTTGGAAAACAATGTATTTTTGAATTTCGGTAATTAACGGGTAAAAATCTTACACACTGTCCCTTTAAAATCATTAAAATCTAAATTGCTCTTCTTCAGCAGGGGTCTCACCACTGAAGGCAGTGGGAAAGACCGCTGTCTGAAGAGAGCAGTTCATCATCACCAAGTTCATCCCTAAAAGAACCATTAAAATAACTTAAAAATGGGGTGGGGATTGGATGTAAAAGACATGTAGTGGGCCTCACTGAGGAGAAAACTTTGTCAAGCACCTCAGCATTAACCAGGACAAAACTATCCAGTGTTTCCTCTGGTCCAGACAAACACTCAGATGTGTTAGAAACAGAGCTTTGATGAGGTAAAATATCACATCTGATAGTGTTTACCTTTCCCATGAAGTGGTCTGAAAACTTCTCACAGAGAGAGTCAGTGGGTGTCAAGTAAAACATGGTAAAATCAGCGTTTAAAATGTTGTCAATACTTAAGAAAACTTTTGGATTATTTTTGTGGTTGGTGATTATTGTGGAGAAATAATTATTTCTTGCATTTGTTGTGTGTTCGTTGTTGACTGATGAATAACTGGTGGTTTATTGTTGTTGTTTTTTTCTCCATCTAAGTTCGGCACTCTCTCTCGGATTTTCTCAAGTCTTCATTTCTCCATGGAGGTTTTAATTTGGTTTTAATGCTTTTGGTTTCGAGTGGAGCAACCAGATCTAGAGCTGACCAGAGTCTATTGTTAAAGGAATAGTAACGTTTTTTTACAATCTGAACCTTATTTCGGTAACAAAACAAAGTGAGTAACCCATACCCACTTTGGTGTCATTTGGATCATGTCCGGAGAATTTGTAGTTTAGCGATATCCGTAATGCGAGTGCTCGGGGCATTTGGTTGCAGTCACCAAATAACACAAATTTTAGCACTTTTCAAATCACAGAAGATCGATGTGTCAGTCTATAGTTTGACTGGAGTCAAAAGTGACCTGAAACCCGATACCCAGCTATAGTTTCATTAGATGACGTAATGTAGGACAGCACGCATGCGCGTATTCACAGCTGATTCGCAGATAAACACCACTCTGAACTTTTCTGTTGCAAGTGAGACATGGCTGAAGATATGGACTTTGAGACTGAAGAGTTATTCGAGTATGATGGCCGTCCCTATCGTTTTGAGCCTGAGTATACGGATGAAGAGATATTAGAAAGAAGGAAGCAGAGACAGTTTGAGGAGGAGCGCACCAGAGAACAGCAAGCGACGGCCAGTCTACGAAAAGACAGTACCTGGTGGTGTTTATGCGGACATTGTATGTCGATGGCAACAGAGGAAGAATGCCTTTGCTGTCTCGAGTGGGATTTGCAGCCAGGAGATGAACGTCTGGGTGATAACAGAAATCTTTGTCTGTCAACTCTGGAGAATATTTGTGCCATGACGAACTGTGGTGTAATAGAAACATTTTTTCATGTTCTGAAGTTGAATTGGAGGAGCCAGCCAAAGCCTGCCGGACCACACGGGCAACTTTCAGTTGAGTAAGTAGCCAACACACAATTATTGTTTGTTTGCATTGAATTGGTTTGTTATGCCTATATAGTCAAACTTTGATAATGCTAACTGTTCTCCCTCCTATAAATACTTTATTATACTCAAAACGATAGGGACGGTCATCATACTCAAATAACTCCTCTTCAGTCTCAAAGTCCGAATCTTCAGCCATGTCTCACTTGCAAAAGAAAGGTTCAGAGTGGTGTTTATCTGCGAATCAGCTGTGAATACGCGCATGCGTGCTGTCCTACATTACGTCATCTAATGAAACTATAGCTGGGTATGAGGTTTCAGGCCGCTTTTGACTCCAGTGAAACTATAGACTGACACATCGATCTTCTGTGATTTGAAAAGTGCTAAAGTTTGTGTTATTTGGTGACCGCAACCATATGCCCCGAGCACTCACGTTATGGATATCGCTAAACTACAAATTCTCCAGACATGCTCCAAATGACACCAAAGTGCTATGGGTGAGTTACTCACTTTATTACTGAAATAAGGTTCAGATTGTAAAAAACGTTACTATTCCTTTAAAATGGTCAATGGGCAGGTAAAACCATTGAGGGATTTTTATCCAAAACATCAATAAAATTTGATGCTACTTCAGGGGTCAGACAGAGGACACACTAGTGGTCAGCCATAGGTCAGCCAATGACCAGATCCAGTGTGTCCCTTGTTGTAAGTTGGCTGTGTGACATGCTGAGTAAAATCCATATAATTAAGAACATTTAAGGTCTATAAGGTTATCTATGTGCAAGTTAAAATCACCGGTTATAATAATCATATTAAATGAATTGTGTAAAATAGATTTAAAAAAATACTCTGAAAACTAACTGATAAAAAGGTTGCTTTTTTGGTGGTCTGTATATAGTGACACATACAATTTGGGGGTTGCTAAAAACAATTGAATGATATTCAAAACTTTTGGTTTGGTGGCTCGAGTGTTTGTACATACAGAAGCAGTGCCACCTCCCCTTTTACCATTTCTAGTTGAAAACACAAAGTTAAAAGTGAGTGGTGAGGCCTGAGGCCGTAAGGTGAACCACGAAAGGTCTTTCAGAAATTGAATTCCGCTCCGCCGTCTCCGAACTACACAATCTCCAGATCATAAAAACAAAAGAGTTGTTAAGCTTACAACAAAAAGTTCTCATCACAATTTATAAAGAACAATTTTCTTCAGGGCGTAGTAATACTTTGGTTTGCGAGAGGTGCCACGGTCTACACATGATCCGGCTACACCAATATGGTTGCTGCATTTGATAAACACAGACGCATCACGGAAGCAACAAGAGACATCGAGTAGTACCAATGAAGAGGGAAAACTCACCAAAAAAAGTGCAAAACAGACAAAATTTTCGGGACGCAAGCACTGCTATATGCACATTACGTCTGCGAAGCATGGAAAAACTGGATTTTACACTCACACGATGGAATACCTACCGAAACAGTCTACAGCGGTGGCTGGAGTTGACCAGTAGATCCATAGCCGAAAACTACAAACACTGCATAGATGCGGAATTTCAAAACATTCCAGAGGATGCTGGTTTCTATCCCACATGCTACCGAAAGTTTATCGACAAGGTTGCAATAGAAAGAGCGGAAAGATACAGAAAACCCCTCAACAAGCGAGGCCATCCCCTCCACATCACCACACGACCCCGAGTCCAAAGAAACTAAGATCCAGGTCAGGCCTGCCCATCTCGAGCTCTGGCCCCATCTTTCCTGCCCTGTGCATAATATGCAAGAGAACGTCAAAATTCATCATTAAGGTAGGCAAACGACAAAGAGAAGCTCTATCAAAGGCAGAAACTTAACTCCAGGTAAGCAAAAATGCATCCCGTCACTCTCACACTCTCACACTCACACTCACACTCACACACACACACACACACACACACACACACACACACACACACACACTCACACACACACTCTCACACACACTCTCACACACACTCTCACACACACACTCACACACACACACACACACACACACACACACTCACACACAACTAATGACCATTCATTTCTCTGCTAATGAACACGTAACATACATATCATATCTCATACATATCAAAGACCGACTGCGTGGCTCTCGAGATGCAGTACCACAAGAGCTGTTACCTACAGTACACCAGGTTTTTGAGTGAACCTGTCAGACTAGAGAAAGAACAGTAAGTCATATGTTATGTATGTGAACACTATCACACTTGTTAATGTTCTTATGAATCTATTTTTAGGAATGAGCCAACATTTGATGTCAGCTACATCTTCTGTGACATTTAAAGGTGACAGTATTGACAAATTTTCAGTTCAGGACTGGATTGACATGACTAAGTCTTACCTCAAGAAAAAAGGGACACAGTTATGTGAACAGGCTGAAGAAATCATGGGACATTTATTGGGCAAAGCCAGGGACGTCGTTAAAATAGCCTTCAATGGTGACCCTGACCTTAATGTTGCAGACAAACCCACGGTAATGTATGATATTCTTGTACGCTATTTCAGTGATGCCCCCTCGTGTCTTCCCCTTGTGGACTTTTATGCCACCCTGCCGAGACACACAGAAAATCCTGTTGACTATTGGATAAGGCTGAATAAAGCTGCTGACAGAGCACTAGAAGGGTTGCGGAGGCAGGGTAATACAACAGGCTGTTTGAATAATGAGGTGACTCTCATGTTTGTTAAGCATTGCCCAGACCCAGAACTGTCCTCCACGTTTAAATGGAAACCCATTCACGAGTGGTCATCAAAGGATGTTCACTTGAGAATTGATGACTATCAGGGAGAAATGCGGGCAAACCAAAGAGCATATGGTGCATCCCAGCTCAAGGTTCATGCTGCTACAGTGACCCCAGAACAGCCTAGTCCAGTTACTGTGCCCGAACAATGTCACTCAGTTACCTGCCCTCTCCCTTCTGCTGCTATTAACTTCATAGCCCCACCAGTCTTGCCACACCCCCTGCTCCACAAGCTGTGTCTGTCCCAGTCCCAGCCCAGGACCTCAAGCTGTCAGAGGAGAGGCTCCTGAGTCGTATGGTTGAAATGTTTCAGGAGGTGTTGGATAAAGTGCAGCTGCCCAGTACCCGTCCTGCGGTTAGCAGTGGACCTTCTCGCAAGCGCCGTCCCAGAGTGTCAAGTTGCAGTGACGTGAGCCACTCTACAATAACACACTGTATGTCCGAGAGACTGTGCTTTGAATGTTTTGCCCCTGGCCACAGTAGATCCAGGTGCCCCCGTGTTACGTCTGAGTCTGCCCCTCTCCAGAATCTGTGACCTGTATTCGGTGGGAGGCAGTGCAGGTCCTGACAAAAACTCCCGAACTGACCTATTTTCTGATGCTGAGTCTGTGTATTCTTCCTTAGAGTCATACCCCAGCCATGAAGCCGTTGTGTACCAGAACATACATAAGATTGGCAGTAGTGACAGCCTTTTCTACACTACTGTGTCATTTGGAGGTAGGGTTCAGATGGGTGGGATGCTAGATAGTGGTTCTATGGCCTGCAGAATTAGTGAAAGTACTGAAGAGAGGCTCAGAGTGGCTGGAATACTTACAGATGCGATGCTCTTTAATGCGGATGTGGTCCTTGTCGGTTGCGGTGGACTTTGCGTTAGACCCAAATGTGCTTTTGAGGTAGAGATGGAAGTATACGGCTATAAGATGTTAGTCCCTACACTTGTAGTCCAGGGTCAGCACGATGATGTCATTATCGGTGCAAATGTCATTAAGCACGTAGTCCGTCAGTTGAAACACTGTGATTCATATTGGCAAGCAGTGTCCAGTTCCCCTGATAGCCCTGAGTCTTTGCAGTTTCTGTCTATACTCTCAGGTCTGAATAAGTGGCAAGGTGACTCCATCCCAGACAAAGTCTGCACAGTAAGGTGCAACTCAGCTACCTGTCTTGAGTCTGGGCCTGAGTATCTCCTGTGGGGTAAACTGCCAAAGAATACACCTCTGTGCCCAGGAGCTGCTGTGTTAACTGAGCCCACTCTCAGCTCCCCAAGGTGTTATAGTCACCAAAGTTGTCACTCATCTGTGGGGTGATGGGTGGGTCCCTGTCAAACTCATTAACACCTCTGACAGACCAGTGCTCATCAGACGTAATGCAAAGTTAGCCGATGTGTACACCTGTGTGGCTCTTGAGCATATAGACTCCAATGACGACTAGGGATGCAAATTATCGATTAATTCATTAATTGATAGTTGATTGACCTTATCAATCGATTAACGATTAACTGATAAGTGGCGTTTTTCACCTGAATTTTAGTGTTTCAATAGAGTCTTTAAGAATATAAGCGATAGTATACATAACACTGAGTCATAAATATATCATAGTATTATTATATTGTATATTCCTCAATTAATTATTCCTTAGTAAAAAGCAGACAAATGTATTGATGCTGAATAATAAAATACAGTAATCCCTCACTCTGTTGCGGTTCGCAGATTTTTATTTTTATTATTATTATTATTTTTTATAGTGTAACATTTTTTAATAGTGTAACATTGTGTTCTGTCCTGATTGGCTAAGAGACTAGACCAGGACTAAACGTGGACTGGGCCTGGACTAAACTAGGACTCGACCAGGTCTAGACCTGGACTAAACCAGGATTAAACCACCACGTGCCGCTGCTGGTTTCATGCGCACGAAACTCGGGGCCCGAGCCACAACCCAGCCTCACGAAACCAGCAGCGGCACGCATTCCGGGCGCCACGGTTCGATCTCGCCTCGCGCGTACACCCGGGGCTGCTGAGCAGTGCCGTTGGCGCCTGCGGCCGGCTGTGAGTCGAGCTTGGCGCAGCGCGGTTGCCTTGTTTCGTGCGCGTGTCCGCGATTAACGATTAATTACAATTAATGCATTTTGTTCGACCAACGTCTTAATCGACAATTAATCGTTAATGGATTAATTGTTGACATCCCTAATGACGACGTGTCCAAACTGCCCCAGAACAATATGTCAACGGTGCCACCCGTGAGACTTGAGACAATTAAAGAACAGCTCAGGTCATTGGACCTCAACAGTGTCGACATTGACTCGTGTGAAGTGTCAGATGGTTGTAAAAGCGAAATGGCTAACCTTGTTTTGCAGTACCAAGATATCTTTTCCCGCCACCATCTGGACTGTGGAGAAGCAAAAGGCTTTGTACACCGGATACGCCCGTCAGACAACAAACCTTTCAGACTACCATACCGGCACGTACCGCCAAGCCAGTACCAAAAGTTGCGCCAGGTTCTGACAGAGATGGAAGAGAGGGAGATTATCAGAAAGTCAAACAGTGAGTACGCTTCGCCATTAGTGCTTGTATGGTAAAAAATTTGAGACCTTCGTATCTGCACCGACTTCCATTGGCTGAACAAGAAAACACTCAAGGATGCTCACCCTCTCCCTCATCAATCTGACTGCTTGGCTGCACTTGGGGGCAACTGTCTTTTCAGCACCATGGATTTAACATCCGGCTTCTATAATATGCTGCTTCACGAGGAAGACCGAAAATATTCGGCCTTTACTACCCCAATGGACCTATGAGTACAATCGCTTCCCACAAGGCCTCTGTAATAGTCCTGGTAGCTTTATGTGTATGATGACTAGGGGTGTGCAATAAAATATCGTCATGACAATGCATCGCAATACTAACTTTCACAATATACTGCATCGATTCTTGATGCCAAAAATCGATTATCATTAATTAATAATTAATAAATTAATTATTAATAAATAAATAAATAAATTATTAGTTTATTTTTTTTTTTTATAAATCCTATGCACTTTTTTCTTTGTGAAAGGGTATTGTTTGTTATGATGGTAGCTACCTCCAAAATGGCAAATGTTTGAACATCATTTTTTGTTTTAGAAAAAATCCTATGCACGTTTGTTGTTATTGGTTTGGTTTATTTGTTTTTGTTATTCAATAAATTCAGTTATGAATTGAGTTATGTATCAATTGAAGACACTACCCAGATACACAGCCACTGATATTTAAGTTATCCTCTTTTTTTTTGGTACATTTTCACTGAAGTATGTTGAATATATTGCAATGCATCGCAATAATTCAAGTATCGTGATGCATCGTGGCATACGAATCATGATTCGAATTGAATCGTGACTTCTTTGCGAATACCCATCCCTAATGATGACCAGCATTTTCGGAGATCAGAACTATTTAAGTCTCCTGTGTTATTTGGATGATCTCTTGGTCTTTGCACCAGACGAGAGCACAGCGCTCCAGCGCCTGGAAATGGTGTTTAGCAGGCTGCGTGGCCACAACTTAAAACTGTCACCCAAACAGTGCTTTTTCTTGCGGAGATCTGTGAAGTTTCTGGGCCATGTCCAGTGTTGTATAAAGTACTGGAAAATCAAACTCAAGTAAAAGTATAGGTACACCTCCCAAAAATGACTTTGGTAAAAGTCGAAGTCACTGACTGAAATGTTACTTGAGTAGAAGTCTTAAAGTATCTGGAACTTCTTGTACTTAAGTATGACAAGTAATGTAAAAATAAATGTACTCAAGTAATGTAATTAAAAGTACAAGTAAAAGTATCAAGCAAAGGCAGTCTGAAGCTAACCCTTGCTTTGTTACTTAGATAGCACAAACACACAGCGCTTGTTTAAATTTTTAAATGTAGGCACAGGTTAATGTTATTTTTTGTCCTTTTGAACTTGTGTCCCCTTTCTCATTCGTTACACTTAGCCTACAGCTATGCCTTCCGTTGAGCCGAAAAAGCTATGTAGCCTGTTAGCTCCAACATCGTCAAATACACTTTGTGTAACCGAAACAATGTCACACAAAGTTAATTTCTACATGTTATGCTCAAGGTTTCGCAACGGTGTCTAGAATGTCCATGGTGTGGTTACTGAAATTGGAATATAGACGCTAACAATTTCATTAATCTAGAACTTACCTCGATGGATGCTGTCTCCTCTTCCATCAGGGAGTTGATTGATTAAACTAGCTGCATGAAACCAACAGGTGTAGGCAGATTGTCATGCGCAAGTAGCGAACAAGCCCAGGCACGTCCTGACTTCCTTGCAGTCAGTAGAGGGGATTTTTGTAACGAGTAACTAAACGGCACATTGAAAATGTATCGGAGTAAAAGTATGCAATTAAATTCGGAAATGTAGTGAAGTAAAAGTAATCATTTTTTTAAAAACTCAAGTAAAGTACAAAGTCTCCCAAAATGTGCTTAAGTACAGTAGTGAAGTATTATTACTTCGTTACTATACAACACTGGCCATGTCATTGATGAAAATGGCGTCTCGACTGACCCTAGTAAGGTTGAGAGTATCTCTAACATGTCCTGTACTGATTTGATGGAGACTGATGGTGTGACTCCTTCCCCTAAGCGTCTCAGGTCATTCTTAGGGATGGTGAACTACTATCAGCATTTTGTGCCGGGGTACTCTGCCAAAGCCAAGCTCCTATTTGATCTCCTGAAAGGCAAGAAAAAGAGAGGAAAGACAAAGTCCAAACTGCAATACAGAAAGCTGTCGGCTTCTGATTGGACAAGTGCCCATGTCCTTGCATTTGAGAAGCTGAAAGAGTGTCTGTTGAACGCTGTGGTCCTAGCCCATCCTGACCTCTCCCGTCCCTTTGTGCTCTCTACTGACGCCTCTTTGGATGGTATTGGCGCAGTCTTATCTTTAGTTAAAGAGGGTGAATCCCATGTAAGACTAGGGCTGGGCGATATGGAGAAAAAAAATTATCTCGATATGTTTTTGCTATATCTCGATATACGATATATATCTCGATATCTATGCAGGGGAAAAAAACAAAAACAAACGCGCCAAATTCAGCAAGGATAGGATAGTGCAAACAGGTAGGCAGCCAAGTGCCTAAAGGTAGACAGGTACTAGTAACAAACTGCTTGTGCACCATTTTTAACATTACCAAACCAAGTAGTACATTGTCTTATTTTAATTGTAAACATAAAATCTGAGGGTAGACAGTTCTTATAAAGTGCTTCTTTAACATTTAAGATAAAAGACCAAAAAAAAAAATCCCTAATTTCGTTGCCAAGTCCCTAGAGGTAGACAGGTACTAGTAACAAAGTGCTGTGCTTGTGTACCAATTTTAACATGATCAAACCAAGGAAGTAGTATATTGCCTTATTTAATTGTAAACATAAAATCTGAGGGTAGACAGTTATATAGTGCAAAGATAAAAAACAAAAAAATGTAAGATGAGACAAAAAAAATCCCTCATTTCGTAATTAATAAAAAAAAGGTACAGACAGCACATCCTAACCTTCCTTACCCCGTGACACTAACCTTTTATTGGTGTTGTTATTACATATACTTGTTTGTTTGTTTTTTATTTTTTAGATATTTTCTTTAGAGCTGTAGTCCAAGATCTATAGCTTGCTTTTTTATTTTGTGTTTTTTTTGTGCTGTAGTTTAACTAAAGCTTTTTATTTTTAGTTTTTTTTTTTGGTGCTAAAGAACTAGCTTTTTAAAAACTTTTCTGTGCTGTACAACTAGCTTTTTAAGCGGTGCTACTTGTGACTTTGTGTCGCCAAAAAGAAAAAGAAAACAAATCAGAGCGCATAGGCATACACTTATTGAGAATTAAAGCCTATGGCAGAGGAATGACCAGACTCCGAGGCGATCTGACGAGATGGGAGGGAGCAGAGGAGAGACTGGTGAGTGTGTGTGTGTGTGCGCTGTGAGTGAGTGAGGAAAAAACAAAACAAGCGACAGTCCACGCCGCCCCTCTCTGCCTGTGTCTCTCTTTCACTGCCCCTCTCTGTCTCTTTCTCTGAACGGGGAAAGAGAGAAAACGGCGCAATTATTTTTTCCCCCTCCCGCGATCTTGGGCCTCTGATCACTAAAAAAACTCGTTAGATTTGTCGCTAGTCGCTTTTGTCTAATTTTCTCACTAGGGGGGTCCAGAAAGTAGCTAAAAATAGCAACAAAGTCGCTAAGTTGGCAACACTGGTTATCAACAAACACACGCGGTGTGCGTATGGGGAGGGGAGGGGGAACCACGGCAGTGAAACACAAAGGCAAGAAAGAGGCGGGGCGGACAGCTCCACAAACAGTTGAGGAAAATAAGCAGAGTGGCGAAATCTTATTCAGATAAGATAAGATAAGCCTTTATTGTCTCTTCAGGAGAGAAATTTTGTTTGGACATGAGAGAGTGTGATTTATTCATTTAGTTTTTCGATATGCCAAAATCTTTCTCGATTTCATAAAACATCTCGAGATATCGCAAATCTCGATTAATCGCCCAGCCCTATGTAAGACCCATAGCCTTTACAAGTAGGTCTCCGTCTCAATCTCAGAAAAACTATCCAGCGCACAGGCTTGAGTTTTTAGCCTTGAAGTGGGCCGTGTGTGACAAGTTTAATCATTGGCTTAAAGGTCACACTTTTTCAGTTTGGACAGATAACAATCCATTAACACACATACTGACTAAACCAAAACATGACTGCTGTGAAGCTTTTCGTACTGCCGAGCGCTGTGATCTTGTCCTGTCAGGTGCTCAACAGAGTGTGCTCCCCCTACAAATGCAGTCTGATGTAGTTTCTGCCATCTTGGAGTCACATGTCTGTTGGGACCCAGGTCCTAGGGCTCGTGCTGTCACTTGTCTGCAGTTTTTACCCCAACTTGTCACTTCTGGCCTTGACACTCTGCCTGCGTACACTGAACAAGAACTGTGTGACAGCCAACTCAAGGACACAACCATTTCCCATGTGTTATTTTATGTAGAGAGATGTCGGAGACCCACGAGGAGAGACAGAGCGAGAGAGCCGGTCGCTGTGATGAAATACCTCAAACACTGGGAAAAACTCTCTGTTAGCAATGGTGTCCTGTACAGAGTCTCAAGGGACCTCAAAACAAAGTCAAAACATAACCAATACGTTGTCCCTGAATCACTCAAAGCTGAGGTTCTGCGTGGTATACATGATGAGGCAGGTCACCAAGCCCAGTCCCGTAGTCTTGCTCTGACCCGCCAGAGATTTTTCTGGTTGACCCTAGACAGAGATGTGAGGGACTATGTCCACAAGTGCCAACGCTGTATCGTTAGTAAGACAGCTGACCCTGAAGGCAGAGCTCCTTTAGAAAGCATTGTCTCATCCCGACCACTTGAGCTCGTGTGTATAGATTTCTGGTCTGCTGAAGATTCTCGGAACAAGTCAGTTGATGTACTTGTTATTACTGACCATTTTACCCGTATGGCACAGGCCTTCCCCTGTAGAGACCAGTCTGCTAGACAAGTTGCGAAAGTTCTGTGGAACAAATACTTCTGTTTTTGGGTTCCCAGAGAGAATCCACAGCGATCAGGGTCCTAATTTTGAGAGCCAGCTAATCAGTGAGTTGCTGAAAGTTCCACACTACGCCATATCACCCCATGGGGAATGGCTCAGTAGAGCGTTTTAACAGGACCCTGGGCGGTATGAATCGTGCGTTGGCCCCTGAAGCCAAAGCTGACTGGCCTCGTAGGTTGCAGACACTGACTTTTATGTACAATTGTACTTCCCATGAGACCACAGGCTTTCCCCCATTTTACCTTATGTTCTGTCGTGTCCCCCGTTTGCCAGTTGACGTGTTGTTCCGTTCTGTCCTTCATGATTCTACTGTGTCTGGCTATGATAGATATGTCAAATCCCTTGTCAGTGACCTAAAGGAAGCAATGGTGGTTGCCCAAGAACATGTCAAAAAGGAACAACACAGGCACGCTTTGCTTTACAACAGAAAAGTGAAAGGATCAAACATCGGAACTGGAGAACAAGTGCTTCTTGCAAACAAGAAGGAGAGACGCAAAAGGAAACTTGCGGATAAATGGGAGTCAACAATCTACACTGTAATGGATGTCAATCTCGAAACTCATACTTACAAAATCAGTGACAACAGCTCTGGGAGAGTGAAGATTGTTCACAGGAACCTGTTATTGCCAGTCAACTTCCTCCCAGTGGAGCTCTGTGATGTATCAGACAATGATTCGACACTTGCTAGTGGCTGCTCTGTTCCTAGCGTGGACGGAACTGAGTCAGTTTGTGAAAGTGAACACGAGCCTGTCCAAGACCCCTTTGAGACTGCTGACTCTGAGAGACGGACTGTAGAGTGGGTTATACAGTTGACTCAGCCAGACTCAACTCAGGCCGATGTCTCTGACATTGTGACTGTCCCCTGAGTACGGCCCAAACCTACCGGACTGCGACTCTAAACGAGTGACTGGTCCCAGTTTTGCAACTAGATCTGTGATAAAAGAAGAAATTCTATTTGTCAACTGGACAAAGTTTGTTTGGTCGAAAACGTTTCGCCGCTCATCCGAGAGGCTTCGTCAGTTCTGGTTAGAGTGCTGGTAAGACACTTGCTTATATCTCGCTGCAGGGAGGAGCTAACTAGCTAACTACTTTCCGAAACTATCTCGCCTATTGGTTTCTGTCTTTTATTTCTCTGGCGTCTAGATTAGCATACCTATTCATCCCTACACGACTGTTTTTCACACCTCTGGCCCTGACTTGGCTAGCCCTATTGTATCTTTTGTTTGTTAGATCTAGGTTTAAGAATGGAATTATAGATGGGAGACAAATAATGTCTGACTCTACCATTTCTGTTCATAGAAGGATTCTCTTTTTTGACAAAAATTGCCTCTCAAACCAATTCTTTTCACTGGCCAAGATCTGAACCTCACTGTCCTCAAAAGAATGGCCCGTGGCTTCTAGGTGAAGATGTACGGCAGATGACGGTCCACTCTGGATTCTACCTGCACTACTGAGGGACTCTTCACGCATCTTAACAACTAGATCTGGGCTGTATGACTCTACTTTTGACAGTCGGACTGTTCAGGGTGAGCCTACTGTTGACCAGACTGCGACTGCCTCTATCAGTCGGTCCCACGTACGTACTAGACTTGGTTGTTTGGGTAAACCCGTGAACAGACTTGTTCAGTATGTGTCATTGGATGGGAGAAGTTTCGTAACTTCAAAGTTCAAAGTCAGCTTTATTGTCAATTCTGCCATATGTGTTCAACATACAGTGAATCGAAATTTTGTTTCTCTCTGGCCAGGTAGTGCAAAAAGACAGTGTACAAAATACAATATGAAGACAAAACACAACAAAAAACTATCTAAGACAGAGATCTAAGTTAAAACTAAAGTCTACGGTCTAAAATCTTAAAACAGTGCAACATAATAAATAAACTATACTATATACAGATAGTATAGTTGACTTGAAACTTGAAAATTTCATTCATATCTAGAGACTTTCTAGAGAATTTCATTCATATCTAGAGACCAAAATTTGACGTGAAGGCGTTTCGTAATTTGAAATTTCCGTTTGTTGGGTCATTCGTAAGGTGAGGTACCACTGTATTTCTGTTTGTATTTTATGTTTAAATATAGTTTATTTGTGAATTTTATCATTTTGACGTTTTACTTTGAAAACCGGAAGTGCGCACTGCTCCCACATGTTTTTGGTGGTTCAACTTCCCCTTTCAGTAGCACATGGAAGACTGCAGAGGGGAGCCAGTGCCAGATAATGTTACGACATATTAATAGAGTATTTATATGTCTATACAGGAGCAAAGTTAACTCCCCACTGTGTCCTGTATTTCGTATAAGGCCTGACGAGGAATTCCGCAGCCGTTACACTTAGCTTGCTGTTCACAAAGACATGTACTATTTGACAACAAGGAAAACAGCTGATAGTGTGGTTTGTGACGTGTGGTTTTGGGCATATTTGATATTACCTTGCACTAAACACGCCATAAGGAACCGTCTCGGGCTGCTGTTGATGCCTGATCTGACTTGACTGTACTGTGTTGCACACTAGCATTTCATTGTTTTGAAATTGTCTTATAGTTACTGTAGAGCAGGGCCAAATACGGCTTGCGAGCCAACTCTGACCGGCCCACGAAAGGTTGCTTGGAATTAAAGGTCCCATGGCATGAAATTTTCACTTTTGAACGTTAATGTGAGCTCCCCTACCCTGTTTAGGGCCCCCCCCCCATGGCTAAAAGTTGCGAAATGTCAAAACTGAGCATTTGCGGTCCTTTTCTTCGTTTGAAAAAAGACAACCCAAACGGGCGATTCTGGACAAGGCACCTTGTTGAAGTCAGCTCGAAAAAAGAAATGCAAATGCAGTTCCACCCCCTGTCTCTGGAAATCACGCACAGAGAGTTTGGACCGCGAAGGAGCTACGCAATGCAAAATGTGTTTTTTTATTTGCCTGGAGGCACGTGCGAGTGTTTCTAGGCTCAGAAGTCCTTTACCCGACCCTCTGGACCTCTGAAAGAGCAGTGGTTTAATTTTATTTTCTGTGAAAATGTGTTTTTTCATTGAAAAGCCTCTCATCTCTGCCTCTTCGTGCTTAAAACACGGAAGAGGGGAGAAAGCGCTGCATCGGCGCCGAGGAGCGGGTGGGGGGAGCCCCACCCGCTCTAAGCCTATCTCTGTGTCCTTCTCATTTGCATTCAAGCAACAAGGCCCAGAATGAGCTGTTCAGATAGAGAAAATGACTGACTGTGTACACATGTATTTCTCATGCACTGAATGTTGATTTTGAAGAAGGATTCATTTACAGTATTAGGGAACCATTAAGGCACCATATAAAAGCATCAAGAAGTACCATGTCATGGGATCTTTAAGAAAATAAAACCTACTTTCAAAATTGTACATAATGCATTTGTACTGATGATCTTCTGTCGGACATGCTTCACATCTCCACCTCAAACATGGAACCTGACTTTGATGCACTTGTTAAAGCTCAAAAGTGTTGTGTTTTTGTCACTGATCAAGACAAAAACACAAAAATGCTAACTTTGACTTTTTTTCTACACAATTTGGCAGTTGGACAAAAAAATGTTGTGACATATCTTGTATTATATTATTTGACACACAAAGACATTGTGGGGTCTTAATACAAAGAAAGTTGAACTCAGAAAGCATTGTGGGTTAATGTGACTGCAAAGGAGTTACAAATGTTTCACATTTACCATTGTTTTGAACTATTTTACTGAATAAATTCAGTTTTTGTAAATCCACACTCTCTCATTAGTTAATAATAACACAGAACATTTACTGATTTCAACATAGAAATAAAATTAATAACCAGAGTAGAAATTAAACTTTTGGCCCGGCCCTCCACATTATTTTCTGCTTCTCATTTGGCCCCTGGGAAAAAATACTATTATTATCTTATCCGCTCTGAAGAATCTAGTTCGCCATGAAATGTCTCGGCGTAAAAAAATGACAGGATTTTGATTTTCAAAACTACAGTTTGTGTAGTTCGGTGACGTCGGAGCGACATGAAACGAAAACGGGGTTCACCTTGTGGCCTACCTCTGTGAGTACACACTGTGACATGAACACTGTGAACTTGTCTGTAGTCTTCTACTGTCAGGCTGAGGGGGTGTATTTTCTGTCCATGAAGTTGTAAATATGTTTGAGTGAATATCTTAAGTGATTTGGAGTCACAGATTCTTCTGCTAAGCTCATTGGCCGCTAACGGCTAATGAGCTCTTTTCTACATCATCTGCATTTTTCATATATTTTTTTTAACACCCATAGGCTAAAAATAGGATCCATACGATCCAGAAGACTTACCCCCTCTGACGAGCACGACTCTCGGGCTCAGAGCCCTCAGAGCCGAGTCCAAGAGCCGCTGGATCCTCTGGTTCTCCTGTTTGGAGCGGCGCAGCTCCTCCTCGTAGTCCGCTATTCTGCGCTCCAACAGCGCACGGATGTCCCCAGCAGCCGCGTCCAGTCGCTCCTCTACAAAACCACTAAAGCCTCCGGACATATTTGCCCTGTTTGTTTTTCCGGTGTTCGGCTCCGGTGTTCGGCTCCGGTGTTCGGCTCGTTCAAAATTTGAGCTAACCGTTGCTAAGTTGGTTCAGAAGTGCTCTGAACATAAACAAACTGTTGTTTTGATTGTTGTTTCAGTTCTTTTTTTGTTTGGATCTTTTAGCCGGACTCTTCAGGTTGTAGTTCTAACAAAACGTTCACATTAACGTCATAAATAAAGATTGTTCAGGTTTTAGAGCTCGCGCTGCTCCAGGCCGCAGACCTCCAGTGGGACCGGAAGTGCGCACAACAAACTTCAAAATAAGATGAAGTTAACGAAGAGAAAAAATAATATATCCTCCTGACTACCCATAGTTCATATTTGTCCTCGCTAGTGGTATTTCCAACCTCCTGCGCATTACCTAACCAACTCCTTCTGTGATCTAAAGAGGACATTCAGAGCTTTCAAATGAGACTAAACTTATAAGGGTGGAGCTTTGAAAAGACCCCCCTCCTTCTCAAGGAAAATGTGTGCCATCAATACAACCACATTTTATGGAAAAAAGAACAGTAAGTGGTATACCTTTTTTATTAAGCAAATTTTGGATCAAAGTTGCATTGTTATATTTTTATGAATGTCTAATGAACACATTAAAACAATTTTTGAAGTAAAGTAACAATATTTTACAATTAAATTTGAGTGTTTAACAAATGTCCTACAAAGTGGACATTTGGAGTCATGTATTTATTTATTTATTTTTTTAATTTTGAAGGAATTGGTTCTAGGTCAGAAGCAGAGAGAATATTTCTACAAATTGTGGGAGGAAACTCAGATATTAAGTTGTCTGATGATGATGACCAAGATCCACTGTTTGAGGGAGAGGCAGAGGAATCAGAGAGCTCTGAGGATGAGGTTGAGACAGGACAAGAAGAGGAAGAAGTGTCAGTGTCCAGTCGCTGTCCGCCCTGGAGCAAGCTACAATGTACATCTTGACTTTGTACTCTCTTAGTATTATGTATTTTACAATGTATTTTATATATTTATTTCATTCAAATAATTTTGAAAAAAAAACCAAAAACTTCAGAATAATTCAGTTTTGTAATAATTTGCTATAACAATGAGTGTAATCTTTACAATGAAAAGAATCTACCCGGCGGAAAATGACGTCACAGGATGCGTTGGATTTGTCTTGCCCCAAGGAGTCCAGTGAGGCCAAGTTTTGGAAAATCGGACGTACGGTTCAAAACTTACAAGCCGAAATGTACCTGCAACTTTGACCTGCTGGTGGCGCTAGAGGGTTGGGGCTGGGGGCGTAACATTTGTTGAAGGGCATCATGAGACTGTCTAGAATGTGTGTGCAACAAGTTACAAGCAGAAATGTCCCTCAAATTTTGACCTGTTGGTGGCACTAGAGGGTTTGAGCTGGGGCCCTGTAATTTTTGGAAAAGAGGATACTGCACGTCTGGCCTATATACACTCAACAAAAATATAAACGCAACACTTTTGTTTTTGCTCTCATTTTTCCTGAGATGGACCCAAAGATCCAAAATTCACTCCAGATACACAACACTACCATTTCTCTCAAACATTGTTCACAAATCTGTCCAAATGTGTGACAGCGAGCACCTCTGCCCCGCCGAGACAATCCACCCCACCTCACAGGTGCGCCACATCAAGATGCCGATCTGACATCATGACCAGTGCACAGATGCGCCCCAGACTGCCCACAATAAAAGGCCACCCCGAAATGTGCATTTTTTTTGCTTTATTGGGGGTCTGGGGACTCAGAACCAGTCAGTATCTGGTGTGACCACCATTTGCCTCATGCAGTGCAACACATCTTCTTCACATAGAGTTTATCAGATTGTCAATTGTGGCCTGTGGAATGTTGGTCCACTCCTCTTCAAAGGCTGTTATGGACGAAGAACACAGGTGCATTTTATTGATGGCATTTTGAATGCACAGAGATACCGTGATGAGATCCTGAGGCCCATTGTTGTGCCATACATCCATGAACATCACCTCATGTTTCAGCAAGATAATGCACGGCCCCATGTTGCAAGGATCTGTACACAATTCTTGGAAGATGAAAATGTCCCAGTTCTTGCATGGCCAGCATACTCACCGGACATGTCACCCATTGAGCATGTTTGGGATGTGCTTGACCGGCGTATACGACAGGACAGACAAGAGAGACAAGGGCAAGAAACAAGATAATAGAGAATCCGAACCCAGGAGGAAAGGGGTAGCGATTCCGTACCTGGCCGGCGTGTCGGAAAAACTACAGAGGATTTTCAGACAATATGAAATCCCAGTTTATTTCAAACCCACAAACACTTTAAGACAAAAACTCGTCCACCCAAAGGACAAAACACCGAGCCACAAACAAAGCAATGTGGTCTACTCCATTCAGTGTAGTGAAGACTGCAGGGAGCGCTATATTGGAGAAACCAAGCAGCCACTTCACAAGAGGATGTACCAACACAGATGGGCGTGCCAGAGTGGACCGTCTTCTGCCGTATATCTTCACCTAGAAGCCACGGGTCATTCATTTGAGGACAGTGAGGTTCAGATCTTAGCGAGGGAAAAGAATTGGTTTGAGAGGGGAGTTAAAGAGGCTATTTTTGTCAAAAAAGAGAATCCTTCTCTGAACAGAAATGGTGGAGTAAGACATAAATTGCATCCCATCTACAATTCCATTATTAAGCCTAGATCAAACAAACAGGGAAACAATGGGGCTAGCCAGGTCAGGGCCAGAGGTGTGAAAAACAGGCGTGTAGGATGAATAGAGATAGTCAGCTAGACGCCAGAGAAACAAAAAACGGAAACCAATGAGATAGTTCCGGAAAGTAGTTAGCTAGGTAGCTCCTCCCTACAGCAAGATATAAGCAAGTGTCTTACCAGTATTCTTATTAGAGCTGACGAAGCCTCTCGGATGAGCGGCGAAACGTTTTCAACCAAACAAACTTTGTCCAGTTGACAAATTGAACTTCTCCTGTTATCATGGATTCTACCTGGACGACTGAGGGACTTTTCACGCTTCTTTCTACAAAACAAACAATGGTAAGATGCGCTGAAAAATGGACATGCCATTATCAATCGATGTTTTCTTTGTTTCTTATACCTTTTTTCTCAATATAGCCAGAACCAGCGGACCTCCCGTTACTATGGCCACAGACCATGCCACAGCAGAACCGCAAATGGGCGGCAGAAACACTTTTTATGGTGGGTGCAAAAGGGAAGCTGGAACTGAAAGTCTGCTGAGACCTGTGGTACCACCCCCCACCACCAGCTACTTTGTACCACCAGGCTCCAACACCAGACCGCTTCTTTGCCCAACGGCTGCTGGTTTGGATGCCATGTGATCACGAAAATCCTCATTTGCACCAGATGTAGATCCAGGGGGTCATGTTGTGCTTCAGCAGTTGGACCGGGCCCATCGATCAGAGTTTAGCGTTATCCTCACATGCAAGTAATAATATTTGCATATTCACTTATGTCTGAGGAAATACTTCTGCATGCTTTTGTTGGTATTTAGTGTATTAGAAAATATAAATACCTAAAAATATGTCCATTCCATTGTTTTTGTAAGGCATGACTGTGACCTCAAATATATGTCATAAATGTGGGCAGTTTCGCACCGTGGAAACAGTCACAGTCAGTAAAAAGGCAAGGTATATTGTCCAAACACAGAGCCAGTTACAAAAGAGGAGTGGCTTCAATGTATGAGAATATTGGGTTAGCTTTACTTACTTTAAAGGGATATTCCAGGATTTTTGACATGGGGGCTCATTTCCGAGTTAGCCAGAGTGCTGCAGAGGTGTGGAGACACTTTTTAGCGAATTTCATGCAGTCCTTCCAGCTGCAGAGTTTTCAGTTGCTAGGCTAGCGCAAGTCAATGGTAAATGGTAGCCTGATTTTAATCAGGCTTACCCAGTCCATAGTGCACCCAAAACAAGTCAACTATAACGCCAGACTGTCGATGCAAATGTCTGTGTTGATGGAACAATTTTAGTAATAGAATCAACCTTGTACTTTAAAGGATTTATGTCCTTATGCAACAGCGCGTTTTTCCCCCGATCTAACTAGGCATGGGCGGAGTGATATCACCTTGCAGTTAGGTTTCCAGCTGTTTTTTGTTTACCTTCAGCTGTCGTCGTTAGCCGTAGCAGTACGGTACAGTAGCAGTGCAGTAGCTTGCCCTGTTCTACACTCCAGACATGGCCACGTTTGGAGGTCTCCCCAATGCTTGGAATATACAGACGAAGAGTTGAGAGAGATGGATGTTGAAAGGGCAGAACGTGAGAGAGTATCGGTGAGTTAGCCCCGCTACAGAAAACCGGGTTGTTGCATTGTTCGTTGGAATGAACGATCAATGCGGGGCTGTCTTTTCAGTTCCGTGCTCAACATGAATGTTCACGGGCTAGCTAACAACTTTATGAGCGTGCATGCCTTTTGACCAGCAGGCTAACATAACGACAGGAGTAAGCTTGGGTAAAAAAGGTACAAACCTGTTCTTCATCACGGGATCTTGCGCTTGGAAAGTCAGATGGTAGTGCAGTGGTTGTCAGACTAGGCTTTCCAAGGGATTTGGTGTAGTAGTCTGGTCCGAAATGATCACTGCAAATCTTCTGTTTATGTAGCGTCTCCACCGGTGTGTTGATGTCTAAGCCAGCAGCTAGCCACAGTCGCGTCCTTTCTCGATCGTGCACCGGAAAGCTGTGAAAACTTTGTGGTGCCCACCTGCGGGCTTTATTTGTACATTTTCTAAATGCACACTGAAACAACATTTTGCCCGGTAGTTCCTTTAAAATTCACCTCTTCACCTCTTCCCTACTACGACTTTTCTCGCTTCTCTGTTTACGTGATTGGTCACTTCACAACCAACTAGAGTAAAGTAAAATTCCGCTGCTGCTGCGAAGCTAGTCCCTCAGATATGGAATGATTCATGCTATTTGCAGTCAGTTTTATATCAAAAATTACTCAATCAACATATATTTACATCGACAGTCTGCCATTATAATTGACTTGTTTTGGGTGCACTATGGTGTGGGTAAGCCTGATTTAAATCCGGCTACTATTTACCATTGACTTGCGCTAGCCTAGCATCTGAAAACTCTGCAGCTGGAAGGACTGCATGAAATTCGCTAAAAAGTGTCTCCACATCTCTGCAGCACTCTGGCTAACTCGGAAATGAGCCCCCATGTCAAAAATCCTGGAATATCCCTTTAATATTAATAAATATTTTTATTACCATCTAGTGTTAATAACTGTTCTATTCCAATTATAATTATTATTATCCTATTACTGTTCTATTCCTATTTATCTATGTACTTATTGTTAGTCTTGTAGATCAATATCTTTATGTTTCTAATATCTATGAATCTAAAATTCATGTTTTTATATTCTGGTTTCTTTTCAGTTAGAAAATAATCACTGACCTGACTGAAATTACTGACTGCCAAGAAAATGTGAAATTTTGGGCATACTATTGTGTTAATAAATATATTTCTTTGTGAAATTGATTGTGTTGTATTAATTTACAGTGAATTCTAGAAGCACTTATAATATCAAGAAGCTGCTTGCAGTTTGAATGAAACTTTAGTTACAATATGGTATGAATGGAATCCCAAAAGCAAAATGCCTTTAAATGGACAAATATTAGTACTTTGGACAAAGTTTTTAATAATCTCCCTGAAAATGACAAAACATTATGAAAAGAAGTTTAAAAAAAGTTTAAAAATTAAATCTGTTCATTTGCTCTCGCTCTTGTCTGGATTCGAACCTGCGATTTGCTGAATTTTCTTCCCTTTTCTCCCCCCTTCTTATATGAACGAATGTTCCCCAGCCTTAGCTCAGTTGGTAGAGCGTTTGTCCGCTGGCGGTTCAAATCCCGCTCTTGGCATAAGAAACGTCAGTGGTTGAGCGGTCAGATCCACTGACCCACAGGCTGGCAGGTATGATTTCAGCTCCCACAGATGAATGCTGCCATTGTGTCCTTGGGCAAGACACTTGACCCACCTCACTGGTGTGTGAATAGGTGAGTGGTAAAGCAAGTGCATCTGCTGTAACTACCCAGGCAAGTTTTACACTAAAGTGACAAGAAAGAAAGTGGACACCTCAAATATTGTCACATAACAACATTTGTTATGTGACAATAACAACATAATTATGTGTCATATTGTCACATAATATATATTTATCAAAGGCAGTTTAACATTTGAATTAAAATGCATATGTATTATACAATTCTGTGGATTTAACATAAAATAAATCATTAAGAACTTTACCATACAATATATGCAAACACAACCACATCATTTACAAATACAATATGTTATTAAAGGAGGAAGTTGGTACTACAAGTCCAGCTGCAGTTAAACAAATCTTAATGCATTATTCTCTTTGTGGTGTGCAGTGGTGAAAGTAGTTTTCATTTCTTACAGGTGCTATAATGTCCAGTGCACCACTTTACCGGCCTTAAATCTTCTACCAGTGCGCAGCACCGCCTCGCAATGGTTTAGGCTACTTTCACGGCTACAGTCAGATAAGTTTTGACAATC
Source organism: Paratrypauchen microcephalus (assembly GCA_036785185.1). NCBI lineage: Eukaryota > Metazoa > Chordata > Actinopteri > Gobiiformes > Gobiidae > Paratrypauchen > Paratrypauchen microcephalus. The sequence goes on along the minus strand of JAVJIX010000022.1, from coordinate 8,622,385 downwards.
CTTGCTTAACAGACTGCAGATATCTCTGTACGAGAGTTTCGGGTAGCTTTCAGTTATTCTAGAATAGCATAGTGTGGTTGTTTGTGTTTTCTACTTAAATAGCGCACCTTACTTTTTTTTTCAAATGTGGGTTTTGGCCACGATTAACCATATTCTCTTAGCGGTGCTGCGTACCAGCTGTGAATTTTATACCGGTGCTGCGTTCCGGTGCGCACTGCTTTACTTTCACCACTGGTGGTGTGAGATCTCCCCATGTGCCACAGTGAATAACAGTCTGATGTGTTTTTGTACAGCTCTACATATACTTTTTGTGACTGGGGCTCCGAGCACAGTAGTACACTGCAGTGTCTCCAGACTGCATGTTCTGTCCTCTCAGAAGTCACTGTGCTCGAGCCAGCATTTATACTGAACTTGTTCTTCAGTGAATCTTTGAGTATCACTGTACATCCAGCACAGTGATATCCAATCCACTCCAGGCCTTTCCCAGCAGGCTGTCTGATTCAGTGTGTCCAGTAGCTGCTAAGACAATATGAGACAGTACAGGGGATGGTGAGAGTGTGTCCTGGCTGCACAGTCACAGAGGCTGGCTTTGTCAGTGTCTCATACTTCACACCTGTGGAGGACAGAACACAATATTGAGGATCAAACTGTGCTGTTTAGTTGTACCAGAGTTTACTGATGTGAACAGACTTACAGGATCCAGCTGCCAGCAGCAGCAGAAGAGCTACAGACAACATCATCAGTGTGGAGTGCACTGTCACACTCTCACATGGGCCTTAGATAGACACACAGGAGCACAGCAGGAGTTTGTATTCAAACTAACAGGGAGGGGCATTTCTTAGAAATGCAAAAATTTGCTTAAGTTAAAAAAAAAAAAAAGAGTTAGCTTAAAAAACATTGGGGATTGGTGTATTTTAGTTTTGCACCTTTTTGTCTAATTAAGGATGAGCTTCTTACTTACTGACTTAATTCTCTGTAGGCCTGAGGTCACATAATGTTTATATAATCATGGTCTGGGTGTGTGCCGTACAGAGCAGAAAAAAGTGATCATAAATTACCAGTGTGTGTCTTTTTAAATGAATATTAAGAATGTGCAATGCATCCAAGAGGTTAATTGAATTATAAATGAACACTCACTTTCATTATTCAAGTTTGCCATAACCATCAAAGCCACTTCACAAGTCCAGGCTTATCCTGAAATCCTGTATGTGTTGAACCCCTCCAACCTGTTCAGGCATTTCATTCAATTTTATAGGAGATATACTGTATTGATTATCTGTTTTTCATTGTTGCAGGCCTGGAACAGCAACTGAAGGATTATTTTAACCTCACTCAAAATATTTAACTTGGACTTTAGCAAAATGGTTATTCACTTTTTAGATCTTTTAGATACATCCATCTATAGAAAAACAACAATTATTTCAAACATCCCATTCAGACAATTTCAGAGCTCCAGAAGAATCTGTGATTCTGACTTAGATGTACAAGTAAATGCCATGTATGCACGTTTCAAACAAAGGGGCTACAAAGATAAAACTCTAAACTAAGCACTATTGAAAGCTAAGTCCACACAAAGAACAAACCTCTTCACTATTAAAACTAAGAAATACCAACAGGATTTTTTTCTGAATTCAACACAGTAATGTGACAAATAGCATCAAACAGATCATCAAGTGTAACTGGGATATTCTCCGCAGCGATCCCACCCTCTCATCTGTCTTTGCCGATGCCCCGGTATTTGCTGTGAGAAGGGCCTCGACTCTTTTTTTATATGTAATTGTTTTGAATGTTTTTAATGTTTGTTAAGGACTACAGATGGAAATTAGCATTCTGCTAAATCTGGTGCAGCCATCTTTTTAATGTACCTGCACATTGTCCTTCAAATAAACAAGTAAATAAATAAATAAATAAAGGACAAACTGGTTAAAACCTCCCAGCTCCCGGACCTTCCTCTCACCACCAGTGGGTACTTTTCAATGTGGATCATGCAACCACTGTTCACATATAAACAAGTCCACTGCTTTCAAGGATGAAACTCTCTTCTGTGAACAATATGCAAATTATAATACCCCTCATGTCATATACCGTATAGAGTGGAGCTGTGGATGTTTCTATATTGGGCTTACAAAAAGATTAAGAGAGATTTGCTGAACACAGGTACGCCATCAGATCGCAAAATTTAAACTACACCAAAAATCTTAAACTCATGGCCACTGAGGTGATCCCTAAAACCTTCAGAGGAGGAGACAGCACAGAGGGAAGCATACTGGGTCGAGACCTTAGTGCTAGAGTGACTTCACCTGTCCCCCGCCCTTTGGTCCGAAATGTCCAGAACAACCCAAGAACAAATGTAAAAGACCTTGTGAAGATGCTGGCTGAAGATGGTAGGAGTGTGTCTTTATCCACAGTGAAACAAGTACTGTACAGACATGGGCTGACAGGAAGAAGCCATTTCTCCAAAAGAAACATGAAAAAGCCAGATTAAAATTTGCTAATGCACACAAGGATAAAGACTTTAATTTTTGGAGACATGTCCTGTGGTCTGATGAAACTAAAATTGAATTGTTTGGCCACAGTGACCATTGATATGTTTGGAGGAAAAAAGGGGATGCCTGCAGGCCTCAGAACACCATCCCAACTGTGAAACATGGGGGTGGTAGTATCATGTTGTGGGGTTGTTTTGGAGGGACTGATGCACTTCACAAAATAGACAGCATCATGAGGAAAGAACACTACGTGGAAATACTGAAACAAAATCTTAAGTCATCAGCCAGGACGTTGAAGCTTGGGCGCAAATGGGTCTTCCAAATGGACAATGATCTGACGCATACTGCAAAATGGTTACAAAGTGGCTCAAGGAAAACAAAGTCAAGGTTTTGGAGTGGCCATCACAGAGCCCAGATTTAAATACTATTGAAAATTTATAGGCAGAGCTGAAAAGGTGTGTATAAGCAAGTTGACCTACAAACTTGGCTCAGTTACAGCAGTTCTGTTTGGAGGAATGGGCCAAAATTCCTACAAACTATTGTGAGAAGCTTGTGGATATCTAAAATGTTAGACCCAAGTCATACAGTTTCAAAGCACTAGTACCAAATATTGATGAACAATACAAACTGTATAAAAATACTCTTCATTTTTTCTGGCATTTAGCAAATAGAAATAATTTTGTTAATTCTAATTGACCTAAGACGGGAAATTATTTTTATATCATTTCTGAGAGTGAGAAAAAAAAAGCATGTGTTTTTTTATATAGTGTATGTAAACTTCTGGTTTCGCCTGTATGTATATGCATGATCACATCTATGAGAATTGTGAAAAGTCCCAATGTGAAATGGAAGCTGTAATAAAATATAAACTCCCCAACTCTTACAAGTTTTCCACTGATCCAGATGTCCATGTCCTAAAGTCTGCCCTATGTCCTAAAGCAGAGACCTCAGGGTTCAGTCACTGCATATAGGGATCTTGGATGGCACGATGTGACAATGTGCACTTATTATGATCCATCATCCCACGTTTGAGTCCAGAGTGAAAAGGATAAGCCAACATTGGACCTACTGTTTTCACAGGTCCAAACCATTGCACTTGCTGAATGCTTTCATTTACATATCAGTTTTATGGAAGAAATAATATGTCCATGTAGCAATAATAATAATGATAATAATAATTATTACAACCAGTGGTAAATCAAACACAACATGCCCCCAAATTGTTGAGACTCTTTCCTGAATGTCTGCCACTGTGATGGTGACTGGATCTTGTTCAGGGAGGTTGCTGTGGTCTTCCCTCAGAGCCACTAGCCACTGTGCATCCGTGTTATGTGATGCCTCCCTTTCCCATATGCGTTTCCAGTACCTTTCAATCTCCAGCCTTGGTGGGTCTGCTCTGGTGTTATCCCCCTGCCATTACGCATACACTTTCGCAGGTTGCGTTGCAAACAACTGGTTTATTCGTCTGGCCTCGTTATCTCGAGTGTACCTCTTTAGGCGGCTGGCTAAGGCTTGTAGCCTTTGCTTGGCATTTTCGAGTGCTTCAGGTATGGGCATCTGGATGTACCTCTTGGGTACTAGCTTTTTCATTGCACCTTTCTGGGCCTCTGACAATTGCCTCACTTCTCTCCGCACCTCCTTGATTTTAGCCTCTAACTGTCTTTTCCATGGTGGGTATTGTCTCTCATGGCTCCCATGGTTGCCAGCACCTCTAGGATCACTGCTGCTGAAGTGTATATCAGCTCATTGGTTTCAGTGATGGTAGTGGCAGGGATCGCTCTCAGTGCTGCATTCACGTCTTCTAGGAGACTTTCAGATGGTACTTCACTTAGCCTCTGTAACTGGCATCGGGGTTGCCTTATGTTCATTCGGGCCATGATGTTATCTTTCAGGTCAGACGCTGCCTCGCTCAGTGTGATACTTGGGGCTTTGTACCCAATCTCTGGTTGGGGAGTTGGTGTTAACTCCCCTCTGACCTGGGTCCCCCTCGCCATAGCATTTGTGTTGTACCTCGTCAATCTCTAGTTGTGATAGCTGTAAGATCAGCAGTAAAAATTGGACAGCAACTGACATGATCCACGCATACTGGGTAAAAAAGCTCACTGCTCTCCATGAGCGCCTGGCAGCACAAATGAACCAGCTGCTAAGGGATGGGACTCACCCTGAATGGCTAACCCAAGGGCGAGGGCGTACAATCCTGATCCTGAAGGATCCCTCGAAGGGTACAGTCCCATCCAACTATCGGCCAATAACCTGTTTCTCCACAACATGGAAGCTCATGTCAGGCATCATGGCGGCTAAGATAAGTGGGCACATGGATCAATACATGAGCACAGCACAGAAGGGCATCGGCAAAAACTCCAGGGGACCCAAACACCAACTCCTGGTTGACCGAATAGTCGCCTGTGATTGCAGAACCCGTCAGACCAACCTGTGCACTGCCTGGAGTGATTACAAGGAAGCCTATGACTCAATGCCACACACATGGATCACTGAGTGCTTGGAGCTGTACAATATCAATAAGTCTCTAAGGGCATTCATTGCAAACTCAATGCGGTTGTGGAAAACCACCCTTGAAGCCAATGGCAAGCCACTTGCGCAAGTGTCCATCAAATGTGGCATATACCAAGGAGACGCACTGTCCCCACTACTGTTCTGCATAGGTCTGAACCCCCTCAGCTAAATCAACGAAAGCACTGGCTACGGATACCGACTCAGAAATGGGGCCACCATCAGTCACCTCCTCTACATGGATGACATCAAGCTGTACGCTAAGAGTGAGCGAGACATCGACTCACTGATCCACACCACCAGGATCTACAGCACAGACACTGGAATGTCATTCGGGCTTGAGAAATGTAGTAGGATGGTGACAAAGAGAGGGAAGGTAGTCCACACAGAGGGGTCTCACTCCCAGCGGGAACAATAACAGACGTTGAGGACAGTTAATGGCAACCTTGAAGAGGGAACAAGGAAAGCGGCTACGGCCAAATACCTGCAACAAGTAAGGCAAGTCCTAAGAAGTCAGCTCAATGGCAAGAACAAGGCCCAGGCAATAAACAGCTATGCCCTGCCAGTGATCAGATACCCAGCAGGAATCATAAGCTGGCCAAAGGAGGAGATACAGACCACAGACGTTAAGACACGAAAGCTCCTGCATGGAGGGTTCCATCCCAAATCCAGCACCGTGAGACTGTACATGAGCCGGAAGGAAGGAGGCTGAGGACTCGTGAGTGTGGGCACCACTGTCCAGGATGAAACATTCAAAATCCATAAGTACATCAAGGACAAGGCCCCAACAGATGATGTGCTCAAGGAATGCCTCAGACAGCGGAGTGCAGAGGAAGAGGTGCTGGAGGGACCATCATGGCAGGACAAGCCCCTACATGGGGCGTACCACCGAAAGTGGCTGATATCAAGAAATCCTACAAATGGCTGGAGAGGGCAGGCCTGAAGGACAGCACAGAGGCCCTCATCCTGGCTGCACAGGAGCAGGCCTTGAGCACCCGAGCAATAGAGGCCAGATCTACCACACCAGACAAGACCCAAGGTGTAGGCTCTGCAAAGAGGCTCCAGAGACAGTCCAGCACATAACTGCAGGGTGTAAGATGCTGGCAGGGAAGGCATACATGGAGCGACACAACCAAGTGGCGGGCATAGTGTACAGAAACATCTGTGCAGAGTATTGGCTGGAGACCCCAAGGTCAAGGTGGGAAACACCTCTGGAGGTTGCGGAGAATGACCGAGCCAAGATCCTGTGGGACTTCCAGAAACAGACTGACAGAATGGTGATGGCGAACCAACCAGACAAAGTGGTGGTGGATAAGCAACAGAACAGAGCCGTGGTGGTGGACATTGCAATACCAAGCGATGGAAACATCAGGAAAAAGGAACACGAGAAACTAGAGAAATACCAGGGGCTCAAGGAAGAGCTGGAGAAGGCCTGGAAGGTGAAGGCATCAGAGGTGCCCGTGGTGATCGGAGCACTCGGGGCTGTAACCCCCAAACTGGAGGAGTGGTTACAGCAGATCCCAGGAAAAACATCAGACATCTCAGTCCAGAAAAGTGCAGTACAGGAACAGCAAAGATACTGCACAGAACTCTCAAGCTCCCAGGCCTCTGGTAGAGGACCCGAGCTGGATGAGAGTGAGAGACCAACCACCGTGGAAGGTGAGGAGCACATATTTATATATATATATATATACATATATATATATATATATATACACACACACATTCAATTTATAATCAAAAGTAAGATAATATAATGCATATATAATAAAACAGAATGAAGTAAGCTTGGGACAGAAAATAAAAAATAAAGATATAACAGATTATACACATGTTAAAGCCTGTCCGGATCACACCTTTTAAACTACAGTATATTTTTGAAGAAAATACAGACAATAAACGATAAGACTGAAACTAATTGATGCCACTGACACAACAGCAGGTTTATCCCTAAAACAAACTGTAAATGGACAATTAAGGTAAAAAAAAAAACACACTATATTAATAATAAGATTTTCTTTTAATGAACAAATTAGTGGAAAAAACACCAGAAATGTCCAATGTCAAACACCAAAATGATGAGGCTCACAGCAGCAGTTGCAGAGAGAGGGGCCCCAATATTCCAATGTAAAACAATGGGAGCCAGGGTCAGTAGAGGCCGTAAGAACACGTTATCTATGTCCTCACCCATCCATCTTTGACCCATCCATTTATATATGCAGCCTATGCTGTGTCCTCTTATGTCTTCTGAAACTAGAACTATCAGCAAACACTTTCTTACAAACTGAACAGCCGAATGGTTTCTCCCCTGTGTGTGTCCTCATATGTCTTTTGAGATGACAACTAACAGCAAATGTTTTCTTACAAATTGCACAACTGAATGGTTTCTCCCCTGTGTGTCTCCTCATATGTGTTTTGAGACTAGAATTGTCAGCAAACGCTTTCTTACAAACTGTACAGCTGAATGGTTTCTCCCCTGTGTGTGTCCTCATATGTTTTTTGAGAGTAGAACTGTCCGCGAACACTTTATTACAAACTGTACAGCTGAATGGTTTCTCCCCTGTGTGTGTCCTCATATGTGTTTTGAGAGTAGAACTGTCAGCAAACGCTTTCTTACAAACTGTACAGCTGAATGGTTTCTCCCCTGTGTGTGTCCTCATATGTGTTTTGAGAGTATAACTGTCAGCAAACGCTTTCTTACAAACTGTACAGCTGAATGGTTTCTCCCCTGTGTGTGTCATCATATGTCTTTTGAGATGAGAATTAAGAGCGAACACTTTCTTACAAACTGAACAGCTGAATGGTTTCTCCCCTGTGTGTGTCCTCATATGTCTTTTGAGATGAGAACTAAGAGCGAATGCTTTCTTACAAACTGAACAGATGAATAGGTTCTCCCCTGTGTGTGTCCTCATATGTATTTTGAGAATAGAACTAACTGCGAACACTTTCTTACAAACTGAACAGCTGAATGGTTTCTCCCCTGTGTGAACTCTTCTGTGTCTTTCTAGTTTATATTTAGATTCAAATTTCTTTTTACAAACAGAGCACTTGTGTTTCCTGCTCTCGGCTCCTTCACCAGTTCCTGACATGTCTTCACTCTCCACAGTGGCTCTGGTCTCTGGTACAGACTCGTCTCCATCAGCCCCTGTGTCCCTGTGTGCAGGTGAACAGCTGAGGGGAGCTCTCCAGTCTTCATCACTGTCAGTGTCAGAAGAGTGCTCTGTGTCTCCCTCAGTCTCTGAGTGGACATGTGTCTCTGCTTTGATGTCCTCTCCCTGTGTGTCCTCTCTCTGCTCAGTCTCTCTTTGCTGAAGTGGTGAGGACTCTTCTGTCTTCATACTTGCAGCACTAAATTCTGGGACAGATCTGAAAAATATAAGAGACATTTGTATATTTCAAACCCAATCTGAATATTTGTAAGAGAAATGAAAAAGAATAAATGAATGACAAAATATAGAATTGCAGTTTGAAAGTGTCTGAGACTCACACTTGTATCTGATCTTCCTCCTGTTTGATGCTGTGTTCTTCTTTAATGTGTGGAGCAGGGCTCAGAGAGGGGAGCTGGTCAGCTGCAGGAGATAAAGGAGTATCAAATCAAATCTTTATTTATAAAGCACTTTTCATATAAAAAAAATGTAACACAAAGTGCTTTACAGTGATTAAAAATAAACCACATTTCCTTCCACCCACTCAACCAGCCCCCCACAGCTGCCTGACACCACACAACCCAAACAGTAACACACACACACACACACACACGTACATACTAACATGCTACAATACATAAAACTACACATAGTTTAAAGATCCCATAACATGATACTTCTTGATGCTTTTATTCCTTTTCTGGATTAGCGGTGCGCTGTCCCCACTCCCAAGAGGGAGCATGTACAAGTTAAAAAGCACAGGGCCTAAAATGGAACCCTGGGGAACACCACATGTGATTTTATGGACCTTGGAGGAGCACATGTCCACACTCACCATAAATATTCTGTCTGTGAGATAGGACATGATCCATTTGTGAGCAGCACCGTAGAGGTTGGTTTCAAGATGGTGGCGCGTGAGGACGCAGCGGCCCCTCTCTCCGCCGATAGCGTAGTGTTTTTGCCGTTTTCGCCGCCTTTGTCTAGTCTGTCTTGTTCGTCTTTAGTGTTTTTTAACGTACAGTAGGCAGATCTTGCTGGACATCGGCAGAACTGCCCAGCACAACTCCCTGCACACTGCACTAGAGGAGAAGCTAGCGCGTTTCGGACCACTCCGCCGGCCTGCTGCTAATGCTGCTACACCGGACTCGCCTGCTGCCCCCCGCCCGTAGAGAAGATGTCGCAAGCGGTGCGCGAGGAAGCAGAAGCGAGGCAAGCGCGGTGGTATCAGAGCTAGGCTAACGGCTAGCCCGCACCGGCCGGCTATTCCATCCATTCTCCTCGCCAACGTGCAGTCTCTGGACAATAAAATGGACTATATCAGCGCGACGTGAGGGAGTGCTGTGTTTTTGTTTTTACGGAAACATGGCTCCATGACAACATCCCTGACTCAGCGGTGCGCCTGGACGAGCTAACATGCTACCGCGCGGACCGAGCTAGCGGTGTCCCCGGAGTTAAATCCCCTCCGCGAGATTTAACTCCGGGGGGGTTTAATAATCTTTCTTCGGGACGCTTATTGTCGGGACGCTGTGGTGGTATGTAGACACTGTTCACCTCTGGTGGAGTTTATGATTCTGAAGTGCCGGCCTTTTTATCTCCCGAGGGAAATTACAGTGATCATGCTGGTCGCTGTTTACATCCTCCCAACCCCAAACAACGCTGATAGAAGGGAGGCACTGTACGAGTTGTATAACTCCATTAGCGAGCAACAGACTGCTCACCCGGATGGATTTTTTATCCTTGCCGGGGATTTCAACCATGCAGACCTCAGAACTGTCATACCACAAATGCATCAGCATGTTGATTTCCCAACCAGAGGAAATATTTTGGACATGGTTTACACTACACACAAAGGAGCATACAAGGCTTCCCCCCTCCCCCACATAGGCCTCTCTGACCACATCTCTGTTCTGCTCAGACCGGCATACAGACCCCGTGTGAGGGTCTCCAGGCCGGCTCTGAAGCAGATCCAGGTGTGGCCAGAGGGGGCCTCGTCTGCACTACAGCACTGCCTCAGTACAACAGACTGGGCAGTGCTCAAACAGGCCGCCACATACAACAACCACACGGACATTGAGGAGTACGCACACACTGTGACCTCCTACATCACCAAATGCATTGGTGATGTCACACACACCAGGACTATAATTACCAGGGCTAACCAGAAGCCATGGCTGACAGGGGAGGTTCACAGACTGTTGAGAGCCAGGAACGCTGCCTTCAGAGCCGGGGATGTCACACATCTGAAGGCAGCAAGAACTAACCTGTCCCGTGGCATCAGGAAAGCCAAACACAAATACACACAGAAAATAACCGGACACTTTAGAGACAGCAGGGACACACAAAGTCTGTGGCAGGGCATCCAGGACATCACGGACTACAAACCCTCGCCACAGACCTGTGACAACATCACCCTGCTCAATGACCTCAACAGCTTCTTTGCACGATTTGAGGCAGGAAATGACACCCGGCCCCAAAAAACTCCACCACCTCCCCACGACCAGCCCCTGTGTGTGTCTGCAGCCAGCATGAAGAGAAACCCCCCCCCCCATTCCAGTTTGCATACCGGGCCAACCGCTCTACCGAGGATGCAATCTGCTCTGCTCTTTGATGGAATAATTATATATTATTAACTTTTGTGATTCTTTAATTTTTAGAAATGAAGTTTTAAAAGTGTGTACGTGACTTGTGATCATATGTTTTGAGTTGCAGAAAGGCCAGATATCTGAGGGGAGACGTAAGCAGACAGCTTGGCTCCTCCAGTATCCAAGTCACAGTGACATTGTCCCTGTGAAAGATGTCATATCTGGGAATTATCTTATAAGTGTTTTGGGTTTAATGATTATGTTTTGGTTTTAATGATTATGTTTTGTCGGCTGTCCTTCCACCTGTTCCCCCACCCCTTATGAGCAGGACCGCCCACTGTAACTAGGGTTGTGAAAAACTCAATAAATACGCAAGTGGGGGGCACAGAGGGCCAGAACGAGTAGATTGTGGCCAGAGCATTTGTGATCTGGGCTTTCTCTCTGACTGTTCTCCGCTTGCAAGTGAAAACCCTAATCTGTCTTGTCTTCCTTTCCTTTGTGTACAGAATATGTTGGGTTTTTGCCCATCACTCTTCACCCAGCCCTCACCCACCTGGACAATAAGGACTCATATGTGAGAATGCTGTTCATATACTCAACAAAAATATAAACGCAACACTTTTGTTTTTGCTCCCATTTTTCCTGAGATGGACCCAAAGATCCAAAATTCACTCCAGATACACAACACTACCATTTCTCTCAAACATTGTTCACAAATCTGTCCAAATGTGTGACAGCGAGCACCTCTGCCCCGCCGAGACAATCTACCCCACCTCACAGGTGCGCCACATCAAGATGCCGATCCGACATCATGACCAGTGCACAGGTGTGCCCCAGACTGCCCACAATAAAAGGCCACCCCGAAATGTGCATTTTTTTTTTTTTTTTGCTTTATTGGGGGTCTGGGGACTCAGAACCAGTCAGTATCTGGTGTGACCACCATTTGCCTCATGCAGTGCAACACATCTTCTTCGCATAGAGTTTATCAGATTGTCAATTGTGGCCTGTGGAATGTTGGTCCACTCCTCTTCAATGGCTGTGCGAAGTTGCTGGATATTAGTGGTAGCTGGTACACGCTGTCGTATACGCCGGTCAAGCACATCCCAAACATGCTCAATGGGTGACATGTCCGGTGAGTATGCTGGCCATGCAAGAACTGGGACATTTTCAGCTTCCAAGAATTGTGTACAGATCCTTGCAACATGGGGCCGTGCATTATCTTTCTGAAACATGAGGTGATGTTCATGGATGTATGGCACAACAATGGGCCTCAGGATCTCACCACGGTATCTCTGTGCATTCAAAATGCCATCAATAAAATGCACCTGTGTTCTTCGTCCATAACAGCCTTTGAAGAGGAGTGGACCAACATTCCACAGGCCACAATTGACAATCTGATAAACTCTATGCGAAGAAGATGTGTTGCACTGCATGAGGCAAATGGTGGTCACACCAGATACTGACTGGTTCTGAGTCCCCAGACCCCCAATAAAGCAAAAAAATGCACATTTCGGGGTGGCCTTTTATTGTGGGCAGTCTGGGGCGCACCTGTGCACTGGTCATGATGTCGGATCGGCATCTTGATGTGGCGCACCTGTGAGGTGGGGTGGATTGTCTCGGCGGGGCAGAGGTGCTCGCTGTCACACATTTGGACAGATTTGTGAACAATGTTTGAGAGAAATGGTAGTGTTGTGTATCTGGAGTGAATTTTGGATCTTTGGGTCCATCTCAGGAAATATGGGAGCAAAAATAAAAGTGTTGCGTTTATATTTTTGTTGAGTGTAGATTTCAGTTCAGCATTCAACACCATAATCCCACAGCAGCTCATCACTAAACTAGACCACCTCGTGCTTCAGACCTCACTCTGTAATTGGCTGCTGGACTTCCTCAGCGAGAGGCCACAGGCAGTGCGGGTCGGCAGAAACACCTCAAGCTGCATTAGACTGAGCACAGGAGCCCCCCAGGGCTGTGTGCTCAGTCCGATGCTCTTCACTCTGCTGACCCACGACTGCTCACCAGCGTTCAGCACCAATCACATAGTGAAGTTTGCGGATGATACAACTGTGGTGGGTCTCATCTCTAATAACGATGAGACAAACTACAGGAGTGAGGTGAGCCTTCTGACCCAGTGGTGCAGCAATAACAATCTCCTTCTGAATGTATATAGGTACAGTATTTATTTATTATGTTGCACTGCTTTAAGATTTTATATCTTAGACTTTAGTTTAATTTTAGATCTCCGTCTTAGATAGTTTTTGTTGTGTTGTCTTTATATTGTACAGTGGTACCTCACCTTACGAAATTAATTCGTTCCAGAAGTGGTTTCGTAACGTGAAAAATTCGTAAGTTGAGTAGCTATTTCAATGGAAAAAGCCTGATTCGTTCCAAGGCCCCGATCCAAGTTTTTTTTTTTTTTTTATAGTGTAACTTTTTTTTATAGTGTAACAATGTGTTCTGTCCTGATTGGTTTCTCAGACTGGATTTAAACTTTTCTCACGTTCGTCTCTCGTTTAAACACTCAAACTTTAATAGATTTTCAACAAAACGTATCAATATTGAAGTGTGGGGGGAAGCGGAAGGGGGGAGAAAACTGCGCGGTCACGTGTGCACAGCATGACCCGGCGCGGGGCTGACAGCAGGACTAGACCAAGATCTAAACCTGGACTGGACCAGGACTAAACCAGGACTAGACCAGATGGATTAAAGCGCCGCGTGCGGGTCTATTTCCTGGTTTCTCACGAGTCACAGCTGAGGAGGGGACCGCAGGCAGTCTGAGCGCATGTGAGCGCGGCTCCTCCTGGTTTAGTCCAGGTTTAGTCCTGGTTTAGTCCAGACCACCGCGGGTCCTCTAGACCTCCTCTAGACCTGACCAGGTCTAGAGGAGGTCTAGAGGAGCCGCGGCTCTTGCTCACATGCGCTCAAACTGCCTCCTCGCTGCTCCCCTCAGCTGTGACTCGTGAGAAACCAGGAAATAGACCTGCACGCGGCGCTTTAATCCATCTGGTCTAGTCCTGGTTTAGTCCAGGTTTAGTCCTGGTCCAGTCCAGGTTTAGATCTTGGTCTAGTTCTGCTGTCAGCTCTGCGCGGGGTCATGCTGCGCACACGTGACCGCGCAGTTTTCTCCCCCCTCCCACTTCCCCCCACACTTCAATATTGATACGTTTTGTTGAAAATCTATGAAAGTTTGAGTGTTTAAACAGAGACAAATGTGAGAAAAGTTTAAATCCAGTCTGAGAAAAGCGTATAATGTGTGTGGCTGAGCGCGCATTATTTGAATTTTTGAGATTTCGCGTTTCGTAACTTGAAATTTAATTCGTATCTAGAGACAAAAATTTACCGTGAAGGCGTTTCGTAACTTGAAATTTTCGTTTGTTGGGTCATTCGTAAGGTGAGGTACCACTGTATTTTGTACACTGTCTATTTTTGCACTACTTGGCCAGAGAGAAATAAAATTTCAATTCACTGTATGTTGAACACATATGGCAGAATTGACAATAAAGCTGACTAAAAAAATGGTGCAGTCTACTGTGTCCAGTGTTGCCAACTTAGCGACTTTGTCACTATTTTTAGCTACTTTCTGGACCCCCCTAGCGAGAAAATTAGACAAAAGCGACTAGCGACAAATCTAGAGACTTTTGTTGGTGATCAGAGGCTCCAAGGAGGGGGAAAAAATAATTGCGCCGTTTTCTCTCTTTCCCCGTTCAGAGAAAGAGACAGAGAGGGGCAGTGGAAGAGAGACACAGGCAGAGAGGGGCGGGGGCGGAGTTGAGAACAGCGTGGACTGTCGCTTCCTTGTTTTTTTTTCCTCACTCACTCACAGGCAGACACACACACTCACCAGTCTCTCCTCTGCTCCCTCCCATCTCGTCAGATAGCCTCGGAGTCTGGTCATTCCTCTGCCATAGGCTTTGATTCTCAATAAGTGTATGCCTATGCGCTCTGATTTGTTTTCTTTTTCTTTTTGGCGACACAAAGTCACAAGTAGCACTGCTTAAAAAGCTAGTTGTACAGCACAGAAAAGTTTAAAAAAGCTAGTTCTTTAACACCAAAAAAAAAAACAAAAAATAAAATAAAAAGCTATAGTTTGCCCACTATAGCACAACAAAATAAAAAAGAAATAAAAAGCTTTAGTTAAACTACAGCACAAAAAAACACAAAATAAAAAAGCAAGCTATAGATCTTGGACTACAGCTCCAAAAAAAAAAAAATCTAAAAAATAAAAACCAAATAAAAAAATAAAAAACAAACAAACAAGTATATGTAATAACAACACCAATAAAAGGTTAGTGTCACGGGGTAAGGAAGGTTAGGATGTGCTGTCTGGAGCCCCCTGCTGACAATGACGCTCGCTCGTCTAGCTACATTTAGCTACTTCTGGGCGGGCCAATAGCTACTTCCGATGCTGGGGAGTTGGCAACACTGACTGTGTCAAAGGCAGCACTCAGATCCAGTAAAACCAACACAGTCACCTTTTGTGAATCTCAATTTATTCTAAAATCATTTAAAATCTTAGCCAAGGCAGTCTCGGTGCTGTGCTTCACCCTAAAACCAGACTGAAATTTTTCAAAAATGTTGTGTTCATTTAAAAAAATCTTTTAGTTGGATAAAGACAAGTTTTTCTAAAATCTTGCTTAAAATGGTAAGTTAGACACTTGTCGGTAGTTGTTAAAATCATTCAAATCTAAATTGCTCTTCTTCAGCAGGAGCCTCACCACCGCCGCTTTGAAGGCAGTGGGAAAGACCGCTGTCTGAAGAGAGCAGTTCATCATCACCAAAAGTTCATCCCTAAAAGATCCATTAAAATAACTTAAAAATGGGGTGGGGATTGGATGTAAAAGACATGGAGTGGGCCTCACTGAGGAGAAAACTTTGTCAAGCACCTCAGCATTAACCAGGACAAAACTATCCAGTGTTTCCTCTGGTCCAGACAAACACTCAGATGTCTTAGAAACAGAGCTTTGACGAGGTAAAATATCACATCTGATAGTGTTTACCTTTCCCATGAAGTGGTCTGAAAACTGCTCACAGAAAGAGTCAGTGGGTGTCAAGTAAAACATGGTAAAATCAGCGTTTAAAATAAGTTTTCTTCTCAATACTTGAGAAGAAAACTTTTGGATCATTTTTGTGGTTGGTGATTATTGTGGAGAAATAATGAGTTCTTGCATTTCTTATTGCATTGTTGTGTGTTCGTTGTTGACTGATGAATAATTGGTGGTTTATTGTTGGTTTTTTTTCTCCATCTAAGTTCGGCGCACTCTTGGATTTTCTCAAGTCTTCATTTCTCCATGGAGGTTTTAATTTGGTTTTAATGCTTTTGGTTTCGAGTGGAGCAACCAGATCTACAGCTGACCAGAGTCTATTGTTAAAATGGTCAAGAATAAAATCACAAGGGGCAGGTAAAACCACTGAGGGATTTTTATCCAAAACATCAAAATTTGATGCTACTTCAGGGGTCAGACAGAGGACACACTAGTGGTCAGCCATAGGTCAGCCAATGACCAGATCCAGAGTGTCCCTTGTTGTGAGTTGGCTGTGTGACATGCTGAGTAAAATCCATATAATTAAGAACATTTAAGGTCTATAAGGTTATCTATGTGCAAGTTAAAATCACCGGTTATAATTATCATATTAAATGAATTGTGGTAAATGGATAAAAAAAAAACTGAAAAGTAACTGATAAAAAGGTTGCTTTTTTTGGTGGTCTGTATATAGTGACACATAAAATTTGGGGGTTGCTAAAAACAATTGAATGATATTCAAAACTTGTAAAATTGTTCAATAAAATAGGTTTGGTGGCTCGAGTGTTTGTACATACAGAAGCAGTGCCACCTCCCCTTTTACCATTTCTAGTTGAAAACACAAAGTTAAAAGTGAGTGGTGAGCCCTGAGGCCGTAAAGTGAACCATGAAAGGTCTTTCAGAAATTGAATTCCGCTCCGCAGTCTCCGAACTACACAATCTCCAGATCATAAAAACAAAAGAGTTATGTTAAGCTTACAGCAAAAAGTTCTCATCACAAAATCCTTTTATAAAGAACTATTTTCTTCAGGGCGTAGTAATACTTTGGTTTGCGAGAGGTGCCACGGTCTGCACATGATCCGGCTATACCAATATGGTTGCTGCATTTGATAAACACAGACGCATCACGGAAGCAACAAGAGACATCGAGTAGTACCAATGAAGAGGGAAAACTCACCAAAAAAAGTGCAAAACACATCTGTGACTCCCTCCCCGACACCCTGGACCCCCTGCAGTTTGCATATAGAGCAAAGAGGTCTACAGACGACGCTATTGCTCTAGCAGTCCACACCTCTCTCAGTCATCTGGAGAGAGGAAACACATATGTGAGAATGCTCTTCATCGACTACAGCTCGGCATTCAATACCATAATCCCCTCCAAACTGGTCTCTAAGCTCACCGCCCTGGGCCTGGGGACGTCCATCTGCTGCTGGATATGGGACTTCCTCACCAACAGACCACAGGCGGTGAGGATCGGCAGCCACGTCTCCTCCACACGTGTCCTCAGCACTGGGGCACCCCAGGGCTGTGTTCTCAGCCCTCTCCTGTACTCCCTGTTCACCTACGACTGTACCGCCAGGCACAGCTCCAACACCATCCTCAAGTTTGCTGACGACACCACCATCCTAGGCCTCATCACCAACAATGATGAGAGTGCCTACAGAGACGAGGTGAAATCACTGACCAGCTGGTGTCAGGAAAATAACCTCTCTCTGAATGTCAGCAAAACTAAGGAAATGATCGTGGACTTCAGGAGACAGCGTGTAGACCAGCATCCCCCCATCTCCATTAACAACGCTGAGATTAAGATTAGGCTTAAGCCTTTATTGGTCTCACACACAATGACACACAGTGACACACGGGAGAAATTTGACTTCTACATTTGACCCATCCTTTTCAGGAGCAGTGAGGTGGAGCAGGTCAGCAGTTTTAAGTTCCTTGGGGTACACATCACTGAGGATCTGTCCTGGACACTACATACAGACACTGTGGTTAAGAAAGCCCGACAAAGACTCTACTTCCTGAGGAAGTTGAGGAAGTTTGGTATGAACACCAGCATCCTCACAAACTTCTACAGGTGCACCATCGAGAGCCTGCTGACGGGCTGCATCACAGTGTGGTATGGGAACTGCACCGCTCAGAGCCGCAAAGCACTACAGAGGGTGGTGCGAGCGGCAGAGGACATCACCGGCAGCAGTCTCCCCTCCATCCAGGACATTTACCACAGCAGGGGTCTGCGTAAGGCACGCAGCATCACTAAGGACCATACTCATCCGGCACAAGGACTCTTCCGTCTGCTACCCTCTGGTAGACGATACAGGAGCCTGCCAGCACGCACAAAAAGACTCAAAGACAGCTATTACCCCCAAGCTGTCAGACTACTGAACTCTGGATAATACTCTAAATAATACTGAACTCTCAAAAATACTGCACTAAACTACCTTTCATTATGCATAATTATGTTTACTGCTGCTGCTCTGTATGAATGTATCATGTTTGTCACTACCTCACTGCAAATTACTGTTACCTGTGCAATAATCAGTGCAATAACCTATGTGCAATATTTATACCATACTATGTGCAATACAAAATCCACATGCAACACCTACACCACACCATATTATGTGCAATCTGTGAAATACTTACACCTTATTTGATCTTGATTTAATCCTACCTGCACCTTGTACATTGTACCTTGTATTTTTTATTACATTTTATTACATATTTTATTATATTGTTTATTATATTGTTTACTTCTTCCCCTGCACTTTTGCAACACTTTTTTTTTACCATGTACTATTATTGCATGTTATTAGTACTTCTGACTATCTTAGCGAGTCGACGGTTCTACTTTACCTCTTTTACCTCTTGTACAGCGTCTTTGAGTGTCTTGAAAAGCGCTTTATAAATAAAATTTATTATTATTATTATTTATTTCTACTGATCCTAAGCATTTAATTGCATGTTGACCTTGTGTTGATTCTGCATATGACAAATAAACAATCTTGAATCTCAATCTTGAAAAAAAAAAAACATACAAAATTTTCGGGATGTAAGAACTGCTATATGCACATTACATCTGCGAAGCATGGAAAATCTCTGGATTTTACACTCACACGATGGAATACCTACCGAAACAGTCTACAGCGGTGGCTGGAGTGATTTGGAGTCACAGGTTCTTCTGCCAACCCAAAACATGCACCATAGGTACTCCAGCTTAGGTCCTGACCAAGCCGAAGCAAGAAGATCATGGAGATGGTCCCCGGGCGCCCTAATGTGTGCTGCCCACTGCTCCTAATATATGTATGTATATATATATATATATATATAGGATGGGTTAAAATGCAGAGAAGAATTTCTCCAGTGTGAGATCAATAAAGTTCACTTCTTCTTCTTCTTCTTCTTCTAAGCTCATTAGCCGCTAACGGCTAATGAGCTCTTTTCTTCATCATCTGCATTTTTCATATTTTTTTTAACACCCATAGGCTAAAAATAGGATTCATACGATCCAGAAGACTTACCCCCTCTGACGAGCACGACTCTCGGGCTCAGAGCCCTCAGAGCCGAGTCCAAGAGCCGCTGGATCCTCTGGTTCTCCTGTTTGGAGCGGCGCAGCTCGTCCTCGTAGTCCGCTATTGTGCGCTCCAACAGCGCACGGATTTCCCCAGCAGCCGCGTCCAGTCGCTCCTCTACAAAACCACTAAAGCCTCCGGACATATTTGCCCTGTTTGTTTTTCCGGTGTTCGGCTCGTTCAAAATTTGAGCTAACCGTTGCTAAGTTGGTTCAGAAGTGCTCTGAACATAAACAAACTGTTGTTTTGATTGTTGTTTCAGTTCTTTTTTTGTTTGGATCTTTTAGCCGGACTCTTCAGGTTGTAGTTCTAACAAAACGTTCACATTAACGTCATAAATAAAGTTTGTTCAGGTTTTAGAGCTCGCGCTGCTCCAGGCCGCAGACCTCCAGTGGGACCGGAAGTGCGCACAACAAACTTCAAAATAAATTAAATTTAAAAATTGAAGTTAACGAAGAGAAAAATAATATAGATAGTATACATGCAAATAACAGGATGTCTGAAATCCACATGAGTAGGGAAATTCAGGGAACACATTTAATAACTTTGCAAAAAGTGTCGTCTCAGTAACACCACTGCACAAACATGCCTCATAAAACCAGTGGTGAAAGTAGTTTTCATTTCTTACAGGTGCTATAATGTCCAGTGCATCACTACCATTTAAAAAAAAACAAAAACAAAAAAAAACACTGTGCCACCCGGGGATCGAACCCAGAACCTTCTTGTTATAAAACTAGTGCGCTAGCCATCGTCCCATTTAGAATAATACCCTGGCTACAGTCAAATAAGTTTGACAATCCTTGTGTAACAGACTGCGGATATCTCTGCACGAGAGTTTCGGCCCGAAACTCGGGTAGCTTTCGCTTCTCAATTCTTTTCAGTTTCAATTCTTTTAGCGGTGCTGCGCACCGGCTGTGAATGTTATACCGGTGCGCCGTTCCGGTGGGCACTGGCTTACTTTCTCTTACTTCTCAGATTGGTATTAACATTTTCTCACATTTCTCTCTTGTTTAAACACTCAAACTTTCGTTTCGTTTTGTTTGGGGGTGGGAACTAAAACTGAAATTGTCCGCGAAAGGTTGCTTGGAAAATAAAACCTACTTTCAAAATTGTACATAATGCATTTGATGATCATCTGTCGGACGTGCTTCACATCTCCACCTCAAACATGCAACCTGCCTTTGATGCACTTGTTAAAGCTCAACAGAGGCTAGATTTCTCTCACTGATCAAGAAAAAAAAAACACTTAACATGCTAACTTTGACTTTTTTCTACACTGTTTGGCAGTGACATATCTTGTATTATATTATTTTGCATACAAAGACATTGTGGTGTCTTAATACAAAGTTAAGAAAGGTAAACTCAGAAAGCATTGTGGGGTTAATGTGACTGAAAAAGAGTTACAAATGTTTCACGTTTACTATTGTTTTGAATTATTTTACAGAATAAATTAAGTTTTTGTAAAAGCTCACTCTCTCATTACTTAATAATAACACAGAACTTACCAGCTTCTGTAAACATTGCCATTTACTGTTTTCAACGTAGAAATAAAATGAGTAACCAGAGTTGACTTCAAACTTTTGGTCCGGCCCTCCACAATATTTTCTGCTTCTCATTTGGTCCCTGATGAAAAAAATAATTGCCCACCCCTGCTCTGAATTCATAAAGTAAGTAAGGAAGAACTTTGAACCACTGTAAACTGTTTACAATGAAGTAATTCGTTTTTTCCCTGATTTTAAGACAGTAAAAGTCAGGTACAGTGCCTTTGTCATAAACATTCACAACTAGGATTTATTGGCAAAAGGACAAATTAAAGGACAACTAACGTTTTTACAATCTGGACCTTATTTCGGTGATAAAACAACATCATTTACTCACCCATTGTACTTTGGTGTAATGTGGAGTATTTCCGGAGATTTTGGAGTTGAGCTATATCCATTTAACATGAGTGGTCGGGGCACAATGTTGCAGTCACCAAATAACACAAACTTTATCACTTTTTTAATCACTTGGCGGCACGGTGGCTGAGTGGCTAGCACTCACGCTTCACAGCAAGAAGGCTCTGGGTTCGATCCCCGTGTGGCACGTTGGTATGGCCGTAAGATTTGGATCGCTCGAGCCTTTCTGTGTGGAGTTTGCATGTTCTCCCCATGTCTGGGTGGGTTTCCTCCGGGCACTCCGGTTTCCCCCACCAACCCAAAACATGCTTCAGGTAAAATCCTCCAGCTGAGGTCCTGACCAAACTGAAGCAAGAAGATCATGAAGATGGTCCCCGGACGCAGTAATGTGCTGCCCACTACTCCTGATAACAGGATGGGTTAAATGCAGAGAAGAATTTCTCCTGTGTGAGATCAATAAAGTGGCAAAAGTTTGTTTGAGTCAAAAGTGGTCTGTAACCAGAGATCCAGTCATGGTTCCGATTGGATGACGTCATCAACGAGGACAGCGCGCGAGCATTCATGCCACTACTTTGCATAGAAGACGCTCAGAACTTTTCTGTTGCAAGTGAGACAAGGCTGAAGATTCGGACTTTGAGATTGAAGAGGACTTATTTGAGTATGATGGCCGTTCCTATTGTTTTGAGCCTGAGTATACAGATAAGGAGGTATTAGAAAGAAGGAAGCAGAGACAGTTTGAGGAGCAGCGCATCGGTATCGCATTACTCGGAATCGTACGCTGAATCCGCTGGCCTTCTTTCTTTTCCTTTGCTGGTAAAAAATCATCCGGACCAAAGTGGCTACTGCAAACACGATGGTCCAAACGTCTTACAGCTTTGCCTTTCATGTTTGGGTCCATTCTCAAAGCAACTAGCCACAGCTTCAATAACTCCGGATTGTGATGAGGAAGCCTGTGAAAACTCAACTTCGTCCAAGCTGTCATTTTGTTTTCACAACTGGGATAAATGCATGTTCGCACCATTTTGGATTTTCTCAAGCGGAGATGTTTTCTTTTTCTTATTCCTTAGCTTCTTTATGACTGTAACCGAGATCTGAGCGCGTCGTCTTATCTGCACATCAGGTGTGAATGCGCGCGGCCCTCGTTGATGATGTCATCCAATTGGAACCATGACCGGATCTCTGGTTACAGGTCTCTTTTGACTCAAACGAATGTGTAGACTAACACATTGAACTTTTCTAATTTGAAAAATGATAAAGTTTGTGTTATTTGGTGACTGCAACATTGTGCCTCGACCACTCACGTTAAATGGATATAGCCCAACTCCGAAATCTCCGGAAATACTCCAAATGACAATAAAGTACAATGGGTGAGTAAATGACGTTGTTTTATCACCGAAATAAGGTCCAGATTGTAAAAACGTTATTTGTCCTTTAATATTAATCAAGGGTGTAATGTTATAATTAACTGTGCCATCTTTGCTATTTAGAAACTCTCTAAACTGTGATTTTTTTTCTTGAATACTTTGTATCCACTGTGCTAATTGTCCTACTCACTCCTCTTTTTCAGGAACAATTTTTGTCTAACTTGTGAACCATGTACAATATTTAAAAAGAAAACATAGGAGAGAAAATGATAAAGACAGTATTTGTCAAGTGGGATTTCTGAATCAACTGTGATGGGACACACTTGGCTCTTATCGTTTGAAGAGCTTTATGTTTTTGCTCTCTAATACTGGACTCTCCATTTCTCTGGCGTTGCCCGCGGGGAGTGGCGGCGGGCTGGTGTGGGCCTGCTCATTGCCGCCCGGCTCAGCCACCGTGTGTTGGAGTTCACCCCGGTGAACGAGAGGGTCGTGTCCCTGCGCCTTGGGTCGGGGACAGGTCTCTCACTGTTGTGTTGGCAGTGAGAGACTGCCAACACAGTTGGTGTGCCTGGGAGGGGTGCTGGACAGTGCACCGACCGGCGACTCCGTTGTTCTACTGGGGGACTTCAACACCCACGTGGGCAACGACAGTGACACCTGGAGAGGGGTGAGTGGGAGGAATGGCCTCCCTGATCTGAACCCGAGCGGTGTTCTGTTATTGGACTTCTGTACTAGCCATGGTTTGTCCATAACAAACACCATGTTCGAGCACAAGGGTGTCCATCAGTGCACATGGCACCAGGACACCCTAGGACGGAGGTCGATGATCGACTTTGTTGTCATGTCATCTGACCTCCGGCCACGTATCTTGGACACTCGGGTGAAGAGAGGGCCAGAGCTGTCAACTAGGGATGGGCGATACCAGTTATTTTTGTTTCGATACGATACCAAGTAATACCAGGGTTAGAATCGCGATATCCATACCCGATACTTTGATACATTTTTTAATACTACAGAAAAACACTAACCTGGCTCTAACTAGATACCTTGGCTTCGCAAAGCTCCACCAGGGGGCTTAGCTCCACACATTCTAACACCACATATCTGAAAAAAGTTCTTTGATAAAATGAAAATGGCAATGCAGATATCAAATGTGACCACTAGACTTTTGTGTGTGCTGCTTGTATTGCATGTTGTATTTTTATGTATTTGCCTGCCTAGGGACTACGGATGTAAACTAGCTTTGTAGCTAAAATTCGGCATATTTACATTTGTTTTATACTTATGTTCATTAATGTGATTGTTCCTATCAAATAAATAAATAAATAAATAAAATAAATAAATCTATTGTAAGTTGGGCACTCGCAGCCTATGAAAAAAGACAACAAATGAAGTATCACTATTCTCACTCACACACATACATACATTCTCCTCACATACACTACTCTTAGTCTTCTACATGCTTGATGGTTACCTGGGTACATTCTCCCTCTCTCAAACGCCTCGGCAACAGACCTCTGTCGTACTGCTGTTGCTGCTGTGCTGGAGGGAGCTGCCTGACTAACCTCCTGTCGTTGTTTGGTCAGTAGCATTTCATCATGCTGAGGTTTATGATTTATGATCAAGTGTTTATTTAAATTTGTGGTATTGCTACAATATCGGATCATTTTTGGCACACACTGCCCTTGGCAACATTGTCGTCCACGGTGTGGAAGTAACTCCACACCACACTTCACTTGCGGTCTCCCATGGCTCCCGCAGCCCCGTGCCGCTTTGACTGAAATCTCACAGCAGTGAGTCTACCGCGGGATGACGTACTACCCCACGTTTGGTGAGAACGCGGAAGGAAAAGTAGTGCCTGACAACTGGCAATGACCACTGGCAAAACACATACGAATTTGAACTAAATTAACTGAAAGTTAAGTCAGTAAGAAAACATGACTTGGTATCGATAATTTAATACCAGGATCAATCCATATTAAATACCCCATCAGGATCGATATACCGATACTTTGGTATCGATCCGCCCATCACTACTGTCAACTGATCACCACCTGGTTGTGAGTTGGGTCCACTGGTAGGGGAGGAAGCCGGAAAGACCTGGCAGGCCCAAACGTATCGTGAAGGTCTGTTGGGAACGTCTGGCAGAGCCCTCTGTCAGGAGCACCTTCAACTTGCACTTCCGGGAGAGCTTTTCCTGGATTCCGGGGAGGCTGGGGACATGGAGTCCGAATAGGCTTTGTTCTCGGCCTCTATTGTCGATGTGGCCGCCATTAGCTGTGGTCGTAAGGTCTGTGGTCCCTGTGGCGGTGGCAATCCCAGAACTCAGTGGTGGACAACGGAAGTAAGGGATGCCATCAGGCTGAAGGTCTTATCGGGCCTTGTTGGCTCGTGGGACTCCTGAGGCAGCTGATGGGTACCAGCGGGCCAAGTGTGCTGCAGCCCGGGCGGTCGCAGAGGCAAAAACTTGGGGTTGGGAGGAGTTTGGAGAGGCCATGGAGGAGGACTATTGGATGGCCCCAAAGAAATTCTGGCAAACCGTCCGGCGCCTCAGGTGCAGTGCTTCACCAACACTGTTTACAGTGCGGGTGGGGAGCTGCTGACCTCGACTGGGGATGTTATCGGACGGTGGAAGGAATACTTTGAGGATCTCCTCAATCCCACTGTCACGTCTTCCGAGGAGGAAGCAGAGGCTGGGGACTCGGAGGCGGACTCATTCATCACCTTGACTGAAGTCACTGAGGTGGTTGGAAAGCTCCTCAGTGGAAAGGCCCCGGGGGTGGATGAGTATCTTAAGTCTCTGGATGTTGTAGGGCTGTCTTAGCTGATACCTCTCTGCAACATCTCGTGGTGGTCAGGAACAGTACCTCAGGACTGGCAGTCCGGGTGGTGGTCCCTCTGTTTAAGAAGGGGGACCGGAGGGTGTGTTCCAACTATCGGGGAATCACACTCCTCAGCCTTCCCAGCAAGGTCTATTCCAGGGTGCTGGAGAGGAGAATTCGACCGATAGTCAAACCTTGGATTCAGGAGGAGCAGTGTGGTTTTCGTCCCGGCCGGGGAACACTGGACCAGCTCCATACTCTCCATCGGGTGCTCGAGGGTGCGTGGGAGTTTGCCCAACCAGTCCACATGTGCTTTGTGGACCTGGAGAAGGCATTCGACCGTGTCCACCGTGGGGTCCTGTGGAGAGTGCTCTGGGAGTACAGGGTACGGGGCCCTTTGCTAAGGGCTGTTCGGTCCCTGTATGACCGGAGCAGGAGCTGTGTTCGCATTGCAGGTAGTAAGTCGGACCTGTTTACGGTGCATGTTGGACTCCGCCAGGGCTGCCCTTTGTCACCGGTTCTGTTCATTTTATTTATGGACACAATTTCTAGGCACGGTCAGGGGCCAGAGGGGATCCGGTTTGGGAACCACAGAATCTCATCTCTGCTGTTTGCAGATGATGTTGTCCTGATGGCTTCATCGAACCAGGACCTCCAATGTGCACTGGGGTGATTTGCAGCCGAGTGTGAAGCGGCTGGGATGAGGATCAGCTCCTCCAAATCCGAGACCATGGTTATCGACCGGAAAAAGGTGGCTTGCCATCTCCGGGTGGGTGGAGAGTCCTTGCTTCAAGTGGAGGACTTCAAGTATCTCGGGGTCTTGTTCACGAGTGAGGGGAGGATGGAGCGTGAGATTGACAGGCAGATTGGTGCAGTGTCTGCAGTGATGCGGTCGCTGTACGGGACTGTTGTGGTGGAGAGGGAGCTGAGCCAAAAGGCGAAGCTCTCAATTTACCAGCCAATCTACGTTCCTACCCTCACCTATGGTCACGAGCTCTGGGTAATGACCGAAAGAACAAGATCACGGATACAAGCAGCCGAAATGAGTTTCCTCCGCAGAGTGGCTGGGCACACCCTTAGAGATAGGGTGAGGAGCTCAGTCACACGGGAGGAGCTCGGAGTAGAGCTGCTGCTTCTCCACGTCGAGAGGAGCCAGGTGAGGTGGCTCGGGCATCTTTTCCGGATGCCTCCTGGACATCTCCCTCAGGAGGTGTTCCGGGCATGTCCCACCGGAAGGAGGCCACGGGGAAGACCCAGGACACGCTAGAGGTACTGAGAGACTTTTTTAACAACTGATGTCTCCCGGCTGGCCTGGGAATGCCTTGGGGTTCTCCCGGAGGAGCTGGAGGAAGTGTCCGGGGTGCAGGAGGTCTGGGCGTCCCTGCTTAGACTGTTGCCCCCGCGACCCGGCCCCGGATAAGCAGAAGAAAATGGATGGATGGATGGACTACCAAGATATTTCTCAGGTTGTGGGATGATGTGGCCAACATGAGCTGCGATGTGACCAGTTATGCAATCCTGCTCAATAGTGCGACTAATGTTTGGTGCCTGCCTATACTGTAGCTCAGTATTTTCTTTCCACTAGTGATGTTGTAAAATTTTTGTTTTTATAAGATTTCAGATGCAGAGGATTAAATAAGTACCTTCTATGGCTCATTATTATTATATATACTAAGTACAGTGTTTTGTTATTCCAATTATTGATTGCAGCTAATATTTTTTAACAATATTTCACCTTTATTCTTCTGCTTTATGGTTATTATGTCAGTGGAATAATATAATTTCAATATGATCATTTGTCAATTTCGTTTGCTCAGTCAGTAGATGTTGATTAACTAAGTAAGTGACTTTGACAATAGAAAATTAAAATTTAGGTGATTGCAGTTCTCAAAGTGTCCACAACGTTGATTATCCATCTGTGGACTTCCTCACTTTGGCATCTCTTACAGTGCATACAAAAGTTCCTGCTCCCATTTGTGCCATGTCAAAATTTAATCCAAAGTATTTTTTTTGTCACTCTTTGGAAAAAAGTAGCATTTACTTTTGGGGGCCCATCTGTGTCAAACATCTACAGAGTTCCTCTCGCCTTTGTGTCAATCCACTGGTATGAAAATGTGTGTGGGATGATAAAATATTGTTAATCTGGTTTCATAGTGACAGGTGCACATAATCTCATTTATTCCTTCGATCTCTCCTCTTCAGTACAACGCTTTTCGAAGAACACCTCAGAGCAGCCACAATTATGTAATCAATCTTGGCTCTTAAAAGGATTGATTGGGGGAAATGGGGTTAATCAGCTGTGTTAGAAGTTCACTAGGAGTTGGTACAATGGAGAAAAAGTGAGACCATAAATTGAAACCAGCTCCGGCATATTATGCAGTTGTAGTGTTGGTCAGTATGCACTGTACTTGTTAAAAAAATAATATATTTTTATCTTCAAAAACTCATTTTAAACACAAAAGAAAGGCAAGAGACATTGGATTTTTTTTTGGCAGTAGTTTTATTCCTGCTGATTTTTTTCAAAAATTGTTCAAAAGTCACCATTTTATCTTTGTTAAGACCTTAAGGGAACTACTACTGGACTTAACCAGTAAATTAACTGCTTATATGTTTCAGATTGTAATGTTTCTTAAATTGTCAATATGTATCTGAATGTATGCAAATTGGAAACCCTGAAATAGAATCTTAAATATTCAGCCTAAAGCAATAGAACAAAACAAAAATGGAACAAAATTTGCTTGTGGATTATAGCTTGGAGTGCAGTACAGTATGTTCCAAATATGCATTGTGTTCTGGGCAGCAGATCTGCTTGGACTACTGCTCCCGCGACCCAGAAATGGAAAAGCGGAAGAAGATGGATGGATGGATGAATGGATGGATGGATAAGCTAGTCATCCAACTGGCACAGTAGAGCAGAAGCTTTGGAGATCCAATAATCACTTGGTCGGCTGGATGGAAGCATGACTGTCACAACAAAGTTTGTAGAGTGGCCTGGATAGAGACAAAATATGAAAATTAATAAACAGCTTATATAGGTTACATTGATGTTCTCTATTTTAATGAGGTCATATTTTCAGAAGAAGGGCAGAAGCCTATGGAACTCCCTGGAGATTCACTGTTTTAGAAAGAAATATTAAAAAATATGATCCACCCATATGTTAAGGATTGGTTTCACAAATGTGCCATATTTATCTTATGGCTTTAACTTCTTTCAGCTGACAACAATTTGGGGCATTTCTTTTTGAAGCTGTTGTAATATAACATAACTTGTAATTATTTTGTATGTTTTGGAAGAAAACCCAATTTTTGCAAAAACAAATCAAAGCAAAATTTTAAAAAAGCTGTCCTCCAGTTCAACTCTAGGGAATAGAGTGTTGGGATATAATGACTGGGTTTGTTAGTTCATAAGATATACTATAGAACATCCGAGTACACACCAGTAGTGGAGAGAGTCCCTGCCCGAGCAGAGGTCTTGTACAGAGGAGCCTGGTACAGTTTGGGATCAGGGGTGTAGTTCTGCTGAGGCTCAAAGTGCACCACTGGTAACATGGAGTTCATCACTCGGGGTAAAGCGTCTGCTATCACCATGTTCTCATCGTCCCAGCGGCTGGCGTCCATAAACATCCCGTGGACTAGCACTCCGTCCTTTGGATCAGGCAGCTGTTATGAACAAGAAAATATACAGCCTTAGCATTTAATGAACAGCCTATAGGGTCTGTGCCCTTTTTTTTTTTTTTTTTTCCGTGTAATAAAGTTTGTCTAGCCCCAGTACAGATTTACTGTAAAAGCAGCTCTTCAAAATGAGACCAATGTGTGCTGTCTGCATTTAATTATAAGGTGTTTTTGTCTGTACGCTGTTAGCATGCTAGTTGTTTGGGTAGTTGAATGACCATGACAGCAAAAACAATTCTCATCAGGATCAGGTCAATCAATCAATCAATCAATCAATCAAACATCATTTATAAAGTGCTTTTCACACAAAATATAACACAAAGCGCCTTACAGTGGTTAAGGATTAGAAGATTGACTTTTATTCATCTCACACAGGAGAAATTGTTTCTGCATTTGACCCGGGGGCCGTCCCCATGATTTTGTTGTTTAGGCTTGGTCATGACCCAAGCTGGAGGATTTTACCTATGGCGCATGTTTTGGGTTGGTGGGGGAAACCGGAGTGCCCGGAGGAAACCCACCCAGACACGGGGAGAACATGCAAACTCCACACAGAAAGGCTCGGGTGACCCGAACCTTCTTGCTGTGAAGCTTGAGTGCTAGCCACTCAGCCACCAGAAAAAAAAAAAAAAGTACAACACCAACATTATCCACCATTTAGACATTCTAAATTACTCTGGGCACTTTCACCTTGGTGTTTCTAGTTGTAAAGTCTAAAATGATGTATATGTCTACCTCCAGGTCTTAGCTGTCATGAAATGTATACTGTAACCCAGCAGCCAAAGCTAAAAACAAACATAGCTCTAGTGTTGGCAAATTAAGCACTGAAGACATAATAAAAATTTTAGTGAATGTATATGAACATGGACGAGCTTCATAGACTACAAATCCACTGCCATAGAGGAATGAGAGGCAAGTGCTTTGAGCTCTGGAGGACACAATATTACAACATGTATAAAGGCAAAAAAAAAAAAAAAACACAGATGTCTAGCGTAATATAAACATGCACTTTTTTCAACCCAGCATTATTACCTCATCATCCATGTCAAGTTGAGCATTTTTTGGGAGACCTCGTATCACTTCACTCACAACCGCCTGATCCCTGTAGGCCGGCACCATGTTAAAGCGAAAGTTCAACTCATCGATAGGCAAATTGTAACGTCTTGCATGATTCTGCAGCACTCCTATAAAAATAGATAAGGCTGTATTATGTAAAGGGTAATGGTTCATTTAAAAAAAAAAAAAAAAAAACGTGACAGTGTTTTTACCAGTGAGAAAGCCTTGAGGGAAGAAGAACCCAGAGATCCAGAACGATTTGGGCTGTCCACATGTGATCCAAGACTAGCAAAGGAGGACACAGGAGAGGAGAAGAGCAACTTTTTTTTTTTTTTTTTACCAACCATGGTGCATTACCAGCCTAGTGTATCCTATGGGAGTTTTAAGGGACCCAGCCCTCTGGTCAGTGAACACAAGCAGTCTGACTCAGCACCAAGATATTTTGAATCAGGGCCAGCTTCCCAATATTTTGACTGTACGTGTGAGAGTGAGAGGGCATTTTCAGACCAATCTCATGGAAGATGGGGCCCAAGATGAGGAGAGGTGACACTAACTATAAAATGGACAGTGTGTGTTTTTGAAGAGAAGGGGGAACGAACCAGAATATGGATATTCTTAAGATGCGTGAAAAGTCCCTCAGTCGTCCAGGTAGAATCCATGATCAAAGGAGAAGTTCAATTTGTCAACTGGACAAAGTTTGTTTGGTTGAAAACGTTTCGCCGCTCATCCGAGAGGCTTCGTCAGCTGACGAACAGCTGACGAACAGCTGACGAAGCCTCTCGGATGAGCGGCGAAACGTTTTCAACCAAACAAACTTTGTCCAGTTGACAAATTGAACTTCTCCTTTGATCAGAATATGGATAGAATATCAGAGCGGCTAATATCAGATATCAGCCTAATATCAGAGAGTAAAAAATATTCTCTGGTTGTCAAAAACTAGTATCGAAACTCATTTGATCAGATATCAATACTGAAAGAAATAAAATAAAAATAATAATATGAATAGGACCACATATAAAAGACCTTTCTGAATAATTTCACTCAGGTATGGATCTAAAGTAAGTAAAAAATAATAGTAAAAATATATTTATTGTATGTTGAAAATGTCATTACATGTTACATTCTACTATCATTCCACTGACAGCCTACTATCTAAATAAGAGTTAGAATTATTATTGTGGTGTTAAAATCTGTATTGACTCTTTTCGTATAGTATTGAAATTGATTTTGAAATTTCAGTATTGTGACACTACATCATGGCACTATAAAATGTAGTATGTGATTTAGATAATCAAATTAACACATATTAACACAAAAATCAGCATAATGAGTAAACCTAATATTAGTTTAAATACATATTAGACAGTACATTACACACAGATTTTTCTTATTCTTTTGCTTACCTGAATAAAAAATATCCTGAGCACCAGATCTTTGACCCATGACGCAAGTGTTTTGAGGGAGGGGTATGCAAAGTTGGCCCAGTGCCTCGGGACTTGATTGTTGAGGAAGCTCGTGTAGATACGGTCCATCTCCTCAGACATCACTACCAGACCCCCAACGGTCTTTTGTAGGGTAACAAGAGAAGCCTTGGAGACAAAACAGTGTATATAACCAACATTTTAACTTTTTTAACAAGGCATTGGTGTTGGAGAAAGTGTTTTTACAATTTTAACTAATTCAATCCAATGTATTTTTTCAAGTCCACACTGATCTCTGCTCCTGCTTCTTTAACACTATAGCAGGGGTGTCCAAACTTTTTTCACCATGGGCCACATATGTAAACACAGACGAAGCCGAGGGCCGATCGAGGGCCAGAGACTGCTGATCAGTACAATGAATAATTGAAATATATGCATGTTTAACATGTTAGAATGAGACATCAGTCCTTTATTCATGCTAAGATCCTCAAAATGACACAATAAATATTAAATATTGTCTTATCAAGGTAGATTTTCAAAAAACTTGCAGTCAAAAGTTCTGCTCAAGGTAATTTGGGCCAATTCACCTGGAAGCCTGAGGGCCAAGAAAAATTTGTCTGAGGGCCGCATTTGGGCCACGGGCCATTGTTTGGACATGCCTGCACTATAGGATTGGCAGGTAGATTTGTAACTGCAGCATGCATTCCATTTGATCTATTACACAGCCCCAAGGCTTCATATTGCTATTTTTTAAAAATAATTTAAAAAAAAATTGCATATTGTACAACAATGTATGTGAAGAATCCCTCAGTCGTCCAGGTAGAATCCATGGTAAAAGGAGAAATTCAATTTGTCAACTGGACAAAGTTTATTTGGTCGAAGACGTTTCGCAGCTCATCCAAGCTACTTCGTCAGTTCTGGCTAGAGTGCTGGTGGACACTGCTTATATATAGCTGCAGGGTAATGCTAACTACAATGTAATTACTATGAAACTATCACACCTCTTTGTTTTCAGTTTCTGTCTGGGGTCTTGTTTAGCATACCCATTCAGTACCATAATGGGTGTTTTCACACCTCTGGACCTGACCTGGCTAGTCCTATTGTTTTCCTTGTTTGTTTTGATTTAGGTTTGAAAATGGAATTATAGACAAGAGACAAATTGTGTCTGACCCCTCCATTCCTGTTCAAGGAAGGATTCTCTTTTTTGACAAAAATAGCCTCTTTAACTCCCCTCTCAAACCAGCTCTTTTCCCTAGCTAAGATCTGTACCTTACAATGTACAATTTGACTTGAACTTGACACACAATATACACCAACGGCTAATTCAAAGTGCATGGTTTTCTTACTATAAGAAAACACGAATCTTTTAGTAAAGAGCACAAACTATAAATACAGTCATGTGACTCACCCTGAGCACTTTGAGTAAATTGTTGAATCGATCTGCCTCCTGGCCCAGCACCGTTGTGAGCGAGTTCAAGCGTCCATGTTCATCTCGGATAAACAGGGACTTTATAGCTTCACTCATGTCCAGATGCTCTGCAGGTGGACAGAAATATATATATATATATATATATATCACCATCCTAAATCTGACTGGATAAGAACAGATATAATTTAATGGGTACTGACTAGGGAGTTTATCCAAGATGGACACAGCCAACTCGCAGACTACTTCATCATTACTCTTGGCCCCAGCACTGGCTGAAGACCGAGG
This sequence comes from Paratrypauchen microcephalus, assembly GCA_036785185.1. Lineage (NCBI taxonomy): Eukaryota > Metazoa > Chordata > Actinopteri > Gobiiformes > Gobiidae > Paratrypauchen > Paratrypauchen microcephalus. Next base: position 8,589,126 of record JAVJIX010000022.1, on the reverse strand, counting down.
GTTCACATCCAGTATGGTGCTAATTAAAGATAAAGTTTCTTGTCGCTGCAAATAAAAAGTAAAACAAATAGTTAAGTCATGTTTATATGCACACAGAAAACTAAACTAAACTTGAGAAGTGATAATGAGATAAAAAGCCTTCAGCAGTTCTCCATGAAGTTTTTGGAGACTTGGGGCCCGTCCACGCGACAACGTTTTTTGGTGGAAACAGAGAAGTTTGTATTTGTTTTGGCCTTTCGTCCACACGGCGACGGCGTTTTTGGGGGGGGGGGCGAAAACGGTGTTTTTTGAAACCAGGTTCCAGAGTGGAGAAATCTGAGAATGCCAGGGTCGCGTTGTTGTGTGGACGAGCAAAACGCAGCTTTTGGAAAACGATGATGTCTCGATGCCGTCATCATCTGCTTTGGCAGGAGTCCCAGTCGACGTTCTGCTGATTACACCATTTTCACTCAGCACTCCGTTTTCGTCTGGACACGAGTATTTACTGATCCGACAAGTGTGTGGACGCACATTTTTTTCAACCCACATAAAAAAAAAAAATCCAGGAGCATTGTCATGTGGACGTAGCCTCAATGAATTACCTGAAAAGCCAAACTGGCGTTCTCGTGCATACCAAACACCTCTGGATCATCAATAATGGGGAGACTTTCTATATAATCCCTGAAGTCCTTGAGATGACTAGACTCTGGGGCATAGTAGATCCCTTGTGCACAAACAAAACCAAAGTTAGAAATGTTGGCCTAGCTTGTCGATGTTTTGTTTATAGTTAACATGATAGAACTCCTACCTGAGGAAGAGTAAGTGTAGCCTGGACTCAGAGTTGGAGGTGAGAAGAAGCCTTTCAAAATGGTTCTCAGGCACCGCTGATCCCAGGCATCTGTCACTCTGCCTCCATATGTGATCTCACCTGGGGAAGAACATAGCAAAATCCTTAACTACAGATTTGTAACAACACACATTTTTGTCCTTCCCATTCCTTGTTTTTTTAAAAATAGCCCGACTGACAAGATTTCACTGACATTTAGAACACATGTATTAATTATTGTGATGAGTGAAAAAGCATGTCCCTGGAGATTGTCAGATGTTTGCTTTGTTCCCACCACTGGCTCTTAAAACTATAATTTCACCAGCACATTAGAGAGTCCTTTCATTATTTACAGTTTGCCTGAGGATGTGAAGAACTGCAACAACACCATCACCACTGTCACCACTATGCGTAGTATTTGTTTCATTGTTTCCAGATATGCATTTTCATAGTGTTTTTACAAGCTGTAATCATAATCTTTTCTGTATTTAGGGTAAAAGGAGAAATTCAACTTGTCAACTGGACAAAGTTTATTTGGTCGAAAACGTTTCGCAGAGTTGCTTCGTCAGTTCTGGTTAGAGTGCTGAGGGATACTGCTTATATCCAGCTGCAGGGAGGAGCTAACTAAACTGAAATTATTCTGAATCTATCCCACCTCTTTGTTTTCAGCTTTCTGTCTTTTGATTTTTCAGTTTCTCTCTGGCGTCTAGTTTTGCATACCCATTCAAACCCTAATGGCTGTTTTCACACCTCTGGATCTGACCTGGCTAGCCCCCTTGTTTCCTTTGTTTGCTTTGATTTAGGTTTGAGAATGAAATTATATATGGGAGGCAAATTATGTCTGACTCCCCCATTCCTGTTTAAAGAAGGATTCTCTCTTTTTTTTTTGACAAAAATAGCCTCTTTAACTCCCCTCTCAAACCAGTTCTTTTCCCTGGCTAAGATCTGAACCTCACTGTCCTCAAATGAATGGCCTGTGGCTTCTAGGTGGAGATGTACGGCAGATGATGGTCCACTCTGGCACGCCCGTCTGTGTTGATACATCCTACAACATCTACAAAACTGCTCCAAATGACACCAAAGTACTATGGGTGAGTAAAACAACTCGTTTTATTACAGAAATAAGGTTCAGATTATTAAAAAAAGCCACGTTAATATTCCTTTAACACAATCTAAGCAGAAAGAGCTGATGTGGTTGGAACTACAACAGATGAGATTATTTGTGTTCTTAAACACAAAGTCTCTCACACATGAAATAACTGTCATAAGCTAGATAGCATTAGTCAACAGTTTTTCAGTTAGTCACTCTCACATTTTTGTTGAAAATCAAACTCCTAAACAGTATCACAAACACTTGTATTGATCGCAGGCTCCTAAAAATTTTGTTTGCCTGGAAATCCAGATGGATATCTCTTTGTTATAGCACTGAATCTGGATTTTTCCAGGTAATCATTTTTGTATTATTCCTTGAGTTTTTTGATGATTAAAACTTTTTTCCGTGTTTGCTAATGTGTGCATTTTGTCACCATGAAAACTATTGAGCATTATGGCAATAGAAATGCATTATAGAACCACCCCCAGTGTGATGTCACTGCAAAGTATCAATATAGTGGTTTACAATGATCATTTAAAATAAGGGGATACATCGGTTTATTATTACTAAGAAAAAGTTCGTAGTTTGTTACGCCACAGTATGTACGAAATTCTTGTTACGATTCTCACCAGTGATGTAAACAAGTGCGTCCCAAGGGATGGAGCCGTCTTTGCAGTACAGGTTGAGGTTAAGCAGAGCGCACTCCCTGTCACTATCATTGAACTCATAACGGATGTTCCAGCCTAGAGGGCCAAACTTCTTCCGCTCCTAGTCACAAAACATAAAGCACAAAAGATTGTGAATTTTGCATGTTGTAAGGCTTTATGGCAGACTGCACTTTACGAAACAAAGATAAATGTGTTACCTGTATTATTGCATGGAAAAAGCATATACCAAAGATGATTTTTCTCCAGTGGTTTCCCAGAACATGGTCCTCAAAGAAATTAGTGGTGATTTCTCTGAAGGCCCTTCTCATATTTGCTCGCAGTCCTTTGGGAGGCTCATTCGTCACCTAGTAATCACATGAATTATTCAAATGGGAGACTGAGATGAATCAATGCATTCAAGTATCAAATAGAGTAAAACCTCTTGTATCAATCAATGACCTAAGGCTATATTCACTGTAATTTCGAAACAGTGTGATGTCTAATAATCATTAAATCCAACTTCCATCCAGTCTTTCCTATGAGCTGAAGTTATCTAGTAGCTGTGGATTTCTAATAAAGCAGTAATATTTGTCTTAGAATATCAATTAATATGCTTTTCATGGATACGATAAGGGTGTTCCTTTGTAACAAAATATCATGCACTGTGTCATTAAGGGAATGAAAATCAGAGTGATTGAGCTTTTCAATTAGCCTTATTGCACTCTTATCACACCAAAACCACAAAAGAACCATTCCTGCAGTCTGAGGTTTGGTGATTACAAAGTCTGAGCGCCATTTCGCAAACACACATTCCATCCAGTCATTTTAAAACACTATAACTAGGCGAAATTACCAAAATGAGTGTCCTGCTTAACATTGGCCATTATTTACTTCATGTATGTACAAACCTTGACAGAGTTTTGCAATACTGTGACGGGAAATACTTTTGTGGGCATCGAGCTCAGGAATAACCGGAAGTTTTCATGAATCTTTGTATCTATAATTGCAAAAGAAGAAAATTTATTATTATTTGATTTTTTAAAAATGAACTAAATAAGACCTACATATACATAGATTTAAATAATTGAACTTGAATCTTGTATACCTGGTTCTGAGAAAGTTTTGATAATTTCCTCCATTGCCAACATCCAGGACACAGCTAAATGACAGTTCTGAAGGAATACCCAGTTGCCATTTTCCATCGCTCCACGGATCATCTTTTCGGCTATCGGCCCTTGTCCCTGCCCCAATGAAATAGACTCAACCCTGCATATCGGAAGATCAAGTGAGCATAAAACTCCAACAAACATGCTTTGCCAGTGAGGATTAGTCTTAATGTTAAATACTTTTCAAGATAGCCTCGTTCTTTGGCAAAGCGCTGGAAGGCACCCATGGGATCGGAGCCGGTGCTGAGGATGAACACGAGTGGGATGCGGGGAGACATGTCGTTGTACAGGTTGGCGAGGTCGACCGGGGGGTTCTCCACAAACTGTTTCCCCAGATTGACAATAACAAACTCAGTAGCAGCGAATACAACCTGGTGAGGAGTGAACTCATTTAGTTAAGTGAAAGCTGAGAGGGAAAAAAAAAAAAAAGATCCTCATTTTTGTTTACGAATGCTCAAACTAATAATGAACATGATGAACAAAATGTAATATTGATTATTGTTTTTGCCTTAAAGGGCCTATACTATGCTATTTTCCTCTTCATAAATATATCTTATTTGTTTTGCTTCATCCACAGACATTAACAAAAAAAACCCTACATGTTTAGGCTGAGTTCTTCTCTCAAACAGAAAACACTCTATTCCACCTTGTGATGTCATGTTATTTTAAGCATGAGAGACATAGACAAACTAAATGTATGTGATTCTTCTAATTCGTTTCATAGTTAATTCATGCTTGAGTTCAAAATCTACATTTAAGTGTAATTGCAATTTTTGTCAGAAAAAAAAAAGCTACAAAAATCAAAATTTTTCTACAATATCACAATATATTTCCAACAATGTCTGGCTCTGGTGAGAGTGGTTATGTATTTACCTTCTCTTCCATTAAGCACTTGATCAAGATTAATTTCTGGAAAGACCCCAGTCTCTCGTTCCAGTGCCCCCTGACTCCGCCTTCCTTGGTCCTTTTGGATTCCTCGAGAGGAAGTAGATCTTTGACATAGCCCTCCCAGGTCTCTGGATTAAGTGATGCTTGAAAACGTCCTGGAGAAGAGAGAAGTGAAAAATGATTCCCAAAGGTTTATATGAAAATCCTCTTTAAAATATGGAGCACATGCATGACAGAAGCTGTATAATGTGTTGAATATGTTTGACCTCCTTGGACTTTCCATGATACTACTAAGAGTGGTGCAGTTACCTAGTTTAATACCGATGTGAGTCTTGGTGATTTCATTGGATATGCCTTTGAAACAGTGCAGGATGTGGTCAAGCTGAAAACAAGTCTTCCAGTAAAAATCACTTAGCCATGGTACATCGGGACACTCTTGGTTTTCCTATAACCATAAAACAAAATGAAGAAAAGACATGGAGTCATCTGAGGGTGATTCAAAATAGCATGCACAGGTTCCTTCTGTAGAAAAGGACATAAGTGCACATGCAAGACACATTTAAAAAGCATTAGAGTTTAAGCTTCTGACAGCTAGATGACAGATGTATGGAAATTTTGATGATTGTTTTTAATGCAGTCAATCATCCTGCACCTTCCAACTTGTGTGAGATTTTGACCCCTCACCAACCCAGCAGAGCTTTACGATCTGCTGGGCAACATCTGCCGGAGGTTCCCCGGTCCCGGAGCAAACAGTGGGGTGATCGTTCTTTTGCAGTGGCCAGTCCAAAACTCTGGAACATCTTTGCCCTGGCTAAGATCTGTACCTCACTGTCCTCAAAGGAGTGGCCCGTGGCTTCTAGGTGGAGATGTACGGCAGATGAAGGTCCACTTTGGCATGCCCGTCGATGTTGATACATCGTAGCCAGTGAAAAGAACTGGTTTGAGAGGGGAGTTAAAGAGGCTATTTTTTGTCAAAAAAGAGAATCCTTCCTTGAACAGGAATGGAGGGGTCAGACACAATTTGTCTCCCATCTATAATTCCATTCTCAAACCTAAGTCAAAACTAACAAAGAAAACAATAGGACTAAAAACATCCAGTATGCTAAACAAGATGCCAGACAGAAACTGAAAACAAAGAGGTGGGATAGTTTCATAGTAATTTCATTGTAGTTAGCTCCTCCCTACAGGCAGATATAAGCAGTGTCCATCAGCACTCTAGTCAGAACTGACGAAGTAGCTTGGATGAGCTGCGAAATGCCTTCGACCAAATAAACTTTGTCCAGTTGACAAATTGAATTTCACCCTTTACCATGGATTCTACCTGTACGACTGAGGGATTCTTCACACACACCATTCATACATTTACCTTCATATTTATGATTAACATAATTATTTGTTTTGTTTTTCACCATCTCTCGCTATTGCTAAAACTGTACTGTTACGTTCACAGTAGCTCACCTTCTCGGGTGAGGCAGCTCCTCGGAGGAAGAATTGCCACTCCACCTCAGAGATCTCTCGTCTCTGCCTCATGATGTCCACACACAACATGAAGCTGTAGATGAGCTTGTGCTGCTCAAACAGACCGCGGGACACGTTTATGTAGGAATTCAGCAGGGTCTGGTCGAGTAAGATCTGAAGACGCTCCTCCAGGATGCTGCTCTTCTGGGATGTCTCGATTGTGGTGACAAACAGCTGTAGATTTGTTGGGAAAGAAAAACAAAACACAAATTACAGATGAGGTACTGATGAATTTGGACAGAGTAAAAATTAGTTATCAAAGACCCACTGATCTATTTGAAAATAAGATATGTGTTCCTTTTCAACTTTTTAATTCTTGAGGGTAAACATGCCTAATTTTTATCATAATAAAATAACACATAGCCTCAGAGTTGTAAATAAATAGTAAGATTTGTAAGCCATGTTCTTGAATTGTAATGGTAAAAGTATCTTAATTCTGGTCTACCTGTTTGAAGTACTTGAGTGAGAACTGGTACATTGGATCGATTTCAGAGAGACTGGCGACAACAAAATACAACACAGAGCCGCGGGTGGCAATGGGGCGGTATCGCTCTCTCTCTGTATTGATCATGACCTCTGTGGCCTCTGCTTCCTCTAGGCGAACTTTTATAGCCTCAGATGTCACCTGACAAAAACAAAAGCTTATTTTCTGACAGCGACAGACATAAAATACATGTACTTCACATTAACAAACTACCTTAGACTCCTGCAGCGTTTGAACAAGCTCCTCATTATCAAGTATATTTCCTTCAGATGTAAACAGCAGCTTCAGTATGCGGTCCTCGATGTCTTTTAGCTGGTTACGGTCTTTGTTAATTCGAACAATCAGCTCATTCCTCTGCTCTTCCAGATGGGGACTCTCCAGGCGAACAACGTCACTAAAAATAGCATTCAAGACTTACACATCGTAAATGTTGGTCGAGCTATGGGACATTCTCACTTACCTTAGTAGTTGATCTTCTAGGCCAGACTTGGTCACAGTAAAATTAATAACAGTGACTTTGATGCACACCTGAAAAAGTGGGACAATTATTTTAAAATAGTACAAAAACATACGTGTTTTAGCAATATGTCTCATGGTTTCTTGCATAACCAGCAACAATATCAATGATAAAATACTAGAGACGGCAGATATAGATAGATAGGTATACAGTACCTATCTATCATGTCATGTCAGGGAGACCTGACATGAACAAGTGACACGCGCTGATTTATTTTTGCTCTGAAACCGTAGGGATTCTAGTATGTGGCACTACTTTTTTTTATCTGTGCTTTTTTACAATACAAAAACTTTTACAAGACATTACTGTACACATTTACAAGACGTTCATGTGTTTCTCACCTCTGGGAGATAATGTGGGTTAGCCATTTTTGTTGTCATATAAAACTTGAAGTTTTTGTCATAGTCAATATCTGAGTCCCCAAGTCGGATCAGAGTACGTCCCTCTGATACAAAAGTCTGTTTCAGCAGAACAGGCTCCAAAGCAGGGTCCAAGGTCTCTTTAAGCTATAGACAAATTAACAAAATCAAAGGTCAATGTTGTTGACTAATATTGTCAGTTCTGTTATTACAGTAACAAGGCCTACCTCCTCCAGCAGCACAGGCAAGCCGAGACGGATTGCATTTTCAAGTGTTCGAAGAAAATTTGGGTCTGTTAATTTGATTACTTTTAAACCATTTTTGCCTTCTTTGGAACGAATCCACCTGTTGGCCTATTGAAACATGAACATTGATTAATTTAATTAGAAAATGAACTATGTGGATCATGCAGGGTATTTTTTCAGAAAGTGGCCCATTATACCTGGTCTTGTGGATCTATCATGAGAGGCCAGCGGCGGCCCTGCGTCACCAAGATGGCGTTTTCTGTGGAAACTATGTCTCGAGGCAGACCTTCTGTGTTCCACTGACGAATCACATAAGAGTCGCCCAGAATCTTAATCAGGCTGAAGCTGGAGCTGATGGGAATATTCAGTCCTTGGCACTGTTTTATCCACTGGTCAATTAGCTAAGATAAAATGTGCAATGTGAAAATTGTGATATCAGATAAGATAAGATAAGATATGCCTTTATTAGTCCCACAGTGGGGAAATTCCAGTGTTGTAACGCACAGATCAAGAACAGCAGGAAAATGTAGCATGCAATAAAACAAGATAATAAATAATGGCTTAAAATAATTTTAAAATAGACTTAAAAATAGACTCTAGAGTATAGTTGAATGATTATGATCATGGAATTAGTTCTGTTACTCATTCAGTTCTGACAGGAGCTTACGCTTACCAGCTGTCTATAGTCTGAGGTAAATGCTCCAAAATATGCCACACAGGCAGCAGCAATAAAGACATTGCCCACAATGTTGTTGATCTCCTGTTCAAACTGGGCAACACTCTGATCCCAGCGAACCTGCTCGTCTCCCAGTGCAGATGTGAGTTTTCCCGCTCTAGTTAACCGAGCTTGTGTCAGAGCCATGGTGTTCACTAGGTACAAGAGATAAAAAAAAAAAAAGATAGCATTCAGTGTCATACTGCCCAGAGGAAGAAGTCCAGAGGAGTTGCTCTTACCGAGATCCTCCTTCTCTCTCTTACTGCTCTCAAACTGCTCTTCTAAGACACGGATCTTATTCTCAACTTCCTTTAGCTTCTGCTGCTTTTCCCTGAGGGTTGCCATAGTCACATCCAGTTCTTCCTATATGAATTAGATTTCAAGGAACTCATGTTATGTAACAATATGACAATGTCTAATCAGGTCTATACAACTGACTATAGAACTGTAAGTACAATGCATTACTGTACTACTAAAAATAGCATATTAGCTGTAGAAGGAGTGCGTTAGCAATGTCTGCAGACATACTTGTGCTTTAGCCAGATTTTCTCTTTTAGGACCAACTTCTTTCAAAACCCTGCTGTACAGATCCATTGCTCTGACCCACATGCACATTGATTTGCAGGCTTTGGAAACCTTCTCCACCTATACAAAAAAATAATAAGAAGAACAATTTCTAGCACAAAACTACCCTGTTATGTATGAGTTTTAAATCATTTTCAAACAAACCTTTTCAGGAATGAAATCTGGATTGTTAAGATATTTCTGCAGCTTTTGCAGGATCTGTGGTTTAATATTGTCTTTGTCATAGTCAGTTAGACGCTTGAGAAAATTTGAATCACCAAGTAACTGCTTAGCGCTTGGCCAATCTGGTCTGCAGAGGAAGGAAAAATAAAGTATGGTGGTTAAGGGTTTTGACATGTATTTATGACTTTACAGCAAAAGAGGATTCATTTAACATACACAATGCCTTCTTAGAAAACAATGGGCAGACAGAAGATAATATTGCTCATACCAAAACAGTATTATTTTGACCTAGACTAAATCCACAGCACCGCAGTGGGGACTGATTGATTAAATTAGAGGTGACAGAAGGGAAGGGTGCCAAGTCATGAAATGGTATGCTAACTATAGTGGTATAATATGTGATATTAAAGGAGAATTAAGTTTTTTTATTACAATCTGAGCCTTATTTCGGTAATAAAACAAGTTGTTTTACTCACCCATAGCACTTTAGTGTCATATGGAGCACTTCCGGAGATGTTTTAGATTTGCGATCTCCGTAATGTGAGTTCTCGGGGCATATGTTTGCGGTCTCCAAATAACACAAACTTTAGCACTTTAGCACAAATCATAGAAGCTCGATGTCTTAGTCTACGCTTTCGTTTGAGATACAGTGGCCTGTAATTTGAGATTTAACCATAGTTTCGAGTAGATGAGGAGGACAGTGCACATGTGCGGAGCCACAGCTTATTTCGCCCTCAGCTCCCGGGACCCAAACATGAAACGCAAAGCTGTAAATTATGGATAAATCTCGGATTAGAGGCCACTTTTGACTCAAACGAAAGTGTAGACTAAGACATTGAGCTTCTATGATTTGAAAAGTGCTAAAGTTTGTGTTATTTGGAGACCGCTTGGGACATATATTATATGCCCCGAGAACTCGCGCTACGGATATCGCTAATCTAAAACATCTCCGGAAGTGCTCCATATGACACCAAAGTGCTATGAGTGAGTAAAACAACTTGTTTTATTACCGAAATAAGGCTCAGATTGTAAAAAACGTGAATACTCCTTTAAAAAAGGAAAGTCACTCAGCAAAAACAGCAAAAAAGTGCTGAAGTTCTCACTCACTTGCAGTTGAGCAGGATGCAGACAGCTTCCATGACGGTCATGACCAGGTCAGGGGGCTTGGTAAACACTTTGAGCTCTGAGATGTCAGCCTTGTCCAGGGAGTTCAGGGCCTGATTGGCTCCATCCAGAGCGGGCAGTGCCTCATCCAGGTCCTTTTGGGCATCATCAGCAATGGCTTGAGTTTCTCTTGCCTGGGACTGAGCTGAAGCCTCATCTTCTTTCACTACCCTACGGACCTGTTAACATAAAAAAAATACATTCACAGAAACAATCTCATACAAGGAATTATATTATTCAGGTATTATTTAACATAATTGTTAAAGGGATGAAACTGCTTTCAAATGACCCTGTGTTAAAAGACAAGCATGTAGACAAGCATCTCTGTTTTAAAAGACAATACTATGACAATATCACAAAAATGTTATATGTACAAAAAGCATTTGCATCTAAAATGTTTCATGCTTACCTCATCGGCGTTCTTCTGATCAACAAAAAGGTTCTTCATCAGAGCATCAACATCAATAGACTTTTGTTGAAGAACTGGCTCCAAAGCCGACAAGTCCACTTTCATTTTGTCCACCAGCTTATTGGTCTCAAGCAACTTTGTCAGTCCATTCTTCACACGGTCCCTTGCCTTTTAATGAGCACAGATGCATCATTATGGGAATGTAGTGAACAGATGTGTAGAAATGCCACTGAGCGATAAACTTACAAGGACTAATTGTTGTTTCTTTTTCTCTAGCATGGACAGGTAGAGGTTAATGAGCTCCAGGTATGAGGTAGGTGTGGTGTAATACCTGCGTCTCAGCTCGGAGTAGTAACGCTCAGCCATGTCAGACACACTCACATGAATCTCCACACACATGGTGGAAAAGCTCTGTTTCAGAAGGGCACTGCCAAAGTCTATGTTCTGGAAAAAGGCCTGAGAGACAGAAAGCAAAGCCTCCCGTGGCCACTAGAGGAGGAAAAAAAAAAATATATTATTGTGAATGCTAAAAATTACCAGTTATGTTTAAATGTACACATACTTGTATAAACCAATCAATAGTGCAACAATTGACGAGTGAAGGGAACATCCGGCATCGAGACCTAAAGGCATCTCCTACAGGGCTCATGCACAACACAATGTGCAGTTTCTCTCGAACACGAGAAATGAAGTACTGAAAAACCTAGAGCATACATTGAAATGCAAGCATATTTTGATAGGCATTTTACACCATCTTGTGACATAAAACTTCTAAATATTGTTTGAACTTGTTTTGATCTTTTGTCACTTTGTGCCTGTACCTCGTCCCGGTTCTCTTCACTTATTCCAGCTTTTTTGGCTTTTGGCCGAGTGGCCGCCAGAACCTGTTCCAACTCATCCTTCTCAAAAAGATTCGGCACTTCACCAGAGTTCAGCATGTTGTTAATATCTTCCAAAAACTCTTCCACCACAATCTGCAATCATAAAAAATTCAAAGAAAGATCCTGGATTTTTGGGTCCCTATTCATCAGAAGTGGTGCATTTGTACCTGAGTATCAGTAAAGAGAAACACCACATCTTTGTCTTCCACACCAGCCATCTTATAGAGCTTCCTCAGGTCTTCATGAAAGCTGTCATAGTTGTAGCCTCGGGTTAGCTCGATTTCAAAGCACCGATAGCCGCACATATGAGCTGCTAGTCGGGTTAGAGATTGCTTTCCCGTCCCTCCCACCCCCACAAGAAGTGCATTTCCTCTCTCTTGGCGAATCACACGGGCAATTCTAGAAGATGGAAAATAAAGTAGTAAAAAACTGCATTGTTTATAAACTTTTAAACTCCCCCCTCCCCTTTTTGTCACAAATCTGTGCAAAACATAAATCTAAAAACTCAGACGTACCTAGAGACATGTTCAACAGCATCCTGGAAGAAAACCAACTTGGTCTCCTTGGAGAAGGTCTGGTTGTAGTCATCAAGGTAGTCCTGCAGAACAGCTTGTATCTTCTCTATGTCTGTTAGATCTTCATATATGCGGTCTTCTTTCTCTGCATCCACCTATAATACATCCTCACAATAATATGAAGTAACGGCTGCATGTGAATGTTCATGAAATGTGATTCACTAGCAAGGACCATGCCACGACAATGAAGTACGATAAAGATATTTATTGACGGTGGATAGATGCAGTGGCTGGGGAGAGACTCAGAGTGGGGGCTCTGTCTCCAATACAAAAGCTGATTTGGAACCCCCCTCCTTAAAGGTGATCTTAGGCTGAAGGATGGACGAGAGACACGGGGTCAGAGGGAGGGGGTCGAGAGAGCTGACGTGGACGGTGTTGTCGGGATGGCCGTATAAATAGGGCTTCTGGGTAATTGAAGGTGTGATTGAGGTGAGCTGTGGTTAGCTGGCGAGGAGGTTGAGGCGTGGTCCTGCTCCTGAATCTAATCTTAATCTTACCCTCATAAAGTCCCCGAATATAATCGGATGTGTCACAAAGCTTTCAGGCTCCATAGTAATGCTAAAATATCTACCTAGGAGATGAACAAAAATATTACACATTTTAGCACCAAACATAAAACAATGTGTGTTTTTTTTTTACTTACTGGCCATATCACAGATGATGGTATTGAAGTAAGCCTTATCCTGGTTGTTTATAAGACGGTCATGAAATACTCGCTGGCATTCATGACAGAAAAGGCGAAAGATCTGGTTCTTTGTTTTCACGTGACCAGAATTACACTGTAATATGCCTGTTTATTCATGAAAAAAGATACAAAGACATGCGTAAATAAAATACCGTACTTTTCAGACTAAGGTGCTAATTTTAATTTTAGTCAGGTGCTGCTTATGTATGGATTAATTATTTATCAAGACAGCAAATGTAGCGCGTAACCCTAGCTCCACTTCTGGTAGGTGAAAATACCTACGGTAAATAAGTAAGGAGAGTTCATGAATTAATGAAGCCTTGTTTTAGCCACTTAAAATCTCCTACAGGTATCAACAGTTCTGTGAGATTGAGTTCAGGGGGTTTACCCTTAAAGTTAAACTTGAAACTTTATTTTAAGGCTTCCAGAGGCTTCAGGCTGGCCATTTTACTGTGTTTTACTGCCGTGTTTCTGCCGTGTTACGCTGTTCGAAAAAAGCACGTACCGGTATTTACGTTAATTAAAATAAAAATAAAAAATCCTTTTGTGTACCATCTTTCTGTGTAAATATCTCAAGTTACAATGTGGATACCTACGGCTTATATTCAGGTGCGCTCTATAGGACAAAAAGTACGGTAATAATGAATTAGCTAGTGCTTTTATATTCATGCAGTATTATGTCTATGTTACATTGTGGCTTCTGATTTAGTGTTGCCTTTGGTTTTTATTATTCGACAGCTTCAAGCACAGTAAATGTCATATGTTCTTCACTTTGCTCCTAAGCAGCATGCTGTCAGATGTGATTGTGTCTTAAATATCTGTCTTTGAAGAAGTTAAAGCGTTACTTAGCATCTCACCTTGAACGCACTTGGAGAGGTCCCTGAGATTGAAGACGTAGTGGGACTTTGCTGGAGTGGGGAGTAAATCCAAACTCAAACGATTGTAAATCTCCACAGCTGCGTCCACAATGTGAGAGGAGCAGGCCTTCACTTCCTCTGCAAACTCGGTGAGGAAACCATTTAGGATAGCCTGGAGCAGAGTTTAGAGGTAAAAGAGGAATAAGAGAAAGGCTAAAAGAAAAGGGAAAAACTACATGGTCTAGCTTCATAAAAATATTGATTGAAAGCTGAAAAGGTGTGACAACTGAACGAAGTTGGTATTGTGTACAAATGGATTGGTAGATAGAGATAGAAGTTTTGCTCTGACCTTGAAGATCTGTTTGAGGCACAGCTCTGACGGTGTGGGCAAACACAGCATACTGAAGTGGCGGATGAATCGAGGAGTTATCGGGTTGCGGCCACCTCCCGGAGGAGCGCATGCAGCAGCAATAGTCATGTCCTTGCACAAAGAACAGAATACTTGCATCAACAGGAAATACAAATGTGATGTGCCAGACAAACAGTATGTAAGCCATGTTTCAAAATAGAGTACTTTTCAAAGACCAAACACGTTTAGTCAACAAAACATATAAAGATGATACCTGAATCTCTTTCCAAAAGAACTTTCCTCTGTCATAGAACCCAGAGAAATCTTGAAACTGACGGAGGAGTTCGATGGGTGGCTGAGAACCATAGCTGTCCAGCTTAGGCATGTTCAAGTCGTCCACAAAGACTACCAATTTTTTATTACCAGGAGCACCTATTAAAAACAAGAATTTTATTTTACCCAAAACACACAAGCATTAGACAGGTTACATGTGAAAGAAAAGAGTAATATGTTGTGGCTAATGTCTTCCAATATTGCATATTTGTTGTTTACCAAGAATATTTTTTCTCTTCTTTTCCAGTTTAGACTCAATCATTTCTTGGGTGCGTGCAGAAGAAGTCTGAGCAGAGAAGTTGATGAAGACAGGAAGATACCCCTTTTTTTCTTGTATCCTGTTCAGTAGATCACGGGCAACAACTGACTATAAATACATCAAAAAACATTCATTATGTTTTTCAAATAGTGCATTTAACATATTTTTTTTAATACACCATAACTTTGCATATATACCTTCCCCACTCCAGTATCACCAGTGAAAAGGACAGAGCGTTGCACAGACAGCAGCTTCTCCATCAAATAGCCATATCGCACATTGTCTCTGGTTGGGACCAGCATCTCAAAAAATGGCTGCTCACTATTGTACTTAAAAGCAGGAATAATCTTGTCCCACGGTTGGAGACGAATGTTTTTAAAATTCATGTGTACATTCCATAGAACCATTTTCTCTGGAATCTATAGTTTATGATTAAAACAAACACCTAACAGTTATTAAACACATGGAAATCAAAATGTTGCTATAACTGTATCTTTCTGAAACTAAAGCATCAACCTAAATACTTCACATAATTAATGTACCTCAGCATCCCTGTTGCCTGAAAATTGTTCTTTGACAAAAGCCTCAAATGACTCCCAGTATGTGCTGGTCAGATTGCCTCCAACAGACCAAATATAGCAGAAGATAAATGTCTGGCAAACAACCCTGTTGAGATCACGTGCATCCTAAAAATAAGACAAATGCCAAAGATAAATCCTGAAACTGTGATGTTTTAAAATCCTCCACTTTAGTAAATAAAGCAATAATAAAATATATGAATCTTTAAAATGTGATCTTCTATTGTTTGTATACCATTGTAAATCCAGGTGCGTCTTGGCCAAGCAGCAATACTTCAAGTAAAGCACATAGAGTGGTGACTTTACTTATGTCCACTTGGCGAATAGCTTGTATACAATTCTCTGAGACAAACTGAAGACCCTTCTCCACGTAGTTTTCAAACAACCCCAGGAGATATTTGCTGACTGCCTCTGGAAACTGGAAAACAAGTTTCTTTTAATTAAATTTAAATAAAGGATTTGCAGAACATGTCATGATGAGTGGTAACAACACACATTACTATATAAAATATCAAATGAGTTTATGTAACAGAGAGTGTAACCTTGTCTCCGAGACCGCTGATCCATGTCTGTACATAAGGCATCCATTTGAGCTCATCAGGATCAATATATACCATTCCACATCGACTGACAGTTGCTGGAGAGGCCACAGCCAGATCTTGAACCTACAAAACCAGTTACAGCAATTTTAAAGATCCCATGACATGGTACTTCTTGATGTTTTTATATGGTGCCTTAGTGGTTCCCTAATACTGTAAATGAATCCTTCTCCAAAATCAAGCCTCAGTGCATGAGAGAGCCTCTTGAGGACAGTCCTATTCATAAACATGTCTCTGAAGCACTTTATTCTGGGCGTTGTTGCTTGAATGCAAATGAGGAGGACAGAGACAGGCCAGTGCAGTGGGTGGGGGTGTGGCCAAATACGCCACTGTTTCCTGGATTAGCGGTGCGCTGTGCGCTGTCACCCACTTCTGTGTTTTAAGCGCTTAGAAAGATATGAGACCCGTCCCATGAAAAAAAAACTAATTTTCACAGAAAATAAAATTAAACCACTGCTGTTTCCGAGGTTCGGAGGCTCGGATAAAGGACAGCCGAGCCTGAAGAGACTCTCACGTGTCTCCAGGCAAAAAACCCCCACGTCTCGCATTGCTCGTTTGCGGTCCAAATTCTCTGGGCGTGATTTCCAGAGACGGGGTGGACATCCAGATGGGGGGTGGAAACCTTTCCCTGAGTGTGACATCAGAAAGTTCCCTTGTTCAGAATAGCCCATTTGGGCTGTCTTTTTTTCAAACGCGGAAAAGGATCACAAATGCTCAGTTTACACATTTCACAACTTTTAGCCATGAAGTGGGGGGGGGGGAGTAGTTTTCATTTCTTACAGGTGCTATAATGTCCAGTGCATCACTTTACTTTACCGTTTAAAAACAAAAAAAAACAAACACTCGTTTTACCCGAGATTTAAAAAAAAAACCGTTTATAACTTAAAATATAGCTACAGTGCTGACTCAGCATAAACCCTATCTTGCCAGAGGGGATACGAACACACAACCCCCGGGGGGAAAGCGCCCTTTTGTTAGTTGAGCTAACAAGCCGGTAGCTTTCAGTTATTCTCGAATGGCATAGTGTGGTTGTTTGTGTTTTCTACTTAAATAGCGCACCTTAGTTTTTTTTCAAATGTGGGTTTTGGCCACCATTAACCATATTCTCTTCGCGGTGCTGCGTACCGGCTGTGAATTTTATACCGGTGCTGCGTTCCGGTGCGCACCGCTTTACTTTCACCATTGGGTAGCTCACATTAACGTTCAAAAACCTCAGAAAGTGAAAATGTCATGCCATGGGACCTTTAAAGATGTGAAAGATGTGCAAAACTCTGAGAAATAAAAAGATTAATGTATATGCCAACCTCAAACACCATGTGAATTGATGGAGTGAGCTTGATTCGTTCACTGTTGGCCAGACAGAGCATTTTGTTGTCATCAAGCACAGTGTTCATGTTCTCAATCCACAGGGCGTCCACGGGGCCATCACATATAACCCATTTGTGATCGGCAGTCGTGTTGCTAACTGCATCACGGACACTCAACGCCATCAGTCCATCAGTCCACTCAAGAGTCAAATTGTTCATCTATGGAGAACAAAAAAAACATTCCAGTACATGAATATTCTAAAATATCTATTAAATTAGTGATGATGATCAGCAATACCTCGCCATAGAGTTCTCCCATTGTCACTGATTTGGGGTTGAGAACGTAGGTCTTGACTGGCTGGTAGAAGGGGTTAGTTTCCTTGTACTCTGAGTTATAAAGGGTCTCCAGTGTGTCGGCCAGAATAGTGTAAACAGTAGTTTTACCCCCTCCAGTTGGCCCAACTAACATAACTCCATGGCGCACTAGCATAGTCTCATATAACTGGATTACCTGAGGAAATTTTAAATTAAGCATACTGTAAGTATACTTTAAGTATTTTTTTTAAAGAAGAAGGCTTCTTTTAAAGACAAAAAGAGATCACAATTGTTACCTTTTTGGTCATAGTAGGCAGAGGCTGTAAATTGCGCTTAACTAGAGACTCTAGAATAGTGGAATGGAGCACACCATAATCATGCTCAGGGATTGTCACTCCAGGAAACAAGTCAGATAAGATCCCGCTAGAAGAATACAAGAGCATGTGTGAAGAATCCCTCAGTCGTCCAGGTAGAATCCATGGTAAAGGGAGAAATTAAATTTGTCAACTGGACAAAGTTTATTTGGTCGAAGCTCATCCAAGCTACTTCGTCAGTACTGGCTAGAGTGCTGGTAGACACTGCTTATGTCTAGCTGCAGGGAGGAGCTAACTATAATGAAATTAGAATTAGAATCCTTCCTTGAACAGGAATGGAGGGGTCAGACACAATTTGTCTCCCATCTATAATTCCATTCTCAAACTTAAATCAAAACAAACAAAGAAAACAATAGGATTAGCCAGGTCAGGTCCAGAGGTGTGAAAACAGCCATTATGGTACTGAATGGGTATGCTGAACAAGACCCCAGATAGTTTTATAGTAATTTCATTGTAGTTAGCTCCTCCCTGCAAATAGCAGTGTCCACCAGCACTCTAGCCAGAACTGACGAAGTAGCTTGGATGAGCTGCGAAACGTTGACCAAATAAACTTTGTAGTTGACAAATTGAATTTTTCCCTTTACCAATACAAGAGCATATCAGGAAATGTAAAAAAAAAGAAACTAAAATCAAAATATAAATGAGTATGTAACATATACTGTATGACCAAAGTCTTTACCCAAACAAGACAGCATCATCTGTGAGAAACTTTGGAAGGTTAGAGTCCCGCAAAGCTCGGATAAGTACCATATCTTCACTGAGGTGGGGGTTGCTCCTCTTCAGGGATCTAAATATATAGACATGTAAATATAAGGATAAGTAGGTGTATGCTTATTTAAGGTAAAAACAGTGACATGTTCCAGCATAGCAGAGTTTTGCTTTGCCTACTGTTTTTGTGATTTTTAAACAATTTGTAGTCAATGTAATCACAAATGCAATGCAACTTTTCTCTTTCCCCTCTTCTTTTTCACTCAGTTACGCAAGCTAAATGTGGGAAAAGCAAAGGGCCAGTGGTGTACAATGGCAAGCAATGAATCACAAGTCAATTACAGCACAAAGAACTTTAGCTAATAACAAAATTTGATCACATGATAGTTTCTACACTAAGTGGAGGTGCATCAATTTAAATGAGTTTAAAAACCCAAGCAAGAAGAACAAGTGCAACTGGGTTTTTCTATTCCCAAAATTGCTTACTCTCCCTGTCTACCTGATATGTTTGTCTAATTTGTCATTGATTTGTACACAGACAGAGTAAATGATCAAAGGAGTAAACTTAAAGATCCCATGACATGGTACTTCTTGATGCTTTTATATGGCTCCTTAATGGTTCCCTAATACTGTAAATGAATCCTTCTTCAAAATCAACACTCAGTGCATGAGAAACAGAGATAAGCTGAGAAAGAGTAATTTTTCTGACTCTGAACACTCTATAATAGGTGTTGCTTGAATGCAAATGAGGAGAAAAAAGCTGGCCAATAGTAGAGGGTGGGGGCGTGGCCAAACACTCCGCTCTCTGCTCTGAGCGCTCTCTGATCCATTTCCTTGTTTTTGCACGGGGGGAGAGAGTTGAAGCGTTCCATTGAAAAATAAACACATTTCCACATAAAATAAAATTAAACCACTGCTGTTCAAAGGTCCAGAGGCTCAGATAAAGGACTTCCGAGCCTAGAAACACTCGGACGTGCCTCCAGGCAAACAAAAAAACGCATTTCGCATTGCCTAGCGCATTCGCAGTCCAAACTCTCTGGGCGTGATTTACAGAGACGCTGAGTTCAGACAGACGGGGGTGGAACTGCATTTGCATTTCTTTTTTCGATCTGATGTCAATAAGGTGCCTTGTTCAAACTCGCCCGTTTGAGCTCCGATTTTTTGTAACGCAGAAAAGGATCGCAAATGCTCAGTTTAGACATTTCGCAACTTTTAACCATGGGTGGGCTAAACAGGGTAGGGGAGCTCACATTAACGTTCAAAAACCTCAGAAAGTGAAAATTTCATGCCATGTGACCTTTAACATGTTGCTAAAATCAACACTGGTTTACTGAATTGCGTAGTTTTCCATCGGGCTATATATTATGCTATGTCTCACTGCAATTCCTTTCGATTGTTTGCTGCTTTATGTAACTAAACCTCTGTGTCTACAAGTACATATGTTTGTGTGTTTATATTCCTCTGACCCGGCCATCACCAGCACAGATTTGACCGCTCTCATGCCAAAATCATAGTGGTCTTGTTGTGACAGCTGCTCAGAGCATAGCTTGTACATCTGAGTCATCTTCCTAGCCAGCGTCTTACTTGATTCGAATCCTTCAGAGTATAAAATCACCTGAAGCAAGAAATGAGACACATACAAAAAGATGAACTAAATACAAGAAGAAAAAGTGAAATTGTTAAATAAATTATGATACAAATATTACCTCAGCAATAAGAGCATAATTGGGGACCATCATGGCTATGGGTCTGAATAAGGCCTTCAGATTGTCAGGCAGCTCTGTTCTACCAGCATAGCCAGGATTCATAGTAATGAAGGCAGCACAGGTCATCACTAGTTTGATTTCCCTTCCCTCAAACTGAAACCTCGATAGCTGCAAAAATATTAAAAAGAAAGACGTTATAATTTTCATAAGCATCGTCTGAATCCAAGGGAACAGTCTTTAAGCAGACCTTTGCGGCTTTAGCATTTCGAATAGTGATGAGCTGTTGAGCAATCACAGACAACACTTCAATGTCAATTCGATTAAACTCATCAAAGCAACACCAAGCTCCAGACTGAGCAAGACCACTGAAGAAGCGGCCCATCATCTGAAAGACACAATATACATATTTTCATGACAAATCTATGAGAAGTAATAATAATAGTAATAATAATTATTATTATAAAATTGTTAAATGTATAATGTATTATAGATTAAAACAAAGTATACATTATGTTTTATACATATAGCACAGTAAATGGAACCTCAAATCATGCACCTTTTATTTCATTTTATTGCGCCTATGACAGCATTAAGAAAGCCTATGCTTTCTTAACTTGTGCAACAGTGTCAACTAGTGTCAACATTATGTAAATTCAGCATGTTAATTTGAAGGTTTATCTGAAGAAAAAGGCTCTGTTTACAAGGAACATGCAGGTGACCGTACAAAGGTGTTTAATCCGGTCTAACCTTGTAGTCCAGTCCATCAGAACAGTTGAAGACCACACACTGTATGGCTAAAGCCTTGGCTAGATCCTTGGTGGTTTCTGTTTTTCCTGTCCCAGCTGGTCCTGCAGGAGCGCCTCCGAGGTCTAACTGCAGAGCCCCCATCAGACATAAATAGCAACGATCCTGAAAACAAAACAAAGCAAAAAAGATAAAATTATGAATATCAATATAATTAAAATGTGTTAAATGTTCTATTTCACTTATGTAATTGATAAAATATGTACCGTGAGTGGAGTAATAACAAGCCTTGGACAGGCTCCCAGGTATTCATAGCCATAAATATAGGTGGACAAAGCCATAGTGGCAACACAGTTGTCCAAATCCATGTCCCAGTAGTAACGTAACTGTCTCTGCCATTCAAAGTTTGACCTGGAGTCAACCTGTATTATTTACATATGAATATAATTACAGGCAAAATATTTTTTTTATTTAAACATCACTTCATATACATAACATGTACAATCACAAATGGTAAATTGTACCTTCTGCCGAACAAGATCTGTGACAATGTCTCTGGCATGAACATCAATGGTGATGAGTGCAGTGATTATATTCCGATGTAAGGATGGTAGGTGTCCCCTTACTAAAGCTGCCAAAGAATTCAGTCTCTAGAAAGAGATGCTGAAGACTGTAAAGACTATTTGAATAAAATAAGAAGGAAAATATAGAAAAAAAAAAAAAACTTACATTAAAGTTGGTTTGTTCAAACTGTTGTAACGCAAGAAAGTGGTCATGGTCCCCTTCAAGGCAGGCATCCATATCTCTGCACCACATCATCTGGGAGATCGTCAGCACCACCTATTGGGCAAATCACACAAAACACAAAAAGAGATTATATACCTACACATCATTGTAAAATATTAAAATAATACAGATACAAGTAAACAAATAAATAAACAAATCAAATTCTCAACACAGGTAAGATATGTAGCAGGATCAGTGAAAGTCTTGTGTTGCTTTACCTGTGACGGATGTCCAGCCACAACCCATTCCTCTCTGGACTTGACCTGGTAATCTGCTATGGCAGCTTTGCTGAGATGCTGCAGTGATACAAACATGGCCTCCTCCACCTTACACAGCCAATCTTCTACATTTCCCTGAGCTTTAAGACCCTTAGTCAATGACACCTGGAATGAAGACACAAAATTCATGAATTAACAAAACAAATTTAGAGGCAACACCTAAGATAATTAGACTGTTTTTTGTTTTGCTTTTTTATAGTTGACCTTTTCGCCCTCTGGAGAGACCATTTTCAGGATGTCTTTGCTATAGATTGTGTCTTGTTGAGAATCGACATCACCCTCTGTGGCATCTCGAGACTTTTCAGGCAACAGGGCAAACTCTAGATGTGTGATGGAATCAAAACATTTCCTAAGATGGGGCTGCACTGCCTGAGGATTTCTTGTCTGGGCCAGAATCTTAAGCAGCTCATCATTAGATAAGAAGTAAAACCTGCAATGAAAATATATTAGATAGGTCCACATTATAAAACAGTGAATAATTTACTGTACTGTACCTTGGGAAAATTACTCTCTTAGACTCAAGATAAGCCTCAAGACATTTATGTATTTCATCCAAAAGGGCATTGTTGCTCTTAAAAGTCTCTAGTAGATCTTTGTAGAAAATAAATATAGTCTTAATGTCAGCTTTAACCTTTTGCACTGAATTATTATGTACTCCTAATAGTTACTTACGGGGCCGAGTCGCTGCTCTCAGAGCATTAGGCATCGTTTTTACCCTTGACATTATGATCTTCCAAGACTTGTCCACTTTGAGAAACATCTTCGATTCTGCAGGAAGCTGCCTCTTTATGTCTGGGTCTAAAAATATACTCTCCAGATACAGCCAATTTCTTTGGCACGTGAGCCACTCATCCTGAAAACATTTTGGAAGTTAGGTATAGTGGGACCATTTTTTACTGCAGTGTACAACCAGAGATACATTGGACTCTCTAGGTGTGTACATCTCACTTAAAAATAACAAAATGAATCTTTAGTTGAACATGTTAGATGCAATTGATTTTACCAGTGTTTGATTGAAAAGATGCAACTGTCTCAGCAGCTCATCCACTCTGGACTTGATGCGAGTCACGTAACGAGATGAAGCAACTGTCCCAACATTGATAATGCTGTCATCCAGGGCCAGCTTTAAAATACAAGAGAAACACATATAAATATAAGGCCATTTTGTTTTAACTTACAAGATAATGCATGTGTAATTACCTGTATTTCATCAGTTCCGCCCAAGATAAAAGCTTCTTTGGAGTCGCCATGAGACAGAACAGTGAATTCTGTATTTTTCCAAATATCCTCCACCTGTGGTTGTTTAATAACACAGATTTAACATGTAATATATGGAGGAAATAATGGGGAAATTGTCACACCTTTTTAATTAGGGTCTCAACAGAGGCCTCTCCTGAAGCTTGTCCTGAAATCTGAAAATAAAATGAAGGAATCAGTATTTGGGGTGGTATTGTTGTTAAGTAGTTGGGAATTATTTTTTACTTCAGGAAAATCAAAGTAAAATTAAAGCCGCAAGTGGCATCAAACAGCCCTCGCAGGCTGCGCTTCTCAATCAGCCAACACGCCACTCCCTCAGGGTGGCGCTGACACACCAATTGTGTTACATATTTATTTATGTTGTATTTGGGCTGTACTTGTCACTAAACACACAAACTCAACACACATAGGAGGCACTGATGTACTAACACAGATAAACATGAGCATTTTGGGACATCGCCATGGCAACTCCATGCAAAGTACGACCCCCGTACTTTTTTGATCGGGGTGACCTGAAGAATCCCTGTGCCAAATATCACGTTCTTCAATGAAACAAACTTGTTGTATCACTTTGCCATTAGGAGACATGGGCACTTTCACACATTGCGATGATTGCTGTGTTCTGTAGAGGGCGCTATTGCACCATTTTTGTTTCTGTCACAATTAGTAGGTTTTGGCCAGAAAGTTTTACAAGTGATTCAAATTTGAACCAAATATGACTTGACAAATTATGACTTTGTATGTGCAAACAGGACAAAATTTTGACATTTGAAAATTTCAAAAATTCAGAATGAAATTTGTGGCTTTGCTGCGCGTAAACTGTGACAGTTATCAAAATAAATTGGCTAACTTTTGATGCCCCACTTCTCTAGATGATCCATCCATCCATTCTCTTCCTCTTATCTGGAGCCGGGTCACAGGGGCAACAGTCTAAGCAGGGACTCCCAGACTTCCTTCACCCCGGACACTTCCTCCAGCTCCTCTGGGGGGACCCCAAGGCGTTCCCAGGCCAGCTGGGATACATAGTCCCTCCAGCATGTCCTGGGTCTTCCCCGGGGCCTCCTCCTGGTGGGACATGCCCAGAATGCCTCCCGAGAGAGGCGTCTAGGAGGCATCCGGAACAGATGCCCGAGCCACCTTAGCTAACTCCTCTTGACGTGGAGGAGCAGCAGCTC
The DNA here is from genome assembly GCA_036785185.1 of Paratrypauchen microcephalus. Lineage (NCBI taxonomy): Eukaryota > Metazoa > Chordata > Actinopteri > Gobiiformes > Gobiidae > Paratrypauchen > Paratrypauchen microcephalus. The sequence continues at coordinate 8,564,603 of JAVJIX010000022.1, read as the reverse complement.
TACTCCAAGCTCCTTCCGTGTGATTGAGCTCCTCACCCTATCTCTAAGGGAGTGCCCAGCCACTCTGCGGAGGAAACTCATTTCGGCCGCTTGTATCCGCAATCTTGTCCTTTCACTCATTACCCAAAGCTCATGACCATAGGTGAGGGGAGGAATGTAGATTAACCGCTAAATCGAGAGCTTTGCCTTTCGGCTCAGCTCCCTCTTCACCACAGTGGCCCGATACAGCAACCATATCACTGCTGATGCTGCGCCGACCCGCCTGTCAATCTCACGCTCCATACTCCCCTCACTCGTGAACAAGACCCCGAGATACTTGAACTTCTCCACTTGAGGCAGGGACTCTCCACCCACCCAGAGGGCAATCCATCTTTTTCCAGTCATCTCTAGATGATGTTCAGTGATTTCAGCCCTGTTGGTGAAGTACCTTCAGAAGAGTTTGTTAAAATGCGGCGTGAGCAAAACTGCTGTAGTGGCTCTACGACAAACTTTACGTCGGGATGGCTCCCATAGGCGCAAAGTATTTTGACTTTTGTAGGTGTCGCCATTTTTTATGTCCATTTATGCAACACGTATTTTATGAAATTTTTCGGCACTTCTGAATTTTGGGAAAAAAGTTTTTGAATATGGCTCGGGCCTAATAACATGATGTAAAACACATTACCTCTTGGATCTCTGACCCATGGTTGAACAGATCAAGCTCCTCTAATTCTGCAATAGTAAGCTTCCCCACCTCCAGGTTTTGTCCCACCATACACGCCAGAGTTTCCCAATGATCAGATTTTATACATGTGTTACGGAGATCAGTTATCACAGGAAGCTAAAACACAGCATAAGGTTTTGTTAGATTTCCATTACCATTGGTTGTTAATCACATCATGTTAAACTCACCCTAGACTTCATCAGTTCCACTTTCTCCTTAAAACTTGGGACTAAATTGTTACGTGGCAGCCCCTTCTCCATTTGGTTTGCATATTTAGAGTATTTGGTAACTTGTGCTACCAAAACATCCAGGTCCAGCTCCGAAAGCAAACTCTGGGTGTAAGCAGTGACAAGTGTTTCAAATGTTTTATGCAAAAACAGTGTAATATACATGTTTATATGCAAATAAATAAAATAATTATATGATACATTTACAGTGTAGTAATGCAATGATTATTTGCCATAATATGTTGTTCCGAACCTTTCGCCATTTTTCGTGTAAAGTGTCCCATTCCTCCATAGAATCCCACAGCAGCTGCTTCAGTTGAACCTCTGTGGTCAACATATCCAGAGAGTCAAACTTCACCTCCACCTGTTCATTCATAAAGAGAGGTTTAGTGATTTAGTCAGCTAGCATAGTGCAGATAATAACAAAATATCATTTTTACATTAAATCTTTTCTGATAGGACATATAAGTGGCTGCTTGGGCACGTAGCTCATCTACAGAAATCTGGATTTCACCCAAAAGCAGTCGCACTTTAGCAGGGTCTGCATTGATATCCAGTATTTGTTTGTCCTGAAAATAAAATAAAAAAAAAATAAAAAAAATAAAGTTAAGATCAAAATATGTTAAAAGGCTAGCAACAAAAATATTGTTCTACCTGTGATTTATGATCAAGTTTCAAAATTTCTTGTTTCAGATCCTTCATATCTTTCTTTAGTGAAGAAATGAATTTTTCTGTTATGTCATTTACTGCCAAAGATGCATCAGAAATGTCCCCTTCCAATGAGCTAATAGCAGGTTTTAATGAGGCAAACACAACGGGATCTTCATGTGGTGTTGGAACTGAGTAATTGCCAATCAAATTATACAGCTGAGCGACTGCTTCTTCCTCTTCTGCTAATCCACGGATCTAGTGACAGACCATAGTAACACCTTTGTTATTGTTATTTTAAAAACTATACTATTAAACTGAGGAAGTTATTGTACTTACTCTCTCTTGTATTTGGTCCAAGAAAATAAGGTAATTGGCTAATTCAACCGTGGTTGATGGGCTAAATTCCAGTTTAACTTGGGTGTCAATAGTCTCTGCAAGAGCAGCGTCGACCTTGCACTTAGCAAGTCGAGTCAGAAGCTCATTGATGACCTAAAACAAGAATTAATGGTTGCACACAGTTTGCAAATAAGAATTGTGATTACTATGATACAGGATAATATATGCTTTACTTCTAACCTCTAAACAACCAAGAGGGGACTGCACAAGTTTCTGTTTGAATTCTGTTTGGTCAACAAAAAGTAAGCCAAGGCTCCTCTTCTGTGGAATAGTTAAGGCTTCCTTGTGCTGATTGTGATATAGAGCTAATGCTTTTTCAAAAAACAGCAAATCTAAAAAGACAAAAAATTATAAAAATGTTTTGTAAAGATTGAGACAACATGGATTACTTAGGCATTTTACCATGTTCTTTTTGTCGTAATGCTTGAACATCAAAATTTTTGTTTTCCTTGTAGAAGGCCCGAAAATGCTCAAATGTGTGAGCATACACACTTGCGGTATCAAAAGCAAAGTGAATTGCTGTCTAAACATCAAACAGAACAGTAAAGTATGGTTATGTTAAAATTCATATTATAAAATACATAAAATAATTATAATTAATATTTGGAAAGTGTACCTTGATTTCTGACATAGCTTGTTGAAGGTGAATATCACTGTCTAGAAGGGCCTCGAGACATGGTTGTCCTTTTTCATCCTTAACAATTATATATAATTAGCATGAAAATGTCTAATCTAAAACAGCAAGCCTGAATGTAACATAGTGTAGGAAGTATGAGCAATTTTAACCTTATTTTCGTCCGTCAGGTTAATGAATTCATCCAAGTCTTGATCAGACATAAGAGGATGCACAGATAATACCGTCTCTTTAAACTGCTCAGCCAGCTCCTCAATAGCGCTCTTGTGATAGAATAATAGGTTATTTTACACACGGGTGGTATTCAAATAAAAAAAAAAAAAAGATTATTTATAAACTGCAATCAGACGGCCTCAAAAAAATTCTGGAAAATCGTCCGAAGCCTCAGGAGGGGGAAGCAGTGCTCCACCAACACTTTTTACAGTGCAGGTGGGGGGCTGTTGACCTCAACTGGGGATATTGTAGGATGGTGAAAGGAATACTTTGAGGATGTTGGACGGTGGAAGGAATACTGTCTTGACTGACATGTCTCTGCAACATCGCGTGGCAGTTGGGGACAGTACCTCTGGACTGGCAGACCGGGGGTGGTGGTTCCTGTGTTTAAGAAGGGGGACGGACGGTGTGTTCCAACTACAGAAGACTCACACTCCTCAGCCTTCCTGGTAAAGTCTATTCCAGGGCACTAGAGAGGAGGATCTGACCGACAGTTGAACCTCAGATTCAGGAGGAGCAGTTTTCGTCCCAGCTGTGGAACACTGGACAAATCCACATGTGCTTTGTGGATCTGGAAAAGGCATTTGATCGTGTCCCTCGTGGGGTCCTGTGGGGAGTGCTCGGGGAGTATGGGGTTCGGGGCCCATTGCTAAGGGCTGTCCGGTCCCTGTATGACCGGAGCAGGAGCTGTGTTTGCGTTGCCGGCAATAAGTTGGACCTATTTCTCGTGCATGTTGGACTGTGCCAGAGCTGCCCTCACCAGTTCTGTTCATTGTAAGGACAGAATTTCTAGGCGCAGTCGGGGGCTGGAGGGGGCCGGTTTGGAGACCAGAGGATCTCATCTCTGCTGTTTGCCAATGACGTTGTCCTGATGTTTTCATCAGACCAGGACCTCCTTCCGAGTGTGAAGCAGCTGGAATGAGGATCACCTCCTCCAAATCCCAGGCCATGGTTCTTGACCAGAAAAAGGTGGCTTGCCATCTCCGGGTGGGTGGAGAGTCCCTGCCTAAAGTGGAGGAGTTTAAGTATCTCGGGGTCTTGTTCATGAGTGAGGGGAGGATGGAGCATGAGATTGGCAGTTGGATCGGTGCAGAGTCTGCAGTGATGCAGTCGCTGTACCAGACGGTTGTGGTGAAGAGGGAGCTGAGCCAAAAGGCAAAGCTCTCGATTTACTGGCCAATCAACTTTCTCACCTAAGGTCATGAGCTTTGGGTAATGACCGAAAGGACAAGATTGTGGATACAAGCGGCCGAAATTAGTTTCTTCTGCAGAGTGGCTGGGCACTCCCTTAGAGAAAGGGTGAGGAGCTCAATCACATGGGAGAAGCTCGGAGTAGAGCCGATGCTCCTCCACATCGAGAGGAACCAGCTGAGGTGGCTCTGGCATTTGTTCAGGATGCTTCCTGGATGCCTTCTGGGCATGTCTTACCAGGAGGAGGCCTCAGGGAAGACGCAGGACACGCTGGAGGGACTATGTCTCTCGGCTGGCCTGGGAACGCCTTGGGGTCCCCCCAGAGGAGATGGAGGAAATGTCTCGGGTGAAGGAAGTCTGGGGCTCCCTACTTAGACTGCTGTACCCGCTACCTGGCCCCGGATAAGCGGAAAATAAAATGAAAATGGATGGATTATTTATAGATGTACCTGAAAATCTTCCTCTGATGGGGCATAATGCAATTTATCCACAGAAACTTTGAGCTCTGTGATGAAAACAGGTTGCCCTTGAACAGCTTCAACAGCCTGATGAAGACAGGAGATTACTTGGATAGAGAACAAAGTACTAGAATTAATTGTGCAGTAACAATGTAGTATCTTACTGTATTGCTGTTATCCTCATTTGCTGCAGGCCCTGTTGCACCATTGGCCTGAATGTTCCAGTTTTGAATTTGAGAAGAATCTGGTGTTTTTTTAACCTGCTCCTGAAATACCATCAATACTTTCTCCACACCATGTAGCACCAACATGTGCAGTGTGTTGGTAATAATTAAGTCAATAAGATGGATAAAACTGGAAAGAAAAAGTACCTAATAAAACAACTATAACAATGAAAATGCTAAGTAAATGTGTTTTTAAAAAAAAGAGGATCTAATATGAGGAAAAGTTCAAACCATATTTACCCTTGCAAACGTTTTGTGAGAGAAACTCGTCTTTTCTCATTATTTTCTTCCTCTGTAAAATACAATCATAGATTTACATTGCAAACCTTACACGTTCAAATGAGCTTACGCATCATATTTACCACAAGACTTCAGCTGGAGTAAAGTGTTTTGACAAGCACTTACGGCCAGCTCTTTCACCAACCCATGAAAATTATCCAGGTCATTGCGCACCTTAAAACATACACATACAGTATATAAATTTTGGAAGACATTTCTACTATTATGTACCGGACATTGTGATTACACCTCTTGTAGCTGTTCAGACTGGAGATCCTGAAACTCTTTCAGAGTGTAGGTCAGTTTTTTATCTAGACGAAACAGGCCTGTGGTACCAAGCTGTATGCATAGTTTCCTGATGTCTAGTAGAACTGGACCAAGAGACTATAATGATACACAAAACTACGATATTGATAGAGCAAATTGTTAAACTCATCTGGTAATGTATCATTATTTACAAACCGCATCAGTAAAGAATAAATAGTCTCTCAGATGTTCTTGAGCCAAATGCATCTTCTTCTCAGTGACTTTGTGGCGCCAAATATAGAACGGTTTTAACAGTTTGAAGTTGGCAAAGAAGGGGATTTGGATCAGCTTGCAGTATGAGTTGTATTCTTCTTCCCAGCACTCAAGAGATGTTAAGTCAATTTGATTTCCACACACAGAAACCACACCCTTGTGGGAGATTAGCAAATACTCGTCTTTGCTGTAGACATGCCTGATGGGTTCAGAACTAGTGTCCATCTTTCCAATGGGAAATGGCCGCCTCGGAGGCACAGGAGTTAACCTATTTTCACCTGACTTCTGCTGAATTGTATTGGAAATAGAAAAAGGAAAAGCAAATTTAGTTATAATATAATAATTTATAATATATAAACTGTGTGTATAAATAAATAAATAAATAAATAAATAAATAAATAAATAAATAAATAAATAAATACATACATACATACATACATACATACATACATACATACATACATACATAAATAAAGTAATAAACTGAACATTTACTCTCACCCCAACCTTTGAATGTGACTGCAATGGAGGTAGTCGTGCAGGTGGCCGTAAAGATGCTATCCGATGTTTCACTGGAGGTTCTGTTTGCCAAACACAAAAAAGAGAATTACACACACTATGTACGGGCTGGAGACCCCAAGGTCAAGGTGGGAAACACCTCCGAAGGTTACAGAGAATGACCGAGCCAAGATCCTGTGGGACTTCCAAAAACAGAGCAACAGAATGGTGATGGTGAACCGACCAGACAGTGGTGGTGTATAAGCAACAGAACAGAGCCGTGGTGGTGGACATTGCAATACCAAGCCATTGTAACATCAGGAAAAAGGAACACAAGAAACTAGAGAAATACCAGGGGCTCAAGGAAGAGCTGGAGAAGGCCTGGAAGGTGAAGGCATCAGTGGTGCCCGTGGTGATCGGAGCACTCGCGGCTGTAACCCCCAAACTGGAGGAGTGGCTACATCAGATCCCAGGAAATACATCAGACATCTCAGTCCAGAAAAGTGCAGTACAGGAACAGCAAAGATACTGCGCAGAACTCTCAAGCTCCCAGGCCTCTGGTAGAGGACCCGAGCTGGATGAGAGTGAGAGACCAACCACCGTGGAAGGTGAGGAGCACACATTAAAATGAAAAAGTAGCTATCAGTAGTTTATGAAGAATCTTTCAATTAATTTCAATTTCAATTAATCACTTAATTAAGGGGTTAGAAGTTATGGTTAGGATATTAGGCTAATTAAGTTACTACACCTGAATCATTCTTACTAGCCTATTTGTTTATAATGAATTAAGTCTTTCTTAATGCTAAAATACACCTAATTGGGTGTAGCAAAGTATTACCAAAGACTGATTATGAAGGAGCAGTGTTTTATGATAGAATACAATAAGTTGACTCACCTTTGGACTTGCTGTCTGACGCTGGGCGATTGGGAGACACTGGGCTCTCTGATGTCCGTTTTTTGTCAGCTGCTGGCAGGGGTGGAAGGGTATTGGAGCAGACTGGGGCCGAACCTCCATAATTCTTGTAGAGTAGTCGCATTTGGCGTGCCTTCTCCCCAAACTCCTGCATCCTTTCCCTTTCTTTGGCTATGGCCTCTGCCCGAGCCTCTGCTTGTTCTGAAGGACGCACACGGTCCCATCCCGGAACATACATCTTCTTCAGAATCTCCTCGTGACTTATGCCCTGCTTCATGCCAGGCTTCATGCCAGGAAAATACATGGTTGCTGTCCTTTGAACAAAACCTGCATGAAGACAGATGGATGCAAAATCTTAACTAAAAAAATGAAATTAAAATATTGCTATGTTGTTTCAGGAGCTTGGCCCATCGGGTCCTTTCATTGAAAACAAAAAAATGAAGAAATGAGTGCATCAGTGGGTCAAGACAGTAATCATGAGTAACCAACAGGTGTTCTGATGTGGCCAAAATATATAGATTAGAACAGACTTGCCAGAGTTACCAAAAAGATGTGTGTACAGCAGTTGAGGGTCATTCCAGAATTGGAGGACATTTTGGCTTTAAAATTCTTGAAAAATAAACCTTCACTTTTCTGATTTTCTGCTACATAATCATCAATAATAGGTAATAAATTATCAAATGATTAACTCAGCTTACTGATCAATGGTACAATGTTTATTACATGATTTATTTGGTTTATTTATTTATTACCTCTAATCACAGTAACAGGGTTGCAGATCCGCACTAATGTTCGCTTTATCTCAGGAGGAGAAGCTGTTTAGCTGTTACTGCTAATCAAGAGGAAAAACTTATTTATGCAAAAAAGGAAAAAAAAAATGGTCTTATTCTGATCATTTGCATAACAGGGTTGCATGAGGTAGAGTGAGGCTAACTATAAAAATATGAAAAATAGAAGAGAAGATAAACTTTTGCTCTACCCATTCTTTTGTAAAAAGTCAAGTCCAGGGGATCATGTGGTTCTGCTTTCTTCTTCTTCTACCAGGCTAAAAATGTTCTGGTAACAGGGTTGCGTACATGTTGTGGGGCACATGTTCCATGAATAATAATTATTATTTGAAATATTATGTCTATTCAAACAAATGTTCCCACAGTTACAAGAGATGGCAATGAAACTTAAAATAATACAAAAAAACAGAAATTTCAATTCAATTTGAATTGTTTTCGAGCTTCAGTTTGGTCATTAGAGGGGTGGGACAAGAGGAAAATGGCATTTTGGGGGGTACTCCAGACTTATTTGGTATTTTAAAAACTATTTTCAAGCATTCTTTTCTCTTAGTTTTTTTTAGATTTGGTCTCAGGACAAGTAAATTCACTCAGAAACTGTATGTTTTAGTATTTTGTATGTGGATTATTTAATATTTGATGGGTGGGACGTAAAATGTGCTCCAATTCTGGAATGACCCAAGAAGAGATCCGAGGCACTGAGAATAAAATCTGACCTATCTGTCCATGCTGTAATAAAGGAGGTTAATTGTTCTTACCACAGATTCACAAGGAGCCTACAAAGTGAACCATAGCCTCAGTCTGCCCCGCCACAGCTTTAAATAGGCCTAGTTAGTGGCCTTATATCGAGTGTTGTGTTGCATGAAAATGACAGTTGTAACGATTACTAGCCTATCTATGTCAGGAGTGTCCAAACTTTTTTCATCAATGGCCACATATCTAAACACAGACAAACCAGAGCACCATAGACTGTCAATAATTGAAATACAGTGGTCCCTCGTTTATCGCAGGGATTAGGTTCCAGAAATAACCCGTAATGACTGAAATCTGCAGAGTAGGACAACTTTATATTTTACAATTATTATACATGTTTTAAGGCTGTAAACGCCTTAAAACACTGGAATTAACATTTTCTCACATTTCTCTCTCATTTAAACACTCAAACTTTCGTAGATTTTCAACAAAATGTATTAATAGGGAAGCGTGGGGGCTCCACCAGGAGCCCCGCCGAACGTGCAAGGAGAGCGGAGACATGAGTCACTGGATCCGCAGGAAGCACTGCGCTCATCCAACGGCACTGCCACGTCCCAGGACGCGACGCGCACCAACCCCTTGGAGAAGTGCGCGTGGTCAAATCCGTGACAGAGCAGCACGACCGGCGCGAGTCTGGAGCTGCGACCATGAGATCGAACCGCGGCACCTGGACCATGCCTCCCCCTCGGGACCGCGTCCTCGCAGCCCGAGCCACAAACCGAACACGCACAAACGAACGCAAGAGCCGCACGAAACCAGCAAAGACGGCGTGATTTAGACCTGGTCTAGTACCGGTTTAGTCCAGGTCTAGACCTGGTCCAGTCCTGGTTTAGTCCAAAACCAGTCCAGGTTTAGACCTGGTTTAGTCCACGTTTAGTCCTGGTCTAGTCCTGGTCTAGTCCCGGTCCCCCATGCATCCCTCATCTATCAATCGGCAAAGGTCTACAGTCTCTTAGCCAATCAGATTGCAGAACACAAAGTTACACTATAAAAAAAAAGTTACACTATAAATTTTTTTTTAAAAATCCACGAAACAGCGAGGCCGCGAACAGTGAACCGCGATAGAGCGATGGACCACTGTATATGCATGTTAATCACGTTAGAATGAGCTAACAGTCCTTTATTCATGCTAAGATCCTCAAAACCACACAATAAATATTAAATATTGTCTTATCAAGGTAGAGTTTCAAAAAACTTGCAGTCAGTATTTCAAGGTAATTTGGGCCAATTCACCTGGAAGCCTGAGAACCAAGAATCTTTTTTTTTTCTTTTCTTTTTTTTCTGAGGGCCGTATTTAGCCCACGGGCCATAGTTTGGACATGCCTGATCTATGTTTAGGGGTGGACGGGGCGAGGGTGACGAACAGGACCAGCCTCCTGTCTCAAACGCATCACTTTCCTCATAGTTTAATATATAAATCATTTTGCGCCTTTAAAGAGAAGTTTATATATGAAAGTAAAAGCGATACGACCTAAACAATGCTACGGTCCGTGGTTACACCAAACTGGGTAAAAATGCTCCCCGGACATTGACAGCACGTGTTTAAACACCGCCCATAACAAACCTTTTCGCTACAAAGCACAGCTGAAAGAAATGATCATTTACATCTCCTTCTTACCTTTATCAAAAATAACTTGGACCTGTGCCGTTCATTTCGTTGCCCTGAAAAACTCCGTGTAGTAAAGTTGACGGTTTCCAAGCAACTGATTTCCCGACGTGCAACGCAACTCAACAATGGCACGTTGGCCACTGAGCTAGTGCGGGTGTCCGGCCCATTGGAGAAAAAGTATGACAAAACCATGAACAAAGATGTTTAATGTGATCATAAAAAGAACGTTAAAAAAACCCCACATAATTTAATTTAACTCCTTACAGTGGAGGGCCTTTTTTGAGCAATTGTCCCTAAAAAGACCTCTCCAAATTAAAATAATTCCTGTTATTGAAGTATATGGATTATATACAAATGTTTGGTCTCTGTGTAAAGGGAACATTCTCTAGTTTTACCCTCAGCATTTACATTCACTCCAAATGTGTTTGGAAAAAAGTTACACACCGTGGAACACCAAATAAAAAGTGTTTATTTTTAATCCTCGCCTAATTTTTTTTGTAAATATAAAAGGTGTCTATAGCTGCTGTTCATAGCTGAGGCCTAAAATACACTATCTTTCAATACAATAAGTTGTTGACCACTCAAATTTCAAATTGGTAATCAATAGCTGTAAAAATAAACTTTTTACTCCACTTTTTATTATACTTTGTCCAGGCGTTTACAGGGATCATGCTTTTATCCAAACCTATCCAAATTGGAAACATTTATAAAACGTTTAAGAATAACTCAATTCACAATTCCATTAGAAAAATGTATTCTGTAAACATTAGACTATCACTTATCACCTCCCAAATGTAACATGAGAAAGATACAAATAAATTAGTATTATTATTATTATTTTTTTTTAAAGCTATTTGAGGTGGAGTTGCCCTATCATCATATCATCTCTGTGTCACCCATGTGTCTTCTCCTCTGTTGTGGTGCAATCATATTCAGCTGGAGGCAGGAAAAAATCAGAATATGTGATGAGACTGTTTTGCACTCTTAAATATCGATTTCAAATGATCCAATCCAATCCAACTTTATTTCTATAGCACATTTTATAAACAGAAACAGTTTCCAAAGTGCTGCATATAAAATCAATAAAACTTAATAAAAACATGACTAAAATAGCAATAAATAAAGTGATAATAATAAAATAACTAAAAACAAAAGCAATTATAAAAAACACAGAGGACCACACAACTCACGCGGTATTAAAAGCCAGAGAATAAAAGTGGGTCTTAAGACGAGACTTAAAACTGTCCAGTGTGGGGGCTGTTTTGACATAAGGGGGCAGAGCGTTCCATAACTTAGGGCCAACCACAGAGAAAGAGTTTTAAGTCTAGTCTAAGGGATGAGCTGGAGCTCATCAGCCTGTTCACTTGTAAACTTCCCCTTGCGGCGGACCGCATCTGCCGTGCACTTCCGCTAAAGGTGAACAGGCTGATATGCTAACGCAGTGATATGAATCGGCAGACACAATATGCGATCGCTAAATTCGCTGCTGGATGTTTCGTTGACAACTGTTTGGGATGCAAATATATCACCTTTCGGACAAATGTTTTGTTTTGAGAAGAAAAACAAGCTTTATTTAATGTTCCAGAGAAGCTACCGGACCTCCCTACGTGGGCTTGAGAAAGCGAGCCAAACCGGGATCAACTGAGAGTGTCAGAGATAAGCCGGTGTCAACACACGGAACTTTAAGAAGGAAACCCATACAGATTAACATTTAAAAAAACGCACTAGCCCTTTAAGAGACTTGGTTTAATTTTAAGCAGTTAAATTTTATCTATGCTATTTTTTGCTTAACAGCATCAGGTTGTTCAGTTACAGCAACAAACACAAAAGCTCCTACTGGACAATCAGAAGCTGGAAATGGTAAGTGTTGGTTGATTAAAAGATAGTTACATTATTATCTTCTGTTTTAATTGTGTGATTGAATTGACTGACTAATGAAAATGAACAATATCTTCTGTAACTTCTTATTCCCTCTGTAACTCTGTGTTATCTACCCTGTGTTATCTATCTATGTGACATACATACACACATACATACATACATACATACATACATACATACATACATACATACATACATACATATACACACACACACACACACACACACACACACACACACACACACACACACACACACACACACACACACACACACACAGTGACATGTTGGCTGCTTCCTCCACTTCACAACTTTTAGAAGGAAACCCATACAGATTAACATTAAAAAAAAAACGCACTATCCCTTTAACACTATCCAGGTGTGAGTGAGCCCGCTGCAGAATTTAACATCATTAATAGTAGGAGATGGAAGTGTGCTGGCACCACTCCTGCTGTCACCTTACTGTTCCAAGAGGAGTGAGAACTGGAACTGGGATAGGCCACTTACTCCATTTCCATCTTCTTCAGTTTGCTTTGCAGAATGAGATTGTCTTCTTTCCTTCTCTCAGCCTCCAGACACCTGTGGTGAAGAGCCTCTATCTTTCTGAACTCTGGCTCCGCACGTCCCTCTTAATACACCTAGAATATATAAATTATAGCATAATTACTTTTAGTTTAGTTTTTTTCTTTTTTTTGTTGTTGCTGTAAAAAACCTTCTCCAGTCCCTCCTCGACAGCCTTTCTCTCTCGATGCGACCTTTCAATTTGTGATTTATCTGCACATTCCTGAAGTGACAAAAGGAAAAATGTAAGGAAGCCACTTTTGGTTTGACAAAACACTTAATTTTAAGAGGCTCCTACTAGTTGTGATGCAGTCAGCTCCTCTGTCATTCTGAGAATTTGATCACTGCACTGTTTCCGAACATTTTCAACCTGTTGATAAGAAAACGTAGCTTTAAAACAAAATTTTCTCTAGTAATATTTCTGTGGTGGGCAGTGGGGGACCACCTCTTTTCTAGTACGGACTGCTGCATCCTGAATCAACTGCTTTATAGTCTCCTTTGTCTTTTCCAGTTTTTCTCTTAACAGGGCCTTGAGGGGAAAAGGAAGAAACAGAAGTACACACTCAGAAAATGTGAACCAGAATGACAGACATACAGTATTTACCCGGATACTCCGTTCTTAACAGAATGAATGACCTGCTCTTTTTGCAGTACAGCCTCCTCCGCTGTCTGTATACCTTCTCGGACCTTGGTAAGAGCTGCATATTTCTCTTCCTCTAAAGTGGTACAACGGGCCTGGAGCTCCCCAACCTTTTTTTCATTAACAATTTGCTCTCTGCGAACACTTTCTGCTTCCTGTGTTGCAGCATTTAATCTAGTAAGAGTAATAAATACAAGCATCACAGTCATTATATTCTAATATAAACATGTTAAACGATTTTATCCATGGACCATAATTTCACTCTTGTGATCTTAAAGGGCCCATATTACGGTATGTATCTACTGCATGTTATGTTGTTTTCTTATCAAAAATATACCTGGAGTTGTGTGTTTTTTTTTCATTCACACATGTTTAACACACAAACTCTGCATATTAAGACAGACTTCTTTCAAACAGAAAACACCGATCCACCTTGTGTGTCATGTGATAATACAGGAAGTGCTCCACAGTGTTTTTAAACTCCTTCACTAGAATCATTTGGATGACTTCAACCTTGGAATTGCCAATCTCTACTCTCACAAGACATCACAAGGTAGAACAGACCATTTATAGCAGACCCGGCCATTTCAAGGCCCGGGGGCCAAATGCGAGCCGACTCTGACCGGCCCGCAAAAGGTTGCTTGGAATTATGGAAAATAAAACCTACTTTCAAAATTGTACATAATGCATTTGTACTGATGATCATCCACCTCAAACATGAACCTGACTTTGATGCACTTGTTAAATCTCAACAGAGGCGAGATTTCTCTCACTGATCAAGAAAAAAAAAACACTAAAACATGCTCACTTGTATTATATTATTTGCCGTACAAACACATTGTCGTGTCTTCATAGAAAGTTAAACTCAGAAAGCATTGTGGGGTTAATGTGACTGAAAAAGAGTTACAAATGTTTCACATTTACCATTGTTTTTAATTATTTTATTGAATAAATTCAGTTTTTGTAAAACCTCACTCTCTCATTACTTAATAATAACACAGAACTTACAGCTTCTGTAAACAATGACATTTACTGATTTCAACGTAGAAGTAAAATTAATAACCAGAGTAGACTTCAAACTTTTGGCCCTCCACAATATTTTCTGCTTCTCATTTGGCCCCTGGGGAAAAATAATTGCTCACCCCTTTAGAGCTTTGGAGACGTAGACAGACTAATAATAAAGGATTACTCAAAAATGTGTGAATGAAACAAAACACAAATCTGGGTATGTTATTGAGGAGATAACATTTCTAACATAGCTTAAAGCTCACAAGATTCAATTTTGTGTAATACAGGACCTGTAATAGACTGAATAAATGAATAATATAATGCACAATGCCTGTTAACTGTAAAGCATCCTCTCTCCTGAATCTGCTGCAGTCTTCTGTCAGCTGCATTCTCTCGCCCCTGAGCCTCGGCTGTTGAGTGTCTTGTTAATTCCATTTTATTTAATGATTCCACTTTGGCCAATTTGACTATTCACCCGTCTCTGCATCTGTTCCTGGAGATTTTGCAATAATTTGGTCATCTCATTTACTTTGGCTGTCACAGTTCAGCCTTAGCCTGGCTGCAACAAGATGAACATATTTACCACATAATCAATTTTTCCACCAAATTGTAAAATCATAATTACCTGTTGTAACTCTGTAGCTCCTCCATCTCGGTTGTCTGCCCAGTTAAAGTCTTCAGAAATTGCTGGTTGTTCTGTGTGTGGCAAGAAAGACAGCAGTTCTATTTGTGGGGCATATCGTCTAACCAAGATAATTTTAGCTTATTTAAACTACGTTTCCAGTATAAAACTTCTAGTAAGCCCTTCTGTGTGTCCTCCAACACAGTCCCAAATACAGTGGTACCTCACCTTACGAAAGACCCTACAAACGAAAAATCCCAGTTACGAAACGCCTTCACGTTAAATTTTGGTCTCTAAATACGAAAGAAAATTCAATTTACGAAACAAGAAATATCAAAAATTCAAATAGTGCACGCTCAGATGCACGGCCCGAAACGTAAATACACTTTATCAACACACGGGGTTAGGTTCCAGAAATAACCCGCAATAAGAGAAATCCGCGAAGTAGAACTTTATATTTTACAATTATTCTACATGTTTTAAGACTGTAAAAACCTCACCACACACATTATACGCTTTTCTCAGACTGGAATGAACCTTTTCTCACATTTCTCTCTCGTTTAAACACACAAACTTTCATAGATTTTCAACAAAATGTATTAAATAGTGAAGCGTGGGAGCATGCACTGCGCGGGGAGCACGCACGCACCGCGCGAGGAGCACGGCGCTCATCCAACGGCGCCACACGTGCACCCCTAGTCCTGGTCTGCACCACCGGCTACGCACACCTGTACGCACACCGGGTCTGCGAGCACGATAGAACCGCGGTGCCCGGACCGCGTCCTGTGGAGCCCGAGCCACAAACCAGCCGCACAAAACCAGCATGTGGTGGTTTAATCCTGGTTTAGACCTGGTCTAGACCTGGTTTAGTTCTGGTCTAGACCAACTCAACTTACGAAAAATTCACGTTACGAAACCACTTCTGGAACAAATTAATTTCGTAAGTTGAGGTACCACTGTATACCAAAGTCTGAAAGAAAGCCCAAGGCCAACCCATACATTAAATATTCATCAGAGGGCTATAGTATTACTCCCCATTGTTTCTGAAGTGGAGGAAGCAGCCAACATGTCACTGTGTGTGTGTGTGTGTGTTTATGTATGTATGTATGTATGTATGTATGTGTGTATGTATGTATGTATGTATGTATGTATGTGTGTATGTGTGTATGTATGTATGTATGTATGTATGTATGTATGTATGTATGTATGTATGTATGTATGTATGTGTGTATGTATGTGTGTATGTATGTATGTGTGTATGTATGTATGTATGTATGTATGTATGTATGTATGTATGTATGTATGTATGTATGTATGTATGTATGTATGTATGTATGTGTGTCCTTTGAAAAACCTAAGGAGTAGATTACCAGAAGTAAGCAAACTATAACATGGCCAGGGTAGATAACACAGAGTTACAGAGGGAATAAGAAGTTACAGAAGATATTGTTCATTTTCATTAGTCAGTCAATTCAATCACACAATTAAAACAGAAGATAATAATGTAACTACCTTTTAATCAACCAACACTTAACATTTCCAGCTTCTGATTGTCCAGTAGGAGCTTTTGTGTTTGTTGCTCTAACTGAACAACCTGATGCTGTTAAGCAAAAAATAGCATAGATAAAATTTAACTGCTTAAAATTAAGCCAAGTCTCTTAAAGGGCTAGTGCGTTTTTTGATGTTAATCTGTATGGGTTTCCTTCTTAAAGTTACGTGTGTTGACACCGGCTTACCTCTGACACTCTCAGCTGATCCCAGTTCGGCTCGCTTTCCCAAACAGTTGTCCATGAAACATCCAGCAGCGTACTTAGCGTTTGCGTATTGTCTCTCGATTCATATGACTGTGCGCATATTAGCTAAACATGCGCCATAGGTAAAATCTTCCAGCTTAGGGCCTAACCAAGCCTAAATAACAATACAAAATCATGGGGATGGTCCCCGGGTCAAATATAGAAACAACTTCTCCTGTGCGAGATCAATAAAGGTCAATCTTCTAATCCTTGACCACTGTAAGGCGCTTTGTGTTACAATTTTTGTATGAAAAGCGCCTTATAAATATTGTTTGATTGACTGATTCTTTGATATTAGCCTGTTCACTTGTAAACTTCCCCTTGCGGCGGACTGCATCTGCCGTTGACTTCCGCTAAAGGTTAACAGGCTAATACAACTAATATGCGCGCAGTGATACGAATCGAGAGAGACAATACGCGAACGCTAACTACGCTGCTGGATGTTTCATGGACAACTGTTTCGGACGCAAATATATCACCTTTCGGACAAATGTTTTGTTTTGAGAAGAAAAACAAGCTTTATTTCATGTTCCAGGGAAGTTACCGGACCTACTTACGTGGGCTCCAGAAAGCGAGCCGAACCGGGATCAGCTGAGACTGTCAGAGGTAAGCCGGTGTCAACACACGTAACTTTTAGAAGGAAACCCATACAGATTAACATAAAAACAACAACAACAATGCACTATCCCTTTAAAGTCCAAAGCAAACTTGGCTTCTAAGATGTCACTTTAATGGCAATGGCACCATCTAGTGGTACGTGGAAGACAATTACTGACCTGTGAGCTGCTTCTTCTGGGCATCATGCGTCTGTGTGTCAGAGACAGACTTCTGGTAGATCTGCTGAAGATGATCTAGAGACGTTGTCTGCCACAACTCCATGGCCTGCCCTCGCTCCTAATTATTCAAATATATGAATGAACTTTGTGTTAGTGGGAAAAGAAAGATTATAAATTCAAATAAAAACCTGTTCAGACAACTGTATCTGTTCCTGGATGTTTTTGATGATGGTTTCCTCCTCCACTGCGCTGCTCTCTGCTGCTGATGACACTGGGATGGCATGGAACTGCCTCTCTACTGACTCTCTGAGCTCAGTGTGCAGCCTGAAAACTGTGGGAGTTCAACAGAACATTTTTAAATATAGTTTTGCCTTTATGGACTAGAAATAGAATTTAATTTTGTTAGATGTCATCTATTCTTCATTATCAACAAGGTAATAAGAGCCTGCCTCGTTAATGCTACTGTCATTCTGGGAGGTGATTTTAATTAACACATAGTCAAGTGGAAGGTCACTAACAAATGAACATGACCTTAGTCAAGACTAAAAGACCACAATATTTCCTGGTGAATATTAATACTCTATACCAGGGGTCTTCAACGTTTTTCAGGCCAGGGACCCCCAAACAGATGGTGAACTGGGCCAGGGACCCCCTACTATATATACGGCATAGAATTGTGTTTTATATTAAATTGAGCTCAGTGTCATGTATAAACATTGCTACTCTGTTATGGTACATCCAATACAAGGACATAATATACAGGTTAATACTGTATTTTCATGTTTTTTTTTATTTTAAAGATGGGCCAGATAGGCCCTACAGGGTGGATGTGCTACTGTAATTTTTATACACAACTTGCATATAACACAGGCCTATTAAGATCGTTCACTGATTCAACCAAAAAACAAGTGCAAGGGAGAGAATGGCTGTGCTTCTGCCATTTACACATATATCTTGCTCAAATACAGAGCTATTCAAATAATGAACAATTAACCAGTGTTGTATAAAGTACTGGAAAATCAAACTCAAGTAAAAGTATAGGTACCCCTCCCAAAAATGACTTTGGTAAAAGTCAAAGTCACTGACTGAAATGTTACTTGAGTAAAAGTCTTAAAGTATCTGGAACTTCTTGTACTTAAGTATGTCAAGTAATGTAAAAATAAATGTACTCAAGTAATGTAACTAAAAGTACAAATAAAAGTATCAAGCAAAGGCAGTCTGAATTTAATATTTTTTAATGCCCCCCCCCAAACCTTTTTTTTTTTTTTTTTTTTTTAATAACAGTGCCGAAAATAAGGCACACATAACACCATTGAAGGAGTGTTTTTGGTGGAAGAGGATTTTTTGCAATTGGACCCTTAATTCTACTGTAAAACACCATGTTCGGCTCACCCATGGTAGTTTTGTGTCATATGGAGCACTGTCGAAGATATTGGGTTTGGTGATATCCATGAAACGCCGTCCTATGAGCAAGTAAATGCAGGCACAAAATACGTTAATAATAGTAATTCCATCAGGGATGTTGTTTGATTAAACTAGCTGCATGAAACCAACAGTTGTAGGCTGACTGTCATGCGCAAGTAGCGAACAAGCCCAGGCACGTCCTGACTTCCTTGCAGTCAGTAGAGGTTTTTTTTTTTGTAACGAGTAACTAAACGGCACATTGAAAATGTATTGAGTAAAAATATGCAATTAAATTCAAAGTATGCAATTAAATTCAGAAATGTAGTGAAGTAAAAGTAAAAGTTATCATTTTTTTTAAAAACTCAAGTAAAGTACAAAGTCTCCCAAAATGTACTTAAGTACAGTAGTGAAGTATTATTACTTTGTTACTATACAACACTGCAATGAACACAAATCAAGTTAAGCTTTGATCATAACACATCAAGTTAAACTGTGAACATACATGAACATACAGGGGACAGTGAACCCCCAAGCCATCTGTGAATTCCCACTTCAGTGAGATGTCTGACCCTGATGAGTTGCACAGAATCAGAATCAGAAAGATTTGTATTGCCATTGTCAAGTGAACAGAGTTCACAAAACTAGGAACTTGTCTCGGTGATAAGGTGCAAACATAAAACACTAAATAATAATAGTAATAACTAGAGTATAGACAATAAATAATAATAATAACTAAAATATAGCTATAATATAGTAAAAAAACAATAAGCAATCAGCAATAACATACAAGCAATAAGCAATAACATATCTTTTTTCATTTTAAGACATCAAAGACGGTGGAGGGACAAGGGAGAAATTGATTGGGGAAAAATGAAAAAAAAAATATTGTTTTTAAAAATATAAAAATATAAAATTATATTATTTTAAAGTGAAATCAAAAGATTTTGCGATCCCCCCTGCAGTACCTCCGTGACCCCCCTAGGGGCCGCGATCTCCCTGTTGAAGACCTCTGCTCTATACCATATAATACAGTGAACCCTCGTTTATCGCGGGGTTAGGTTCCAGAAATAGCCCGCAATCAGTGAAATCCGCGAAGTAGGACAATTTTATATTTTACAATTATTCTACATGTTTTAAGGCTGAAAACGCTTCACCAGACACATTATACACCTTTCTGAGACTGGTATTAACATTTTCTCACATTTTTCTCTTGTTTAAACACTCAAACTTTTGTAGATTTTCATTAAAATATATTAATAGTGAGGGGGGGCACGTGACACGCGGACACGTGCGCGCTGACACGTGCGCGCGGACACGTGTGTTTGTTTTGGTACCACATATCCATGCCATGTGCGAAAGTCGAGTGGAAAGCGACCTGGATATCATTTTGGGCAAGACTCAAGCCACTGCTAACAGTGCCGAACCGCTAACAGACGCCTCTGAGCACCAGTCCTCACCACAAGACCAGGTATGAACACTTCAGCGAGGGGCTTGGTCTAAAGCCCCGATCAGCTCTACCATGAGGATTTTCCCCCACTAACCTGCGCTCACAAGGGTTGGTTGCATTTCACCCCGGCTCCAAAATCAGTCCGCCCCGGAGTTCGGGGCATGGCTATCAATGCATCGCCAATACTCCACAGCTCTCTAGGACGGGGTCGGGTTCGTCCTCTCGGCGTGACGGGGAAGAGCCACTGTCTCCTCTGTGCGCGCGAGTGTCCTCCCCCCGCTGCGGCTCCCTCGAATGCGGCTTTCCCCGCTGCGGGCTCATTCGGCCGCGCGGCGTCCGGGCCAGGCCCGTCCATGTTGATTCTTGGCTCTTCCATTTGTCCGGCTCGCACTCAGTCTCTTCCATGGCTCGTGCAAGTAAACAAAGGCCACACCTCCTGTCACCCAGGCGCTCTCGTGAAGGACATCAGAGACTCTGTCCCTACCACCCTGCGTGACCATCCCTGGTCTAGACCTGGTTTAGTCCTGGTTTAGACCTGGTTTAGTCCTGGTCTAGTCTCTTAGCTAATCAGGGCGCAGGACAGAATGTTACACTGTAAAAAAAAAGTTACACTATAAAAAAAATTGAAAAAAAAAAAAAAAAAAAATTGGAAAAAATATCCGCGAGGCCGCGAACAGTGAACCGCGATACAGCGAGGGTTCACTGTATCTATTTAATACATTTTGTAAGTTAATTCCTCTGAACTTCAAAGGGAAGCCTTGGTTTTACAAATCAATGCCTGGCTAATGGCATTAGTGGCATTACCATATCTCAACTTGATTTATTACAACTTGAAGTTCAAAGTTTATTTGATAAAGGGCTGACACAAGCATACCTTTTGTTCTCCTTGACAACTCTGTCCAGCTTGACTTTTATGTCTGCTTTTCTACATGATAGAAAAAAATGCATTAAAGACTAAAGAAGTATATGTTGTACCTGGTATTTCTGTAGCTGTTCCATCATTTCCTCTATGTGACGGTCCTATTCATCAATCAAGGGAGTCATTATACTGCAAAGTTTAAAATTGTTTGAGGAGTACATTAAAGAGCAACAAAATCAAATCAGACCCAGTGTCCGTATGTGTCAAAGAATGTGAAGCCAAACCTTCTGTCGGTAATCCAGGGTGTTGTGGGTTGTGCTTGTGCTTCCACTTCACCCTAAACATAATATATTTTTAGACTGACATCATCTCAACTGTTTTAAAAACACACTTCTTTATGTCTTGTATTCACAGTGAAATGAAAAGCAATTTAATTGGGATGAGTTTTCACCATTTCGAGCTACAAATCAAAGTGGATCATTCCTGGGATGAGACTTGAGGGTTTTGCCCATGCTGATATTGGCTCAGGACAGACTTTAACAACAGCGAAGAAGAGTTACAGTTCTCTGCTGCTTTGGAGTTTCATTTCAAACAAGAAATTATTATTATTATTTAATTCTGCCTTTACTTTGGTTTAATTCAGATGTTACGTTTAATGTAACACTTAACTTTAAATAAAGGATAGATACAAAGGATTAAAGGGAAGATTATTCAAGATTCTTTATTGTCATTTTGCAAGCATAAAGAAATTTTGACGGACTCCTGGCTACAGAAGTATAAAAATAAAACAGAAGCATAAATATAAAAAACATCATAAATAGGCACTGTACATTATAGACAAAATAAGTTATTATGATAGAATGTTTGTTAGCTAGAGCTCGAAGGCTACAAAAAATAGGCAACTGTGCAGTAAGAAATCCAATAATACAGGTAGGCTGTGTTGGTTAGACGGAAACAATAAAGGCCAATAGTGTTTGTGAGTGAGACCCATGTTAATCAATATTTAACAGAGCTGTTATTGATAACATCACAAGATTAGCCTATAAATTCATAACAGGAAAACTAGGAGACACACTAAGCTGAAACAAGGCTTGTAGTTTCAGACAGCATGGGTCAAATTCGTGGATTACAGTTTTTGACTTTCATTTATGCCTCTCTACAGCTTTCAGAATGTCTGTAAGTGTACGTGTCCTGGCTCTTCTGTTACCTCAATATGACACTTTTCACTCTTTTCTTTCTTTTTTGCAGTCTCACAAGCCATCTGGAGTTTGCCATTGAGAACACCTGGGACAGTAATCCTGTGGACCATGATCCGATTAGGATTATATTCTCGCCCTGGGAAGGGGGTCTGAAGATGCAAGTATTTGGCCCCTTTTTTAATGACCCTGCTGCTCCTCCTGGACCCCCTGGACATGCCTTTCCTGGACTCTGGGATTACGAAGGTATGAATATAAGAAGATTATGAGTATGAGAAGTAACATGCTTTCAGAAACATTTTGCTTTCAAAGAAGCGTCTTACTTTGTAGTTTGTAATAACTATTAAACAAGGACTAAAACTAGCCCTGCCTTATTGGCTACTCTAGGGCCAGGTATAATATTGGTATACACTTGAACAAGTCTGAAGACCAGCCTGTAAAGATAGTTTAGTCGATATGCCATGATAACATGGATCTATTTGTGACACTAAATCTTAATAACAAATCCATTAGCATTAGTGTCTAAGCAATTAATTAGTAGTCTTAAGTTGGATTTCTAATAAGCCCGCCGTATTTGGCCTCATTATGAAACATATTGAAGGTGCAAACCCATTATGATTTAAGTAGGTATAATCTTAGATCTATACTTGTATGTTCTTTATCTTTCCTTAAACATATAGCCCATATTGTTTCCCTTTTTCATAGCAACATACATCTTACAATATTTGCTTTTGCTCTTATTGCAGTTGTAGAATCATTCTTTCTGGACAGTACTACAGAAAACTACCTTGAGGTGGAAGTGTGTCCGTAAGTGATACCATTTTGTGTATTTAAAAATCTGTTTATAATAACATATTTATGTTTTCTTTAGACATGGGCAACACCTCATACTGTTGCTATCAGGTGTCGGTCAAGCATTTGTGGTAAGCAGGAAATTATATTTATGGTTACCAGTAACCACAATATAGTGTTGTAAAACTATATTGTTGTTATCAATATTATAAATCATTATTTTCTTTTCCCTTCAGCAACAACTCCCTATGGTGTTTAGAGCCACAGTGACTGGAGATAGATGGATGGGAGAAGCTTTAATTCCCTGGGGTTACTTCCCTCCAAATGTGAATAAGATGAATTCTTATGCCATTCATGGATCTGGCGAGAAACGCACTTATGAAGCACTTTACTCAATTCCCAAAGAGGAGATTGCAGAAGGCCAAAAACCAAACTTGTAAGTACTGTAGTTTTTTTTTTTTTTTTGTACTGTAATTTTTTTGTTTATTTTTACCCAAAAATAGTTTCATTATAAAACAAAAATGCATGTGTAATATTAAATATTAAGAACAGCAAGAGTTAAATTGCATGGATGTTATTCAGAATCTATTTCTCTGTTATGACACATAATAAAGATGCATATACCGTGAATAAATAAAACAAGAATGTTTGTTACTCGCATTTGATTTGGCAACACAGAAGCAAGGATTTAAATAATTTTGGCAAGGGTTAAATTTTGGTGCAAATGCATCAAAACTGTAACTCTTGATGAATCCATAGTTTATAAGGATCAAAATCGTTCTTGTGTTTATTTGGGCAGGAGTAGTTTTCAACAATGCTTACGCATGCCGTCAGAACTATGGAAAGAAAATTAACCCTCATTAACATATGGTCTTTCACATATAAAGTAATATAAAAAATAAAGTACAATAACCGTAAAACAATAGAAAATGTACCTTATTGGCTACATTGATTCAAAGTGAATAAAGTCTACATCTTAGAATGCCCTCTTGAGAAAACTTAAACTTCAAACAAATGTCCTTTTGCCACTTTTATCTCTGAGGTCAGAGCACAGCTCCTCGTGTGTCTCCCAATTAAGAGGGCAGTGCCCCCGTAATTATTTCACTCAGAAACACTACTGCAATTGGAAGCAGAACAAACAAAAGTTTCCCCTTTTCCCTGTGTTATAACTAAAATAATTAATTAAAATAAATGAAATTAATTAACATGATTTTACTTAAACATATGACTATTTATTGCCTTTTAATATTTGACTCTATATCAATCTGAATATTACTAAATATGAACTTAAATATGAAAGTTGCCACTGACAGCAGCTACACCATGTGAAAATACACAGTGCATTAGGTTAGTTACACAAGGGCTTCATATTAGACAGGTGGTCTAAAATGACCACATAGGCAGGTGGTCATAAATGAATCTTAACTTATAAATAAGTGCATTTTTAACTTATAAATAAGTGCATTTTCAGATATGTAATTGTCTTGTCTTTCTTGCAGCCACCTGCTGCAGTATTTCCAAGATTTCCGACTGCAGAGCATCATGGGAGATGACTGGGTCCAGCCTGAGTCTGAGCTTTGGAAAGGAAAACCATAAAGTTCACATGTGTAACAACATGGCACACCCCTTGTCAAAATGAGTTAAGCCTCAAAGACTGCATGCAGACAGAGACACACCTGTTAGCTTTTAACATACTTGATAGCACATTAAACTGCCTTGGCAAAGTGTGATCTGCAGCGGAGAACAGAACTATTCACATACACAATAGTTAACTCTTTCCTGTGTGTCAACAAGTGATTAAATATCTAAACTCATTAAACACATTAAATATAATATGCTGCAGGGAGATGAAAGATTGTGGGTGATGAATAAATTTGAGACTTTGCAGTTAATAATTCGTAATCTTTGAAAATAATTACAAAACTTCATATATTTTAAATCATTTTGTATGTTTGTGATAATAAAAATAATGCTTTTTGTCCAAAGAAATGAATAAAGCAAATAATGAGAATACAATAACTGAATCTATAATATAGTTCATTGAAATAATGATGTACTATAAAGTATAAAAATGAAACTATCATTACACGGCTGGCCAGCTCCTCTTATCTTTCTCTTAAAGGTCCCATGACATGGTACTTCTTGATGCTTTTATATGGCTCCTTAATGGTTCCCCTATACTGTAAATGAATCCTTCTTCAAAATCAAGACTCAGTGCATGAGAAAAAGAGATGAGATGAGAAAGAGTCATAAATGTCACTCTGGAACAGTCTATTATGGGCGTTGTTGCTTGAATGCAAATGAGGAGGACAGAGATGGCCTATAGTAGCGGGTGGGGGCGTGGCCAAACTCTCCACTCTTTCCTTTTCAGCTGTGCCCTGTGCGCTCTGACCCACTTCCGTGTTTTTGCGCGGAGGGAAAGATGACAAGCCTTCCATTGAAAAATAAACACATTTCCACAGAAAATAAACTTAAACCACTGCCGTTTCAGATATCCACAGGCTCAGATAAAGGACTTCCGAGCCTAGAAACACTCGCAAGTTCCTCCAGGCAAATAATAAAACGCATTTCGCATTGCATAGCTCCTCCGCAGTCCAAACTCTCTGGGCGTGATTTACAGAGACGCTGAGTAGAGACAGACGGGGGTGGAACTGCATTTGCATTTCTTTTTTCGAGCTGAGGTCAATAAGTTTCCTTGTTCAAAATCGCCCGTTTGAGCTCTGATTTTTTTTCTAATGCAGAAAAGGATCGCAAATGCTCAGTTTAGACATTTCGCAACTTTTAACCATGGGGGGGCCCTAAACAGGGTAGAACTCACATTAACGTTCAAAAACCTCAGAAAGTGAAAATTTCATGCCATGGGACCTTTAAATATTGAAATTCAGATCACAGAAATAGTGCCGTCCTAAAACATCAGAGACAGTAGTCGTTAATTTCGGTCTTCCTTTAGAGCTCTCCTTCAGTCCGTCCATGCCACTGTCCCTCGGAGACCCTCCTCTGACCTGAAGACCAAAGAGTAGGTATTGATTCTCATGTTGTATGTCTGCATCACTGTGGCAGCCCAAAATCCCATATTGAGCCTTATCACTTTTAATTGGCTTTCTCTACTTTGAAATGCACAAACCAAGGGAGCGTGCTACTTCAAGCCCTGTCCCAGAGATCACCGGTGAAGCCAATTCAACACAGACGTGTATATAGTCCACAGCATTAACTCCCTTTTACAAATTAACTCCTGACCTAAATAGATTAACAAGATAGATAGCAATGGCATTGGCTGTCAAAAATAATACAGTGGTATCTCACCTTACGAAATTAATTCGTTCCAGAAGTTCCAATTTGTTCCACGTTTCATAACGTGAATTTTTCGTAAGTTGAGTAGCTATTTCAATAGAAAAGGCCTGATCCGTTCCAAGGTTTTTTTTTTATAGTGTAACTTTTTTTAAAGGGACAGTGTGTAAGATTTTTACCCATTAATTACATAAATTGAAGATACCCATTCAAAAATACAGTGTTTTCCAAGCCTTTTCACTTCCATCATGAAATCAAAGTATTCTTTTGGACTTAGATATAGTCACATAAAAGGGGGATCTTCCCCATATAGAGGCAGCCATTTTGAATACGAGAGCCGCAGAAGGACATTTGGGCTCATCCTTTGCCTAGGCTCCTGTTAGCGCCTGCTCAGCCGCGCTGCTTGTGGGAGCGAAGGAGAGAAGGAGAGAAAGGGAAGGGGAGGGGGGAAGGGGGAGCCTCGTGGTTTTTTGGTAAAGACAGGCTGCTGTATCACACATCGTAATAACACGTGTTTTGGACTAAATTGTTTTACTGGATTTTATTCGCTGGATCCTTACGGACAGATTGAGAGCAAGTTTATGGTGAAATACAGAGTTTGACCTGTGCAAAGCATTCTAAGGTAAGCTAACCTCATTTTGTGCTTTTCTGTATAAAAGCCCCATGTGCTCGGGGAGTGATTGTTGTGCAGGGAAATGAATTGCATAGTCAAAAAGAGGAGACTGTAAGGTTTCATTTGATGTGTAGAGTGTCATGCTACACGATCAGGAATGTGTGTTTTCATGCGTTTTTCATGCGTTTTATTTATACCGTAGTTGTCGGCGAGAGCTCGCACAGCGCCGGGTGCGCGCGGCTACGCGAGCTGTCTGCCTTACGGCGCGCCCGGGTGACCCTCGAGGTCTGCCGTAGCCAAAAGAGGAAGTGGAACAGCTACTAACCACCTATGCGCCACGAATCCTACACACTGTCCCTTTAATAGTGTAACATTTGTGTTCTGCGTCCTGATTGGAATAAACCAGGTCTAGACCAGAACTAAACCAGGTCTAAACCTGGACTGGACCTGGACTAAACCAGGATTATCCCGGGACATGACAGTGCCGTTCGAGGAGCGCGGTGCTCCTGTCTCCGCGCTCCTTGCGCGTTCTACACTAGAGCTAAGAGGCCGAGAAAGACGCTCTTTCAGCGGGGCTCTTTAAGAGCGGGGCGGGGTCTGGTTCTATCTGACCTCCAGAGCCTGGGGGCTGACACTGTGAGCTAACAGGCCAAGAAAGGTGCTCTATCGGCGGGCAAGACCGCAGGGTCTCGCTCGGGGCGGGCTCTGGTTCTATGTGACTTCCAGAGCCGCGGGGCTGACACTGTGAGCTGTGAGCCGCGCAGGCGGGCCGAGCCGCACGGGCCCGCGGCCCCGAGGGGGAGGCACGGCCCGGGCTCTGTGTCGACGTCGCTTTTTGATCCTTCGATGTCGGCTCTTCCTATCATTGTGAAGCAGAATTCACCAAGCGTTGGATTGTTCACTAAGGGAACGTGAGCTGGGTTTAGACCGTCGTGAGACAGGTTAGTTTTACCCTGCTGATGATGTGTTGTTGCGATAGTAATCCTGTGTCTCCGCTCCCCTCGCACGTTCGGCGCTATATTGAGCCGTGCCCCCCCCACACTTCACTATCAACACATTCCATTGAAAATCTATGAAAGTTCGAGTGTTCAAACGAGAGAGAAATGCGAGAAAAGCCCAACTCCAGTCTGAGAAAAACGTAGAATGTGTGTGGTGAGGCATTTACAGCCCTAAAACATGTAGAACAATTGCAAAATACAAAGTTGTCCTACTTCGCGGACCTCTCCCACCGCGGGCCACCTCTGGAACCTAACCCCGTGTGTGTTGATAAAGGGTATTTACGTTTCGGGGCGTGCATCTGAGCGCGCATTAATTGAATTTTTGAGATTTTGCGTTTCGTAACTTGAAATTTTCGTTTGTTGGGTCGTTCATAAGTTGAGGTACCACTGTATTCATAACTTCAGTAAGCCCGGCCACCTGCGCACAGTGGTGTGGCATGTGTCCCCACCAGCTCCCTCTAATTAGTGTGAAAAGATGAGGGAAAAGTGCAGTACAGATATCAGGCTCCAAAACCCCAGCAGACAAGCAGCCACAAGAGGCTGTCTGAGCCCTCTAAAACAAGACCAGCTGCCTCTAAAACATTTAACAACAGCTTAAAGGTGACTGGACGTGTCAAAAACTTTCTGCTGATCACCCCGTGCAGGGTTTCTCAAATTCTTTTTTGATTTCTTTAAGTTTAAAAAGTGTTTGATGGTATGAACGAGGATGAAGTTGTGATGAAAAACAGAACTGCGTTAAAAGAGGGATCTCAAAACACGAAAAGAGTCAAAGATTGAAAAAGTGGATATGGTGATAACTTTGCCCAGGTTCAGTCAGAGAGGTCCAAATGAAAGATTCATACTGGCACTAATAAGGTAAAAGTTGTGGCTTTGCGAGCTTGAGCTTTCGAAGATAAAAGGTGTCCAAACTCCACTCCACATCTGAATTCAGTCTCTCTTCAGAATCTTAAGAAGAGTTCAGAAATCAATATTTGGTGCACTAACCTTTATTTTTAATCCCAGCTTTCATGCGTCTTGGCATACTCTCCACAAGTCTTTCACATTGTTCTGGGTGACTTTATTCCACTCCTGGTGTAAGAACTGAAGTAGCTCAGCTTTGTGTTTGTGTTGGAATTCAACAGACCCTGGAATGGAATGGCTGTAATACATGTAGAGATGCTGACAACTTCCAACAACTATATGAGTTTTACCCTTATTGCTTTTAAAAAAGAGAGCTCAAAAATGGCTCAAAATCAACCAAACCTGTCAACATAGGTGATGTTCAATGTGTACCATGTAATGTATTGTTCTGTATATATTGTAAATGCTTTTTTTAATTGTTTGTCATGTTGTTGTCTTTAAGTTTTGGAGGATTACGGATGGAAAGTAGCTTCTAGCTAAATCTGGCATATTTACACAATGTCATGAAAATTTAAAAAATGTTCATTAATGTGCACTGTCCTCTTCAAATAAACAAATACATTTTTTTCCAGAGCTGTATATACATACAGTATATGTGTAGAATCCCTCAGTTGTCCAGGTAGAATCCATGGCAAAAGGAGAAATTCAATTTGACAACTGGACAAAAGTTCATTTGGTCAAATATGTTTCTCAGCTCATCCAAGCTGCTTCTTCAGTTCTGGTCAGAGGCTGGTGGACACTGCCTATATCTGCCTGTTTACAGTTTCTGTTAGTTAGGTGAGCCTATTAAATATGCAGTGGGAGTGGAGTGTGGGTCTTGTTACCAGAACCATTCAGGGCCATAATGGGTGTTTTCACACCTCTGGACCTGACCTATTGTTTTCTTTGTTTGTTTTGATTTAGGTTTGAGGATAGAGTTATAGATGGGAGACAAATGATGTCTGAGACCTCCATTTCTGTCAAGGAAGGGTTCTCTTTCTTGACAAAAAATATCCTCTTTAACTCCACTCTCAAACCAGTTCTTTTCTCTGGCCAAGATCTGTAACTCATTGTCCTCAAAGGAGTGGCCCGTGGCTTTTAGGTGGAAGGCCAGCCATCCAACTATGACCCATCCATTTATATATGCAGCCTATGCTGTGTCCTCTTATGTTTTCTGAGACTAGAACTATCAGCAAACACTTTCTTACAAACTGAACAGCTGTATGGTTTCTCCCCTGTCTGAGTCCTCATATGCTTTCTGAGAGTAGAACTATCAGCGAACACGTTCTTACACACTGAACAGCTGAATGGTTTCTCCCCTGTGTGTCCTCTCATGTTTTCTGAGACTAGAACTAACAGCGAATACTTTCTTACAAACTGCACAGCTGAATGGTTTCTCCCCAGTGTGTGTCCTCATATGTGTTTTGAGATGACAACTAAAAGCAAACACTTTCAGACAAACTGAACAGCTGAATGGTTTCTCCCCTGTGTGTGTCCTCATATGTGCTTTGAGACTACAACTAACAGCAAATACTTTCTTACACACTGCACAGCTGAATGGTTTTTCCCCTGTGTGTGTCCTCATATGTGCTTTGAGACAATAACTAACAGCGAACACTTTCTTACAAACTGAACAGCTGAATGGTTTCTCCCCAGTGTGTGTCCTCATATGTGTTTTGAGATGACAACTAACAGCGAACACTTTCTTACAAACTGCACAGCTGAATGGTTTCTCCCCTGTGTGTGTCCTCATATGTATTTTGAGACTAGAACTAACAGTGAACACTTTCTTACAAACTGCACAGCTGAATGGTTTCTCCCCTGTGTGTGTCCTCATATGCGTTTTGAGATTAGAACTAGCAGCAAACACTTTCTTACAAACTGAACAGCTGATTTCCTCTCCTGTGTGAACTCGCAGATGTCTTTCTAGTTTATATTTAGACCCAAATCTCTCTTTACAAAAAGAGCACTTGTGTTTCCTGCTCTCAGCTCCTTCACCAGTTCCTGACATGTCTTCACTCTCCACAGTGGCTCTGGTCTCTGGTGCAGACTCGTCTCCATCAGCCCCTGTGTCCCTGTGTGCAGGTGAACAGCTGAGTGGAGCTCTCCAGTCTTCATCACCGTCAGTGTCAGAAGAGTGCTCTGTGTCTCCCTCAGTCTCTGAGTGGACATGTGTGTCCACTTTGATGTCCTCTCTGTGGACATGTGTCTCCACTTTGATGTCCTCTCTCTGCTCAGTCTCTCTTTGCTGAAGCGGTGAGGACTCTTCAGTCTTCATACTCGCAGCACTAAACTCTGGGACAGACCTGAAAAATATAAGAGACATTCGTATATTTCAAACCCGATCTGAATAATATTTGTAATAAAAATGAATAAGAATGAATCAATGACAAAATAAAAAATTGCAGTTTGAAAGTGTCCGAGACTCACACTTGCAGCTCATCTTCCTCCTGTTTGATGCTGTGTTCTTCTTTAATGTGTGGAGCAGGGCTCAGAGAGGGGAGCTGGTCAGCTGCAGGAGATAAGAGTACACACTTACACATGCACGTGCAGTCTTGTGACATTAATACTTTGTGAACTTGTCTGTAGTCTTCTACTGTCAGGCTGAGGGGGTGTCTTTTCTGTCCATGAAGTTGTAAATATGTTTGAGTGAATATCTGATGCAAAGGTCTCTCTTCCTGACATTCACTGAAAGCGAACGCCTTTTTTTTCCCTTCTCCCTTATCTGCTACTCTGTGTCTGCTGAGCCTCTCTTGTCTTCGTCTCTGTTCCTCCTGTTAGAGTAGATTTTTGAAATCCTAAATTATGGAATTGATAAGCTGGTCTCTCAACGCAACTGGCACGCTTTTTTACAAAGAAATATGAGGGTTTGGGAGAGCCGACTTGTCCGGACAGAACTATTTACTTATTGGATTTTTGATGGCAGGGCATCTGATGATTGGCCTGGGATGTTTCTGATCCACTGGAGAATTGGAGTACTGGCAGCGAATAAGAGCCCCTAAAGCTGTCGGCTGTCATTTTACACCACAGCGGAGTCGTTGCAGACCTAGGGAAGGACTACATCAGAAGGTGACACAGATTGAGGAACTGTACCATCTCCAATCTGTGGATACCCCCCTGACGCTCGGATGCCATCACAAATATGTTGTGGAACTGTGCGAAACAAGCGGCTCAGTCCGCAATCATCGCTACGTGCCAGGAAGGAGGACTGGAGAGTCTCAACGGCCCGGCTTGGTGACATGAAGTTAGGGACTTTGTGTTCCAGGTTTTGGACCAACTGTCCGTTCACCTGAGTTCTAAAGTGTGTTAGATTATGCGCATCTTCCCTTTGGCTAATTTCAAAATCTCCCAGAAAATCTGCAATAAAAAGGACTGCAGTATTTTGACTACAGTGGTACCTCACCTTACAAAAGACCCTACAAACGAAAAATCCAAGTTATGAAACGCGAAATCTCAAAAATTCAAATAATGCGTGCTCAGATGCACGCCGCGAAATGTAAATACACTTTATCAACACACGGGGTTAGGTTCCAGAGGTGGCGCGCGGTGGGAGAGGTCCGCGAGGTAGGACAACTTTGTATTTTGCAATTGTTCTACATGTTTTAGGGCTGTAAATGCCTCACCACACACATTCTACGCTTTTCTCAGAGTGGAGTTGGGCTTTTCTCACATTTCTCTCTTGTTTGAACACTCGAACTTTCATAGATTTTCAACAGAATGTGTTGATACTGAAGCGTGGGGGACACAGCTCAATAGAACGCCGAACGCGCTAGGGGAGCGGAGACACGAGCACCACGCTGTGTCCCGGGGAGCGGCGCGCGCCAACCCCTTGGAGAGGTGTGCGACACGGCGCGAGGCCACGCGTGCACCGGGGCTGCGGGCGCGGGATGGAGCCGTGGCGCCTGGGCCGTGCCTCCCCCTCGGGGCCACGCCGGGCCACGGGCCGAGCACACGCGGGTGAGCCCAGGAGGCCAGGGGAGAGCCGCACGGGGTGATTTAATCCTGGTCTGGTCCCGGTTTGGTCCGGGTCTAGACCTGGTCCGGTCCTGGTTTAGTCCACGTTTAGTCCTGGGTCTACAGTCTCTTACAGCCAATCAGGACGCAGAACACAATGTTACACTATAAAAAAAATGTTACACTATAAAAAAAAAACCTTGGAACGGAAAGAACGAGGCCTTGGAACGAATCAGGCCTTTTCCATTGAAATAGCTACTCAACTTACGAAAAATTCACGTTACGAAACCGCTTCTGG
The DNA here is from genome assembly GCA_036785185.1 of Paratrypauchen microcephalus. NCBI lineage: Eukaryota > Metazoa > Chordata > Actinopteri > Gobiiformes > Gobiidae > Paratrypauchen > Paratrypauchen microcephalus. Next base: position 8,531,541 of record JAVJIX010000022.1, on the reverse strand, counting down.
AACTAATTAATTTCGTAAGGTGAGGTACCACTGTATGTTCTGCTGCACTGGACATTCCCAAGAACACACAGCTGTGATAACACAGCTCACTAGGAAATCAAAAGGACATACTTATCATTTGGTTAGAACACGATGAAACACATTTATAAAACACCATGCCCTTCTTACATAGCTGTACACCTCAGTTGTCACAATATTTTCTGTATTTTCATGTTGTGATGTTGTGCACGCGACTTCCATCGCGCGCAAAACATCCCAGACAACATAGTGAGACCAGCGGGATCTCCATGGTTTGTTTTGGGGTCCGGGAAGCGGCACAGGTGGAGGAGAGAGAGGAAGCAAAAGCGGGGCTGCAGAGCCTAAGAGAAACAGAGGCTAAAGAAACAACCACACAAGCCGCCTCTACCGAGCCTGTATCTCACCAACGCCAGATCGCTGGTACACAAGACTGATTACTGGGAGCTACAACTCGCTGGGGATCGCTATGTTCGGGACTGCTGTGTTTTGATAATAATCGAAACCTGGCTTCACCCGGGGATACCAGACGTAAGCATGCAGCTAACAGGCCGCTCTCTGCTACGCTGGGACAGAACAAACATCTCCGGTAAAAGCAGGGGTGGTGGTCTCTGTATGTACGTGCATATTAACTGGTGTAACAATGCAACAATCACTGATAAACCCTGCTCCGCGGACGTAGAGTACATGTCCGTAAGATGCCGGCCCTTTTTTCTACTGAGAGAGCTAACAGTAGTGATCATTACGGCTGTTTACATCCCACCAGACGCCAATGTAAACACTCTCGCTTCTGCTGAACACCATCAATGAACACCAGCGGGCTCACCCCGACGGTGTTACACGCCCCTCAGACACAGCACCAGGCCCACCACAAAAAAAGTTAAAATCTGGCCAGATGATGCAATATCCAAACTGCAGGACTGCTTTGAAGGGACAGACTGGGACATATTTGAACACCAGGATACGGAGACATTCACAGGGTCAGTATTGGAGGACATCAAGTTCTGTACTAACAATGTGATGGTGGATAAGGACATTCGGGTTTTCCCTAACAGGAAAGCATGGATGACCAAACAAGTCCTTGCACTCTTCGGCGCCCGCGACTCTGCTTTCAGATATATATTTATTACCATTATCTTATGTATATAATTGTGTCTCATCTGACACAGGTCTATTGCTCTTTGATTGCCATTCCATCTATTTTTCTTTTTGTTCTTTTACCCTCTGTTATATATTTTATATTATATTTGATGAGTGAGCTACCGTACCCAAAGCAATTTCCCTTGTGGATCAATAAAGTTTGTCTAAGTCCAACTCTAAGGTCAGGTGACAGAGCCCTTGACACGGCTGCCCGCGCTGACCTGAAAAGAGGAATTTAAAAAGCCCAGACAGACCATAGGAGGAGCATAGAATCACACCTGTCCAGCCACAGCACGAGAGGTGTGGCAGGGCATTCAGGAAACCACTTCCTACAGAGGTCACCAAACAACGACAGAGGACCAGAGTGCGCAGCTGGCAGAGGAGCTAAACTGCTTCTTTGCTCGCTTCGAACAACAACAGCACTCTGTGGCCCCAGCCCTGCTCTCACCCACTCACTTCACCACCACCCCTCCCCACACCACCTCCACTGACTTTTCCACCCCCTCCCACGTCAACACTCCTGACTCTTCCAACTACACCTCTCCCCCGACCACCCCTGATTCCCTCACCACTCCCTGTTACAAAGGACACTGTCAGTCGAGCACTCCTCTAAGTGAACCCCAGAAAGGCTGCTGTCCCAGACGGGATTCCTGGAAGAGTGCTCAGAGGGTGTGCCCACCAGCTTGACTGTCTTACCCAGAATATTTAATCAATCCCTGGCCCAGGCAGCCATTCCATCCTGCCTGAAATCAGCCACCATAATTCTGGTACCAAAAAAGTCCCCGATCACCAGCCTCAACGACTACCGTCCTGTGGCACTCACACCAGTAATAATGGAGAGTTTCGAAAGATTGGTCCTCCAGCACATAAAGGACTACCTTCCACCTGACCATGATCCTCCATACCGTGTCAACAGATCCACAGATGACGCCATTGCCACAGCCCTCCACTCTGTGCTGAGCCACCTGGAGCAGCAGTAGAGCTATGCTCGGATGTGGATTACAGCTCAGCCTTCAAAACAATCATCCCGGACATTCTCATAACCAAACTGAACACCCTTGGCCTCCCTCCTCTCACATGCGCCTGGATTAAAGACTTTCTAATCAACCATCCCAGACTGTGAGACTCGGCCCCCACCTCTTCCCCATCCGCACACTAAGCACAGGCACCCCACGAGGCTGTGAGCTGAGCCCCCTCCTGTACTCCCTCTACACCCACGACTGCAGTCCAACCCGCGACAGCAACCTCATGGTGAAGTTTGCTGATGACACCACAGTGGTTGGTCTCATCTCAAAAGGTGATGAGTCAGCCTACAGAGAGGAGGTACTGAAGTTGGCCGCCTGGTGTACAGAGAACAATCTTGCTCTGAATGCCAAGAAAACCAAAGAGATCATCGCAGCAGCATGTGTCCTCACTAGGACCAGAGGGCGGGATCACATTACATCGGTCTTAAAATCTCTGCATTGGTTCCCTGCGAGTTTCAGGATAGATTTTAAAGTTCTTTTACTGGTTTTTAAATGTCTTAATGGTCTTGGGCCTTCTTATCTTTCAGAACTGCTTTCCCCTTACGAACCTCCACGGGCTCTGCGCTCCTCCGGCAACAGGCTCCTGGTCATTCCCAAAGTCAGGACACAGACTCACGGAGAGGCGTCTTTCCAGTACTATGACCCTCGTCTATGGAACTGCCTGCCGGACGACCTCAGGGCTGCAGAGAACGTTCATGTTTTTAAAGGTCCCATGGCATGAAATTTTCACTTTGACGTTTTTGAAATGTTGTGAAAAGTTGTGAAATGTCTAAACTGAGCATTTGCGATCCTTTTCTGCGTTATAAAAAATCTGAGCTCAAACGGGCGATTTTGAACAAGGCACCTTATTGACGTCAGATCGAAAAAAGAAATGCAAATGCAGTTCCACCCCCGTCTGTCTGTACTCAGCGTCTCTGTAAATCACGCTCAGAGAGTTTGGACTGTGAATGCGCTAGGCAATGCGAAATGCGTTTTTTTATTTGCCTGGAGGCACGTCCGAGTGTTTCTAGGCTCGGAAGTCCTTTATCTGAGCCTCTGGACCTTTGAACAGCAGTGGTTTAATTTTATTTTATGTGGAAATGTGTTTATTTTTCAATGGAACGCTTCAAATCTCTCCCCCCGTGCAAAAACAAGGAAATGGATCAGCTGAGGGCTCAGAGCCGAAAGCGGAGTTTGGCCACGCCCCCACCCTCTACTATTGGCCAGCTCTTTTCTACTCATTTGCATTCAAGCAACAAGGCCCATTATGGAGTGTTCCAGAGAGAGAAAAAATACTCTCTCATCTTATCTCTGTTTCTCATGCACTGAGTGTTGATTTTGAAGAAGGATTCATTTACAGTATTAAGGAACCATTAAGGAGCCATATAAAAGCATCAAGAAGTACCATGTCATGGGATCTTTAAGAGTGGGCTCAAAACTCACCTGTTTAGCTTGGTCTTTGATTGACTTCGGTCGTCTGTTTGCTTGTCTTTTGTCCATCTTTTTGTTTGTTTGTTCGTCTGCGTGTTCATCTGTTTGCTTGTTTGTCCATCTGTTTGTTTGTTCGTCAGTTTTTTGTTTTTTTTTCCCTCTGGCAGCACGGTGGCTGAGTGGCTAGCACTCATGCTTCACAGCAAGAAGGTTCGGATCGCCCGGGCCTTTCTGTGTGGAGATTGCATGTTCTCTCCGTGTCTGGGTGGGTTTCCTCCGGGCACTCCGGTTTCCCCCACCAACCCAACCCAGACATGCGCCATAGGTAAAATCCTCCAGCTTAGGGCCTGACCAAGCCTAAATAACAAAACAAAATTATGGGGATGGTCCCTCGGGTCATAACAACTTCTCCTGTGTGAGATCAATAAAGGTCAATCTTCTAATCCTTAACCACTGTAAGGTGCTTTGTGCTACAATTTTGTATGAAAAGCACTTTATAAATATTGTTTGATTGATCGTCGACTTCAGGAGGCACTGACCGAGCCCCCCTCTACATCATCGGCGAGTGTGTGGAGAGGGTCAACATTTTCCGGTTCCTTGGTGTTCTCATCTCCGATGACATCTCCTGGACTGAGAACATCACAGCAATCACTAAGAAGGCCCAGCGGTGTTTACACTTCCTGCGGGTGCTCAGGAAGTACGAACTAGACCCCAGCCTGCTACTGACCTTCTACCGTGTGTACATTGAGAGCCTGCTGACATACTGCCTCACCGTATGGTATGGCAGTTGCACCGTGGCGGACAGGTAGTCAAGATGGCGCAGAAGATCATAGGCTACCCTCTCCCCTCCCTGATGGACATTTACACCTCCCGCTGCCTCAGCAGAGCCAACAACATCATCATGGACAGCTCCCACCCTGGCTCTCAGTTTTTTGACTTGCTGCCCTCAGGATGGCATTACAGGTGCATTAAAGCAAGGACTAAGGCCCTGTCTGCACGACAACGTTTTTTTGGTGGAAACGGGGAAGTTTGTGTTCGTTTGGGCCTGTCGTCCACACTGCCCGGCGTTTTGGGGGGGTGTAAACTGTGTTTTTAAAAAACGGGTTCCAGAGTGGAGAAGTCGGAGAACGCCGGGGGTCACGTTGTCGTGTGGGCGGGCAAAACGCGACTTTTGGGAAAACATGACATCACATGAGCAGTGAGCAGAAGGTAACCTTGCGCATTCGGCCGGTAACGACCAGATAACAACAACCATGGCGGACAATGGAGTTGAGTTTGTTATGCAGACATTTCTAAGTTTATTTGCACTGTTGCGTCAAAACCTGTTGATCTACTATGCAATGCAACCCCGGCGGAGACGCATGCACAATTACGCACGTCGTGGCCTGGCAGTACGCACGACATACGAGTGTTTGCCAATTCAAAGCTAAACACGTATTTTAAAACTGCAAAGATCCCATCAATGAAAAGGCAGATAGTGGACAATGAGGAGCCCATACCAATTTGAGTTTGTCGTGTGCTGTAAATAAAGAAAAAGAGCAACCATTTCTTGTCTTTTTTATTCATTCATTCATTCATTCATCTTCTTCCGCTTTTTCCATTCTCTGGGTCGCGGGGGCAGCAGTCCAAGCAGTGTTCCATTGCCCAGAACACAATGCACCAGCCCTCATGAATCCTCCCGTGGGTGGTTAATCTATCTTTTTTATCTTTATCCATCTTTTTTATCTTTATCTATCTTTATCTTTATCTATCCATCCATCTATATCTATCCATCCATCTATCAATCAATCAATCAGTCCGAAAATTGCCTTCGTTGTCAAAATACCTCTCTGTCGTAAATAAAATAAATAATCCAAAAAAAAAAAAAAAGCCCAAATCGGGCAGGAAAACCCTCCTTCCTGATACGTCATTGTGCGCATGTGCAGAACACACAGAGCCCACATACTTCCGCCCACATTGGGTACGCACAGCGTGTCTGGGGGCTCTGGCTGTTTCCTCTTTACAGCGCCACTTATCGGTGTGACCTATGTACTACATCGTTTTCACTCAGCGCTCCGTGTTCGCCTGGACGCGAATATTTACTGATCCAATACGTGTGGACGCGTATTTTTTCCAACCCGCATTAAAAAAACAGGAACGTTGTCGTGCGGACAGGGCCTAACAGACTCAAAAACAGCTTCTTCCCAAAGGATGTGTTCTCAATGTGGTGCACCACTTTGAGAACACAGCCGAATTTGTAAACAAAGTTAAGTTTCTCCAGTTTGGTCAGGATGAGACAATGGTTTCCTTTGATGTAACCTCTCTTTTCACTTGTATCCCCACAGCTGTAGCGGTCGAAGCAGCGAGAAGGAGTTTACTACAGGATTCCAAGCTAGAAGAGAGAACCAAACTTTCTCCTGACCAACTGCTGGAAATTTGTCTAAATACCACCTATTTCCAGTTCAGAGGGAACTTCTACAGGCAAATTCATGGCTGTGCGATGGGCTCACCGGTCTCCCCTATCATGGCTAATTTATACATGGAACAATTTGAACAGAGTGCCTTAGCTTCATATCCAGGCTCTCCGCCCACACACTGGTTTCGTTATGTTGATGATAATTTTACAAAAATCAAAATTCAAGATTTGGAACCTTTTACTGCACATATCAATTCTGTAGATCCTAATATCAAATTCACCCGTGAAGATGCCAAGGATAACACATTGGCGTTCTTAGATTGTGCAGTAACGATAGGAGGAGACCGGGGACTCCAAGTAGAAGTCTTCAGGAAGCCCACACACACAGACCAATACCTGCTTTTTGATTCACACCACCCACTGCAGCACAAACTGGGTGTTATTCGGACATTACAACACAGGGCCCAAGTGGTTCCCACAAGCACAGAGGGTAAGGAAAAAGAAGAACAACATGTGCAGGAAGCCCTCTCTGTTTGTGGTTATCCCAAATGGGCTGTTAACAAAACCAAGAGAGACAAGGGCAAGAAACAAGATAATAGAGAATCCGAACCCAGGAGGAAAGGGGTAGCGATTCCGTACCTGGCCGGCGTGTCGGAAAAACTACAGAGGATTTTCAGACAATATGAAATCCCAGTTTATTTCAAACCCACAAACACGTTAAGACAAAAACTCGTCCACCCAAAGGACAAAACACCGAGCCACAAACAAAGCAATGTGGTCTACTCCATTCAGTGTAGTGAAGACTGCAGTGAGCGCTATATTGGAGAAACCAAGCAGCCACTTCACAAGAGGATGTACCAACACAGACGGGCGTGCCAGAGTGGACCGTCTTCTGCCGTATATCTTCACCTAGAAGCCACGGGTCATTCATTTGAGGACAGTGAGGTTCAGATCTTAGCCAGGGAAAAGAATTGGTTTGAGAGGGGAGTTAAAGAGGCTATTTTTGTCAAAAAAGAGAATCCTTCTCTGAACAGAAATGGTGGAGTAAGACATAATTTGCATCCCATCTACAATTCCATTATTAAGCCTAGATCAAACAAACAGGGAAACAATAGGGTTAGCCAGGACAGGGCCAGACGTGTGAAAAACAGGCGTGTAGGGATGAATAGAGATCGTCAGCTAGACGCCAGAGAAACAAAAGACGGAAACCAATGAGATAGTTCCGGAAAGTAGTTAGCTAGATAGCTCCTCCCTACAGCAAGATATAAGCAAGTGTCTTACCAGTATTCTTATTAGAGCTGACGAAGCCTCTCGGATGAGCGGCGAAACGTTTTCAACCAAACAAACTTTGTCCAGTTGACAAATTGAACTTCTCCTGTTATCATAGTTTTTGTAGCATATCCACCTGGGCAATATTTATTACTGTGTAATATCTTGAACTGGGTTTTTTACAATATCCACCTGTTGTTGTGCAATACATAATTACAGTGCAATATCCTGTGGTCCACAATGCTATACAGACCCTCCAGGAATTCGCGATGTTGCGATTTGCAACTTCAACGCAACTTCAGCCAATCCCCATGAATTCAGGGCAGTGTTGCAATTTTGACCAATCACCGCAACTTTCCCGCAATTTTTACCAATTTTGACCAATCATCGGCGACGTATTGAATTCACGTCGACCAATTTCCTTCTGCCTTACTTCCGTGTGACGAAACGAAACTGCGGCCGTGTCCCCAGTTCGGAGCGTGGTTTGAAGGGGGCTCAGACTGCAGTCAAAGCGGTGCACGCTTGCTCAGCCCTGAGTGCAGTCCGCGGACCGCATGGCCGTCTGCGAAATGCGACAGGTCTCGCAACTACAGGAAGCAGCCGCCGACTCCATTTTCTTCCGTAGAAGAAGTAGCGCGCGGTGCATGCTGGGATATATGAGTGCGCGAAGTGTGCTTTTTCACGCGCTTGGTCCACGCCCCGATTTCCATGGAAACGACTGCGGTCTTCGGACCGCGTTTTAAGTGTGCATGGGACAAAAAAGAAATGACACACATGCCCTTCAAACCACGCTCCGAACTGTGCAGTCTGGGAATTGGGACACGGCTTCTAATGGCAAAGAAACATGTCTGCGGCGCCATTTGCCCACAAAAATAACAGCAAAAGACTGGGCGAAACAGTTCCCCTCCTTGTAGTAATTTATTTTCGATGTTGGTAAGGTTGTTTTAGGACCATATCTGTGATCTCTGTGTCTTTGTATTATTCTTTGTCAGTAATAACTCAGTATTCAAAATATTACTCAATTTTAATTACAAAAAGGGAAAATCGCAACCATGTATCGCAACTTTCACTTCCTCCCACAACAAAATTGCAACAAAAACCTTAAAAGCACCGCAACTTTCATCGCAACTTTTTGGAAAAGCTCACGCAAATTCAGACATTTTAGCCCGCAACAATCACAAAAAATGCCCGCGAAATCCTGGGGGGTCTGGCTATAGCTGTTGACAACATTTAATACAGTACCGAGTTCTGTGAAACATCACTCTGCAATGTACAGACTCTCAAGTGTGTATATATGGTTGTAATGTGTTACCCCTACTGCAATATCTGTGCAAAAGTTACAATTACCTTGTAACCAATGCTAGTACAGGACTTTTTTTGCACTATTTTTTGCATAGTTTTTTATACTTGTAAATATCCACCTGTTGTATAATATATCTTAAATATCTACTTAAATGTGTGCACTGAAGTGAGAGGTTTTCAATCTCATTGTGACTATGTATAATATAAATTGTACATATGAATAGTGAAAAAGGCATTGCATTCCATTCTGCTAAGCTCATTAGCTTAGCTCATTTGCCGCTAACGGCTAATGAGCTCTTTTCTACATCATCTGCATTTTTCATACTTTTTAACACTCATAGGCTAAAAATGGGATCCATACGATCCAGACGACTTACCCCCTCTGACGAGCACGACTCTCGGGCTCAGAGCCGAGTCCAAGAGCCGCTGGATCCTCTGGTTCTCCTGTTTGGAGCGGCGCAGCTCCTCCTCGTAGTCCGCTATTCTGCGCTCCGACAGCGGATGGATGTCCCCAGCAGCCGCGCACAGTCGCCCCTCTACAAAACCACTAAAGCCTCCGGACATATTTGCCCTGTTTGATTTTCCAGTGTTTGGCTCCGGTGTTCGGCTCCGGTGTTCGGCTCGTTCAAAATTTGAGCTAACCGTTGCTAAGTTGGTTCAGAGGTGCTCTGAACATAAACAAAACTGTTGTTTTGACTGTTGTTTCAGTTCTTGTTTTGTTTGGATCTTTTAGCCGGACTCTTCAGGTTGTAGTTCTAACAAAACGTTCACATTAACGCCATAAATAAAGTTTGTTCAGGTTTTAGAGCTCGCGCTGCTCCAGGCCGCAGACCTCCAGTGGGACCGGAAGTGCGCACAACAAACTTCAAAATAAAATCAAGTTAACGAAGAGAACAAAAATAATATATAAGATAAGATAAGACTTTATTGATCTCACACAGGAGAAATTTACTTGTCACAGTAGCTCCAGGTAGGGACAGTTTGAACAAGAAGACAAGTGCATGCAGGCAAAAAAAGGCATAAAGATAGGTGATAATAATAATTAAAAAAAAATAAGTAATAAATCGAATAATAATAATAGTAGTGATAATAATAAAAAACAGTGACAGGGAGAGTATTGAAAAAACTGGAAAAACGATATTGCACGATAGGAGTATTGTAAAAAACAACAATATTGCACATTGGGAAAACGATATTGCACGGTAGGACTATACAGTAGAATTATACAGTCTGATGGCGGTGGGGATGAAGGATCTGCGGTATATAAGCCGTTTCCCAATTCAGCGATGGCACGCTTGTGAGTGTGCACTCGGTCTGTCGTCGAGACGGCGCACACTCGCTCTGTCCTTAGTGCACTACGTTTCTCACATGGCCGTCTGTGAAATGGAACAAGTCCCGCCTCAGCTCAATGAGCTGGGTGGTCTGCTCCTTGTTCCCTAAAGACAAAAAATATTATACTATTGCGACTAGTAATACTTGGAATTGGGACATGGCCAATGTTCCCCCTAATTTTTAATGTGTCTGAGCAAACACACACTAACTCCACACACACACCCGCCCCGCGCGGCTCGCACTTTGCAGATATATATATATATATTATATATATATATATATATATATTTTTTAAAAAAGACCCCGCGGCTGAATAAAGGCTAAAAGCTCTTTCATCCCTGATTTACAGTGCGCTGCATAAGTTTTCTTGTGCGCTGAGAATGTGCGAGCAGTGCGCAGCTTAGAGTAAACGTTGGACATGGCTACACTGTAGAATATCCAGCATTACAACAGCAAAGGAAATAGAAGTGTAAGGGGAAAAACATGTGAACGGTAATACAGGTGCCGTGAACTATGCCGTTACGGCTACCGTCACACATGTTTAGTGTAGTTTATGAAGTTTCATGTAACATAGTTGTAGGTGAGGTGAACCAGTACGTATATTTTATAGTGACGTTGCAACTCTCACTTGTGGATGTCACTGGCGAGTCGGTCTTTGTATTCATATATCCTCCCGCGCTGTGCATGCTGGGGCTTTTAAGTGCGCGAAGCGTGCATGTTTGCACGCTTGGTCCACGCCCCGATTTCCATGGAAACGACTGCGCCATTCAGAGCTCATCTTAATGGTGCAGGGGGAAAAAAACGAATGGAACGACGCTTGTCGCGTCGGATATGACGCACATCTCCTTCCAAGGACGCTCACAAGTGTGCCGTCGCTGAATTGGGAAACGGGTATAGAGTATACATGCAAATAACAGGATGTCTGAAATCAACATGAGTAGGGAAATTCAGGGAACACATTTAACCCTGTTAAACTAACTTTGCATCTTCTCAGTAACACCACTGCACAAACACGCCTCGTAAAACTTAAGGGGATTTTATGTTAATCTGTATGGGTTTCCTCCTAAAAGGTACGTGTGTTGACACCGGCTTACGTCTGACACTCTCAGCTGATCCCGGTTCGGCTCGCTTTCTGGAGACCACGTAAGTAGGTCCGGTAACTTCCATGGAACATGAAATAAAGCTTGTTTTTCTTCTCAAAACAAAACATTTGTTAGAAAGGTGATATATTTGCGTCCGAAACAGTTGTCCACGAAACATCCAGCAGCGTATTTCTCATTCACTTATTGTCTCTCTCCACTCGTATCACTACGCCCATGTTAACTCTATCAGCCTGTTCACTTGTAAACTTCGGCGTAGACATCCGCTGAAGGTGAACAGCGGATGTCTACGCCGAAGTTTCCATTGCACATTTTTCAAAGATGCTATGTACCAAATTTGAGCAAAATTGGTCCAAAATTGAGGGAGAAGCATTTTGAGTATTTTTCATAAAATTCAAAATGGCGGAAAATGACGTCATAGGGTGCGTTGGTTTCGGCTTGGCCCAAGGAGTCCAGAGATGCCAAGTTTTTGAAAATTGGACATACGGTTCAAAAGTTACACGCAGAAATGTACCTGAAAATTGCTTCCGTAATTTTTATTCTTGTTTTTAGGTGGACAGTATCTGCTGTCAAGGGACTACAGATGAAAAATAGCCTTTGGCTAATTCTGGCATATTTACAGAAATGTTGATTAATATGCACTGTCCCTGAAATCAATAAATAAATAGATAAATTAATAATAATAATAATAATAATAATAATAATAATAATGTGAGAGTGACTGTAGTGATCATAAATTGAGGTGGCACTATGATACTGGTACTATATATGTACAGTTGCAACCAGAAGCTTACATACACTATATAAAAACACACATTTTTAATACTATCTACCGCAGGAATTTTCGCACATTATTGTGTTTTGCGTGTACATTTCTCAGTCGGCTGATGGTGCGGCAGCCTGTTAGTGGCTCCACAGCGCTGTGACACAAATGCAGACACGCCATCCGCACGCCCTCTTCCTGATCACTGGAGACTTTAATCATACATCTCTCTCCACCATTCTTCCCACCTTCACGCAGTAGGTCACGTTCCCCACGAGAGACAATAAGACTTTGGATCTGTTCTACTCAAACATTAAATGCGCCTACACCTCTGCCCCCCTCCCCCCGCTCGGACGCTCAGACCACTGTCTGGTATATCTGCTCCCTGAATACACACCGAGCGTGCGAAGAGGATTTGCGCAGAAGTGGTCTGTGAAGCTTTGGACTGACAATGCCTGTGAGAGTCTGAGGGACTGTTTCCAGAACACAGACTGGGACATGTTCAGCGGCTCTTATGGAGACGACATCAATGGCCTCACCCATTGCATCATGGACTACATCAACTTCCCCAGGATCACCCCTGAGCTTAAAGAGAGAGAAGAGAGAGGAGCAACTTTATTGATCTCACAATGGAGAAATTCTTCTCTGCATTTAACCCATCCTGTTATTAGGAGCAGTGGGCAGCATATTACTGCGCCCGGGGACCATCTCCATGATCTTCTTGCTTCAGTTTGGTCAGGACCTATGGTGCATGTTTTGGGTTGATGGGGGAAACCCGAGTGCCCAGAGGAAACCCACCCAGACACGGGGAGAACATCGGGTGATCCGGGGATCGAACCCAGACCATGCATGCAAACTCCACACAGAACACACACAGAAAGGCCTGGGCGACCCGGGGATCGAACCCGGAACCTTCTTGCTGTGAAGCAAGAGCGCTAGCCACTCCGCTACCGCGCCGCCTAAAGCCCTCCTGAACCAGAAGAAAATGGCTTTAAACTCAGTGGACAGAGAGGAGCAGAAAAGGGTCCAGCAGGAGCTCCAGTGGAGGATCCGACGGGCCAAGAAGGGCTACAGGAGGAAGATGGAGGAGCAGCTGGCCCAGAACAACGCACGGGGCGTGTGGAGAGGACTGAAGAATATCTGGATTTGGACAGAGTGCCAGAGTGACTTCACCCGTCCCCCGCCCTTTGGTCCGAAATGTACAGAACAACCCAAGAACAAATGTAAAAGACCTTGTGAAGATGCTGGCTGAAGATGGTAGGAGTGTGTCTTTATCCACAGTGAAACAAGTACTGTACAGACATGGGCTGACAGGAAGAAGCCATTTCTCCAAAAGAAACATGAAAAAGCCAGATTAAAATTTGCTAACGCACACAAGGATAAAGACTTTAATTTTTGGAGACATGTCCTGTGGTCTGATGAAACTAAAATTGAATTGTTTGGCCACAGTGACCATTGATATGTTTGGAGGAAAAAGGGGAAGCCTGCAGGCCTCAGAACACCATCCCAACTGTGAAACATGGGGGTGGTAGTATCATGTTGTGGGGTTGTTTTGGAGGGACTGGTGCACTTCACAAAATAGACGGCATCATGATGAAAGAACACTACATGGAAATACTGAAACAAAATCTTAAGTCATCAGCCAGGAAGTTGAAGCTTGGGCGCAAATGGGTCTTCCAAATGGACATTGATCTGACGCATACTGCAAAATGGTTACAAAGTGGCTCAAGGAAAACAAAGTCAAGGTTTTGGAGTGGCCATCACAGAGCCCCTTTACAAGGAAGCCTATGACTCAATGCCACACACATGGATAACTGAGTGCTTGGAGCTGTACAATATCAATAAGACTCTAAGGGCATTCATTGCAAACTCAATGCGGTTGTGGAAAACCACCCTTGAAGCCAATGGCAAGCCATTTGCACAAGTGTCCATCAAATGTGGCATATACCAAGGAGATGCACTGTCCTCACTGCTGTTCTGCATAGGTCTGAACCCCCTCAGCCAAATCATCGAAAGCACTGGCTATGGATACCGACTCAGAAATGGGCCCACTATCAGTCACCTCCTCTACATGGATGATATCAAGCTGTATGCTAAGAATGAACGAGACATTGACTCGCTGATCCACACCACCAGGATCTACAGCACAGACACTGGAATGTCATTCGGGCTTGAGAAATGTAGTAGGATGGTGACCAAGAGAGGGAAGGTAGTCCACACAGACGGGGTCTCACTCCCAGAGGGAACAATAACAGACGTTGAGGCAGTTACAAGTACCTTGGTATCCCACAAGCAAATGGCAACCTTGAAGAGGCAACAAGGAAAGCGGCTATGGCCAAATACCTGCAACGAGTAAGGCAAGTCCTAAGAAGTCAGCTCAATGGGAAGAACAAGGCCCAGGCAATAAACAGCTATGCCCTGCCAGTGATCAGATACCCAGCAGGAATCATAAGCTGGCCAAAGGAGGAGATACAGACCACAGACGTTAAGACACGAAAGCTCCTGACCATGCATGGAGGGTTCCATCCCAAATCCAGCACCCTGTGACTGTACACGAGCCGGAAGGAAGGAGGCCGAGGACTAGTGAGTGTGGGAATCACTGTCCAGGATGAAACATCCAAAATCCATAAGTACATCAAGGACAAGGCCCCGACAGATGATGTGCTCAAGGAATGCCTCAGACAGTGGAGTGCAGAGGAAGAGGTGCTGGAGGGACCATCATGGCAGAACAAACCCCTACATGGGGCGTACCACCGAAACATAACTGAAGTGGCTGATATCAAGAAATCCTACAAATGGCTGGAGAGGGCTGGTCTGAAGGACAGCACAGAGGCCCTCATCCTGGCTGCACAGGAGCAGGCCTTGAGCACCCGAGCAATAGAGGCCCAGATATACCACACCAGACAAGACTCAAGGTATAGGCTGTGCAAAGAGGCTCCTGAGACAGTCCAGCACATAACTGCAGGGTGTAAGATGCTGGCAGGGAAAGCATACATGGAGCGACACAACCAAGTGGCGGGCATAGTGTACAGAAACATCTGTGCAGAGTACGGGCTGGAGACCCCAAGGTCAAGGTGGGAAACACCTCCGAAGGTTGCGGAGAATGACCGAGCCAAGATCCTGTGGGACTTCCAGATACAGACTGACAGAATGGTGATGGCGAACCAACCAGACATAGTGGTGGTGGATAAGCAAAGAACAGAGCCGTGGTGGTGGACATTGCAATAACAAGCGATGGTAACATCAGGAAAAAGGAACACGAGAAACGAGAGAAATACCAGGGGGTCAAGGAAGAGATGGAGAAGGCCTGGAAGGTGAAGGCATCAGTGGTGCCCGTGGTGATCGGAGCACTCGGGCTGTAACCCCCAAACTGGAGGAGTGGTTACAGCAGATGCCAGGAAAAACATCAGACATCTCAGTCCAGAAAAGTGCAGCACAGGAACAGCAAAGATACTGCGCAGAACTCTCAAGCTCCCAGGCCTTTGGTAGAGGACCCGAACTTGATGAGAGTGAGAGACCAATGACCTATGACCTCTATATCTATATCTATATCTATATCTATATATATATATATATATATATATACACACATTCAATTTATAATCAAAAGTATATATAATAAATATATATAATAAAACAGAATGAAGTAACCTTGGGACAGCAAATAAAAAATAAAGTTATTCAGCAAATGTGATTTTTTTTAATACAGATTATACACGTTAAAGCCCGTCCGGATTACACATTTTAAAGTACAGTATATTTTTGAAGAAAATACAGACAATAAACGATAAGACTGAAACTAATTGATACCACTGACACAACAGCAGGTTTATCCCTAAAACAAACTGTAAATGGACAATTAAGGTACAAAAACACACACCATATTAATAAGATTTTCTTTTAATTAACAAATTAGTGGAAAAAACACCAGAAATGTCCAATGTCAAACAACAAAATGACAAGGCTCACAGCAGCAGTTACAGAGAGAGGGGCCCCAATATTCCAATGTAAATCAATGGGAGCCGGGGTCAGTAGGAGCCGCAAGAACGCGTGAGCCATGTCCTCACCCATCCATCTATAACCCATCCATTTATATATGCAGCCTATGCTGTGTCCTCTTATGTTTTCTGAGACTAGAACTATCAGCAAACACTTTCTTACAAACTGGACAGCTGAATGGTTTCTCCCCTGTGTGAGTCCTCATATGTGTTTTGAGATTAGAACTACCAGCAAACACTTTCTTACAAACTGTACAGCTGAATGGTTTCTCCCCTGTGTGAGTCCTCATATGCTTTCTGAGAGTAGAACTATCAGCGAACACTTTCTTACACACTGAACAGCTGAATGGTTTCTCCCCCGTGTGTGTCCTCATATGTTTTCTGAGACTAGAACTAACAGAGAATACTTTCTTACAAACTGAACAGCTGAATGCTTTCTCCCCTGTGTGTGTCCTCATATGCGTTTTGAGATGACAACTAACAGCAAACACTTTCAGACAAACTGCACAGCTGAATGGTTTCTCCCCTGTGTGTGTCCTCATATGTATTTTGAGATGAGAACTAACAGAGAATGTTTTCTTACAAATTGCACAACTGAATGGTTTCTCCCCTGTGTGTGTCCTCATATGTGCTTTTAGACAATAACTAACAGCGAATACTTTCTTACAGACTGTACAGCTGAAGGGTTTCTCCCCTGTGTGTGTCCTCATATGTGTTTTGAGATAAGAACTATCAGCAAACACTTTCAGACAAACTGTACAGCTGAATGGTTTCTCCCCTGTGTGTGTCCTCATATGTGTTTTGAGAGTAGAACTGTCAGCAAATGCTTTCTTACAAAATGTACAGCTGAATGGTTTCTCCCCTGTGTGTGTCCTCATATGTATTTTGAGACTAGAACTAACAGTGAACACTTTCTTACAAACTGCACAGCTGAATGGTTTCTCCCCTGTGTGTGTCCTCATATGTATTTTGAGATTAGAACTAGCAGCAAACACTTTCTTACAAACTGAACAGCTGATTTCCTCTCCTGTGTGAACTCGCAGATGTCTTTCTAGTTTATATTTAGACCCAAATCTCTCTTTACAAATAGAGCACTTGTGTTTCCTGCTCTCAGCTCCATCACCAGTTCCTGACATGTCTTCATTCTCCACAGTGGCTCTGGTCTCTGGTGCAGACTCGTCTCCATCAGCCCCTGTGTCCCTGTGTGCAGGTGAACAGCTGAGTGGAGCTCTCCAGTCTTCATCACTGTCAGTGTCAGAAGAATGCTCTGTGTCTCCCTCAGTCTCTGAGTGGACATGTGTCTCTGCTTTGATGTCCTCCCCCTGTGTGTCCTCACTGTAGACGTGTGTCTCCACTTTGATGTCCTCTCCCTGTGTGTCCTCTCTCTGCTCAATCTCTCTTTGCTGAAGTATTGAGGACTCTTCCGTCTTCACACTCGCAGCACTAAACTCTGGGACAGACCTGAAAAACATAAGAGACATTTGTATATTTCATACCCAATCTGAATAATATTTGTAATAAAAATGAATAAGAATGAATCAATGACAAAATAAAGAATTGCAGCTTGAAAGTGTCCGAGACTCACACTTGCAGCTCATCTTCCTCCTGTTTGATGCTGTGTTCTTCTTTAATGTGTGGAGCAGGGCTCAGAGAGGGGAGCTGGTCAGCTGCAGGAGATAAGAGTACACACTTACACATGCACGTGCAGTCTTGTGACATTAATACTTTGTGAACTTGTCTGTAGTCTTCTACTGTCAGGCTGAGGGGGTGTCTTATCTGTCCATGAAGTTGTAAATATGTTTGAGTGAATATCTGATGCGAAGGTCTCTCTTCCTGACATTCACTGAAAGCGAACGCCTTTTTCCTTTCTCCCTTATCTGCTGCTCTGTGTCTGCTGAGCCTCTCGTCTTCGTCTCTGTTCCTCCTGTTAGACTAGATTTTTGAAATCCTAAATTATGGAATTGATAAGCTGGTCCCTCAACGCAAGTGGCACGCTTTTTTACAAAGAAATATGGGTTCGGGAGAGCCGACTTGTCCGGACGGAACTATTTACTTATTGGATTTTTGATGGCAGGGCATCTGATGATTGGCCTGGGGATGTTTCTGATCCACTGGAGAATTGGAGTACTGGCAGCGAATAAGAGCCCCTGAAGCTGTCGGCTGTCATTTTACACCACAGCGGAGCCGTTGCAGACCTAGGGAAGGACTACATCAGAAGATGACACAGATTGAGGAACTGTACCATCTCCAATCTGTGGATACCCCCCTGACGCTCGGATGCCATCACAAATATGTTGTGGAACTGTGCGAAACAAGCGGCTCAGTCCGCAATCATCTCTACGCACCAGGAGGAAGGACTGAGAGTCCCAACGGCCCGGCTTGGTGACATGAAGTTAGGGACTTTGTGTTCCAGGTTTCGGACCAACTGTCCGTTGACCTGAGTTCTAAAGTGTGTTTGATTATGCGCATCTTCCCTTTGGCCAATTTCAAAATCTCCCAGAAAATCTGCAATAAAAAGGACTGCAGTATTGTGACAATGTTTGCTGCACTGGACATTCCCTAGAACACACAGCTGTGATAACACAGCTCACAATGAAATCAAAAGGACATACTTTATCAATTGGTTAGAACATGATGACACGCATTTATAAAACACCATGCCCTTCTTACATAGCTGTACACCTCAGTTGTCACATAATATTTTCTGTATTTTCATTCTTGTCTTGTGTTGTGATGTTGTGCACGCGACTTCCATCGCGCGCAAAACATCCCAGACGACATAGTGAGACCAGCGGGATCTCCATGGTTTGTTTTGGGGTCCGGGAAGCGGCACAGGTTTTGCAGAGGCTAAGGAAACAACCACACAAGCCGCCTCTACCGAGCCTGTATATCTACGCTGGGACAGAACAAACATCTCCGGTAAAAGCAGGGGTGGTGGTCTCCGTATGTACGTGCATAATGGCGGCACGGTGGCTGAGTGGCTAGCGCTCTTGCTTCACAGCAAGAAGGTTCCGGGTTCGATCCCCGGGTCGCCCAGGTCTTTCTGTGTGTGTTCTGTGTGGAGTTTGCATGCATGGTCTGGGTTCGGTCGCCTGGTCTTTTCTGTGTGGAGTTTGCATGTTCTCCCCGTGTCTGGGTGGGTTTCCTCCGGGCACTCCGGTTTCCCCCATCAACCCAAAACATGCACCATAGGTAAATCCTCCAGCTTAGGTCCTGACCAAACCGAAGCAAGAAGATCATGGAGATGGTCCCCGGGCGCAGTAATGTGCTGCTCACTGCTCCTAATAACAGGATGGGTTAAATGCAGAGAAGAATTTCTCCAGTGTGAGATCAATAAAGTTGCTTCTAATAACTGGTGTAACAATGCAACAATCACTGATAAACCCTGCTCCGCGGACATAGAGTACATGTCCGTAAGATGCCGGCCATTTTTTCCACCGAGAGAGCTAACAGTAGTGATCATTACGGCCGTTTACATCCCACCTGACGCTATTGTAAACACTGCGCTCTCGCTTCTGCTGAACACCATCAATGAACACCAGTGGGCTCACCCCGACGGTGTTCATATAATTGCAGGACATTTCATCAAGGCCAACTTAAAGACTTCCAAAATGTCCAGTGTTCCCAACATGTCCAGTGTTCAACCAGAGGAGAGAACACTTTGGATCACATTTACTCCAACATCAAACACGCAAACAGAGCCATACCCCTTCTCCACCTCGGACAGTCAGACCATCTTTCCCTCCTGCTCCCCCCAGGCTTACATGCCCCTCAGACGCAGCACCAGGCCCACCACAAAAACTGTTAAAATCTGGCCAGATGATGCAATATCCAAACTGCAGGACTGCTTTGAAGGGACAGACTGGGACATATTTGAACACCAGGAGCTGGAGACATTCACAGGGTCAGTATTGGAGGACATCAAGTTCTGTACTGACAATGTGATGGTGGATAAGGACATTCGGGTTTTCCCTAACAGGAAAGCATGGATGACCAAACAAGTCCTTGCACTCCTCGGCGCCCGCGACTCTGCTTTCAGATATATATTTATTACCATTATCTTATGTATATAATTGTGTCTCATCTGACACAGGTCTATTGCTCTTTGGTTGCTATTCCATCTATTTTTCTTTTTGTTCTTTTACCCTCTGTTATATATTTTATATTATATTTGATGAGTGAGCTACCGTACCCAAAGCAATTTCCCTTGTGGATCAATAAAGTTTGTCTAAGTCTAAGGTCAGGTGACAGAGCCCTTTACACGGCTGCCCGCGATGACCTGAAAAGAGGAATTTAAAAAGCCAAGACAGACCATAGGAGGAGCATAGAATCACACCTGTCCAGCCACAGCACGAGAGGTGTGGCAGGGCATTCAGGAAACCACTTCCTACAGAGGTCACCAAACAACGACAGAGGACCAGAGTGCGCAGCTGGCAGAGGAGCTAAACTGCTTCTTTGCTTGCTTCGAACAACAACAGCACTCTGTGGCCCCAGCCCTGCTCTCACCCACTCACTTTACCACCACCACCCCTCGCCCCACAACCTCCACTGACTTTTCCACCCCCTCCCACATCAACACCCCTGACTCTTCCAACTACACCCCTCCCCGACCACCCCCGATTCCCTCACCACTCCACTCACTGTTACAAAGGACACTGTCAGTCGAGCACTCCTCTCAGTGAACCCCAGAAAGGCTGCTGGCCCAGACGGGATTCCTGGAAGAGTGCTCAGAGGGTGTGCCCACCAGCTTGACTGTGTCTTACCCAGAATATTCAATCAATCCCTGGCCAGACGCCCCAGGATTTCGCGGGCATTTTTTGAGATTGTTGCGGGCTAAAATGCCTGAATTTGCGTGAGCTTTTCCAAAAAGTTGCAATGAAAGTTGCGGTGCTTTTAAGGTTTTTGTTGTGATTTTGTTGCGGGAGGAAGTGAAAGTTGCGATGAATACGTAGTTGCAATTTTCCCTTTTTGTAATTAAAATTGAGTAATATTTTGAATACTGAGTTATTACTGACAAAGAATAATACAAAGACGCAGAGATCACAGATATGGTCCTAAAACAACCTTACCAACATTGAAAATAAATTACTACAAGGAGGGTAACTGTTTCGCCCAGTCTTTTGCTGTTATTTTTGTGGGAAAATGTCTGGCCGCAGACATGTTTCTTTGCCATTAGAAGCCGTGTCCCAATTCCCAGAGTGCACAGTTCGGAGCGTGGTTTGAAGGACATGTGCGTCATTTCTTTTTTGTCCCATGCACAGTTAACACGCAGTCCGAAGACCGCAGTCGTTTCCATGGAAATCGGGGCGTGGACCAAGCGCATGAAAAAGCACACTTCGCGCACTCATATATCCCAGCATGCACCGCGCGCTACTTCTTCTACGGGAGAAAATGGAGTTGGCGGCTGCTTCCTGTAGTTGCGAGACCTGTCGCATTTCGCAGAAGGTCATGCGGTCCGCGGAGTGCACTCAGGGCTGAGCAAGTGTGCACTGCCTTGACTGCAGTCTGAGCCCCCTTAAAATCACGCTCCGAACTGGGAACACGGCCGCAGTTTCGTTTCGTCACATGGAAGTAAGGCAGAAGAAAGTTCGTCGACGTGAATTCAATACGTCGCTGATGACTGGTCAAAATTGGTAAAGATTCCGGGAAAGTTGCGGTGATTGGTCAAAATTGCAACACCGTCCTGAATTTACGGGGATTGGCTGAAGTTGTGTTGAAGTTGCAAATCGCAACATTGCGAATTCCTGGAGGGTCTGCCTGGCCCAGGCAGCCATCCCATCCTGCCTGAAATCAGCCACTATAATTCTGGTACCAAAAAAGTCCCCCGTCTCCAGCCTCAACGACTACCGTCCTGTGGCACTCACACAGGTAATAATGAAGAGTTTTGAAAGATTGGTCCTCCAGCACATAAAGGACTACTTTCCACCTGACCTTGACCCCCACCTGTTCGCATACCGTGTGAACAGATCCACAGATGACGCCATTGCCATAGCCATAGCCTTCCACTCTGTGCTGAGCCACCTGGAGCAGCAGCAGAGCTATGCTCGGATGTGGATTACAGCTCAGCCTTCAATACAATCATCCCGGACATTCTCATAACCAAACTGAACACCCTTGGCCTCCCTCCTCTCACATGTGTCTGGATTAAAGACTTTATAATCAACCGATCCCAGACTGTGAGACTCGGCCCCCACCTCTCCCCCATCCGCACACTAAGCACAGGCACCCCACGAGGCTGTGAGCTGAGCCCCCTCCTGTACTCCCTCTACACCCACGACTGCAGTCCAACCCGCGACAGCAACCTCATGGTAAAGTTTGCTGATGACACCACAGTGGTTGGGTTCATCTCAAAGGGTGATGAGTCAGCCTACAGAGAGGAGGTACTGAAGTTGGCCGCCTGGTGTACAGAGAACAATCTTGCTCTGAATGCCAAGAAAACCAAAAAGATCATCGCAGCAGCACGTGTCCTCACTAGGACCAGAGGGCGGGATCACATTTCACCGGTCTTAAGATCTCTGCATTGGTTCCCTGTGAGTTTCAGGATAGATTTTAAAGTTCTTTTACTGGTTTTTAAATGACTTAATGGTCTTGGGCCTTCTTATCTTTCAGAACTGCTTTCCCCTTACGAACATTCACGGGCCCTGCGCTCCTCCGGCAGCAGGCTCCTGGTCATTCCCAAAGTCAGGACACAGACTCACGGAGAGGCGTCTTTCCAGTAATATGACCCGCGTCTATGGAACTGCCTGCCGGACGACCTCAGGGCTGCAGAGAACGTTCATGTTTTTAAGAGTGGGCTCAAGACTCACCTGTTTAGCTTGGCCTTTGATTGACTTCGGTCGTCTGTTTGCTTGTCTTTTGTTTGTTTGTTTGTTCGTCTGCCTGTTCGTCTGTTTTGCTTGTTTGTCCATCTGTTTGTTTGTTCGTCTGTTGTTGTTTTTCACAAGAAGGTTCGGGTCGCCCGAGCCTTTCTGTGTGGAGATTGCATGTTCTCTCCGTGTCTGGGTGGGTTTCCTCCGGGCACTCCGGTTTCCCCCACCAACCCAACCCAGACATGTGCCATAGGTAAAATCCTCCAGCTTAGCGTCTGACCAAGCCTAAATAACAAAACAAAATTATGGGGATGGTCTCCGAGTCAAATATAGAAAGAACTTCTCCTGTGCAAGATCAATAAAGGTCAGTCTTCTAATCCTTAACCTCTGTAAGGTGCTTTGTGCTACAATTTTGTATGAAAAGCGCTTTATAAATATTGTTTGATTGATTGATTGATCGTCGACTTCAGGAGGCACTGACCTAGCCCCCCTCCACATCACTGGCGAGTGTGTGGAGAGGGTCAAGACTTTCCGGTTCCTTGGTTTTCTCATCTCCGATGACATCTCCTGGACTGAGAACATCACAGCAATCACTAAGAAGGCCCAGCAGTGTTAACACTTCCTGAGGGTGCTCAGGAAGTACGAACTAGACCCCAGCCTGTTACTGACCTTCTACCGTGCGTACATTGAGAGCCTGTTGACATACTGCCTCACCGTATGGTATGGCAGTTGCACCGTGGCGGACAGGTAGTCAAGATGGCGCACACATTTTCACCTCCTGCTGCCTCAGCAGAGCCAACAACATCATCATGGACAGCTCCCACCCTGGCTCTCAGTTTTTTGTCTTGCTGCCCTCAGGAAGGCATCACAGGTGCATTAAAGCAAGGACTAACAGACTCAAAAACAGCTTCTTCCCAAAGGCCATAACCACCTTGAACACTCACATGCACTGACTCACCCCATACTCCTATCCCCCACTCTCCTTCCATCCACCCGTTGTGCAATTACCTAACACAGTGCAATATATCTTATTGGACAATATTTATTAAAGTGTAATAATATAGTTTTTGTAGCATATCCACATGGGCAATATTTATTACTGTGTAATATCTTGAACTGGATTTTGTACAATATCCACGTGTTGTGCAATGCCTAATTACAGTGCAATATCCTGTGGTGCAATACTTAACACAATGCTATAGCTGTTGACAACATTTCATACAGTACTGAGTTCTATGAAACATCTCTCTGCAATGTACAGACTCTCAAGTGTGTATATATGGTTGTAATGTGTTACCCCTACTGCAATATTTGTGCAAAAGTTACAATTACCTTGTAACCAATGCTAGTACAGGACTTTTTTTGCACTATTTTTTGCACCGTTTTTTTATACTTGTAAATATCCACCTGTTGTATAATATATCTTAAATATCTACTTAAATGTGTGCACTGAAGTGAGATGTTTTCAATCTCCTTGTGAGTATGTATAATATAAATTGTACATATGAATAGTGACAATAAAAGCCATTCCATTCCATTCTGCTAAGCTCATTAGCTTAGCTCATTAGCCGCTAACGGCTAATGAGCTCTTTTCTACATCATCTGCATTTTTCGTACTTTCGTAACACCCATAGCCTAAAAATGGGATCCATACGATCCAGAAGACTTACCCTCTCCGACAAGCACGACTCTCGGGCTCAGAGCCGAGTCCAAGAGCCGCTGGATCCTCTGGTTCTCCTGTTTGGAGCGGCGCAGCTCCTCCTCGTAGTCCGCTATTCTGCGCTCCGACAGCGGATGGATGTCCCCAGCAGCCGCGCCCAGTCGCCCCTCTACAAAACCACTAAAGCCTAAAGACATATTTGCCCTGTTTGTTTTTCCAGTGTTCGGCTCCGGTGTTCGGCTCTGGTGTTCGGCTCCGGTGTTCGGCTCGTTCAAAATTTGAGCTAACCGTTGCTAAGTTGGTTCAGAAGTGCTCTGAACATAAACAAACTGTTGTTTTGACTGTTGTTTAAGTTCTTGTTTTGTTTGGATCTTTTAGCCGGACCTTTCAGGTTGTAGTTCTAACAAAACGTTCACATTAACGTCATAAATAAAGTTTGTTCAGGATTTAGAGCTCGCGCTGCTCCAGGCCGCAGACCTCCAGTGGGACCGGAAGTGCGCACAATAAACTTCAAAATAAAATCAAGTTAACGAAGAGAACAAACATAATATATATAGTATACATGCAAATAACAGGATGTCTGAAATCAACATGAGTAGGGAAATTCAGGGAACACATTTAACCTTGCTACACTAACTTTGCAAAAAGTGTTGTCTCAGTAACACCATTGCAGAAACACGCTTCGTAAAACTTAATACCACGACACAAATACAAACATCATAATTGATTTATCAAGACCGATAATGTTGCCATTTCATGTCCATGCTAGAGGGCGCTATAGTGTTCACTTTTATTATATTTCATATTTCATTACGTTCGGGCCGGGGTCATATGATCCTAGGCCAAAGGTCATCAAAGAAACAGGAAAGGGAGGGCGTGCTATTGGCAAACCATAAGGAGTATGAGTGTGAGTCTATGTCTGTAAATGTGACACGTCAAATCTGAGCTCATTTGGACCAAATACAAAATATTTGATGATTTTTGCACACACTCGTCCAAACGACGGCGATTTTTTGATTCAATATGACCGACTTCCTGTACGTCATAAAGGCGTGCTCCAATTCCTCTTTTGGCTCGTCTCATTGTTCTCTATCAGTGTTCTCATTGTTTTCTCACTGTTCTCATTGTTCTCCATCACTGTTCCCAATTTCGTTTGGCTGCAACAAACTTTGCCTGTTCCGACTCCCATAGGGGTCCGATTCTAGGCGGCACTGTTGAGTCAGGTCGCTCTGGTCATTGTCGCTATGTCCATTTTTTCGAATTTTTCACCAGACCAATCAATTGTGGAACTTTGTGCCGATGTTCAGGGGGTCAAAAATGCATTTGAATGTGGGTGGGATGGATGGATGGATGGATAAATAAAATAAAATAAAATAAAATAAAAATTAAAGCTGCTAGCAGCTATGGTGGCCCTCGCCCCCGTGCATGCGTATACACTATGCGGCCGCCGGGGATCCGCGACTGCTCCGGCACTCTCTCGTCCCTACAACCGCCCAGGTTAACAGCTCGTCTATCGGAAAAAATTATATAATGCACCTTTAAATGGTTTTGGAGGAGGCCTTGCGCCCCTGCTGGCCAACAGTGAAAATTTCCCCATGTCTGTAAGTATATTTATTTGCTTGTAATCATACAATTTATTCCCCGAATTTGGTCCAGATCTGATAATACTGATGTTTCACGTCTATAGTAGAGGGCGCTATAGTGTTCACTTTTATTATATTTCATTACATTCGGGCTGGGGTCACGCATTCATGATTTGAATTTGAGCTCTAGGCCAAAGGTCATCAAAGAGACAAGAAACGAAGGCGTTCACCGGCATGCTACAAGCAAACCCTAAGGAGAGCTCCAAAAAAACTGATAACTTTTTTGTCTTTAAGATCCCATGACATGGTACTTCTTGATGCTTTTATATGGCTCCTTAATGGTTCCCTAATACTGTAAATGAATCCTTCTTCAAAATCAACACTCAGTGCATGAGAAACAGAGATAAGCTGAGAAAGAGTAATTTTTCTCACTCTGAACACTCTATAATGGGCGTTGTTGCTTGAATGCAAATGAGGAGAAAAGAGATGGCCAATAGTAGAGGGTGGGGGCGTGGCCAAACGCTCCGCTCTCCGCTGTAGCTCACAGGTGATCCATTTCCTTGTTTTTGCACGGGGGGAGAGATTTGAAGCGTTCCATTGAAAAATAAACACATTTCCACATAAAATAAAATTAAACCACTGCTGGTCAAAGGTCCAGAGGCTCAGATAAAGGACTTCCGAGCCTAGAAACACTCGGACGTGCCTCCAGGCAAATAAAAAATGCATTTCGCATTGCCTAGCACATTCGCAGTCCAAACTCTCTGGGCGTGATTTACAGAGACGCTGAGTACAGACAGACGGGGGTGGAACTGCATTTGCATTTCTTTTTTCGATCTGACGTCAATAAGGTGCCTTGTTCAAAATCGCCCGTTTGAGCTCCGATTTTTTGTAACGCAGAAAAGGATCGCAAATGCTCAGTTTAGACATTTCGCAACTTTTAACCATGGGGGGGGCTAAACAGGGTAGGGGAGCTCACATTAACGTTCAAAAACCTCAGAAAGTGAAAATTTCATGCCATGGGACCTTTTAGATGTGACATGTCAAATCTGAGCTCATTTGGACCAAATATAAAGTAGTTGATGCTTTTTGCACACATCCTTGCCCAAACGGCACCAAATATTTGATCCAATATGGCCAACTTCCTGTTCGTCATAGGGGTGTGCTCCAATTCATCTTTTGGCTCGTGTCATTATTCTCTATCCCTGTTCTCATTGTTCTCTATCACTGTTCTCAATTTTCGTTTGCTTGTCCCGACTCCCATAGGGGTCCAATTCTCGGTTAATAATAATAAAAATACATTTTATTTATTAGGCGCCTTTCTGGACACTCAAGGTCGCCTTACAACAAGTATAAGTTAAAATACAAACAGTTACAAAACAAATACAAACAGTTAAAACCAAACAGTTGAGTCGGGTCGCGCCGTTCCGGGTCGCGGTGCCCATTTTATTGAATTCTTCACCGGCCAGTCGATCTGTACCCCGGTTGTGAGACTTTTCGTCGATGTTCAAGGGGTCAAAATCGCGAATGAATGTGTGGAGAATAATAAAACAATGGCTAATTACAAACCATATCTGTGAACATTAACTTTATCCGCTGATGCTGCCCCCTGCTGGCCTCTTGCCCTGTGTCTGTGTGCGATTGTCGTGTGTATGTATTTGATCTCATTATGAGTGGTGGTTTGTAGCTGAATGATTGTTGTGAGTCTGCCATCTTATGTAATACAGTATATATTTTTCAACTCTTTTATATGTATTTATTGTATTGTAATTTTTATTCTTGTTTTTAGGTGGACAGCATCTGCTGTCAAGGGACTACAGATGAAAAATAGCCTTTGGTTAATTCTGGCATATTTACAGAAATGTTGATTAATATGCACTGTCCCTGAAATAAATAAATAGATAATAATAATAATAATAATAATAATAATAATAATAATAATAATAATAATAATAATAATAATAATAATAATAATAATAATAATAATGTGAGAGTGACTGTAGTGATCATAAATTGAGGTGGCACTATGATACTGGTACTATATATGTACAGTTGCAACCAGAAGCTTACATACACTATATAAAAACACACATTTTTATACCATCTACGACGGGAATTTTCGCACGATTGTGTTTTGTGTCTACATGTCTCCATCAGCTGATGGTGCGGCAGCCTGTGAGCGGCTCCACAGCGCTGTGACACAAATGCAGACACGCCACTCGTGCGCACTCTTCCTGATCATTGGAGACTTTAATCATATATATTATATATACATCTCTCTCCGCCATTCTTCCCACCTTCACACAGTACGTCACGTGCCCCACGAGAGACAATAAGACTTTGGATCTGTTCTACTCAAACATTAAAGGCGCCTACACCTCTGCCCCCCTCCCCCCGCTCGGACGCTCAGACCACTGTCTGGTATATCTGCTCCCGGAACACACACCCAGGGTGCGAAGAGGACTTGCGCAGAAGCGGTCTGTGAAGCTTCGGACTGACGAGGCCTGTGAGAGTCTGAGGGACTGTTTCCAGAACACAGACTGGGACATGTTCTCTTCCTGATCATTGGAGACTTTAATCATATATATTATATATACATCTCTCTCCGCCATTCTTCCCACCTTCACACAGTACGTCACGTGCCCCACGAGAGACAATAAGACTTTGGATCTGTTCTACTCAAACATTAAAGGCGCCTACACCTCTGCCCCCCTCCCCCCGCTCGGACGCTCAGACCACTGTCTGGTATATCTGCTCCCGGAACACACACCCAGGGTGCGAAGAGGACTTGCGCAGAAGCGGTCTGTGAAGCTTCGGACTGACGAGGCCTGTGAGAGTCTGAGGGACTGTTTCCAGAACACAGACTGGGACATGTTCAGCGGCTCTTATGGAGACGACATCAATGGCCTGACCCATTGCATCATGGACTACATCACTTCTGCGTGAAGAACACAACAGTGTTTCTCCAATAATCACCCCAGGGTCACCCCTGAGCTTAAAGCCCTCCTGAACCAGAAGAAAATGGCTTTCAACTCAGTGGACAGAGAGGAGCAGAAAAGGGTCCAGCAGGAGCTCCAGTGGAGGATCCGACGGGCCAAGAAGGGCTACAGGAGGAAGATGGAGGAGCAGCTGGCCCAGAACAACGCACGGGGTGTGTGGAGAGGACTGAAGAATATCTGGATTTGGACAGAGTGCCAGAGTGACTTCACCCGTCCCCCACCGAAATGTCCAGAACAACCCAAGAACAAATGTAAAAGACTTTGTGAAGATGCTGGCTGAAGATGGTAGGAGTGTGTCTTTATCCACAGTGAAACAAGTACTGTACAGACATGGGCTGACAGGAAGAAGCCATTTCTCCAAAAGAAACATGAAAAAGCCAGATTAAAATTTGCTAATGCACACAAGGATAAAGACTTTAATTTTTGGAGACATGTCCTGTGGTCTGATGAAACTAAAATTGAATTGTTTGGTTGCAGTGACCATCATTATGTTTGGAGGAAAAAAGGGGAAGCCTGCAGGCCTCAGAACACCATCCCAACTGTGAAACATGGGGGTGGTAGGATCATGTTGTGGGGTTGTTTTGGAGGGACTGGTGCACTTCACAAAATAGACGGCATCATGAGGAAAGAACACTACGTGGAAATACTGAAAAAATCTTCCAAATGGACAATGATCCGACGCAAATGGTTACAAAGTGGCTCAAGGATAACAAAGTCAAGGTTTTGGAGTGGCCATCACAGAGCCCAGATCTAAATCTTATTGAAAATGTATAGGCAGAGCTGAAAAGGTGTGTATGAGCAAGTTGACCTACAAACTTGGCTCAGTTACACCAGTTCTGTTTGGAGGAATGGGCCAAAATTCCTACAAACTATTGTGAGAAGCTTGTGGAAGGATATCCAAAACGTTAAGACAGTTTCAAAGCACTAGTACCAAATATTGATGAACTGTATGTTAACGTTGGAAAAAAGTAATACAAATTGTATAAAAATACTCTTCTCATTATTCTGGCATTTAGCAAATAGAAATAATTTTGTTAATTCTAATTGACCCAAGACAGGAAATTATTTTTATATCATTTCTGAGAGTGAGAAAAAAAGCATGTGTTTTTATATAGTGCATGTAAACTTCTGGTTTCAACTGTATGTATATGCATGATCACATCTATGAGAATTGTGAAATGGAAGCTGTAATAAAATATAAACTCCCTAACTCCTACAAGTTTTCCACTGATCCTGATGTCCACGCTTTATAAATATTGTTTGATTGATTGATTGATGTCCTAAAGTCTGCCCCATGTCCTAAAGCGGAGACCACAGGGTTCAGTCACTACATATAGGGATCTTGGATGGCACAATGTGACAATGTGCACTTATTATCCATCATCCCACGTTTGAGTCCAAAGTGAAAAGGATAAGCCAACACTGGATAAACTTACCGTTTTCACAGGTCCAAACCTTTGCACTTGCTAAATGCTTTCATTTACATATCAGTTTTATGGAAGAAATGCAAGTGCATGTAGCAATAATGATAATGATAATAATTATTACAACCAGTGGTAAATCAAACACAACATGCCCCCAAATTTTTTTTCAGTTTATACTGGCTGTTTAGTGTCTGGATTGATAACTGAGGCCCTTAGGCTGCAGTGTACAGGTCAGGTTGGTTCAGTCAATAAACCCACATTTTATTCAAATAAGGCTCTTTCACCCGGCTGCTCTCTTACCCTGCCACTGCAGTAAGAGAGCAGAGAAATCCTCATGACAGAGACAGATTTGGTGCAGGACAGGGTCATGGAGTGTCTGGGTGCGGATGCGGGGACATAAATCCAGACTCATCGCTGTACTAGGTCTGTATAACAAATACAGAGAGATCCTTCTGGATTTACAGGCAAACAGGTCTAGAGTATTTACTTTATGAACAGCACTAATCTCTGCATTCTGATTGGCTGTGCTTGGTCACAGCAGCACGTGGCTGACAGGCTCATTCTGATTGGCTGACTCAGTGTGCCCACGACACACGACTGGCCCGTGGAAACACCATTATGATACCGTCTCTGTTTTCAGATTCTACAATGAGATGATGTCAAACTACATTCTACTTTGTCTTGAAATATCCAAAAGGTAACATCACAAATATTGAGCCTGGTATTTCAAATATTGACTAAATAAAGAAATTGCAGTATTACAAGATAATTTTGCATTTTCACAATATTAAGTTTAACTTAACTTTTAATATGTCAATATTAATATTAATTAATATTGACATATACTTTTTATATTGACATATAAAATGTTGGTCACCTGAAACCCAGCAGTACTATACTAGACTAGTATAGTCTAGTCCTAAATTAGACTACCGGCTGGCTTGCTCAACTGGTAAGTCACTTGACTTTCACCTGGAGGACCTGGGTTCAAATCCCCCCAGGCAATGAGCAAGCAATGAGATTAATAAAATCTTAATCTTATATTAATCTAATATTCAATATCATACTTTAAATTATTTCTTGTGAGTATAATATATATATATATATATATATAGATATAGATATATATAGATATAGATATAGATATAGACATATAGATAGATATATAGATAGATAGATAGATAGATAGTGGTACCTCACCTTACGAAATTAATTCGTTCCAGAAGTGGTTTCGTAACGTGAAAAATTCGTAAGTTGAGTAGCTATTTCAATGGAAAAAGCCTGATTCGTTCCAAGGCCCCGATCCAAGTTTTTTTTTTTTATAGTGTAACTTTTTTTTTATAGTGTAACAATGTGTTCTGTGTCCTGATTGGTTTCTCAGACTGGATTTAAACTTTTCTCACATTTGTCTCTCGTTTAAACACTCAAACTTTCATAGATTTTCAACAAAACGTATCAATATTGAAGTGTGGGGGGAAGCGGGAGGGGGGGGAGAAAACTGCGCGGACACGTGTGCGCAGCAAGACCCGGCGCAGAGCTGACAGCAGGACTAGACCAAGATCTAAACCTGGACTGGACCAGGACTAAACCAGGACTAAACCTGGACTAAACCTGGACTAGACCAGGTGGATTAAAGCGCTGCGTGCGGGTCTATTTCCTGGTTTCTCACGAGTCACAGCTGAGGCGAGCAGCGAGGAGGAGACCGCAGGGAGGAGGGGACCGCAGGCAGTCTGAGCGCATGTGAGCGCGGCTCCTCCTGGTTTAGTCCAGGTTTAGTCCTGGTTTAGTCCAGACCACCGCGGCTCCTCTAGACCTCCTAGACCTGACCAGGTCTAGAGGAGGACCTGGTCAGGTCTAGAGGAGGTCTAGACCACCGCGGCTCTTGCATGGCTCTCGCTCACATGTGCTCAGACTGCGTGCAGTCCCCTCCTCCCTGCGGTCTCCTCCTCGCTGCTCGCCTCAGCTGTGACTCGTGGCAAACCAGGAAATAGACCCGCACACGGCGCTTTAATCCACCTGGTCTAGTCCAGGTTTAGTCCAGGTTTAGTCCTGGTTTAGTCCTGGTTTAGTCCTGGTTTAGTCCTGGTTTAGTCCTGGTCCAGTACAGGTTTAGACCTTGGTCTAGACCTGCTGTCAGCCCCGCGCCAGGTCATGCTGCGCACACGTGTCCGCACAGTCTTCTCCCCCCTCCCGCTTCCCCCCACACTTCAATATTGATACGTTTTGTTGAAAATCTATGAAAGTTTGAGTGTTTAAACAGAGACAAATGTGAGAAAAGTTTAAATCCAGTCTGAGAAAAGCGTATAATGTGTGTGGCTGAGCGCGCATTATTTGAATTTTTGAGATTTCGCGTTTCATAACTTGAATTTTCTTTCGTATCTAGAGACAAAAATTTACCGTGAAGGCGTTTCGTAACTTGAAATTTTTGTTTGTTGGGTCATTCGTAAGGTGAGGTACCACTGTAATTCAAAAAATGTAAAACAAAAACACACACTATATTATGAATAGGATTTTTTTAAACAAACAAAATAGTGGAAAAAAAAACACCAGAAATGTCCAATGTCAAACACCAAAATGACGAGGCTCACAGCAGCAGTTATTCCAATATTCCAAGCCCCAATATTCCAATGTAAATCAATGTTAGCCAGGGTCAGTAGGAGCCGCCAGAACGTGTTAGCTATGTCCTCATCCATCCATAACACATCCATTTATATATGCAGCCTATGTTGTGTCCTCATATGTTTTTTGACATAAGAACTATCAGCAAACACTTTCTTACAAACCAAACAGCTGAATGGTTTCTCCCCTGTGTGTGTCCTCATATGTCTTTTGAGATAAGAACTAGCAGCAAACACTTTCTTACAGACTGAACAGCTGAATGGTTTCTCCCCTGTGTGTGTCCTCTTATGTATTCCAAGCTGACCCTGTCGGGAAAATGTTTTCTTACAAACTGCACAGCTGAATGATTCCTCCCCTGTGTGTGTCCTCATATGTCTTTTGAGACTATAACCATCACCAAACACTTTCTTACAAACCAAACAGCTGAATGGCTTCTCCCCTGTGTGTGTCCTCATATGTATTCTGAGATGACAACTATCAGAAAACACTTTCTTACAAACTGAACAGCTAAATGGTTTCTCCCCTGTGTGTGTCCTCATATGTCTTTTGAAAATGTAATTATCACCAAACACTTTCTTACAAACCAAACAGCTGAATGGTTTCTCCCCTGTGTGTGTCCTCTTATGTTTTCTGAGATGAGAACTTTCAGAAAACACTTTCTTACAAACTGCACAGCTGAATGGTTTCTCCCCTGTGTGTGTCCTCATATGTATTTTGAGATGAGGACTATGAGCGAACGCTTTCTTGCAAACTAAACAGCTGAATGGTTTCTCCCCTGTGTGTGTCCTCTTATGTGTTTTGAGATGATGACTATAAGCGAACATTTTCTTACAAACTGAACAGCTGAATAATTTCTCTCCTGTATGTGTCCTCATATGTCTTTTGAAACTAGAACTAGAAGCGAACATTTTCTTACAAACTGAACAGCTGAATGCTTTCTCTCCTGTATGTGTCCTCATATGTCTTTTGAAACTAGAACTAGAAGCAAACGCTTCCTTACAAATTGAAGAGCTGAATGGTTTATCCCCCGTGTGTGCCCGCATATGATATCTGAGACCAGACCTATCAGCGAACACTTTCTTACAAACTGAACAGCTGAATGGTTTCTCCCCTGTGTGTGTCCTCATATGATTTCTGAGACCAGAACTATCAGCGAACACTTTCTTACAAACTGCACAGCTGAATGGTTTATCCCCTGTGTGTGTCCTCATATGTTTTTTGAGACTAGAACTTTCCGCGAACACTTTCTTACAAACTGCACAGCTGAATGGTTTCTCCCCTGTGTGTGTCCTCATATGTTTTTTGAGACTAGAACTTTCCGCGAACACTTTCTTACAAACTGGACAGCTGAATGGTTTCTCCCCCGTGTGTGTCCTCATATGTATTTTGAGACTACAATTGGCAGTGAACACTTTCTTACAAACTGCACAGCTGAATGGTTTCTCCCCTGTGTGTGTCCTCATATGTATTTTGAGACTACAACTGGCAGTGAACACTTTCTTACAAACTGTACAGCTGAATGGTTTCTCCCCTGTGTGTATCCTCATATGTATTTTGAGATAAGAACTATCAGCAAACACTTTCTTACAGACTGAACACCTGATTTCCTCTCCTGTGTGAACTCTCCTGTGTCTATCTAGTTTATATTTAGACACAAATCTCTCTTTACAAACAGAGCACTTGTGTTTCCTGCTCTCAGCTCCTTCACCAGTTCCTGACACGTCTTCACTCTCCACAGTGGCTCTGGTCTCTGGTGCAGACTCGTCTCCATCAGCCCCTGTGTCCCTGTGTGCAGGTGAACAGCTGAGTGGAGCTCTCCAGTCTTCATCACTGTCAGTGTGAGAAGAGTGCTCTGTGTCTCCCTCAGTCTCCGAGTGTGTCTCCACTTTGATGTCCTCTCTCTGTGTGTCCTCTCTCTGCTCAGTGTCTCTTTGCTGAAGCGGTGAGGCCTCTTCTGTCTTCACGCTCGCAGCACTAAACTCTGGGGCAGACCTGAAAAATATAAGAGAAATTTGTACATTTCAAACCCAATCTGAATATTTGTAATAGAACTGAATAAGAATGAATCAATGAGAAAATAAAGAATTGCAGTTTTAAAGTGTCTGAGACTCACACTTGCAGCTCATCTTCCTCCTGTTTGATGCTGTGTTCTTCTTTAATGTGTGGAGCAGGGCTCAGAGAGGGGAGCTGGTCAGCTGCAAGAGATAAGAGTACACACTTACACATACATGTGCAGTCTTGTGACTTTTACTCCAACATCAAACACGCATACAGAGCCATACCCCTCCCCCACCTCGGACAGTCAGACCATCTTTCCCTCCTGCTCCCCCCAGCTTACACGCCCCTCAGACGCAGCACCAGGCCCACCACAAAAACTGTTAAAATCTGGCCAGATGATGCAATATCCAAACTGCAGGACTGCTTTGAAGGGACACACTGAGAAATTTGTGAACATCAGGAGCTGGAGACATTCGCAGGGTCAGTACTGAACTACATCAAGTTCTGTACTGACAATGTGATGGTGGATAAGGGCATACGTTGACCAAACAAACCCACAGCAGCTCATCATCTAACTGGACCACCTGGGGCTTCAGACCTCACTGTGTAATTGGCTGCTGGACTTCCTTAGTGAGAGGTCACAGGCAGTGCGGGTCAACAGAAACACTTCGAGCTGCATTAGACTGAGCACAGGAGTCCCCCAGGGCTGTGTGCTCAGTCCGATGCTCTCAACTCTGCTGACCCACGACCGCACACCAGCCTTCAGCACCAATCACACTGTGAAGTTTGCAGGCGAGCACTCTCAGTGAACCCCAAAAAGGCTGCTGGCCCAGACAGGGTTCCTGGAAGAGTGCTCAGAGGGTGTGCCTACCAGCTTGACTGCGTATTCACTAGAATATTCAATCAATCCCTGGCCCAGGCAGCCATTCCTTTCTGCCTGAAATTGGCCACCATAATTCTGGTACCAAAAAAGTGCCCCGTCACCAGCCTCAATGACTACCATCCGGTGGCACTCACACTGGTAATAATGAAGAGTTTCGAAAGATTGGTCCTCCAGCACATCAAGGACTATCTTCCACCTGACCTTGACCCCCACCTGTTCGCATACTGTGCGAACAGATCCACAGATGACACCATTGCCATAGCCCTCCAGTCTGTGCTGAGCCACATGGAGCAGCAGCAGAGCTATGCTTGGATGCGCTTGGTGGATTACAGCTCAGCCTTCAATAGTTTAGTTTAGTTTTTATTTGAAAAGGGACGATGTACAGAGACATTAAGCTCATAAAACAAAGATCATCTGCACTAGATTATAGCTACATAGCTAGTTTCCATCTGCAGTCCCTATTACATTAATAAATTACAGTGAAATATCACAGATAAAGACACTTTCACATAGTCACACATACATGTTCAATGCAAAACACCATACAAGGCACACATTTCAAAAATAATTACAAGTATTTACAAAATCTTCATCTTTTAAATTTCATATTGACCTACCATTCTACATTTCATTTATATCAGTCTTTACATAGCCTATTATATATCAAATAACAATAGAAACGCTGT
This sequence comes from Paratrypauchen microcephalus, assembly GCA_036785185.1. Classification (NCBI taxonomy): domain Eukaryota; kingdom Metazoa; phylum Chordata; class Actinopteri; order Gobiiformes; family Gobiidae; genus Paratrypauchen; species Paratrypauchen microcephalus. The sequence continues at coordinate 8,495,134 of JAVJIX010000022.1, read as the reverse complement.
TATATAAAAATTAGTTTTGACAGGTTTGATTGTTCTCCAACCACTTTTTAAGCTCCGTTGAGAAAGTTGTATAGCTTGCCTGACATTTTAATTCATTTGGAAGGTTGTTCCAGTCTTTAAAGGTCCCATGGCATGAAATTTTCACTTTCTGAGGTTTTTAAACGTTAATGTGAGCTCCCCTACCCTGTTTAGGGCCTCCCCCATGGCTAAAAGTTGCGAAATGTCTAAACTGAGCATTTGCGGTCCTTTTCTGCGTTAGAAAAAAAAAAAAAACGAGCGATTCTGAACAAGGCAACTATGTGACGTCACATCGAAAAATGCAGCTCCACCCCCCGTCTGGATGTCTACCTACCGTCTCTGTAAATCACGCCCAGAAATTTTGGACCGCGAATGAGCTACGCAATGCGAAATGCGTTTTTTTATTTGCCTGGAGGCACGTGCAAGTGTTTCTAGGCTCGGAAGTCCTTTATCTGAGCCTCTGGACATCTGAAACAGCAGTTTTTAAATTCTATTTTATGTGAAAATGTGTTTTTTTTTCACTGAAATGCCTCTCCTTTCTTCCTCCGCCCTTAAAACGCGGAAGTGGGAGACAGCGCACCGCTAAAACAAGGAACCAGCGGCGCATTTGCCCCCCCCCCACCCCCCCCCACCCGCTCCTCTAACCTATCTCTGTCCTTCTCATTTGCATTCAAGCAACAACGCCCAGAATGAGTTGTTCAGAGAGAGATTTTCTGACTCTGTACATGTGTCTTTCTCATGCACCGAGTCTTGATTTTGGAGCAGGATTCATTTACAGTATTAGGGAACCATTAAGGCACCATATAAAAGCATCAAGAAGTACCATGTCATGGGATCTTTAATAGCGTTATAGGAGAAGCCTGTTTGTGCAAATGATGTTTTGCGCTTTGGGATGGCACACTGCCCCCTGGTGGAGGCGCATGTGGTTCTGGTTGTGACAGTAGAGGTGTAATGAACAAAGTGCTTCAGGGGTGCCGGTGCAGAGTTATTTAGGATTCTATAAACTAAGCGGATTGAGGCGAGTCTCTGAATCTTGTCAAAGCTGAGCAGATGATATTTCTGTAAGATACTGCAGTGATGGTGTTGTCTTGGTTTCCTGTCAAGGACCTTTAGGGCTTGTTTGTGCAGAGATTCCAATGGCTTGAGGGTGGTTTTGGTTGCCTGGGACCAGCTTGTGATGCAGTAATAAAAACAGGACATGATCATTGCATTAAAGAAGGTGTGTGCTGCTTCTTGTGTGAGTGAGTTCATGATGGATTTAAATGTTTTGATATTATATTTAAGGCTTTGACACATTTGTTTGATATGTTTAGTGAAGGTGAGAGTGGGATCTAACGTAACACCTAGGTATTTATACTCTGTCACATTCTGTATAGCTTCACCATTGACTGTAATATTTGGAAGAGATGATTTTTTTTACACTTATTGGTGAAGTACATTGTGGCTATTTTCTTTGTATTTAATGTGAGGCATGAGTCACGCAACCACCTATCTACCTTTTCCATAGCCCTGGTGAGTTTGTTGGCTACCTGCTCTGCATCTTTTCCCCACATATAAACAACCGTATCATCTGTATACATCTGGATTTGTATGTCCTTGCACACAGATGGCAGGTCATTTATGTAAAGGAAGAAAAGAAGAGGGCCGATGTTAGAGCCTTGTGGTAGTCCAAACTGGGTGGTTTCTATGGATGATCTGACATTACTAATGCAGACACACAGAGTGGTTGGTCAGGTAGGACTTAATCCAGGCTAGGATGCTTATGGACAGTTTATAATTAGTTAGTTTAGAGAGTAGTATGGGGTGGCTAACGGTGTCAAATGCCTTGCGGAGATCAAAAAAAATAAAAAATAAAATGCTCCCACGACCCCACCATTGTCCAGATGTGATTTTACTGTTTCGATAAGCAGGCAGCAGGCAGTTTCAGTTGAATGATTTGCTCTGAAACCAGACTGCATGGGGTGTAATAGCTCTTCCTCCTCTAGATGTTGTGTGAGCTGTTCTACTACTACTTTCTCAAGAGTCTTTGTTATAACAGGGAGTATACTGATTGGTCTGTAGTTTTTAACATCCTGTTTGTTGTTATTGGAGCGGTAAGGATGTCTTTGTGTGTTTTTAGGAAAACTGTATCCAAGCCATGGACAACCTTAGCCCGTGAGCTTCATAACGAGGAGAAGATTTTGTTAACTTTTGCTTCATTTTTAGGCACTAGATTTAAGTTATTCTGATTATTTACCACTATGTCATTGTAGAACTTTTGAGGGAAATTTGTATTAATTGATATTATTGACTGAATAAAGTTCTGGTTGAAACAGTTGCCAATTTCAAGGTTGTCGCAAAGAATAGAACCATACACATTTAAAGTTATGGTTTCTTTCCTTGCTTGTCCTTTTCCTGTAAGTTTGTCAATAGATTTCCAGAGTGCTTTTGTATTCCCTTTTGCTGCTTTGATAATATTTAGAAAAAATCTGCCCTTGATTTCCTTAGCTGTGTTGTAACTTTATTTCTCAACCTTTTAAAAGTCATGCGGTCAGTGTTAAGACCTGTTTTAATGGCTTTTTTAAGAGCTGAATCCCTTTGCTTCATTAGTCCCCAGATTGTGTCATTTATCCATGGGACTTTCACTTTAACTTTTTTCCTGCTGGACTGTGTTATAGTAAATTTAGAGATAATATGCTTGATTGCCATTATTATGTCATCACAGGCCTGTTCGGCGTTTGTCCAGTCTATTATTTCATGCCAAGGGACATTCTTCAGCTCATCCTCTAACGATTGGCAGTTTTTTTTAGGTATGTAAGGTGAGAAACTATGACTTTGAGTAACTGCTTGATTCTGATATCGAGATTTTGCCAACTTCCGTGCAGTGTAATGCTATGGTCAGATAAGCCGGTTAGCAAGTTGTATGTTTTGGTTATCCGCTCGAGGTTAGTGGTGAAGATGAGATCCAATACTGTATGAGAGGAACTAGTAATTCTAGTAGGATTGTTTATCATTTGGGTCATGTGAAAGCTATTCATAATGTCTTTAAGTTTCTTCCTACGTGCTTTATTTTGTCAGTCTAAATTTAAGTCCCCCATCACTATTAATTCTTTAGCACTGTACTGTTTAAGTACATCTGACAGTAGATTAAAGAAGTTATCTTTGGCAGTGGGAGGTCGATATACAGCAATGACATTGAAATGCATCTCTGGTGATAGTGTGCTTTTCACTCCAACACATTCAATACAATCATTCCGGACATTCTCATAACAAACTGAACACCCTTGGCCTCCCTCCTCTCACACGCTTCTGGATTAAAGACTTTCTAACCAACCAACCCCAGACTATGAGACTCGGCACCCACCTCTCTCCCATCTGCACACTAAGCACCGGCAACCCACAAGGCTGTGTGCTGAGCCCCCTCCTGTACTGTCTCTACACCCACGACTGCAGTCCAACCCGCGACAGCAACCTCATAGTGAAGTTTGCTGATGACACCACAGTGGTTGGGCTCAAAGGGTGATGAGTCAGCCTACAGAGAGAAGGTACTGAAGTTGACCGCCTGGTGTACAGAGAACAATCTTGCTCTGAATGCCAAGAAAATCAAAGAGATCGTCGACTTCAGGAGGCACTGACCTAGCCCCCCTCTACATCAAGGCGAGTGTGTGGAGACGGTCAACACTTTCCGGTTCCTTGGTCCTTGAAAGGGGGCTAAGGTGCGCTCTTGGGGCAGAGCGAGAGAGGTGCCGGTCGGGGAATGACGGGGCAGCTACGGGCACTCCGTCACAATAAAAGTTATATTCTCGCAGAGATCAAACTACTGATTACTGTGACTGTCACATGTTTCTCAATATTTGAGACGGACTTCTTCACGAAATGGAAGCACATGTACGCTAAACTCGGTCTCCCCGTGCGCACACGTAAAAAAATCTACCCTTCAAGCGCCTGGCAGCGACACTGCCGCGTACCCTTTGCAGTGTGCTCACATACCCCTGGTTGGGAAACACTGCCGTATGGTATGGCAGCTGCACCGTGGCGGACAGGGAGCAGCTTCAGAGGGTAGTCAAGACGGCGCAGAAGATCATAGGCTGCCCTCTCCCCTGCCTGATGGACATTTTCACCTCCCATTGCCTCAACAGAGTCAACAACATCATCATGGACAGCTCCCACCCTGGCTCTCAGTTCTTTGACTTGCTTCCCTCAGGAAGGCATCACAGGTGCATTAAAGCAAGGACTAACAGACTCAAAAACAGCTTCTTCCCAAGGGCCATAACCACCTTGAACACTCACATGCACTGACTCACACCATACTCCTATCCCCCACTCTCCTTCCATCCACCTGTTGTGCAATTACCTAACACAGTGCAATATATCTTATTGGACAATATTTATTACAGTGTAATAATATAGTTTTTGTAGCATATCCACCTGGGCAATATTTATTACTGTGTAATATTTTGAACTGGGTTTTGTAGAATATCCACCTGTTGTTGTGCAATACCTAATTACAGTGTAATGTCCTATGTTGCAATACTTAACACAATGCTGTAGCTGTTGGCAACATTTAATACAGTACTGAGTTCTGTGAAACATCTCTCTGCAATGTAGAGACTCTCAAGTGTGTATATATGGTTGTAAAGTGTCACCCCTACTGCAATACCTGTGCAAGAGTTACAATTAGCTGGTAACCAATGCTAGTACAGGGCTTTTTTGCACTAATTTTTTGCACTATTTTTTTTTATACTTGGTTGTAAATATCCACCTGTGTTGTATACTTAAATGTCTACTTTCTATGTCTGTACTGAAGTGATGTTTTCAATCTCATTGTGAGTATATATAATATAAATTGTATATATGAATAGTGACAATAAAAGGCATTCCATTCCATTCTGCTAAGCTCATTAGCTTAGCCGCTAACGGCTAATGAGCTCTTTTCTACATCATCTGCATTTTTCATACTTTTTTTTAACACCCATAGGCTAAAAATAGGATGCATAAGATCCAGAAGACTTACCCCCTCTGTCGAGCACGGCTCTCAGGCTCAGAGCCGAGTCCAAGAGCCGCTGGATCCTCTGGTTCTTCGGTTTGGAGAGGCGCAGCTCCTCCTCGTAGTCCGCTATTGGGCGCTCCAACAGCGCATGGATGTCCCCAGCAGCCGCGCCCAGCCCAAAACCACTAAAGCCTCCGGACATATTTGCCCTGTTTGTTTTTCAGGTGTTCGGCTCCAGTGTTCGGCTCCGGTGTTCGGCTCGTTCAAAATTTGAGCTAACCGTTGCTAAGTTGGTTCAGAAGTGCTCTGAACATAAACAAACTGTTGTTTTGACTGTTGTTTCAGTTCTTGTTTTGTTTGGATCTTTTAGCCGGACTCTTCAGGTTGTAGTTCTAACAAAACGTTCACATTAACGTCATAAATAAAGTTTGTTCAGGTTTTAGAGCTCGCGCTGCTCCAGGCCGCAGACCTCCAGTGGGACCGGAAGTGCGCACAACAAACTTCAAAATAAAATCAAGTTAACGAAGAGAACAAAAATAATGTATATAGACCAGTTTCAAAGCTACGTCATCACTGAATGCGTGCGCAGTGTTGACTCAAAACAAAGCCACTGCTGCCATAAACCCCCCAGCGAAGATATAGACCAGTTTCAAGCTACGTCATCACTGAATGCGCGCGCAGTTCCGACTCAAAAAAAGCCACTGCTGCCATAAAACCCCCAGCGAAGATATAGAAGAGAAGAACTCAAATAAAGAGAAACAGATGGAATAAATGATAGTTCATACCATTCAAGTGACATACACAAGTGAACACCTGCTGCTTGTTTAGGGTAATTTGCCAAGGTGTTCAATGGTGTTTAATTATGCTGATTAACTAGCAAGCACAGGACACCGCAAAGACATTAACCGGGTAACCTCTACGACAGACACATGTAAACAAACACGAATAACTTTGTTAAAATGCATGATAAGTTTTCGCATGACCATCATAAATGGCATTTGACATGACTGAGATCACATCTGTGACTTGTGAATTAAGTCGTAGTATGTTACTTACCCCGCAACCAAGTGCAGTTGGCGGCCAGAACGTAGCTTGTTGATGATAGCCCAAGCGTTGTACACGGTCAGATGTGTGGTGAGCTCCCTAGGGCTGTCTTTGTTATTTTTTTTTTGTTTGTTTTTTTGTTTGTTTTTTCTTTGAACTTTTTAGATTATTTTGGCTTTTCCCCTCCTTTCTGGTTGTCAGTTCACCTCCTCCGCTTTCTCTTTTCCCCGCGAGCTTTGCTCACCCCCGGGCGCCGCGGCGGAGAAGCCGACTGGGAAAGCCGGTAGTAGGAAGGAAGATACTACGGAGAAACTCCCCATCGATATCGTGGTATTTTACCTCCTGTACATGGCCACATACAGCAAACTGGTAGGCATCCATGGATTTGTACGCGCGCACTTTCTCTCGTATATACACTGGGCTTCTCCACTAAATAACAGTGGATATCTGGCTACAATCATACTGCCACTCCGTGATCGCATAAGGATCTGGTAGTCGAACCCCGTTGCTCAACGTGAGCTTTTGAATGTAGCGCTCCCTATCGTTAATATTCAATGATTTGCAATAATTAGATAATCCGCTATGTTCCGCCATGGTTTTCTGCCTCGGAACTGCGCGCGCATGCCAGTGACGTCATGTTTGTTTACTAACTGTAAAGGGGTCTATAGAAGAGAAGAACTCGAATAAAGAGAAACAGATGGAATAAATGATAGTTCATATCATTCAACTGACATACACACAAGTGAACACCTGCTGCTTGTTTACGGTAATTTGCCCAGGTGTTCAATGGTGTTTAATCATGCTGATTAACTAGCAAGCACAGGACACCGCAAAGCTCACAGACATATTAACCGGGTAACCTCTACGACAGACACATGTAAACAAACACGAATAACTTTGTTAAAATGCATGATAAGTTTTTGCATGACCATCATAAATGGCATTTGACATGACTGAGATCACATCTGTGTGAATGAATTCGTAGTATGTTACTTACCCCGCAACGCAAGTGCAGTTGGCGGTCAGAATGTAGTTATCGTGCTTGTTGATGATAGCCCAAGCATTGTACATTGTACATTGTACATTGAAATGAATTTGAATTCAGATCAATTGGAAACTCAGGAACAGGAACAGGATGAAAAAACAAGGAAATTATTAACACAAATTACTTATTTTCCAATATGAGATTAAAATGGTCCCCACACTTTATTGGTCCACAAGGGAAATTATTTGGATACAGTAGCTCACTCATCAAATAATATATAACAGAGGGTAACAAAAAATAGATGGAATAGCAAAAAAAGAGAAATAGACCAGTGTCAAATGAGACATAATTATAAAAATAAAAAAATGAGTGTATATGTACATTAAAAATAAAATAGAAAAATAAGTAATAAAATATCAAATAAAATGTCACATCACAGCTATATACAGGAGACAAGAACACAGAAGAACGATAAGAATGGCAGCTTGAGGCTGCAGATGCGTTGACAGATGCTCTTCCTTATAAACAGTCTGAGGCGTCAGTGTCAGTTCGACATGAGCCGTGTCTCAATTCTCAGTGTGCACAGCTCAGAATGTGGTTTTAATGGTGCATACGTCACTTCTGGCGCGACAACTGCTGTCCCATTTCGTTTTTGCCCATGCACAGTTAAAATGCACCCTGAAAGCCACAGTTGTTTCTGATGGAATAATTATATATTATTAACTTTTGTGATTCTTTAATCTTTAGAAATGAAGTTTCAAATGTGTGCATGACTTGTTATATGTTTTGAGTTGCAGAAAGGCCAGATATCTGAGGGGAGACGTAAGCAGACAGCTTGGCTCCTCCAGTATCTAAGTTTCAGGGACATTGTCCCTGTGAAAGATGTCATATCTGGGAATTATCTTATAAGTGTGTTGGGTGTTATGATTATGTTTTGGTTTTAATGATTATGTTTTGTTGGCTGTCCTGCCACATGTTCCCCCACCCCTTATGGGCAGGACAGACCACGTGTAAACTAGGGATGTGAAAAACTGAATAAATAGCAAGCTGGGGGCACAGAGAACCAGGACGCTCAGAGCAAATATGGGCCAAGAGCAATGTTGTAACCTGGTCGTATTTCTCTGATTGTTCTCCACTTGCAAGTGAAAAAGATCTAATCTCTTGTCTTCCTTTCCTGTGTACAGAATATGTTGGGTTTTTACCAGCACCTATCAAATGGTCCTTCGAGCCGGATTCCAATACACCTAAAGACTCCAGGAGGTGTCTGAGATTCGGGAAAGACAGTGGCCACTGCATCTGAAACCTTTACCGGCCGACTCTCAACCATCGCTTGGAGTCTGAGGGTTGACGGGATACCGAAGGAGGAAGACAACCAGACTAAAAGAACTGAGTGAGTACGTCTAAGTTTAAAACGTGTGTGACTGAGGGTCATAGCGCGTAGAAAACCCTAAAAATCCTAGGCTCTATTAGGTAAAACATGGACTAGTGTCCCTCTATCGGGTGGCGGGAGAGTCACTGGCAGGTAGTAAAACACTGGGTGGAGTAGTATCCTTCTAACGGGTGACAGGTTAGTCACATACAGTTAGTAAATTACTGAAGGAAGCGGTTTCCCTTTATCGGGTAACAGGTTAGTTACTGGCTAGATAATAAAAGACCGTGAAAATCGTACTCAAAGGAATAAAAGTTCTGTGTGAAAGTGTGTATGACTGGAATTACAGGCCGTTAACACTGTAATTCATATAAACTGTTCAGAATAATACAGTAACGTATTGTAGATGCAAAGGCAAGATTTTTCCACCTGCTCATTGCACAGTGACAGGTTGAAGTGAAAAATACTACAATACTGATTATTACTGTCTGAACAAAAACACATCCCAACCTGTAGGCTCCCCTTTGGACAAATGGTTGGACCAAATTGACCAAAAAATGGGAAACAAACAGACAAAACTTCAGAGTAAGGATTATAAAATTGTTGCGCAACAAAATAAAGACAAAATAAAATACCTGAAATTATGGACAACAAAATATAATTTCAAAGGGAAGTTAAACACTGTAGAGATAATACAGTTAAGAGAAAAGATCTATGCAGATTATTATGCAGACTATTAGAGTAAAAAATATTTACAATAGTTACTTGAGCTGAGGAATTTAGGCCCCTAGAAACATCAGATTCAGATTCTCAAATGGTAATGCTTCTGGAGTTGTTCACCATATGGAATAAGACCACCCAGACACAGGCAGAACACGCAAACTCCACATACAGGACTACCTTCATACATACTCCCTACAACTGTACAACAGCTCACCTTTTGGCCGCACCGGGCTCACCTTTTGGCCGTGTCCAGGGCGCATGTTTGCACTCCGCCTCCGCCTGGCAAATCTACTATACGTCTAATTCTGCTTTTCATATTATATTATATCAAATATCCTCCTGGGACCCGAAGAAAAAGAGTTTTTTTTATTTTTTATTTTTTTTAAATCTGGTTTGGACCTGATTTAGATCTCTTTTAGTCCTAGTTTAGACCTGGTTCAGTTCTGGTTTAGTCCTAGTTTATTTATCATAGTGCAGCCACAAACTAGAGTGTATCTCAAAAGACTCAAATGTACAGACTGGATAACTACAGGACCAACAGCTGAGACAGGATGTCACAAGTGGACTAGACAAGCATTATTTTGGCCAATACATGTCATTTCCAGTACAAAAAGCAGCGCCATCTGTAGGATGGAGAATGATACAAGATCTACAAGCAGTAAACCAGGCAGTGATTCAGAGAGCACCATGTGTTCCTGATCCACATACACTTCTAAATTCATTACAACCAAATTCACAATACTTTACGGTTATAGACATTTCAAATGCTTTCTTTTAAATTCCAATTCGTGAAGATAGCCAGTTTTTATTCGCATTTACCTATAACAATAGAAGATATACTTATACCAGGTTACCACAAGGTTACTGTGAATCTCCTACAATTTACTCACAGGCTATGAGTTCGAATTTGTCTAAATTTACACCTCCAGGAGGAAGTCAAATCTTACTTTACGTGGATGATATTTTGATTTCATCACCAGATAAGGAAACATGCCAAAAGGATACAATAGCGTTATTAAAATATCTAGCAGAACACGGACATAAAACAAGTAAAAATAAAGTACAATTTTGTAAACAAGAAGTCATATATTTAGGATATTCTCTCAGTAATGGAGGCAGAGCAGTTACTAATGACAGAAAAACAGCTATCCTGAATGCACCAAAACCAGAAACCAAAAAACAAATGATGTCTATTTTAGGATTAACGAATTACTGCAGACAATGGATTCCATGTTATGCAGAATTAACACATCCATTAAGTCAACTAATATAAGATAAGATAAGCCTATATTGATCTCACACAGGAGAAATTTACTCGCCACAGTAGCTCCAGGACATTTGGACAAGAGGGAAAAAAGTGCATGCAGGCAGGGAGGGGATAAAGTAAGTAATAAATAATATAAATAGTAATACGTAATAATAATAATAATGGAAAATAGTAATAATGATAATAAATAATAATATGAGACTCCAATATGATAATATATGAGACTCCAATAGCAATGAAAGATAAATTAAAATAGATGCAGGAAGCAGAAAAGGCATTCTGTGATCTAAAACAAACTTTAGTCTTAAGTGTAAGTTTAGCCTTACCGGATTATTCAAAACCCTTCGTGCAAATGGTAGATTGTAAAGGCATATTTATGACGTCAGTAATCACACAACTGCATGGAACCAAACTAAGACCTATAGCCTACTATTCAATTAAACTTGACAGTGTAGCGCAAGCTATACCAACACTGGCTGAGAGCCGTGGTAGCAGCACCTGTAGCAGTAGAAGCTTCAGCAACAGTAGTGTTATTTCACCCATTAACACTCAAAGTACCACACGCTGTAGCAGTATTACTATTACAGAGCAACCACTCATTTTTATCACCAGCAAGACATCTTTCATGTATGACAAATTTATATTCACAACCACATTTAACCATAGGAAGATGTACATTATTAAATCCAGCCACTTTAATGCCGACTGAGGATGACGGAGTCCCACATAATTGTGAAGAATTAGTAGAACAATCAACAAAATGTAGAGAAGATTTATTAGATACTCCAATTGAAGGAGCAGAAATTATATTTGTAGACGGATCATCTAAAATAGACAATTATGGAAAAACATAGACAGGGTATGCAGTAACAACAGTAGATAAAGTTTTAAAAGCAAATAAATTACCTCCAAATTATTCAGCACAAGCAGCAGAATTAGTAGCACTAACAGAAGCATGCAAATTATTTAAAGGCAAGAACGTAATAATATATACAGATAGTCAATATGCATATGCGAAACTCACGTATTTGCACAATATTGGAAAAATAGAGGAATAAAGACTTCTACAGGAAAACCAGTAGCTCATGCTGAATTATTAACAGAATTAATAAAAGCAGTACAATTACCAAATAAAATAGCTATTTGTAAATGTGCAGCACACAAATCAGGAACAGATGAAGTAACAAGAGGAAATGCAATGGCAGATAAAACAGCTAAAGACGCAGCAGAATACAAAATAAATACATATTCTTTAATGGAAGGGACCCAACTAAACAAAAAACCTACAAGACATGCAAGAACAAAGCCCTAAAACTGAAATAAACTTAGGGAAAAGAAAAGGAGCACAAATAAAAAACGACATATATATGTGACCAGAAAATAAACCAATACTACCACAGAATTTATATAGATACGCAGCAATATTGAGCCATGGTAAATCACATGTCTCAACAGGAGGGATGGTATCTATGATAAATACGCAGTATTTAATAATAACTACTAAAAAAATTTTTGTAGAAGATGCCTAATATGTGCAAAACATAATCCACAAGGAAATCTTAGACCAATTAGAGGTAAATTTCCAGAACCACAATACCCATTTCAAGAAATACAGATGGATTTTATTCAATTAAATCAAAGTGAAGGTATGAAATATTGTTTAGTAATCATAGATGTGTTTTCAAAATGGACAGAGATATTTCCAACTAGACATCCAGATGCATTAACAGTAGCAAAAGCGTTATGGAAAGAAATTATACCTAGATATGGATTAGTGGAAGTGACCCGATCGGATAAATGCTAAACATTTTGTTAATGAAACCATAGAATTGATAGGAAAGAAATTTGATATAAAACTAAAAACTTGTGTTCATATCACCCACAGTCAGCAGGACTAGTAGAGAGAAGAAATGGTACTATAAAAACCAGACTTAAAAAATGTATGGAAGAAACTAAAAGACCATGGACTAAATGTTTAGATTTAGTCAAGTTAGAATTAAATACTACAGCTATACAAGGGTTAACTCCATTTGAGATATTGTTTGGTAGACCATATAAAATACCACAATTTAAACAAATATGGGAAGATGGGGAAGATATGGACTTAGCTTCACACATGAGAAAAATGTTTGAAAAGCAAAATAACAAACATACTGAAGTAGACCAACCCTGTTCTCAACAGGAAGAAGAGTTAGTGGAACCAGGGGACTGGATCTTGGTGAAAAGCATTTAGAAAAAACACTGGTATTCACCTAAGTGGGAAGGTCCTTATCAAGTATTGTTAACAACCCCAACAGCACTAAAAATAGCTGAGAGAGCAACTTGGATTCATCAAAGTCATTGCAAAAAAGTTATAAACTACAAAGATGCCGATAAATCACAGGAATAGAATACCAAAATGGCTAAAGACTATAATGTGTTGGATATTGTTGACATTCTTTGTAATGACATCCCTACTAGTATGGTATCAGATAAAACGTGGGCTAAAGATAGTTATGGGTGGGAACAGGAGTCTAAAAAAAATGGGCTAGAAGACTTAAGATGGAAGTGATTAAATTGAATGGCAAATTAACTTTAGTAATGCTCTTTAACACAACAGCAGAACCATTAGAAGCAGGAATAGAATCAGGAGGTCATGGTCTTAAAGTACCATGTTATACCTTATTGTTATGTATTCATAAATCAGGAGACGACCCATGCACAAAGTTTTTTTTATGTTCTAACATAACACAGGCTGACTCGACAGAACTGCCTCAGCAGAAGGAAAGTCTAGTGATAGGACCACGAACTTTCACTAGTACAATGATTAGAATAAACAACAACATGCAAAAAACAGACGATTGGTTTCTAATAGCTACAGGAATATCAGGACTCAACAATAACTGCTAATGACGGAACAAGCAGCTAATTCATCACTATCAGACTGTTTAGTATGTTTGGGATCTAGACCAGTTTTGAAAGTAGTCCCTGCACCCATTAACAAGACATGTATAATACCTATAATGACTCACACCAATCCACCAAACTGTTCTGACTTGGATAAAACTTTTCCAGTCACCCAACCTGTAAAGATTAAATCAGTATTTGATGCTAAAGTAGCACTTAAAAAATGTTTATGTGTATAAATTTCAATGGAACAAAAAACATCTTAGGGAAAATCCAGCAGGAATTTTGTGAAACTAACATTAGTGGAGGTGACAACATGAAAGTAATATCCAGATCAGACGTGTGGTGGTGGTGCGGTGAAGACAAGATCTATGACAAAATACTGTCCAATACTTCAGCTCGTTGTGCTTTAGTTACACTGATTATGCCAGTGATAGTTCAACCTGCAGAAGAGATAAGTGCACATTACCAACTTGTGCTTCCAGGACATTTAAATAGAAGGAAGCGAACTAGCCACACCCCGTGGTTAGAAGACCTACTTTGACGCTGTGGGCGTCCCTAGGGGGCGTGCCTGACGAATATAAATTAGCAAATCAAATATATCACTCAAGACCCTTTAAAAAACTGCTGCTAAGGACGACTGTTGCACTGATGCACATTTATTTTATCTTAACTCCAATGCACATTCTATTGCACATTTTTGATGCACACTGCACACTTTGGAAATCTGTATATAGGGGTTTATTTATTATGTTGCACTGTTTTAAGATTTTAGATCTTAGACTTTAGTTTAACTTCAGATCTCTGTCCTAGATAGTTTTTGTTGTGTTTTGTCTTCATATTGTATTTTGTACACTGTCTTTCTGCACTACCTGGCCAGAGAGAAACGAAATTTCACTGTATGTTGAACACATATGGCAGAATTGACAATAAAAGCTAACTTTGATCTTTTGAAATAGCAGCAGGATTTGAAAATACACCAATTATAGCTGCATTCCTTCCAATTACGCCTAACAAAAATGTAGACAGAATCAACTACATCCACTATAACGTCCAGAAACTTGGCAACTACACCGAAACTGCACTATCTGCTGTACACGACCAACTTAAAGCTACCTCACTCATGGCCTTCCAGAATCGCGTAGTGCTTGACATGTTACTAACCGAGAAAGGAGGAGTGTGTGCAATCTTTGGGGATGTGTGTTGTGCGTTTGTCCCGAATAACACCGCTCCCGAAGGTAAACTCACTAAGGCCTTGGATGGCCTAAGAGCTATGAACAAGCGAATGAAGGACCAATCGGGGGTAGATACTTCCATGTGGGATGGCTGGCTGGATGTACAGTATTTGGAAAATACAAAGCCCTGGTAACATCAGTCCTAATGTCAGTAGCAGTATTTGCAGCAATTTTGACCTTATGTGGGTGTTGTTGTATTCCATGTCTAAGAGCATTAATTAATAGACTAATTACAACTGCCATCTCACCCTTAACACAAGACAAGGAAGTGATGATGCATTTGCTGGCAGGTTATAATGGCACTCTATTGACACCCATTGACGAAGAAACAGATTTACAAAATGAATTGACTGACAAGAAATTGAGAATTGTGTGTACAATAACAATGAACAGGTAACTGAAAATCTGCAAAGAAGAGGTTACACGGGATACAACAAAAATTAATAAACAGGAGGGAAATGATGGAATAATTATATATTATTAACTTTTGTGATTCTTTAATCTTTAGAAATGAAGTTTCAAATGTGTGCATGACTTGTTATATGTTTTGAGTTGCAGAAAGGCCAGATATCTGAGGGGAGACGTAAGCAGACAGCTTGGCTCCTCCAGTATCTAAGTTTCAGGGACATTGTCCCTGTGAAAGATGTCATATCTGGGAATTATCTTATAAGTGTGTTGGGTGTTATGATTATGTTTTGGTTTTAATGATTATGTTTTGTTGGCTGTCCTGCCACATGTTCCCCCACCCCTTATGGGCAGGACAGACCACGTGTAAACTAGGGATGTGAAAAACTGAATAAATAGCAAGCTGGGGGCACAGAGAACCAGGACGCTCAGAGCAAATATGGGCCAAGAGCAATGTTGTAACCTGGTCGTATTTCTCTGATTGTTCTCCACTTGCAAGTGAAAAAGATCTAATCTCTTGTCTTCCTTTCCTGTGTACAGAATATGTTGGGTTTTTACCAGCACCTATCAGTTTCCATGGAAATCGGGGCGTGGACCAACGGTGCGCACTCTTCGCGCACTCATATGTATATCCAACATGCACCGCACACTACTTCTTCTACGGGAGAAAATGGACTTGGCGGCTGCATCTGGTAGTTGTGGACCTGTCCTATTTCGCCGACGCCCATGCGGTCCGTGGAGTACACTCCAGAGTGTGCAAGTATGCACAGTATGGAGTACCCTTAAAACCACACTCTGAACTGTGCACACTGCAAATTGAGACACGGCTACAGTTCCTGTATCGTTCACGTGACAGATGCACGCACCAACACGGGGGTTTTGCTCTATGAGCTCGACGCATGTGCCGACACATCGGCGTTGCCAAACCATCACTACCTGCTACACTAACTTTGCAAAAAGTAAATTAAAATAGTCAAAATAACAGTTTATTTGTTCAGAACCAACTTAGCAACACAAATGTGAACTAATCGTTGTACAGAACGCTTTTAACCAACCGATAACAGTAACACCACCGGTAACGGTAACGGTAGAACAGAGCTGCACACTGGTAAAACAATTATGGCAAATACTGCATGTCCAGAGAATTTAGAGCTTTTGTGGAGGAGTGTCTGGGTGCAGATGCGGGGGACATAAATCCAGACTCATCGCTGTACCAGATCTGTATAACAAATACGAAGAGATCCTTCAGGATTTCCAGGCAAGGTTCAAACCCAGGTCTAGAGTATTTATTTTATGAACAGCACTGATCTCTGTGTTGTGAAGGGCCATAAAATAATACACAATAATAAGTTTAATGTTATTTATTAATGCAACCAAACGGTCTGTTTCCCCGAGGCATTTACTGAGATTAATTAGCTAAAAAGACTTGTAAATGGGAACCTGATGAACACCATGCAAACACCATCCAAACCTGCAAACCCAACCACAATACACAGCAAAGTGTGGGTTTTAGACACTGCAATACACTGCAATTCATAGACACTGCACGACAGGTCCCATACACAGTAGAGTCAGCCAAAAGGCTCAGTTTTAGCAGAGAAGTGACCACAAATAAAATAATACAAACAAAACAAACAAAGAAAAATTAGGAGTTAGTCTGCCCTGCACAATCTGGTTCTACTCCAGGGCCACTAACTAGGACAGACTAACTCAAAAAATAAACTAACCAAAACTAAATGCAAAAAGACAGCAGGTAGCAACAAACTGTAAAACACAGAAAATCAAATTTTAAACATCTTTTATAGTTAAAACCCCTAAAAGCATTAAAATTTGTACCTGTGCATCGTAAGCCCCACACACACAGCTCACCAACCACGCCACGGGTCCTCAGGCTTCCAAGATGGCTGCTGTGGGAAAAGGTGGTTTGTTAGGCTCCACCATTGTCCTTTCATATTCCTTTATGCTCAAGTTTTGTCTGCTCCTTTTGGATACATTTACTCAAATTATTCAACAACTATGTGATTTGGGAATCAGTTTGACTAAAGACCAAGGATTTCCATCAACAAAACTTAATAAGCAAGACAAAGGACACATCAGCACATGGGGATCATGTATGCGGCATCTTTGGATATTCAAGACCTATATCTGGAAGTTACTATCTCCCAATGTATTCATAAGCTCTGGACAACAGCACAATGACCAAGAAAAGCCTACAAAAGGTATGTCACTGTGTGACTAATGTGTCTGTGGTGTCTCTGTCTTCCACTGGGACAGTGCCTGACTCATTCTGAAATTTCAGCATGTCCTTCTACTCATTTCATGGCAACGGTTGGAAAATCAACTCTGCACTCTTTTGGATTTGGAAATCATGTAGTGTTTTTGACACGTAATACTACAAGTAATCTAAACAACCAGGATTTTGCTCTAATAAATCCAAACAACGTGCAAGCAGGAAGAAGGGACATGTACGGACGTTTCTTTCTTCTTTTACTCCTCAGCTGTGACATACAACTAAATCCAAGTCCTTTAAATAAGATTAATACAAATTTAACTAAGTTGCAACCTGAGGATTTTCAACAACACCATCTTGTGGATATTCCTGGTTCTACAGTTGTGAGGACACCCACTGGCCTTGCCTGGAAGAATCCATGACTCATCGCTGTACCAGCGAGTGAGTCTGGTAACGCTTGGTCCAAAATGCGCTGCGGTTGCGCGTAGACAGACAGCTAAGTGAACCAATCAGAGATTGCGCCATCTTGATTCAAAACTGAGGCGGAACTTCCGCTGCCTAAGAGTGACTTTGCGGGCAAAGGCGGGTGCACTGACGTCACCATCTTTGAACGAATCAGAATCGCGGAGTCCGTTGTTAACCGGAGGAGCGAGGGTGGATGGAGGGTGTCCAAATGGTATCGCGGTGTATAGGAAATACAGAGAGATATCATTTGGCTGGCCAGGTAACCACTGGCCCTGCACAAGATGGAGAATTCTCAGTGAAGCTGAATGTGGTTCCAGCCAGTACAAATGGATACTCAGCAAAGTTAACAAGTGTAAAATATGCAGCAAATAAGCAAAAGGAACTGAAATACTTTCAGACTGTAAATCATGCAAAGGTGATTTGGGATTTTGGCCAAGCCAAAAGGCATATTTGGAGGTCATCTAAACATTCAAAGTCTTCTGTCAAAGTTTAATGAAGTGCAACAACTATTGAGCAATTCAAATATTGACTTTTTGGCCATGAGTGAAACTTGGTTAAATAATAATATCCCAAGAAGCATGATCAATATTTCTAGGTATACATGTTACAGGAAAGATCGTCTTCATGGAAAAGGAGGTGGAGTTTTGATTTATATCAGAGAGAGCTTTAATTGCTCTGTAAAAGTAAATACATTTGGGATTGATGTCTTGCTTTAAAGGTACACTGTGTAAGATTTTTACCCGTTAATTACCTAAATTGAAGATACCATTCAAAAATACAGTGTTTTCCAAGCCTTTTCACTTCCATCATGAAATCAAAGTATTCTGTTGGACTTAGATATAGTCGCATAAAAGGGGGATCTTCCCCATGTAGAGGCATCTATTTTGATTACGAGAGCCGCAGAAGGACATACTGTATTTTGGGCTTCGCCTTCGCCATTTTCTTTATACAGTAGTTGTAGGCACTGGCCCATGGTTTTCACACGAGATGGTACGCATTTGGATAAACAACGACAAGCATGGTGCCGGATCACACTTACTCTGCACATACATCGCAGGAGCAAGCACCTTCATCTAAGAGGAAAAGAAGAAGGACATAGTACCTACTGCGGCTGGGGCTTTGTTGCAGCGCAGGCCCGCACCCTGGGTTCAGACCGACCTCCACCCTCCGCGGTCCGGTTCCCGATTCCCCCCACGCATGAAGCGCACCCGGCGCTTCATGCGTGCGCGCGGTTCGTGCGTGGCTGCTGGTGAACCCACCTCCGGGTATGCTGAGCTGTCCGCGTTACGTCGCGCCCGGGTGACCCTCGAGGTCTGCTGTAGCTAGAACCGGAATTGCATTACCCACCATCCACCAATGTGCCACCATCCTACACAGTGTACCTTTAAATGTTATTCTATCATCCACAATGACATTTAGTATATTAGTTTTATGTAATCCGCCCTCTCATGGAGCTTCTTTCTATCAGAACTTTGATGAAATGTTAAAATTATTTAATCTTAAAAATGAAACCGTTTTATTTGGAGATTTTAATATAAATTGGATGGACACAGGTACAAAAGATAAATTAAAACATAAATTGTTCCAACTTATAAAAAAAATCCACTAGAATCACTAGGGGTAGTCAAACCTTAATAGATTTAATATTTACAAACAAACCAGAACGTGTCACTAAAACCTATAACTTTGTGACTGGTTTGTCAGATCACAATATGACACTGATGGTCAGAAAATTGACTAAAAAATGTTTACAGGATGTTTTTTCTATTCCTAGTATTAAGAAGGAACAAAATGTAATTCCAAAACATAAACTTCCCCAACTTGAAAATGAACTGAAAAATATAAATTGGAATGACATGATTCAATTGGAAAATGTTGATCAGTGTGGTGATCAAATAATTGAGATTCTATCAAATACTATTCAGAAATTTACCTGTATTCAAATAAACAATAAGAAAAAACATTGTTTGCCTTGCCATTATCCAACTTATGAAAAAACGGTACCTGGCACTAAAAATATCCAAATCTACGCTGCAAATAGATATGCTCGTGTTTAGAGGGTTACGAAACAAAGTGGTTAGTGAATTAAGAAAGGCCCAGTCCTCATATTTTATGCAAATGTTTACTGATGCAAGAGGAAATAGTTCACTAATCTAGAAACATATTAATAAATTGACAAATCGCAAATCTACTTTAGGAAACTGTATAACTAAACGTAATATAAATGGAACTATTATTAATGACACTACACAAATTGCAAATTAATTTAATTCATATTTTATTGATTCTGTGCAACAATTTGCAGCCAATTTTGTTCCAAGACTGTTAACGCTAACATGTGAGGATGTGGAGGATTCACTCTCATCTTTTCGCATCACACTGGTGAATCAAAACAAGATACATGAAGTTATTAGCCATTTGAATAACTCAAAAGCAAAATATATTTATGATTTGGACACTTCATTTATAAAAAAGTATAGCATAATATTGTCAAGCCAATTTTACATTTAGTCAATTTATCAATTAAAAAAATCTGAATTTCCTCAAAGTTTTAAAACTGCTGTTGCAACACCAATTTTTAAGTCTGGTGCAACAGATGAAGCATGTAATTATCGCCCAATTTCAATCGTGCCTATTATTTCAAAAGTACTTAATAAAAAGTAAAGTAGTAAAAGTAAATGTTAGTGGCTGAACAATTGATGAGATACTTGGAAGAAAATAATTTACTCAGCCCTAAACAATTTGGATTCCACCCCAAACATTCTACTGAATTGGCTGTGTGCCATCTCACTGAAATGATAAAACGTAGTATGGATCAAGACAAATGTGTAGGAGCTATATTTTTAGATTTTAGAAAAGCTTTTGACACCGTGAATAACACAGTTTTGCTGACAAAATTAAAAACAATTGAATTTATCAAAACAAGCAATATATTGGTTTAAATTGTATCTTGAAAAGAGGCAACAATGTCTCAAAATAAATGATGTAAAATCCAAAATTGTGATTTAGGTGTGCCACAAGGATCCATTTTGGGTCCGCTACTTTTCTGCTTATACATAAATGATCTGACGGAAATTTTGCAAAAATGTTATGTGCCAAATGTATGCAGATGACACAATCATTTATGTAGAAGCCAACAACCCTCAACAGGCTTCAGAGCTATTAAACATACTGTTATATCAATAACTGTTTAACACTGAACTATACAAAAACTGTGTCAATGTGTTTTTCCTTTAAAAATCAGTCATTAGATGAACTTAAGATCAAAATTGACCAAAATGAAATGGAGCAGGTAAATTAGTTTAAATATCTAGGTGTGTTTTTAGATACAAAGCTCAAATTAAAAAAAATGTCCAAGATTATAAAAACAAACAAATTGTTTTTGGTTGATTCGGCCATGTTTATCTGTTCAAGCTGCTCGAGTCTTCATGCACGCTATGATCTTGTCTCACATGTCGTATTGTGCCATTGTCTGGGGACAGGCCACAAATTCTGTCATGAAACCATTAGTGTCTTTATATAAACAGACACTTAAAATCTTTGATAGAAAACCCATTAATTATCATTATTGCCTAATTACTACAAAATACAATATGATGAATTTTGAAAATGTTATAAATTTCTCCTTTTTAAAAAACATTTTTAATAGGGGTGTAAAGATTAACCGATTTGGATCGGTTATCGGTCTGTGACCTCTGCGATCTGAGTGTACCGATCAGCGGAGCCCGGATCGGTCCAAATTCACTACGAAAGGTCCGATGCACCGGATTTACAGCCAAGAATCGGTTCTCGGCTCCTGAGCGGTCTCTGTCATGGTGCAGAAGCCGCGCTGTGTGTGTTTGCGTTCTTTCGCGAACGGTGGGTGGTTCTCTTACCTGGGGTTGAAGCTTATTGGCCGGTTAACTGCCAATCATGCGAGCGGCGCGGGCTGTATGCGGAAGCGAGCACAAAATGTTTGCACTGTATAGCCGTGTCCCAATTCGCATTGTGCGGAGGGCGGGTTTCCCGCCGCCTCGTCTCGTCAGGAGATCTACTCTATGGGTAAGCTAAGCTAAGTTTCCTTTTATTGAGCTGTGGTTAAATTAATATTTGGTGCGCTACCGCTATTTATGGACATGGTTCATATGCGTGGTTAACTTTTGTGTCGGTGTTGTGTCGCGTTGATAAAACTTTCACTGTCAGTCTGATGTTTCACTATCGGCTCAGTAGTCTGCATAGCAGCTATAAACCATAACTATTGTATGATTCTAGCGTTTTTATTGTCACGGTTAGTGGATTGGGTGATTTATTTAGACAACATTCATGTATTGGCAATGTATATTTGATTTGGGCTAAAATTGACTTGGCTAATTTACTTTTGTGTGGAAAATACAATGTATAATCAGAATTGGTGCATTTCTGTATTAAATACTTATGATTTGTGTGTATAGAAACATACTTCACACACACACAGATGATTTTTGTCTCAAAGGAGACTGAGGTAATGTTATGAGATGGAGAGAAAGTATTATTCAGTGTTAAGAGCTCTCTCTGATTTTCTTTTTTTTGTTAAGAAAAGTTAATTACAGGCATAAAAAGACATGTTGGATTTAACATGCTAGTGTTTTCTATAACTGCCTAGTAATATCTATCTTCTTGTCAGTGATATGTTGCACTTTTATACAGTTACTGAAACTGTGACTGAAGCACTAATTCTGATTCATTCAGATTTTTGCCTTTAATTGGCAACTTGCTTGTTTTATAACTACTTTTTTTATTTTTGATATCTACCTTATCTACCTTTGTACTGAATCGAAATTAACCGAACCGGATCGGATCGAATCGTATCGAATCGAATCGTACCGGATCGTTTACTAATTTTATGAATCGTCCCTGAATCGAATCGTAGACTGTGAATCGAGATTCGAATCGAACCGTTTTGTGAGTGAAAGATTCACACCCCTAATTTTTAAGTGTCTGAGTGGTCTCGCTCCGGATGTAATGTGTAAACATATTGAGACTTATAGCACTGAAGGTGTACGGACTTGAGCTGCTGTGAGTGAGGAGGTGACGCACAGCTCTGCTCTCAAACAGCATTCTCAGTGAAGGCTTCACATCTGTGGAACTCTTTGCCTCTGGAGTTCAAGTCACAGGCGGACATTAGACTTTTCTCCACAAAAGTAAAAAAGTGAGTTAAAGAAAATCAGAAATGTGAACACTAAAACTGGATATAGTAGGGACAAGTGGGACCAATTTTTGTGTTTTTTGTGTTGTTTTATGATTTTAAAAGCCTAACCAGGGATGGGGGCTGCAAATTACCCTGTGGCTACAAGCCTTATGTACATGGACGTTGGTGACCTATATGGTGGCAAAGTTTTCAATGTATTGTCCCTGTCAAATAAATAAATAAATAAATAAATAAATAAACCCGACAGTCCTACCATTAAAACAAACAATTTAAAATCTGATTGCTAATACCGCTGAATTAAAATTAACACAAATCATAAATACATGTAACACATTGTAAAACACTCATCCAACAATGACTATTACCATGCCTGATGTGGGTGAGCACTGCGTGAGCCCAGCAAACGCTCTGAGTCCCACAGAAACTGGCACCTCCCGCTGCACCGGCCTCTTCCCTTTTTAATCTCGTTTGGCCAAGGTGCTACATCGCCCTCATGAGGTACCACCCGTCCCTCCCCTACAAGGAGCATCGTTGACCCAGCAATGTACAAAAAATACCAACTACTGACAAACGTCTGTTTTTTTCACCTGCACTGATTGTGGCAGCCTATGTGGATTTGAGTGTTGTCCTGCCCTTTTCCTTTCTGACCTCCTAGGCGGATGTAACGGAGTTAAAAATGCACATGACTATTTACTGTTTGTATTTTATGTTTAAATATAGTTTATTTGTGAATATTATTATTTTGACGTTTTATTTTGAAAACCGGAAGTGCGCACTGCTCCCACATGTTTTTGGTGGTTCAACTTCCCCTCTCAGTAGCACATGGAAGACTGCAGAGGGTAAATTGTGCCTGAGTTAAAAAGAACATATGTTACAAAAATGAGCAGCCATCTCACTGTACTGTTTTCTTTCTTGTAGGAAGCCAGTGCCAGATAATGCGTTACGACATATTAATAGAGTATTTATATGTCTGTACAGGTATGTTTTATTTTATTTTATTTATGTAAGGGTTGTGCTTTTTGCATTTGTCTCTCCGAGTTGTAACTCCATTGTAACCAATGTAAAATTTAGAGTTGATTTGTTGTTTATACTGTACATGGTTTGTATAGTTCAGAGTCATGTGAATCCTGTATAACATGGTGGTGGCACGGCCAGTACCTGATTGTAAGCTCCCCCTCTTGGTAGCACATGGAAGACTGCAGAGGGGAGCCAGTGCCAGATAATGTGTTACGACATATTAATAGAGTATTTATATGTCTGTACAGGAGTAAAGTTGACTGACTCCACACTGTGTCCTGTATTTCGTATACGGCCTGATGAAGAATTCCGCAGCCGTTACACTCAGAAACTAAGGGGGTGCCAGTATTCCTTAGCGGGATCTTTGCCCAGAGATAGTTGGTTATCAGACAGCAAATCACTGTTCTTCACATTGTTTCCAGGGGAACCTATACAGTCACTGTCCAAATTTGGTTCAATCTCTGATTCAGAACAATCACCTGTACTATTCTCCTCATCCAAATCAATAGGTGCCCCCCCCCCCCCCCCATGACTTTTCGAGATGCCCCCCTCAATCTCACTCTCGGGAACACTCCTATGAAGTTCATGGAGTGGCCCTCTTGACCCACTGGAGCAACTGTATAGACAACCCCTTTTGAGGGTGGAGGGTGCACCACTTGATAAGGAGTAGGATCCCAAAAATCCTTAATCTTATTCCTTCCACTAACGGAATAGATTCTTGTATAGACCAGATCACCTTCCTCAAAATCAGCAGCCATACACTGGGCCTGCTCTTTCAATTCTCTCTGTGCCCTTTTGAGATCTAATCTTTTCTAATCTTTTCAGTTTCATAAGCCATACTTAAAGATTTTTTTTTGTGTTCTTTTACCCACTCCTCCAACGGGATGTCTGCCACTGTCTCCTTCCCCCCAAACATCATATCTACAGGTAACCTTGGCTCCTGCCCAAACATTAAAACATATGGGGTCTTGCCAGTAGACCGATGCATGGTGGTGTTATAGGCATAAGTCACCTGAGCTAAATGTCTGGGCCACCTATGCTTCTGCTCTGGTGGGAGGGGTCTCAACAGATCATGCAAAGTACAGTCGAATCTTTCACACTGCCCATTGCCTTGGGGGTGATACGGTGTGGTGCGGCTTTTGTTAATGTTATAAATTTTACAGTTGCTGAACAAGGCTACTTTCAAAGTTCCACCCTTGATCAGAGTGGATACGTCTTGGAAGGCCAAAAAGCTGGAACCAGTGCTTAACTATGACTTCTGCTACTGTACTAGCATGCTGGTCTTTCGTAGCCACCGTCTGCGTGTATTTTGAAAAAACATCCGTCATAACTAAAACATTTTCTTTCCCGTCTGTGGATGGCTCCAACACTGTAAAATCTAAGGCCAGAATTTCAAGAAGCCGAGATGCAGCACACACCTTTTACAGTTTTTGCACCACTTCTCAATGTCACTGTACATATTTGGCCAATAACACCTGGAGCAAACTAGACAAAACATACAACACAACCCCCTGATGACCATGTTCATCATGGAGGCAGTGGAGGACACGCTCCTGTAAACACGGAGGCAGCACCAATTGGTGAATCTCCCCATCTCCATCAGGACTATTGATACAACGATCAAGTACTGAGTCCCTATCTCCTAGACGGCCCCACTGACGTACAAGCTCTCGCGATCCCTTGCTAAGCTCCTGTCTCTCTTTGGCATTGGGCATTTTTCTCTCTCCCCAATATTCAAAAAACTGCCAATAACAGAATCCTGAGATTGCAAAGTAAAGAGGTCAGATGTAGCCAGCCCAGGTAACGCTCTTATTTCCATCTGTACGCCCGAAACCTCCACCTTACACGGAGACTCCCCCGCTGTTAAATGCAGGTGGAACAGAGCGTTCGCGTTTGCATTTTGGGAACCCGGACGGTACTTTATAGTCAAATCAAAAGAGGCCAGCTCAGAGGCCCATGTCTGTTGCCCCGAGAGTTTTGCTGTTGCCAAATGACTCAAGGCATTGTTGTCTGTGAACACAGTACATCTATTTCTGAGTAAATACTCTAGAGCTGTAGTTACTCATTACCTTACCTTTTCAACCCGCAGGGAGATGTTTTGCCACCAATCGATTCAAGGGACCAGCCATATTCGAAAACCCTGCAATAAACCATCTGCAATAAGAAGCGAAACCCAAAAATGATCTAAGCTCTGCCAAATTATTGGGCTGCTTCCAGTTTCTCACCACTGCCACTTTGTCAGGGTCTGTGGAAACACTTTTAGCAGAAACTACGTGACCCAAGTATTTTACCCGTCTCTGAAAAAAAATACACTTTGAAAGCTTTACCTTTAAACCCTGGGTCTCTATGCGGGAGAAAATCTACTCTAATCTATCCAGATGTTGCTGCACCGAGGAAGAAAAGACTATTACATCGTCCAAATACAAAAGCACTGATTGATACCGACCAAAAGGCATCCAGTTAAACTCAAACAAACCAAAAGGTGTACAAAATGCTGTCTTTGCCTTGTCCTTTTCAGCAATTTCCACTTGGCTATAGGCACTGGCCAAATCCAGTGTAGAAAACCACTGGGCTCCAGCCAAAGCATCCAGCGACTCTATCCTTGGAAGGGGAAATGCATTTTTCCTTTTTTAGCATTTAACAGCCAATAATCTTCACACATGCGCAATGTACCATATTTTTTCTGCACCAAAACAATTGGGGAAGAATACGGACTACTGCTCTCATGCATTATTTGACTGCTTGAATTGCTGGCTATGTTTACGAGCCAATTCATATTGCGAGGGAGGGATTCACCTGTAAGGTTGCCGCACAGGAGTTTCATCTAACAGTGGGATTTCATGAGATATTAAGTTTGCGCAACCCACATCTAGATCATTTTTGGCAAAAACTATACCGTACTTGGTCTCGCTCCTTTTCTCCCAGGTTTTCAAATTCAGGTAAGTCCAGTTCCGTTTTGCTAGCTGTTACTTCCTGATTCATGATAAATGCTGTACAGCTTTCTGAATCTACTGACATCTGCACATGTGACTGCTCCAATACAACATCAACGGTTTGAACAGTGGCAGGTATGAATGAATGAATGAATTTTATTGAGTATATCACAAAGTCAAGATACAGTACATAATACATTACACGTATACATGTACGTGTAGGCATAATAATATAATTTCTTTACATAAGTACACGTATCTCAAAGGGTTATGGGAAGAAGTCTTAACTTTTTGAATCCCACCCTTACAGTCACTTAAACATTAATATTGTCCGGTTTCCTCTGAACCATCTTCGTCACATTTATCTGGTGTTACTATACAACTTATATTTACAATGTTCATAGATAAGGTATTTATAATAATTTAATACACTAACCATTACAACATTGCATCACTCAGAATACTAGATTTGTACATTTTTTTAAACTGCTTAAAGTTTGAGCAGTGTTTTAATTCATCACTCAGGCTGTTCCATATTTTCACCCCACAGACCGATATACAAAAACTTTTCCTTGTGGTTAGCGCTAGAGCATGTTTATATATTGCTGTTCCTCTTAGGTTATACCCTACTTCTCTTTCTGTAAATAAATTTTGAATATTTACTGGTAATTGATGATTTCTTGCTTTAAACATAATAAGTCCTGACAAATATTCTACTAAATCGGGAGTTTTGATTCTAAAATTAAGCTGTTGGTGTGCTCCCTGAAGCCCACATTATGTATAATCCTAATAGCACATTTTTGTAATATTGTTAAAGAATGTATGTTGAGTTTATAATTATTTCCCCAAACTTCTGCACAATAGCTCAAGTAAGGGTAAATGAGTGAATAGTATACTTGATGAAGAGACTTTTTATGTAGCTCTTTTAGCTTTTGCCAATACTGCAATGCTCCTGGATAATTTAGATTGGATATATTTAATATGTGATTTCCAGTTTAGTTTTTCATCAATTATTACCCCCAGGAATTTACTTTGCTGAACTCTTTCAATATTTATCCCTTCTATCATGACCTTTATTTGTGTGTCAACCTTCCTGTTTCCAAATAGAATTAAAGTTGTTTTACTTAAATTTAAAGATAATTTGTTCCTGTTGAACCATATTTTCATTTTCTTTATTTCTGCAGTGATTTTGTCAAGACGTTTGTTTAAGGTCCCAAAGGTCAGGGCCATGTTGCTTGAACAATTCACAGTAAAGAGGATTAAACACATTCATGCCCAGCACACCTGGTACAGCTGCCTTTTTTTGTCTCATGTAATCATCGGGTGAATCTTTTACAATTAAACCCCCCCCCCCGATGACGGAGAGACACACCCAGTATGTTAAAGGGATAGTGCGTTTTTTAATGTTAATCTGTATGGGTTTCCTTCTAAAAGTTACGTGCGGTAAAACTGGCTTACCTCTGACAGTTTGCGCTCAGCCCGGTTCTGCTCTTGTTCTGGAGCTCAGGTAATTAGATACGAATTGAGACGAGATATGCGAATGCTAACTACACTGCTGGATTTTTCGTGGACAACTGTTTGGGACGCAAATATATCACCTTTTGGACAAAAGATTTGTTTTGAGAAGAAAAACAAGCTTTATTACGAGTCCCCGCGAACTCACCGGACCTAATTACCTGAGCTCCAGAACGCAAGAACTGGGCTGAGCGCAAACTCAGAGGTAAGCCAGTGTTACCGCACATAACTTTTAGAAGGAAACCCATTAGGGATGCAAATTATCGATTAATTCATGAATCTATAGTTGATTGACCTTATCGATCGACTTATGATTAATTGATAAGCAGCGTTTTTCACCTGAATTTTAGTGTTTCAATAGGGTCTTTAAGAATATAAGCTACAGTATACATAACACTGGGTCATAAATATATCATAGTATTATTATATTGTATATTCCTCAATTAATTATTCCTTAGTAAAAAGCAGACAAATGTATTGATGCTGAATAACAAAATACAGTAATCCCTCGCTCTATCGCGTTTTTTTTTTTTTCAATTTTTTTTTAAAATAGTGTAACATTTTTTTTATAGTGTAACATTGTGTTCTGTGTACTGATTGGCTAAGAGGCTAGACCAGGACTAAACGTGGACTAAACCAGGTCTAGACCAGAACTAAACCAGGTCTAGACCAGGTCTAAACCTAGATTGGGCCTGGACTAATCCAGGACTGGACCAGGTCTAGACCTGGACTAAACCAGGATTAAACCACCACGTGCCACTGCTGGTTTCGTGTGGCTGGTTTGTGGCTAGGGCTGAGACTACTCATTCCGGGCGCCACGGTTCTATCTCGTGCTCAGCAGCCCCGGTGTACGCGCGAGGCCCGGTTCTGCTCAGGTTCTGGAGCTCACGTAAGTAGGTCCGGTAAGTTCGCAGGGACAGGAAATAAAGCTTGTTTTTCTTCGCAAAACAACATTTGTGCAAAAAGTGTTATATATTTCCATCACAAACTGCTCCAGAACCTGAGCCGAACCGGGCTGAGACGAGACTGTCAGTGGTAAGCCAGTGTTAACGCACAACACTTTTACATGGGAACCCATACAGGTTAACATAAAAAAAAAGCACTATCCCTTTAAAGATTGATGCCATACATTCTCTTTGAGCTGCTGGTAAATTTTTTATCTCCATACGAGTAGCGCCCTCTAGATGGTCAAACACAATTTGTGCTTTCTCTTTTTCAGTTCTGCTCATTTGCACAAAAAGTGTGATTTGTTTAATCCACTCGTCCAAAGTCCAGGAATCTTTACTGTCCACCTTCCCTGAGAACAATGGCAGCTTCCTGTCCTGCTGCACAAATATGGCAGGACCATGGGCTTGAGTGGATACCCCACCTGTAGCTCCCGTGGAGGTGGACAGCATTTCAGAGTCCAGAGCCCCAGCTCTCAGAGCTGTCAGCTCATTTTCCAGTTCTTTTTTGCGCTGCAACATGCCCTGCTCTCCACCTCCTCCATTGTTGGATTTCTGAAGCAGTCCCAGGCCAACGCTCTGCCACCAGTGTGCAGTCTTCTGCCCTTGCTCCTGCTGTTCTTTGACTAATTTTCCAAAAAAAACCCTAAATGGTCACTTCCCAGATTGTCCTGCCAGCAACGCGTGACATAAAAGCAAAAACAATAATAAGTTTAATGTTATTAATTGATGCGTGAAGAGTCCCTCAGTCGTCCGGGTAGAATCCATGATAAAAGAAGAAATTCAATTTGTCAACTGGACAAAGTTTGTTTGGGAAAACGTTTCGCCGCTCATCCAAGAGGCTTCGTCAGTTCTGGTTAGAGTGCTGGTAAGACACTTGCTTATATCTCGCTGCAGGGAGGAGCTAACTAGCTAACTACTTTCCGAAACTATCTAACCTATTGGTTTCTGTCTTTTGTTTCTCTGGCGTCTAGATTAGCATACCTATTCATCCCTACATGACTGTTTTTCACACCTCTGGCCCTGACCTGGCTCGCCCTATTGTTTCCCCTGTTTGCTTGATCTAGGCTTAAGAATGGAATTATAGATGGGAGACAAATTATGTCTGACTCCACCATTTCTGTTCAAAGAAGGATTCTCTTTTTTGACAAAAATAGCCTCTTTAACTCCCCTCTCAAACCAATTCTTTTCCCTGGCCAAGATCTGAACCTCACTGTCCTCAAATGAATGGCCCGTGGCTTCTAGGTGAAGATGTACGGCAGATGACGGTCCACTCTGGCACGCCCGTCTGTGTTGGTACATCCTCTTGTGAAGTGGCTGTTTTGTTTCACCAATGTAGCGCTCCCTGCAGTCTTCACTACACTGAATGGAGTAGACCACATTGCTTTGTTTGTGGCTTTGTTACTAGTGCTAGTACTAGTACTGTTACAATTACTATTATTATAATATTCAATATCATACACTAAATAATTTCTTGTGAGTATCAATATAGAAAAAAAAAAAAAATTATTATTTTACTAACATAATAGAAATCGGGACTAATGGTGATTTGGAGTCCTGGTGAACATGTCACGATACAAATGTGTTTAAAATCGTTGGAAGGCCACTAGTGAACAATTATTATTTAGACTCTAACTGGACACGTTTCCTGTTAGCAACTGTATATTTTTGTCTTGTTTTTTTGCACTTGGTAATGTTGACTGATTAGGTTTATTATTAGTTGTTATATATGACACTGCCCGCCACTGACACAACAGCAGGTTTATCCCTAAAACAAACCGTAAATGGACAATAAAGGTACAAAAACACACACTGCAATAAATTTATATTATGAATAGAATTTTTTGAAAATGAACAAAACAGTGGAAAAAAACACCATAAATGTCCAATGTCAAACACCAAAATGACGAGGCTCACAGCAGCAGTTACAGAAAGAGGGGCCCCAATATTCCAATGTAAATCAATGGGAGCCAGGGTCAGTAGAGGCCGTAAGAACGCGTTAACCATGTCCTCATCCATCCATCTATGACCCATCCATTTATATAAGTAGTCTATGCTGTGACCTCTTATGTCTTCTGAAATAAGAACGATCAGCAAACACTTTCTTACAAACTGAACAGCTGAATGGTTTCTCGCCTGTGTGTGTCCTCATATGCGTTTTGAGATAAGAACTAACAGCAAACACTTTCTTACAAACTGAACAGCTGAATGGTTTCTCCCGTGTGGGTCCTCATATGTCTGTTGAGAGCAGAACTATCAGCAAACACTTTCTTACAAACTGAACAGCTAAATGGTTTCTCCCCTGTGTGTGTCCTCATATGTATTTTGAGATGAGAACTACAAGCGACCAATTTCTTACAGACTGAGCAGCTGAATGGTTTCTCCCCTGTGTGTGTCCTCTTATGTATTCCAAGCTGACCCTGTTGTGCAAATGTTTTCTTACAAACTGAACAGCTGAATGGTTTCTCCATTGTGTGTGTCCTCATATGTATCCCAAGGTGACCCTGTTGGGCAAATGTTTTCTTACAAACTGAACAGCTGAATGGTTTCTCCCCTGTGTGTGTCCTCATATGTATTTTGAGACTAGAACTATCAGCAAACACTTTTTTACAAACTGAACAGCTGAATGGTTTCTCCCCTGTGTGTGTCCTCATATGTGTTTTGAGACTAGAACTAACAGCAAACACGTTCTTACAAACTGAACAGCTAAATGGTTTCACACCTGTGTGTGTCTTTTTATGTGACTCAAGGTGATAATTTCTGGCAAATGTTTTCTTACAAACTAAACAAGTGAATGGTTTCTCCCCTGTGTGTGTCCTCATATGCATTTTGAGACTAGAACCATCAGCAAACACTTTTTTACAAACTGAACAGCTGAATGGTTTCTCCCCTGTGTGAGTCCTCATATGTGTTTTGAGATTAGAACTAAAAGCAAATTCTTTCTTACAAACTGGACAGCTGAATGGTTTCTCCCCTGTGTGTGTCCTCATATGCGTTTTGAGATAAGAACTAACAGCGAACACTTTCTTACAAACTGAACAGCTGAATGGTTTCTCCCCTGTGTGTGTCCTCATATGTATTTTGAGAATAGTACTATCAGCAAACACTTTCTTACAAACTGAACAGCTGAATGGTTTCTCCCCTGTGTGGGTCCTCATATGTCTGTTGAGAGCAGAACTATCAGCAAACACTTTCTTACAAACTGAACAGCTAAATGGTTTCTCCCCTGTGTGTGTCCTCATATGTATTTTGAGATGAGAACTACAAGCGAACAATTTCTTACAGACTGAGCAGCTGAATGGTTTCTCCCCTGTGTGTGTCCTCTTATGTATTCCAAGCTGACCCTGTTGTGCAAATGTTTTCTTACAAACTGAACAGCTGAATGGTTTCTCCATTGTGTGTGTCCTCATATGTATCCCAAGGTGACCCTGTTGGGCAAATGTTTTCTTACAAACTGAACAGCTGAATGGTTTCTCCCCTGTGTGTGTCCTCATATGTATTTTGAGACTAGAACTATCAGCACTTTTTTACAAACTGAACAGCTGAATGGTTTCTCCCCTGTGTGTGTCCTCATATGTGTTTTGAGACTAGAACTAACAGCAAACACGTTCTTACAAACTGAACAGCTAAATGGTTTCACACCTGTGTGTGTCTTTTTATGTGACTCAAGGTGATAATTTCTGGCAAATGTTTTCTTACAAACTAAACAAGTGAATGGTTTCTCCCCTGTGTGTGTCCTCATATGTATTTTGAGAATAGTACTATCAGCAAACACTTTCTTACAAACTGAACAGCTGAATGGTTTCTCCCCTGTGTGGGTCCTCATATGTCTGTTGAGAGCAGAACTATCAGCAAACACTTTCTTACAAACTGAACAGCTAAATGGTTTCTCCCCTGTGTGTGTCCTCATATGTATTTTGAGATGAGAACTACAAGCGAACAATTTCTTACAGACTGAGCAGCTGAATGGTTTCTCCCCTGTGTGTGTCCTCATATGCATTTTGAGACTAGAACCATCAGCAAACACTTTTTTACAAACTGAACAGCTGAATGGTTTCTCCCCTGTGTGAGTCCTCATATGTGTTTTGAGATTAGAACTAAAAGCAAATTCTTTCTTACAAACTGGACAGCTGAATGGTTTCTCGCCTGTGTGTGTCCTCATATGTTTTATGAGACTAGAACTAAAAACAAATTCTTTCTTACAAACTGTACAGCTGAATGGTTTCTCCCCTGTGTGTGTCCTCATATGTTTTCTGAGACTAGAACCATCAGCAAACACTTTTTTACAAACTGAACAGCTGAATGGTTTCTCCCCTGTGTGAGTCCTCATATGTGTTTTGAGATTAGAACTAAAAGCAAATTCTTTCTTACAAACTGGACAGCTGAATGGTTTCTCCCCTGTGTGAGTCCTCATATGTGTTTTGAGACTAGAACTATCAGCAAACACTTTCTTACAAACTGTACAGCTGAATGGTTTCTCCCCTGTGTGTGTCCTCATATGTTTTCTGAGACTAGAACTATCAGCAAACACTTTCTTACAAACTGTACAGCTGAATGGTTTCTCCCCTGTGTGTGTCCTCATATGTTTTCTGAGACTAGAACTAACAGTGAACACTTTCTTACAAACTGCACAGCTGAATGGTTTCTCCCCTGTGTGTGTCCTCATGTGTATTTTGAGATTAGATTTAGAAGCAAACACTTTCTTACAGACTGAACACTTGAATTCCTCTCCTGTGTGAACTCTCCTGTGTCTGTGTAGTTTACATTTAGACCCAAATATCTCTTTACAAACAGAACACTTGTGTTTCCTGCTCTCAGCTCCTTCACCAGTTCCTGACATGTCTTCACTCTCCACAGTGGCTCTGGTCTCTGGTGTAGACTCGTCTCCATCAGCCCCTGTGTCCCTGTGTGCAGGTGAACAGCTGAGTGGAGCTCTCCAGTCTTCATCACTGTCAGTGTCAGAAGAGTGCTCTGTGTCTCCCTCAGTGTCTGAGTGGACGTGTGTCTCTGTTTTGATGTCCTCCCCCTGTGTGTCCTTTCTGTGGACATGTGTCTCTGCTTTGATGTCCTCTCCCTGTGTGTCCTCTCTCTGCTCAGTCTCTCTTTGCTGAAGTGGTGAGGACTCTTCTGTCTTCATACTTGCAGCACTAAATTCTGGGACAAACCTGAAAAATATAAGCGACATTTGTTTATTTCAAAACCAACCTGAATATTTGTAATAGAAATGAATTAGAATGAATGAATGACAAAATAAAGAATTGCAGTTTGAAAGTGTCCGAGACTCACACTTGCATCTCATCTTCCTCCTGTTTGATGCTGTGTTCTTCTTTAATGTGTGGAGCAGGGCTCAGAGAGGGGAGCTGGTCAGCTGCAGGAGATAAGTATCAAATCAAAACTTCATTTATAAAGCACTTTTCATATAAAAAAATGCTTTACAGTGATTAAAAACAACCCACATTTCCTTCCACCCACCCAACCAGCCCCCAACAGCTGCCTGACACCACACAACCAAACAACACAAACAGTAACACACACACACACGCTAAAATACATAAAACTACACAAAGTTAAAAAAAAAAACAAAAAAAACAGTAAAAGTATAAAATTTCAATCAAAGGCCAAGCTAAACAGGTGAGTCTTGAGCCCACTCTTAAAAACATGAACGTTCTCTTTGGCCCTGAGCTCCTCAGCTCCGGCAGTTCCACAGACGAGGGCCTTAGTATTGAAAAGACGCCTCTCTGTGAGTGTGTGTCCTGACTTTAGGAATGACCAGGAGCTGCCGGAGGAGCACAAGGCCTGTGAAGGTTCGTAAGGTAAAAGCAGTTCTGAAAGATAAGAAGGCCCAAGACAATTAAAACATTTAAAAACCAGTAAAAGAACTTTAAAATCTATCCTGAAACTCCAGCCAATGAGGTGATTTTAACACCAGTGTAATGTGGTCCCGCCCTCTGGTCCTAGTCAGGACATGTGCTTCTGAATTTTGTAATAATTGCAAACCTGAAATACTCTTTTTGAGAAGACCAGAGAGCAGAGCATTAGCATCAGTGTCTCCGTGTTGGTCCGAGACAGAATGGGGCGGACTCTGGCTATGGTTTTTAGGTCATAGAAACCTATTTTTGTGATGTTCTTGATGTGTGGGATAAAAGTCAGCTCAGAGTGAAAAATGACACCCAGGTTTTTCACTTGAGGAGACGGGTAAAACTGCTTGTAGTTTGGGTAAAAGTTTCTCTCTCTGGGCCTCAGGACCGATGACTAAAACCTCAGTTTTGTCCTTGTTAAGCTGGAGAAAGTTTTCTGCCATCCAGGATTTGATATCTAGAATGCAGTTGAAAAGAACGTCCATTGGCCTGGTGTCATCAGGAGACATGGAGATGTAAAGCTGCGTATCATCTGCATAGCTGTGGAAGTTAATTCCATGTTTCCTGATGACACCACCAAGAGGGAGCATGTACACGTTAAAAAGCAAAGGGCCTAAAATGGAACCCTGGGGCACACCACATGTGATTTTATGGACCTTGGAGGAGCATGTGTCCATTTGTGAACAGCACTGGAGAGGCCGAGGTGTTTTAGGCGAGTTAAAAGAAAAGTGTGGTCTACTATGTCAAAGGCAGCACTCAGTTCCAGTAAAACCAACACAGTCACCTTTAGTGAATCACAATTTTTTCTAAAATCATTTAAAATCTTTGCCAAGGCAGTCTCTGTGCTGTGGTTCACCCTAAAACCAGATTGAGATTTTTTCAAAATGTGATCATTTAAAAAATCATTTAGTTGGATAAAGACAAGTTTTTTTTTTTTT
Organism: Paratrypauchen microcephalus; assembly: GCA_036785185.1. Classification (NCBI taxonomy): domain Eukaryota; kingdom Metazoa; phylum Chordata; class Actinopteri; order Gobiiformes; family Gobiidae; genus Paratrypauchen; species Paratrypauchen microcephalus. The sequence continues at coordinate 8,459,166 of JAVJIX010000022.1, read as the reverse complement.
AAATCTTGCTTAAAAACGGTAAGTTAGACACTGGTCGATAGTTGTTAAAAATCATTAACATCTAAATTGCTCTTCTTCAGCAGGGGCCTCACCACCACTGCTTTGAAGGCAGTGGGAAAGACCCCTGTCTGAAGAGAGCAATTTATCATGATTAAAAGCTCATCCCTAAAAGATCCATAAAAAGACATGTAGTGGGCCTCACTGAGAAAACTTTGTCAAGTATCTCAGTATTAACCAGGACAAAACTATCCAGTGTTTCCTCTGGTCCAGAGAAACACTCAGATGTGTTAGAAACAGAACTTGGATGAGATAAAATATCACATCTGATAGTGTTTATCTCTCCCATGAAGTGGTCTGCAAACTGCTCAGAGTGTCAGTGGGTGTCAAATAAAACATGGTAAAATCAGGGTTTAAAATGTTGTCAATGGTTGAGAAGAAAACTTTTGGATTATTTTTGTGGTTGGTGATTATTGTGGAGAAATAATGATGTGTTGCATTTCTTATTGCATTGTTGTGTGTTCGTTGTTGATTGATGAATAATTGGTGGTTTATTGTCATTTTGTTTTTTCTCCATCTGCGTTTTGCCCTCCAGCATTCGCTCTTGGATTTTCTCAAGTCTTCATTTCTCCATGGAGGTTTTAATTTGGTTTAAATGCTTTTGGTTTTGAGTGGAGCAACCAGATCAAGAGCTGACCGTAGTCTACTGTTAAAATGGTCAATAATAAATCACAAGGGGCAGGTAAAACCATTGAGGGATTTCTATCTAAAACATCAATAAAATTTGCGGCTACTTCAGGGGTAAGAACATTCAAAAATTCATTTGCAAGAGGGTCTATAAGGTTATCTAGTTAAAATCACCGGTTATAATAATCATATTAAATTAATTGTGTAAAATAGAAACTCAGAAATCTCACTGATAAAAAGGTTGCATTTTTTGGTGGTCTGTATATAGTGACACATAAAATTTGGGGGTTGCTAAAAACAACTGAATGATATTCAAAAATTGTAAAATTGTACAATTCATTCATTCATTTATTTATTCATTTCGAGCAGGTCAACACGAGGAAATAAATACAGATAACCAATATACAGTCAAATACATTTGTCTTTTCTTTTTACTCGAAAAGGAGTGGGAAGAAGAAAACTTATTAAATCCCATCCCCGTCTTCCAAAACATAACTTAAATCATCAATTATGTTGTGGTCCGTGCTCCCCTTCCCCCTTTCTTTCCCTGTGTGTCCTTGGGCGCAGTCTCCTGGCACTAATTCCCTACACCTGCTGGTAATCAACATCTCCTGCATTTAACTCCAGCCGACCAGAGAGACTCTGCCAGATTGTTGTACAGCTTCACACGGTGAACATCTTGGCTACTTCGAACTACGTTTGCTACTTACCTTGTTTTGGATGTTTTTGTAACCAAACCGTTTTTCTGCCTCCAGTGTTCCCTGTTGCTCCCAGCCTGCTGCTTCACATCTCCAGCCCTGGACCACTCCAGCTCTCGCCTTGTTTCTGCCTGCAACCTATTTTGTATAATAAATTCACTTTCTTGATTTTTGCATTTTTGGTCTGCTGTCCATTTTTGGGTCCGTCCACTACTGCACCGTAACAGAACAATCTGGCCAATATGGACCCATCGGACCAGGACCAAGACCCAGTTCTCCAGATTCTTGCGGCTCAGGGGATCAGAGTGGGCCATTATGACCAGATTTTGAAGGAAGTGACCGAAAGACTATGTGAATTGTCCACTAATGTTTCTCAACTCACCTCTCAGATGAACCAGCTTGCTGTCCAGTTTTCAACCAGGTTGCAGTCTCCACCTGCTGGTCAACATCAAGCAGCTGCACTTCTGGACCTGCCTCCTATCCAGCCCCCTATCGCTACTCATCGAGAGCCTCACATCCCAACCCCAGAGCGCTACTCCGGTGATCTCGGAACCTGTGGACAGTTTTTACTCCAGTGCTCCCTGGTTTTCGAGCAGCAACCCCACACCTACCGCACAGATAAGTCTCGCATTGCGTTTTTAGTTAGCCTTCTCACTGACAGAGCCGCACAATGGGCTACAGCAGTTTGGGAGTCTGACTCAACCTTGTGCCTGTCCTATAATAATTTCACTGCCGAGATGAGAAAGGTTTTCGATCACCCGCTTAAAGGCAAAGAAGCAGCTAGACGTCTCCTCTCTCTCACTCAGGGTTCATCTTCTGTTGCTCAGTATGCCATAGACTTTCGCATTCTAGCCGCTGCGAGTGGCTGGGACGACACTGCCCTACAGGGTGTCTTTATGAGGGGGCTGAGTGATCAAATTAAAGATGAACTGGCTGCACGTGATGAGACAAATAGTCTGGATGAATTAATTTCCCTGGCCACCCGTATGGACAATAGACGACGAGAGAGGATGCAACAGTTCTCGCCTCGATCACTTGCCTTGCCTCGGATTTCGTCTTTTCCCATTACTCCAACTAACAATTCCCTTGTACCTTCCTGTTCCCTCAAGCCCGCTGATGGAGAGGAGCCCATGCAGCTGGTCCGCGCTACGTTGACACCTGCTGAACGCCAACGTCGCCGAGAGTCTGGGTTATGCCTCTACTGCGGACTGGGTGGTCACTTCGTCAACACCTGCCCCCAGCTACTAAAAGAGAAGGCTCACCAGTGGAGGGAGAGGTTCTGGTGAGCCGAACAACTTCTCTCCCGGTTTCCTCTCAAAGACTACAGCTTAAATCCACTCTGTGCTGGCCACGTGGGTCCATTCCCCTCCTTGCTCTAATTGACTCCGGAGCTGATGACAATTTCATAGACTCCAACCTTGCTTTCCAAGCCAATATTCCTTTGGATCCCGTGGAACCCCCCAGGGATATTAATGCCTTGAATGGGGAGAGGTTGTCCAGAATCACACACCGTACTGTTAGTCTCACACTGGTTTTGTCTGGTAACCACAGGGAAGTTCTCCAGTTTTTAGTGATTTCATCCCCTCATGCTCCTATTGTGTTGGGACTTCCCTGGTTAAAATTACACAATCCTCATATTGACTGGGTTAGAAACAACATTGCCAGCTGGAGCACTTTCTGCCACTCAAACTGTCTCCAATCAGCTATAACCCCCAGCAGACAGCTCTCTCCCTCTCCTCCCAATCCTCCAGATCTGTCTTCTGTACCCCCTGAATATCATGATCTGGGTGAGGTGTTCAGTAAACAGAGAGCGCTTTCTCTACCCCCACACCGTCCCTACGATTGTGCTATTGATTTGCTCCCTGGCGCCCCCCTACCTTCAAGTCGCTTGTATAAACTTTCTGGTCCAGAGATGGAGGCTATGGAGACTTATATTAAAGACTCATTGGCTACAGGGTTGATTCGTCCTTCCTCGTCACCTGTAGGTGCAGGGTTTTTCTTCGTGGGGAAGAAGGACAAGTCTTTGAGACCCTGTATTGACTATAGAGGGTTAAATGACATAACTGTTAAAAATAAGTACCCACTTCCACTCATTGATTCCGCCTTTGAACCTCTTCATCACGCCACCATTTTTACTAAATTAGACCTAAGAAATGCTTATCACCTTGTGCGCATTCGACAAGGTGATGAGTGGAAGACCGCGTTCAATACCCCACTCGGACATTTTGAGTACCTGGTCATGCCCTTCGGTCTAACTAACGCCCCAGCAGTTTTTCAGGCCCTAGTTAATGATGTCCTTCGGGATGTTTTGAACAAGTTCGTGTTTGTCTATTTGGATGACATTCTCATTTTTTCCAGGGATCTAAGGGAACATGTCCAGCATGTCAGACTTGTTCTGCAACGCCTCATGGAGAACAAGCTCTTTGTGAAAGAGGAGAAATGTGAGTTTCATGCAGCATCCGTTAACTTTCTGGGATTTGTTATTCAACAGGGGCAGATCCAGGCTGATCCAGTGAAACTAAAAGCTGTGGCGGAATGGCCAAGACCTGAGACCAGGAAACAGCTTCAGCGTTTTCTGGGGTTTGCTAACTTTTATAGGAGGTTTATTAAAGATTATAGCAGAAAGGCGGCCCCACTGACTCGTCTCACCTCGATCGTCACCCCTTTCAAATGGTCTAGTGAGGCAGAGGACGCCTTCACCCATCTTAAGACTCTGTTCATCTCTGCTCCTGTTTTAACTCACCCTGACCCTGCTAAGCAATTCATTGTTGAAGTTGATGCCTCTGACTCCGGGGTAGGAGCTGTCTTGTCTCAGCGGTCCCCTAAGGATCAAAAGATTCATCCTTGTGCCTATTTCTCTCGCCGTCTGTCCCCTGCAGAGGTGAACTATGATATTGGGAATAGAGAACTGCTGGCTGTGGTTTTGGCCTTGCAGGAGTGGAGACACTGGCTGGAGGGTGCGGAACATCCCTTCATTATCTGGACTGATCACAAAAACCTGTCTTACCTCCATTCCGCCAAGAGACTCAACTCCCGACAGGCTAGATGGGCACTGTTTCTGGGAGGGTTTAACTTCATCCTTACCTATCGCCCTGGCTCCCGGAATATTAAGCCTGACGCTTTGTCCCGCCAGTTCACTCCTGATGTCTCTTGAGTCCCAGCCTGTTCCCATCCTCCCAGCTACATGTGTGATCGATGATCCAGACAGCTCAGCTAAGGTTTCCCCGCATATGGTAGCGTCTGTTCAGTGGGAGATTGAAAGGGTGGTCCGTGAGGCCCAACGTACCCAACCTGCCCCAGGTAACTGTCCACCTCATTCCCTATTTGTGCCAGACTCAGTGCATTCCCAGGTTCTCCAGTGGGGGCATTGCTCCAAACTTGCGTGTCACCCGGGCGTCCACCGGACCTTGGCGTTCCTTAAACAAAGGTTTTGGTGGCCGTCAATGATCAAGGACACTCGGTCTTTTATTGCTGCCTGTACTACCTGCGCCCGAAGCAAGTCTTGTCATCAAACTCCCTCTGGTCTCCTCAACCCCTTACCTATCCCCAGCAGACCTTGGTCCCACATTGCAGTTGATTTTGTCACTGGTCTCCCGAACTCGGAGGGTAATTCAGTCATACTTACGATTGTGGACCGTTTCTCTAAGGCTGTACATTTTGTACCTCTTCCCAAATTACCCACGTCCACTGAAACTGCTAATCTGTTGATGCTTCATGTGTACAGACTCCACGGAATCCCCGTTGATATAGTTTCAGACAGAGGACCTCAGTTCACGTCTCAAGTATGGAAAGCATTTTGTCAAGCCCTGGGAACATCTGTCAGTCTCTCTTCCGGTTACCACCCCCAATCCAATGGTCAAACTGAGCGGGCAAATCAGGACCTAGAGACTGCTCTGCGCTGTGTCACAGCCCGTAACCCTTCCACTTGGAGTACCTTCCTGCCCTGGATCGAATATGCCCACAACTCCCTAGTATCCTCTGCTACAGGTATGACTCCATTCATGGTTTTGTTAGGATTTCAACCCCCTCTTTTCCCAGATCAAGAGGGGGATGTGGCGGTTCCGTCAGTCCAGGCTCATCTAAGGCGCTGTCGTCTGGTGTGGAGGGCTGCTCGTGCTGCACTTCAACGCACAGCAACTCGTAACCAGACCTTTGCTAATAGACATCGGAAGCAATCTCCTCCATATCAGCCTGGACAAAAGGTTTGGTTGTCAACCCGTGACCTCCCCCTTCAAGTGGACTCTAAAAAACTAGCACCCAAGTTTATTGGCCCATATACCATTGAAAGAGTTATCAATCCGGCTGTCGTACGCCTCAAGTTACCTTCTTCCCTGAACATTCACCCATCTTTTCACGTGTCTCTCCTTAAGCCAGTGTCTTCCTGTCCTCTGAGCCCTCCAGCCGATCCCTCTCCTCCCACCCGTATCATCGAGGGTTACCCTGCCTACACCGTGAGCCGGATTCTGGATGTTCGGCGCCGTGGGAGGGGATTCAGATATCTGGTTGACTGGGAGGGGTACGGTCCAGAGGAACGTTCTTGGGTTCCCCGTGGCAACATCCTGGATAAGTCTCTCCTCCGTGATTTCTACAGAGACTTCCCTGGCAAGCCTGGTAGGACGTCTGGAGACGTCCGTTAGGGGGGGGGGTACTGTTGTGGTCCGTGCTCCCCTTCCCCCTTTCTTTCCCTGTGTGTCCTTGGGCGGAGTCTCCTGGCACTAATTCCCTACACCTGCTGGTAATCCACATCTCCTGCATTTAACTCCAGCCGACCAGAGAGACTCTGCCAGATTGTTGTACAGCTTCACACGGTAAACATCTTGGCTACTTCAAACTACGTTTGCTACTTACCTTGTTTTGGATGTTTTTGTAACCAACCCGTTTTTCTGCCTCCAGTGTTCCCTGTTGCTCCCAGCCTGCTGCTTCACATCTCCAGCCCTGGACCACTCCAGCTCTCGCCTTGTTTCTGCCTGCAACCTATTTTGTATAATAAATTCACTTTCTTGATTTTTGCATTTTTGGTCTGCTGTCCATTTTTGGGTCCGTCCACTACTGCACCGTAACAAATTAGCTTCCTTATCAGTTCAGTTGAAAGAAACACAAAAACAAAAACAATAAAAGGCCAATTCCATTCTTGTACAAAAAACAAAACTGGTACAGAAAGATGCCATTTGACGATTCATTCAAACTCATCTCTCTCTGTATTGAGACCAGACCATGTCTTTGTACAAGAACTTAAATTTGTGAATATTTTGGCCGAGCTTTTGCGGTAAATCCAGAGCAATAAAATAAGTTTGGTGGCCCAAGTGTTTGTACACCTCCCCTTTTACCGTTTCTAGTTGAAAACGCAAAGTTAAAAGTGAGTGGTGAGTAGGGTTGCAAAGGGGCGGAAAATTTCCGGAAAGTATCCGGAAAATTTCCATGGAAACTTTGGTGTGGGAATTTTGGGAATTTTCAAATTGGTAACTTTGCACAGAAGTTTTGGGAATTTATGGGAATTATTGTGAGTCATATACCATCATAAATATAAACATTTTATTTTGTCATCAGCAGGCATTATTGTAAAAGGGAGACAATTAAAACACATGACTCACATGATTTATGTGTAAGAAGAACTTTATCAATGCGCATCTCCTTCAGTGAACAACAAAACATGAACATTGGCTAAAATGTGTCTTATAATGCAAAATTTAAAATGAAAGGAACTCTCCTCCTGTCCTGGTTCTGTGTCAGGCTCAAAGAAGTTATTGTGCATGTGATAAAGGAATGCAAAATGCATGTAGAGGGTGTGGCTCGATGGCTCTGCACAAAATACTGTCCTACTTTATTCACAGAAATTTGATTATTTTAGCCAAGATTATGCTACAATATTTTTTCTACCAACTACATTGATGCCCCTAACCTTCAACTTTGATAATTCCCAGTTTATTCCCATTAATTCCAGAAAATTCCCGTTAATTCCGGAAAATTCCCTTGGAAAGTTTGCAACTTTGAAAATTCCCAGAATTTTGCAACCCTAGTGGTGAGGCCTCTGTTCTTTGACTTGCTGCCCTCAGGAAGGTGTCACAGGTGCATTAAAGCAAGGACTAATAGACTCAAAAACAGCTTCTTCCCAAGAGCCATAACCACTTTGAACACTCACATGCACTGACTCACCGTTGTGCAATTACTTAACAGGGTGCAACATATCTTGGACAATATCTATTACAGTGTAATAGTATAGTTTTTGTAGTGTATCCACCTGGCAATATTTATTACTGTGTAATATCTTGAACTGGGTTTTGTAGCATATCCACCTGTTGTGTGCAATACCTAATTACACAGAGCCCCCAGGATTTCGCGGGCATTTTTTGTGATTGTTGCGGGCTAAAATGCCTGAATTTGCGTGAACTTTTCCAAAAAGTTGCGATGAAAGTTGCGGCGCTTTTAAGGTTTTTGTTGCGATTTTGTTGCGGGAGGATGTGAAAGTTGCGACAAATAGTTGTGATTTTCCCTTTTTGTAATTAAAATTGAGTAATAGTTTGAATACGGAGTTATTACTGACAAAGAATAATACAAGGACACAGAGATCACAGATATGGTCCTAAAACAACCTTACCAACATCGAAAATAAATTACTATTAGGAGGGGAACTGTTTCGCCCGGTCTTTTGCTGTTATTTTTGTGGGAATATGTCTGGCCGCAGACATGTTTCTTTGCCATTAGAAGCCGTGTCCCAATTCCCAGAGTGCACAGTTCGGAACGTGGTTTGAAGGGTGTGATAAGCTTTTGCAGAAAAATACAAAGTTGTCAAAATGTATATAAGCTACCTGCCATTTTAAAGATGTAACGGAATGTTATTTTTGTGTAAGTCATTATTGGGAGGAAACGAAACCACCTGCTCTATCAGACAGACAGACACAAGATGAGTACAGTTGTAAGATAACTCCTTATATGGAAGTGAAATGTATTCTGTTATCTGCACCCTCCCCTGCGTGGTTTTGGGTGCAGCCCTGTGTGTGTGACAAATAAAAGGCACGAGGGTTTCAACTGAGCTTCGGAGGAGACTTTAGAAGGCCCAAAAGACTATTTGAGTGAGGGTTCGTGGGACGAGCTTGAGAAGCGCCACTTGACTCACCGTGCACGATAAAACTTAAGTTCGGTGTCTGACCCTCTTATTTAATTCTCAATTGGTAGAAGGTTGATCTCCAGATAAATCTGTTTAATCTACACTGTTTGTGTACTGATTTCCTGACAAAGGGCATATGCGTCATCTCTTTTTTGTCCCATGCGCAGTTAACACACGTTTGCAGACCGCCGTCGTTTCCATGGAAATCAGGGCGTGGACCAAGCGAGTGAAAAAGCACTCTTCATGCACTCATATATCCCAGCGCTACTTCTTCTACGGGAGAAAATGGAGTTTGCGGCTGCTTCCCGTAGTTGTGAGACCTGTCGCATTTCGCAGACGGCCATGCGGTCTGCGGACTGCACTCAGGGCTGACCAAGTGTGCATCGCCTTGACTGCAGTCTGAGCCCCCTTCAAACCACGCTCCGAACTGGGGACACGGCCGCAGTTCAATTTCGTCACACGGAAGTAAGGCAGAAGGAAGTTGGTCGATGTGAGTTCAATACGTCGCCGATGATTGGTCAAAATTGGTAAAAATTGTGGAAAAGTTGTGGTGATTGATCAAAATTGCAACACTACCCTGAATTCACGGGGATTGGCTGAAGTTGCGTTGAAGTTGCAAATCGCAACATCGCAAATTCCTGGAGGGTCTGATTACAGTGCAATATCCTGTGGTGCAAATACTTAACACACCAGACAACATACAAACAATAGACAATGCAGTACAATATGCTAAACTGTGAGACTCTCTCTCCCTACTACAATATATGAGCAGGACTTGCAATAACCTGGCATGTGTAGTACAGGACTTTTTTTGCACTAATTTGTTTTGCAATATTTTTTTAATTATTATTTTTCTTCTATACTGTGTTGTAAATATCCTGCTGTGTTGTAAATGTCATACTTAAATGTCTGCACTGAAGTGAGATGCTTTCAATCTCATTCTGAGCATGTATGATGTAAATTGTACATATGAATTGAAGAAGAAGTGACTTTATTGATCTCACACAGGAGAAATTCTTCTCTGCATTTAACCCATCCTGTTATTAGGAGCAGTGGGCAGCACATTACTGTGAGTACACACACTGTGACATGAACACTGTGAACTTGTCTGTAGTTTTCTACTGTCAGGCTGAGGGGGTGTCTTTTCTGTCCATGAAGTTGTAAATATGTTTGAGTGAATATCTGAAGTGATTTGGAGTCACAGGTTCTTCTGCTAAGCTCATTAGCTTAGCTCATTAGCCGCTAACGGCTAATGAGCTCTTTTCTACATTATCTGCAGTTTTCTTTTTTTTTTTTAACACCCATAGGCTAAAAATAGGACCCATACGATCCAGAAGACTTACCCCCTCTGACGAGCACGACTCTCGGGCTCAGAGCCCTCAGAGCCGAGTCCAAGAGCCGCTGGATCCTCTGGTTCTCCTGTTTGGAGCGGCGCAGCTCCTCCTCGTAGTCCGCTATTCTGCGCTCCAACAGCGCACGAATGTCCCCAGCAGCCGCGCCCAGCCCAAAACCACTAAAGCCTCCGGACATATTTGCCCTGTTTGTTTTTCCTGTGTTCGGCTCCGGTGTTCGGCTCGTTCAAAATTTGAGCTAACCGTTGCTAAGTTGGTTCAGATGTGCTCTGAACATAAACAAACTGTTGTTTTGACTGTTGTTTCAGCTCTTGTTTTGTTTGGATCTTTTAGCCGGACTCTTCAGGTTGTAGTTCTAACAAAACGTTCACATTAACGTCATAAATAAAGTTTGTTCAGGTTTTAGAGCTCGCGCTGCTCCAAGCCGCAAACCTCCAGTGGGACCGGAAGTGTGCACAACAAACTTCAAAATAAATCAAGTTAGCAAAGAGAACAAAAATATTATATGTAGTATACATGCAAAAAACAGGGGGACAAGGGGTATGTTTCTGATGGACAATTTGGGACACCGCCCGGCTGGTTCACCCATTTCTAGCACATACATGGTATATTAACAATGCCCTACTGCCATAAACATGTGTAACTGTTAATGTATGCACAAGAATAGCCACCCAATGTGTATTTTTTAAAAATTTATTTATTTATTTTTGTAAAGAAAGATTCATAATATTTTGAACATTTCAAAGAAGCACTTACAATTTAGTTCAGCTATTTAATTCTATCTATTTTCAGGCTCACAGAATGACACCGCACGCTAGTGTCATGACAACAGCAAAAAGTTGATAACCTATCAAAGTGTAGCCCTCTAGAATCTTTGCTAGTCACAGGGATGAAACTAACCAGTAATGAAAAAAGCTGAAACTCTAGATCAGGGGTCACCAAACTTTTTTCTCTGGGGGACACATTTTCTCTCCTGATTGTGATGGGGGGCCGGGTAGGCTGTATAACAGAATTGTATGACCCGGACCAAAATGACCACCAGCAGGCCTCATGACTAGCCTGGTACAGCCACCCACAAAACTATATCAAAACAGAATTCCTGGCACATGTTTGTTTATTGTTACTAGTGGTTTGCAAAAGTACTTCACACTTTGTTTTAAACTTAAATACCTCAGATATTCCATTTATTTATTTTCTAATAACAATAACATCAAAGGTAAGAAATATCAAGGAAAGAAACATCTGCTGAATGACACTGGCAAAGAAGGTTGAAAATGTACAAATTGTAGGTAGACCTGTTGATATTAACAATAATAATATTGATAACAAAAGCGGAAGAAGATGAATGAATGAATGAATGAATATTGATAACAATTGTATTAATAATAATTGTGTGCAGCACTTAATAAAAGTCAAATAAATAGGCCTATAAAATAAACACATTTTAAAAAACTGACGGCCAATTCAGTGGCAAATATGTCTTGTAATTATATAAATATAAATACTTCATATAAATATAATTTTTAACAACAGAATACAAGATGCATTACAAAAAGTAATTTAAAAAAATAGGCCATGACAACTTTTGCGAATTGCCTCATAGCGCCAGTTCAAGTGGTGGGAGGCAGAGGGGCTGGGGGGCCGGTCAAAGGGGCGTGGTGGGCCAGAGTCGGCCCGCGGGCTTCAGTTTGATGACCCCTGCTCTAGCTGCTCTAGATGCTCTGAGATGCAATCTGGGGTCATTGCAGCCAATAAAAACTAAGATGTCAAGCACCCATTTTGGGGGGGGGGGGTAAATTCCCTTTCCCTCTTGATGATCCCACTTTGCACTACCTTCTCACAAAATTTTACAAATATATATGTTTGCAATAAAGTAAAACTGTAAATCAAAGCACAAACCACATTTTATTCACAGGTACTAGTGGTGACGTGCAAATCATTTATTTATTTATTTATTTACAAACAGATGCATTTGTGCACTTGTATTAGGCAAAATTCCACATGTCGCGATAGGCCTGCTCTGTGAGGAGTGTGGTTTTAATGGCGCATATGTCACTTCCGGCGTGACAACTGCTGTCCCATTACTTTTTTGTCCCATGCACAGTTAAAATGCACCCTGAAAACCACAGTTGTTTCCATGGAAATCGGGGCGTGGACGAACTGTGCATACCATGCACACTTCGCGCAGTCATATATCCCAGTATGCACCGCATGCTATTTCTTTTGAGTACCCTTCTGAGTACCCTTACTACACACACACAGCTAGTGTCAGTTTGACACAGTTCCTGTATCAGTCACGTGACTTTAAGAAACCGATGCGCGCACCAACACGGGGTTTTGCTCTATGAGCTCGAAGCATGCGTTGCCGAACCATCACTACCTGCTACACTAACTTTGCAAAAAGTGTCGTCTCAGTAAGACCACTGCACAAACATGCCTCGTAAAACTTAATACCACATCACAAATATAAATATCATCACTGATTTATCAACGGCTAGATAATGCACAGGACCAGGACTATGATCAGCAAAACAGCGGAGAAGCTAAATAAACAATTTTTCGCCGCTCTTCTCCAGTGGGTTAGCCGGACTCTCACTGGAGGTCTGCAGCCAGACCCTCTTGGGGTATTTCTGCCATCCACTGGTGGTCCGTGGTCCTGCAGTGGAGGATCTTGGCTCACACTTTCAAATGGAGAATACTGACAGAGCCAGAGCTCTGGGATGATTTCATGAGAGCTTTGCTCTCATTTTTTATTTGTTGGATTGTATTTGTTGTATTGAATTTCACATTAACAACTGCTGCCCAAAGTGCTATACACATCACACATCAAAACATCTAAGAAATATAAATACATGCATGACCTAGTCAGAGATAGAAGAAGGTTAAAGAAAGTTCCTCTCAGGAGCTCTGAGTAAGCACAAAATAATGCAACGCATTTGTAAGCAACTTTACCCCCCAAAATAAAACCACACTTCTGGTGCATGGACCGGGTGACTGCTGTGCAGGTGCAGCCCATGAACACGGGCAGGGACTCCCAGACTTCCTTCAGCCCAGTCACATCCTCCAGCTTCTCCGGGGGGACCCCAAGGCGTTCCCAGGCCAACCGGGAGACATAGTCCCTCCAGCGTGACCTTGGGGTCTCCAGCCCGTACTCTGCACAGATGTTTCTGTACACTATGCCCGCCACTTGGTTGTGTCGCTCCATGTATGCTTTCCCTGCCAGCATCTTACACCCTGCAGTTATGTGCTGGACTGTTTCAGGAGCCTCTTTGCACAGCCTACACCTTGGGTCTTGTCTGGTGTGGTAGATCTGGGCCTCTATTGCTCGGGTGCTCAAGGCCTGCTCCTGTGCAGCCAGGATGAGGGCCTCTGTGCTGCCCTTCAGACTAACCCTCTCCAGCCATTGGTAGGATTTCTTGATATCAGCCACTTTCGGTGGTACGCCCCATGTAGGGGTTTGTCCTGCCATGATGGTCCCTCCAGCACCTCTTCCTCTGCACTCCACTGTCTGAGGCATTCCTTGAGCACATCATCTGTTGGGGCCTTGTCCTTGATGTACTTATGGATTTTGGATGTTTCATCCTGGACAGTGGTTCCCAAACTCACTAGTCCTCGGTCTCCTTCCTTCCGGCTCATGTACAGTCTCAGGGTGCTGGATTTGGGATGGAACCCTCCATGCATGGTCAGGAGCTTTCGTGTCTTAACATCTGTGGTCTGTATCTCCTCCTTTGGCCAGCTTATGATTCCTGCTGGGTATCTGATCACTGGCAGGGCATAGCTGTTTATTGCCTGGGCCTTGTTCTTGCCATTGAGCTGACTTCTTAGGACTTGCCTTACTCGTTGCAGGTATTTGGCCGTAGCCGCTTTCCTTGTTGCCTCTTCAAGGTTGCCATTTGCTTGTGGGATACCAAGGTACTTGTAACTGTCCTCAATGTCAGTTATTGTTCCCTCTGGGAGTGAGACCCCTCTGTGTGGACTACCTTCCCTCTCTTTGTCACCATCCTACTACATGTCTCAAGCCCGAATGACATTCCAATGTCTGTGCTGTTGTTCCTGGTGATGTGGATCAGTGAGTCAATGTCTCACTCACTCTTAGCGTACATCTTGATGTCATCCATGTAGAGGAGGTGACTGATGGTGGCCCCATTTCTGAGTCAGTATCCGTAGCCAGTGCTTTCGATTATTTGGCTGAGGGGGTTCAGACCTATGCAGAACAGTAGTGGGGACAGTGCATTTCCTTGGTATATGCCACATTTGATGGACACTTGCACAAGTGGCTTGCCATTGGCTTCAAGGGTGGTTTTCCACAACCACATTGAGCTTGCAATGAATGCCCTTAGAGTCTTATTGATATTGTACAGCTCCAAGCCCTCAATGATCCATGTGTGTGGCATTGAGTCATAAGCTTTCTTGTAATCAATCCAGGCAGTGCACAGGTTGGTCTGACGGGTTCTGCAATCACGGGCGACTGTTCGGTCAACCAGGAGTTGGTGTTTGGCTCCCCTGGAGTTTTTGCCGATGCCCTTCTGTGCTGCACTCATGTATTGATCTATGTGCCCACTTATCTTAGCCGCCATGATGCCTGACATGAGCTTCCATGTTGTGGAGAGACAGGTTATTGGCCGACAGTTGGATGGGACTTCGAGGGATCCTTCAGGATCAGGATCGTACGCTACGTTAGCTATTCAAGGGTGACTTAAGTGAATTTTGACTTAAAATATTATCCTGTGTATTATTAAATTATTGAATGATTCTGACCTGCCTGGACATTATCACCACATGTGCCACAGTGATAGTCATAATGGGGGAGGGCTTTGCTTAATGTCATGCAAATGAGGCAAGGAGGGCTAAAGAGAGGAAAACTCAGAGGGATTTTCTGGAATCTAGAAAATCTGGTATGGCTGCTTTCAAATAGAGACAACTTTTTAAAATATGGTCAGATTTTCACATGTAAGACATCATTGGGAAGCTTAGAACCCGTACTTTCAGAATCTGTGAATAACTCAAAACGCCTCCGTGACGACTTGGTATTGGTTTTCCTGAGGTTGGACACATAGCGTGTGTGTTTGTGTGTCTGTAGAATCCCTCAGTCCCTCAGTTGTCAACTGGAAAAGTTTATTTGGTCAAAGATTTTTCGCAGCTCATCCAAGCTGCTTCTTCAGTTCTCACTCGAGTGCTGGTGGACACTGCTTAAAGGTCCCATGGCAATTTTCACTTTCTGAGGTTTTTGAATGTTAACGTGAGCTCCCCTACCCTGTTTAGGCTAAAAGTTGCAAAATGTGTAAACTGAGCATTTGCGGTCCTTCTCTGCATTTGAAAAAAAGACAGCTCAAACGGGCGATTCTGAACAAGGAAACTATGTGACGTCACACTGAAGCAAAAATGCAAATGCAGTTCCACCGCCCGTCTGTGTTTCTACCCACACTCTCTGGAACTCACGCCCAGAGAGTTTGGACCGCGAATGAGCTACGCAATGCGAGATGCGTTTTTTTATTTGCCTGGAGGCATGTGTGAGTGTTTCCAGGCTCGGATGTCCTTTATCCGAGCCTCCGAACCTCTGAAACAGCAGTGGTTTAATTTTATTTTCTGTGGAAATGTGTTTATTTTTCAATGGAAATCGTCTCATATCTTCCTTTGCGCAATGCGGAAGTGGAGCCAGCGCACTAGGGCAACGCTAAATGAGGAAACAGCGGAGAGTGTGCCCCCCCCCCCCCCCCCCCCGCCCATAATGAGGTGTTCCAGAGACATATTTTTTACTCTGACTGTGTTCATGGGTCTTTCTCATGCACCGAGTCTTGATTTTGAAGAAGGATTCATTTACAGTATTAGGGAACCATTAAGGCACCATATAAAAGCATCAAGAAGTACCATGTCATGGGATCTTTAATAACTGCCTACAGGGAGGAGCTAACTACAATGAAATTACCATGAAACTATCTCACCTATTTGTATAGCCCTTACACTGCCTGGAGGTGTGTTTGGTCATTGTCATCTTGAAAAATAAATGATGGTTCAAACCAGATGGGATGGCATGTCACTGCAGGATGCTGTGGTAGCCATGCTGGTTCATGGTGCCTTCAATTTTGAATAAATCCCCAACAGTGTCACCAGCAAAGCACTCCCACACCATCACATCTCCTCCTCCATGTTTCACGGTGGGAACCAGACATGTACAATCCATCCCTTCACCTTTTCTGCGTCACACAAAGACACGCCGGTTGGAACCAAAAATCTCAAATTTGGAGTCATCAGGCCAAAGCACAGATTTCCACTGGTCTAATGTCCATTCCTTTCAAGATTCAAGCTTCAAAGCATATGCACAGTAAAAAAACACATTTCCCTGTACAATTAAATTCTTACTTTGCTGCCCACTCTGGATGCCATCCATCTCCTTCCGCTTCTCCATTTCAGTTAAAATAGATAAATAAGATAAAGACAAGCATGTAAAAAAAAAACAATCTTTACCGAATATACACTTTGAAAAATATAGGCTAGGTGCTATGTACATATTTGCAGATAATGTGCAACATTAGTTTTATGTGCAACTGTCAGTAGTAAATACAGGGTGTAAACATTGTTGATATAGTGCAAACAGGTACACAAGTGTAAACATTCGAGCAGTTGCATGTGCAGCTGTAATCTGACAGATTATTTTAACAGTTGGTCAATAATAGTGCAATTACTCATGCTATCAGAGTCTGATAGCAGTTGGGAAGAAAGAGTTGTTAAGTCTAGTAGTCCTGCTTTTCACACTCCTGTACCTCCGGCCTGAAGGTAGGAGTGTGAATAGTCCATGTTGGGGGTGGGTGGGGTCTGATGATGGAGGCAGCTCTCTTGCGAACTCTGCGATGGTAGATGTTCTGCAGAAACGGTTGAGGAGTCCTGGTGATCTTTGTGGCCGTCTTAACCACTCTCTGCAGGTGTTTGCGGTCCTTCACAGTAGTGCTGCACAGTGATGCAGTTGGTCAGGATGGACTCAATGATGCAGCTGTAGAAGTTGCTGAGAATTTTGGGCGGCATGCCACATTTCCGCAGCCTCCTCAGGACGTACAGCTGCTGTTGAGCCTTCTTCACCACCTGTGTTGTGTTGAGTGTCCAGGTGAGGTCATCACTGATGTGGACCCCCAGGTATTTGAAGGTGCTCACCCTCTCCACCTCAAGATCCCAGATAAACAGTGGCTGGTGAGGTCCTCTGTCCTTCCTCATGTCCACTATCATCTCCTTGGTCTTGTCTGTGTTGAGAGTGAGGTTGTTGTCCCCGCACCATGTCACTAGACTGTCCACCTCCCTCCTGTAGGCCGCCTCGTCTCCACCTGTCATACAACCTATCACAGCGGTGTCGTCAGCAAACTTCAGGACGACGTTCTCGGGGTGGGATGCGACGCAGTCGTGGGTGAACAGGGTGTAGAGGATGGGGCAGAGGATGCAGCCCTGTGGGGTGCCAATGTTAGTGGTGATGCTGGCTGAAGTTCTGTTTCCAATCCTGACAGACTGGGGCCTGCCACTCAGGAAGTCCAGGAGCCGGGTGTAGTCCAAGTGATGACAGTTTGTGAGTGAGTCTATAGGGGATGACTGTGTTGAAGGCGGAGCTGTAGTCAATAAAGAGTATCCTGACATAGGAGTTTTTATTTTCTAGGTGGGACAGCGAGACATGGAGGGCGGCGGAGATGGCGTCGGAGGTGGACCTGTTGGGCCTGTAGGCATATTGTAGGGGGTCAATAGAGTCCGGTATACTGCTCTGAATGTGGGGCAGTACCACTCTCTCAAAGCACTTCATAATGATTGAAGTGAGTGCTACTGGCCTGTAGTCATTCAGGCAGGATGGGGGGTTCTTCTTGGGGAGGGGGACAATGGTGGTGGTTTTGTAGCAGGTGGGGACAGTGTGTTGGCTGAGGGAGAGGTTGAAAATGGAGGTGAAGACGTCAGCCAGCTCACTAGCACATGCTCTGAGGGCCCTCCCAGGAATACTGTCTGGACCTGGGCTTTGCGGGGGTTGTTCCTCCTCAAGGCTTTGTGTACTTGGGCTGATGTGACAACAGGCGGGGGGAGGGGGGTTGAATGGTTGAGGTGTGTCTGTGCTCTGTGGGGGTGGTGGCCTCAAATCGAGTGTAGAAAGCATTGAGGTCGTCTGGAAGGTTGTCCGAGGCTCTGATGGTGGTGGAGCTGGAGCTGGTCCTGAAGTCTGTGATGTGGTCCAGACATTGCCACATCCTCCTAGGGTCTGTTGATGTAGTCCGTGGCGTTGGAGGACAAGAGAGATGTGGACATCCGGAAATTCGCTCTCCATTCATCATCCATGACAACGCCATTGACGAAGTTGTCCCTCTGTCCCTTACCTTCTGGTCATGTGATGATGACAGCATCGCGACGTCATCGTTTTCCCAAAAGTCACGTTTTGCCCGCCCACACGACAACGCGGCCCCCGGCAGAAGAGTAGAAGCTCTGTCTTCTCTCTATGTTGCCTCTTGGCCGCTCTTATGGCCTTCTGCAGTCTGTACTGCGCCGCTTTGTACTCTGCCACATCGCCAGATCTAAATGCAGCAGAGTGAGTGCGCAGCAGGTGCAGTACCTCACTGTTTACCCAGGGCTTCTGGCTGGGGAACTTCCTGACCTGTATAGAGGGTACAATGTTCTCAACACAAGTGCTGATATACCCACTCACATAGTCAGCATAGTCATCTACACTGACAGAAGAGTCCTCCCTAGTAGCTGCAGCTCTAAACACATCCCAGTCTGTGATGGCAAAACAGTCCTGCAAACTGCCCAAAGTTGAACCTGTCTGGTGACAGGGTCTGACTGTTTGAGTCTTTGTCTGTAGGCCGGGTACATGAACAGAGAGATGTGGTCTGAGGCCCTGTCCACACGACAATGTTTTTTGGTGGAAACGGAGAGGTTTGTATTCGTTTTGGCCTTTCGTCCACACGGCGCCGGCCTTTTGGGTGGGTGAAAACTGTGTTTTTTTAAAACGGGTTCCAGAGTGGAGAAATCTGAGAACGCCGGGGGCCGCGTTGTCGTGTGGGCGGGCAAAACGCGACTTTTGGGAAAACGATGACGTCACGATGCTGTCATCATCACATGACCAGAAGGTAAGGGACAGAGGGACAACTTCGTCAATGGCGTTGTCATGGATGATGAATGGAGAGCGAATTTCCGGATGTCCACATCTCTCTTGTCCTCCAACGCCACGGACTACATCAACAGAAAGGGCAAACATTCCCTAAACATACAAGAAGTGTGTGACTACAGGTACCGGTTTATGCATGTAATTGTGAAGTGGCCTGGCAGTACGCACAGCGCACGAGTGTTTGCCAATTCAAAGCTGAAAGCGTATTTTAAAACTGGAAGGATCCCATCAATGAAAAGGCAGATAGTGCACAATGAGGAGCCCATACCAATTTGAGTGTGTTGTGTGCTGTAAATAAAGAAAAAGAGCAACCATTTCTTGTCTCTTTTTATTGAATGAAAATTTAACTTTTACAAACAGGCACATGCAGTATCACACAAAAATATATAAAAGCATTTCTGTTTTCTTTACCCAAATTCACACAACTATATAGCTGCCCTTTTGTGACGGTCCCCGGTTGTATATTCTCGCCGAAAAGCCAACATAATGTCCAAGTATGCTTGGGCAGGACTCAGCGTAATGAAGTTTGCTCGATGTTTGACATTCACTTGATGTTCGGGGTTTAACATTCCCGTATTAAGATCCAAACAAGCATTTTGCCTAAATAACATGACCAAGGTTAACGAGAGTTCTACTTGTTAATGTCTATCTAATAAAACGATAGCAAATAATACTAACTATCGATTTATAGGCAAAAACTCTGCTCACGCAGCTCCAACCTTCGTTCTGTGGCTACCGTCTATGTTAGGGACCGTCAACAAATGATCTTCACATTACTGGAGGGAGTCACTGCAACGTTGGTGGAGCAGGGGGACGAAATAATTTCGCATTTGTTGATGGTCCCTAACATAGACGTGTTTGCTTGTTTACGGAAGAGAAAGGACTTTATGTGCATGCAGTCTTTGTAGTATTGCATGTCTGGGGGCTCTGGCTGTTTCCTGTTTACAGCTGTAATGGAAATCTTACAATAATCATGCATATAATCAGATATATATGTAATGTTTAAGTTGGTTCTGATTATTCTTAATGAAATGGAGTGTTAATCTTGACACCAATATCTAGCTAAGGCTTTCGGCCTATGTTACACGTGTGGTAAATTTCCACTGGCCTGGGGGTGGGGGTGGGGGGTGGGGGGGTGCTGTCCTAAATGCACCCTTACGTTACTGTAAACATGGTCCAGAGTGTTCTTGCCATGGGTGGGGATGTTAACATGTTGTTAGTATTTAGTGAGTACAATCCGTAAATTGCACTGATTGAAATCACCAGCGACAATACAAACAGCATCAGGATGAGCCGTCTCCAAATCACTGATGACATCATAAAGCTTACTGAGAGCCTCTCTGTAGTCCCGTGGTAGATAAAAGGGACGGAATCTTAGCGGACGTTTTCCGAAAGCCAGGTCTCGCAGAAGATATACGCGCAGCACTCTCGTATTTCCCACTGCGATGTAATCCTGGCTCGTAACTCGTCCAGTTTGTTCTCCAGAGACCGCACGTTCGCTAACAGGAGGCTAGGTAGCGGTGATCGGCTACCGCGGGCCTTTAGCCTAGCATAGAGCCTGCATCTCTTGCCTCGCTTGCCTCCTTGTGTTCCTTGGCCCAAACAAATCTCTTCTGCTTGTTGCCTCTCCTAAGCAGTGGTTTCCTAGCAGCTATTTGACCATGAAGGCCTGATCTGCACAGTCTCCTCTGAACAGTTGTTGTAGAGATGTGTCTGCTGCTAGAGCTCTGTGTGGCATTTATCTGGTCTCTAATCTGAGATGCTGTTAATTTACGATTTCTGAGGCTAGGGAATCGGATGAACTTATCAGCAGCAGAGGTGACTCTTACACTTCCTGTTTGCACGATATCAACCATGTTTACACTCCCTGTTTGCACTACAGTGTGGCCGTTTCCCAATTCACCGACGGCACGCTTGTGAGTGTGTACTCGGTCTGTCGTCAAGACAGCGCACACTCGCTCTGTCCTTAGTGCACTACGTTTCTCACATGGGCGTCTGCGAAATGGAACAGGTCCCGCCTCAGCTCAATGAGCCGGGTGGTCTGCTCCTTGTTCCCTAAAGACAAAAATATTATACTATTGCAACTAGTAATAATTAAGTAGTAATTAAATAAGTAGTAATACTTGGAATTGGGACATGGCCAATGTTCCCCCTAATTTTTAATGTGTCTGAGCAAACACACACTAACTCCACATCCGAAATGTTTGCACGCTTGGTCCACGCCCCGATTTCCATGGAAACGACGGCGCCGTTCAGAGCTCGTCTCGACGGTGCAGGGGGAAAAAAAACGAATGGAACGGCGCTTGTCGCGCCGGATATGACCCATATCCCGTTCCAAGGATGCTCACAAGTGTGCCGTCGGTGAATTGGGAAACGGCCTATATCAACCGTGTTTACACTTCCTGTTTGCACGATATCAACCATGTTTACACTTCCTGTTTGCACTACAGTATATCAACCGTATTTACACTTCCTGTTTGCACGATATCAACAATGCTGTTTTTACTACTGACAGTTGCACATCAAACCAATATTGCACATTATCTGTAAATATGTACATAGCACCTAGCCTATATTTTTCATAGTGTATATTTGGTAAAGATTTTTCTATTTGATTATACTTTTTTTACATGCTTCTCTTTATCTTATTTATTTATTTTAATTGTTTTGCATGCTCTTGGCATCCAGAGTGGGCAGCAAAATAAGAATTTTATTGTACAGGGAAAGGTGTTTCTTTACTGTGCATGTTAGAATAAAAGCTTTGAATCTTGAATCTCTTGGTCTTCCTTTCCTGGGGCAGTCCTCATGTGAGCCAGTTTCGTTGTAGCGCTTGATTGTCTTCGCAACTGCACTTGGGGACACAGGGGGAAAGATTTTGCAATTTTCCAGACTGACTGACCTTCATTTCTTAAAGTAATGACGGCCACTCGTTTCTCTTTATTTAGCTGATTTATTCTTGCCATAATACCAATTCTAACAGTTGTTGGTTGTGTATCAACCTGACTTCTGCACAACACAACTGATGGTCCCAACCCAGTTAATAAGGAAAGAAATTCCACTAAGTAACCCTGACAAGGCACACCTGTGTAGTGAAAACCATTTCAGGTGACTACCTGAGTAAAGTCAGTGAGAGAACACCAAGGGCTTGCAGCACTATCAAAAAAGCAAAGAGTGGCTACTTTGAGGAATATAAAATATAACTTAGTTTTTTCATACATTTTTGTTAAGTAAATAATTCCACGTGTTCATTTATAGTTTTGATGCCTTCAGTCAGAATATACAGTACAATATAAATAGTCATGAAAGTAAAGAAAACACATTGAATGAGGTGTGTCCAAACTTTTGGCCTGTACTGTGTATATGTATGTATGTATGAGTGTGTGTGTATACATACATACTAGGGATGTCAACAATTAATCGATTAACGGTTAATTGTCGATTAAGACGTTGGTCGATCAAAATGCATTAATTGTAATTAACCGCTAACCGCGGACACGCGGACATGCGCACCCGCGTGGTCATGAAACAAGGCAACCGCGCTGCGCCAAGATCGACTCACAGCCGACCGCAGGCACCAACGGCACTGCTCAGCAGCCCCGGGTGTACGCGCGAGGCGAGATCTAACCCGGAATGCGTGCCGCTGCTGCCGGTTTCGCCGCAGCCCGCGCCCCGAGCCCGCGCCCCGAGCCCGCGCCCCGAGCCCGCGCCCCGAGCCCCGCGCCCCGAGCCCCGCGCGGCTGGCCTGCGGCTCGGAGCGCGGGGCGCGGCGAAACCAGCACGCGCCCCAGTGGTTTAATCCTGGTCTAGTCCAGGTCTAGAGCCGGTCGAGTCCCGGTCCAGTCCAGGTCCAGTCCAGGTCCAGACCTGGTTCAGACCTGGTCCAGTCCACGTTCAGTCCTGGTCTAGTCTCTTAGCCAATCAGGACAGAACACAATGTTACTCTATAAAAAAATTTTTACACTATAAAAAAAAAAAATTGGATAGAGCGAGGGATTACTGTATTTTGTTATTCAGCATCAATACATTTGTCTGCTTTTTACTAAGGAATAATGAATTGAGGAATATACAATATAATAATACTATGATATATTTTTGACTCAGTGTTATGTTACTATAGCTTATATTCTTAAAGACCCTATTGAAACACTAAAATTCAGGTGAAAAACGCCGCTTATCAGTTAATCGTTAATCGACCGATAAGGTCAATCAACTATCAGTTAATGAATTAACCGATAATTTGCATCCCTAATACATACATACATATACACAGTACAGGCCAAAAGTTTGTGTGTGTGTATGTGTGTGTGTAATTATATATAATATATATATATATATATAATATATATATATATATATATATATATATATATACATATATCCAATGTCAAACACCAAAATTATGAGGCTCACAGCAGCAGTTACAGAGAGAGGGGCCCCAATATTCCAATGTAAATCAATGGGAGCCGCAAGAACGCATTAGCTATGTCCTCATCCATCCATATCCTCATCCATCCATGACCAATCCATTTATATATGCAGCTTATGCTGTGTCCGCTTATGTTTTCTGAGACTAGAACACTCAGCAAACGCTTTCTTACAAACTGGACAGCTGAATGGTTTCTCCCCTGTGTGTATCCTCATATGTCTTTTGAGAGTGGAACTATCAACAAACACTTTCTTACAAACTGTACAGCTGAATGGTTTCTCTCCTGTGTGTGTCATCATATGTCTTTTGAGAGTGGAACTATTAACAAACACTTTCTTACAAACTGAACAGCTGAATGGTTTCTCCCCTGTGTGTGTCCTCATGTGTGTTTTGAGATGAGAACTATGAGTAAACGCTTTCTTACAAACTGTACAGGTGAATGGTTTCTGCCCTGTGTGTGTCCTCATATGTCTTTTGAGAGTGGAACTATTGACAAACACTTTCTTACAAACTGAACAGCTGAATGGTTTCTCCCCTGTGTGTGTCCTCATATGTGTTTTGAGATTAGAACTATCAGCAAACACTTTCTTACAGACTGAACAGCTGAATGGTTTCTCCCCTGTGTGTATCCTCTTATGTATTCCAAGATGACCCTGTTGGGCAAATGTTTTCTTACAAACTGAACAGCTGAATGGTTTCTCCCCTGTGTGTGTCCTCATATGTGTTTTGAGATTAGCACTAACAGTGAACACTTTCTTACAAACTGTACAGCTGAATGGTTTCTCCCCTGTGTGTGTCCTCATATGTGTTTTGAGATTAGCACTAACAGTGAACACTTTCTTACAAACTGCACAGCTGAATGGTTTCTCCCCTGTGTGTGTCGTCATATGCATTTTGAGAGTAGACCAACCAACAAACACTTTCTTACAAACTGAACAGCTGAATGGTTTCTCCCCTGTGTGTGTCCTCATGTGTGTTTTGAGATTAGAACTATCAGCAAACACTTTCTTACAAACTGTACAGCGGAATGGTTTCTCCCCTGTGTGTGTCCTCATATGTATTCCAAGCTGATCCTGTCGGGCAAATGTTTTCTTACAAACTGTACAGCTGAATGGTTTCTCCCCTGTGTGTGTCCTCATATGTATTTTGAAACTAGAACTAAAAGCAAACACTTTCTTACAGACTGAACACCTGATTTCCTCTCCTGTGTGAACTCTCCTGTGTATTTCTAGTTTATATTTAGAGCCAAATCTCTCTTTACAAAAAGAGCACTTGTGTTTCCTGCTCTCAGCTCCTTCACCAGTTCCTGACATGTCTTCATTCTCCACAGTGACTCTGGTCTCTGGTGAAGACTCGTCTCCATCAGCTCCTGTGTCCCTGTGTGCAGGGGAACATCTGAGTGGAGCTCTCCAGTCTTCATCACTGTCAGTGCCAGAAGAGTGCTCTGTGTCTCCCTCAGTCTCTGAGTGTGTCTCCACTTTGATGTCCTCTCCCTGTGTGTCCTCTCTGTGGACGTGTGTCTCCACTTTGATGTCCTCTCCCTGTGTGTCCTCTCTGTGGA
Source organism: Paratrypauchen microcephalus (assembly GCA_036785185.1). Taxonomy (NCBI): domain Eukaryota; kingdom Metazoa; phylum Chordata; class Actinopteri; order Gobiiformes; family Gobiidae; genus Paratrypauchen; species Paratrypauchen microcephalus. The sequence goes on along the minus strand of JAVJIX010000022.1, from coordinate 8,434,216 downwards.
CATGTGTCTCTGCTTTGATGTCCTCTCCCTGTGTGTCCTCTCTCTGCTCAGTCTCTCTTTGTTGAAGTGGTGAGGACTCTTCTGTCTTCATACTTGCAGCACTAAACTCTGGGACAGACCTGAAAAATATAAGAGACATTTGTATATTTCAAAACCAATCTGAATATTTGTAATAGAAATGAATAAGAATTAATGACAAAATAAAGAATTGCAGTTTGAAAGTGTCTGAGACTCACACTTGCATCTCATCTTCCTCCTCTTTGATGCTGTGTTCTTCTTTAATGTGTGGAGCAGGGCTCAGAGAGGGGAGCTGGTCAGCTGCAGGAGATAAAACAATATCAAATCAAAACTTTATAAAGCACTTTTCATACAAAAAATGTAACACAAAGTGCTTTATAGTGATTAAAAACAACCCACATTTCCTTCCACCCACCCAACCAGCCCCCCACAGCTGCCTGACACCACACAACCAAACAACCCAAACAGTAACACACACATAATAACATGCTAAAATAAATAAAACTACAGATAGTTTAAAAAAAAAAACAGGTAAAAGTATAAAATTTCAATCAAAGGCCAAGCTAAACAGGTGAGTCTTGAGCCCACTCTTAAAAACTTGCGAACATACTTTTTTGGGAAGACCAGAGAGCAGGGCATTACAGTAGTCTTTTCGATTGGTGATAAAAGCATCAGTGTCTCCCTGTTGGCCCGAGAAAGAATGGGGCTATGTTTCTTATCAAAGAGCAGTCAAAGTGGCCAAATCACAGTTTTTGGCCAATATCGTCTCCGCTAATAGTCACACACCCCAGGTTCTATTTAATACACTGAACTCTCTGATAAACCCCTGTAACTCTCCTCCTGTTGTGGCTTCACCTAAACTGTGCAACGATTTTCTATCATTTTTTAATGACAAAATATCATCATTAAGGCCATTCTCTGTTCTTATGCCCAACTGCATTGACCTGTTTTATGACTGTCAAAATTTCTTTGAGTGTTTTGAAAATGTATCATTTTCACTTGTGTCAGAAATTGTTGCTAAGCCTTCTGCCCACTTGACCCCATTCCATCTCGTTTTTTTAAAGAGATTTTTAATTCACTTGGTTCCTGGGTAGTTGAAATTGTCAACTCTTCCTTAATGTCAGGATGTGTCCCAAATGCTCTTAAACATGCAGTGGTGCAGCCCATTTTAAAGAAGAGCAATCTTGATTCCTCACTGATGGCAAATTTTAGGCCCATCTCGAAACTTCCTTTTATATCTAAAATTTTAGAGAAAATTGTTTTAACCCAGCTGCAGTCACACCTCGATATGAATAGTATCACTGAAAAGCTCCAGTCAGGTTTTAAGTCCAAGCACAGCACAGAAACCGCTCTTTTAAAGGTTTTTAATGATTTGCTTTTAATCTCAGATTCTGGCCGACCTTCTGCACTAGTGCTCTTGGACTTAACTGCAGCTTTTGATACAGTGGACCATGCCATCCTCTTGGCTCGCCTGGAACAAGTGGGCATCAGGGGCACCGCACTGAAATGGTTCCAGTCCTATCTAACAGACCGGACCTTCTCTGTTCAGTTAGGGCAGTTCACCTCCGTGGTGTCCAAGCTTAAGTGTGGTGTTCCCCAAGGAAGTATACTGGGCCCTGCTTTATTTGGCCTTTATATGCTTCCTTTGGGGTCAATATTTGAAAGGCATAATATTTCGTATCATTGTTATGCGGATGATGTGCAAATCTACCTGCCACTTCAGACCAGCTGCTCTGTTCAAGCTCTGGTAAACTGCTTAAAGGAAGTTCAGGAATGGATGCAGTCAAACTTTCTTAATCTTAACAAGCTGAAGACTGAAGTCATTGTTTTTGGTCATTCTGACCTACTGAACTGTGACAGTGCCATAGGCCCACTGAGCTCCTATGAAAAGGACTATTCTAGAAATCTTGGTGTCATCTTTGATTGTAATTTTAAATTTGAAAAGCAAGTCAGCTCTGTTCTTAAATCAAGTTTTTATCAGCTAAGGGTTTTAAGCAAAATTAAATCGTACATTCCACATCTGCACTTTGAAAAAGCCATTCATGCATTTGTGACATCACGACTCGATTATTGTAATTCATTGTACGCTGGCATTGACCAGGCCCAGCTTAGGCGCCTACAGGGGGTCCAGAATGCAGCTGCTCGACTTTTAACTGGAAAAAAGCAGAGAGACCATATCACTCCCATTCTCAAATCCCTGCACTGGCTTCCTGTTCATTTTAGAATCCATTTTAAAATTTTAATGATTGTTTTTAAGAGTCTTAATGGCATAGCACCGGTGTATTTATTTGAACTCCTTCAGCCCCAGATCCCATCCAGAGGTCTGCTTTCTGCTGACCAGCACCTCCTGGTTGTCCCTAGGACCAGGCTGAAGACCAGAGGGGATAGGGCCTTCTCTGTGGTCGGTCCACGACTGTGGAACACTTTACCTTTGCACATTAGAACTGCACAATCACTGGAGCACTTTAAATCCCTGCTAAAAACGTACCTTTTCTCATTGGCCTTTACTCCGAAGAGACACTACTACTACTTAGGAAGAGACACCTTGGCACCTTCTTGCTGTTGATGTTGTTTTATTATTATTATTATTATTATTTTATTATTGTCACCATTGTTATTATTGTTGTTATTTTAACTCTACCTGATTTTTATGTCACCTTTAATGTTGTTCAGCACTTTGGTAAGCTTTGGCCGTTTTAAATGTGCTATATAAATAAAATTGATTGATTGATTGATTGATTTTTTAGGTGATAGAAACCTATTTTTGTGATGTTCTTGATGTGTGGGATAAAAGTCAGCTCAGAATGTAAAAGTTTCTCTCTCTGGGCCTCAGGACCAATGACTAAAACCTCAGTTTTGTTCTGGTTAAGCTGGAGAAAGTTTTCTGCCATCCAGGATTTGATATCTAGAATGCAGTTAAAAAGAACGTCCATTGGCCTGGCGTCATCAGGAGACATGGAGATGTAAAGCTGCGTATCATCTGCATAGCTGCGGAAGCTGATTCCATGTTTCCTGATGACACCACCAAGAGGGAGCATGTACAAGTTAAAAAGCACAGGGCCTAAAATGGAACCCTGGGGCACACCACATGTGATTTCATGGACCTTGGAGGAGCATGTGTCCACACTCACCATAAATGTTCTGTCTGTGAGACGTGAACCATTTGTGAACAGCACCGGAGAGGCTGAGGTGTTTTAGGCGAGTTAAAAGATCTAGTAGAACCAACACAGTCACCTTTAGTGAATCATAATTTATTCTAAAATCATTTAAAATCTTTGCCAAGGTAGTCTCTGTGCTGTGGTTCACCCTAAAACCAGATTGAGATTTTTCCAAAATGTGGTGATCGTTCAAAAAATTATTTTGTTGGATAAAGACAAGTTTTTCTAAAATCTTGCTTAAAAATGGTAAGTTAGACACTGGTCGGTAGTTGTTAAAATCATTAACATCTAAATTGCCCTTCTTCAGCAGGGGCCTCACCACCGCCGCTTTGAAGGCAGTGGGAAAGACCCTGTCTGAAGAGAGCAATTTATCATGACCAAAAGCTCATCCTAAAAGATCCATAAAATGACTTGGATCTAAAAGACATGTGGTGGGCCTCACTGAGGAGAAAACTTTGTCAAACATCTCAGCATTAACCAGGACAAAACTGTCAAGTGTTTCCTCTGGTCCAGACAAACACTCAGACAGGCCTGGACTGGCCATCTGGCATACCGGGCATTTTCCCGGTGGGCCGACAGTCCTCGGGGGCCAGGGCCGATGCTGTTTATTTTTAATTTTTTTTTTAACTTAGAGCCCGGTCACCGGCCCACAATTTAAAGGAGGCGTCCCATTGGTCCATCTTCAATATAGACAGTGGACTAAACCAATCAGGATATAGAAGCTTACGAGAGTGTTCCCATCCCTTTCTCTGCGCTGATCCCCGCCAGTTTCATAATAATACTGTTGAGCGAATGAGCAGGGAAACGTGGAAACACGCAAGAAAGGAGGTGCGGAGAATTTGCGGACAAAAATATTAAAAAGCCTCACTCTGGAGGAGCTGCTGGAGCCTCCACGTCCACTGCAGCCCACGCTGAAGGTGGACAGGGAGAGGAGCCGCCAGAGACTGTGGACAGGGAACCTGAAAGAATCCGAGGGAAACTGAGGGAGAGGAGAAGCAGTCAGAGACAGTTGACCGGACACCTGAGGGACAGTGACATTGATCAGGGAGGTGTATCACAGCAGGTAAGCAAGTAGTAATGTTAGGATAATACCGGGATTTTAGGTGATGGACAGGCATGCCGCATGGATAGAAAACGGCAAATTTTCCAAAATAGGTGACCTACGTGAATAATAATACATTTTTATTTAAAAGCGCCTTTCAAGACACCCAAGGACACTGTACAAAACAAAGTTAAAACATAAAAATACTTAAAATACAAAGATAAAAACAGAGATACAAAAACTGGAAGATGGTGAAAGTGACTGTTATGTGGTGTAGGATTGTCTGAACAGGTGTGTTTTGAGTCTGGATTTGAAAATGGGAAGAGAGTCAATATTGCGGAGGTCAGGAGGGAGAGAGTTCCAGAGCAGGGGAGCAGAGCGGCTGAAGGCTCTGCCCCCCATGGTGATGAGACGAGCAGAGGGGACAGAGAGCTGGAGAGAGGAGGAGGAGCGGAGGGAACGAGAAGGAATGGAGATGTGGAGGAGGTCAGTGATGTAAGGTGGGGCCAGGTTATGGATTGCTTTGAATGTGGTTAGGAGAATTTTAAAGTGAATTCTTTGTTTTATGGGAAGCCAGTGTAGTTGTTGGAGGACGGGGGTGATGTGGTGGGAGGAGGGGGTCCTGGTGATGATGCGGGCAGCGGAATTTTGGAGAAGCTGCAGTTTCTGGAGGGATTTGTTAGGGAGACCAAAGAGGAGGGAGTTGCAATAATCAATCCGGGAAGTAACAAGGCTGTGTACGAGTATGGCAGTGGTGTGAGGAGTGAGAGACGGGCGGAGACGAGAGATATTGCGGAGGTGAAAGTATGCGGAGCGGGTGATGTTATTAATATGGGATTGAAAAGAAAGTGTGCTGTCAAGGATGACACCCAGACTCTTGATCTGAGGGGAAGGAAGGACAGTGGAATCATGGATAGATACAGAGAAACTGCTGGATTTGGAGATAGTGGAGGGGGTGCCTACTAGGAGGACTTCAGTTTTAGAGCTGTTAAGTTTGAGAAAGTTGGAGGAGAACCAGGAATGGATTTCTTGTAGACAGAGGGTAAGAGAGGTTGGAGGGAGAGATGAGGAAGGTTTGGTAGAAATGTAGAGCTGGGTGTCATCCGCGTAACAGTGAAAAAGAATGTTGTGTTTACGGAACAGAAAGCCAAGTGGAAGGATGTAAATGATAAAAAGAAGGGGACCTAAGACAGAGCCTTGGGGAACACCAGCAGTGACAGGGAAAGTGTTGGATTTGCAAGATTTGAATTGGATAAATTGACTGCGATCAGAGAGATATGAAATGAACCAGGAGAGAGGAATATGGGAAATACCAATAGACTGAAGTCTGTGAATGAGGATGTTGTGGGAGATTGTGTCAAAAGCTGCTGTCAGATCGAGGAGGATGAGGATAGAAAGTAAACCGGAATCAGAAGCTAACAGGAGGTCGTTGGTGATTTTGAGAAGTGCAGTTTCTGTGCTATGGAGTGGGCGGAAACCGGATTGAAATTGTTCATAGATATTGTTAGTGGTGAGATGAGTGTGGAGTTGAGAGGCGACAGTTTTTTCAAGAATTTTGGCAATGAAGGGCAGGTTGGAAATAGGACGGAGGTTATTGAAGTTGTTGGGATCTAGACCGGGTTTTTTCAGAATGGGAGTAACAGATGCAGTTTTGAGAGATGAAGGAACCGTACCAGAGACCAGGGAAGAGTGAATGATGTTAGTGATGATGGGGGCAAGGGAGGAGAGACAGGATTTAACAAGGGTTGTAGGGATAGGGTCAAGTTGGGAGGTAGAGGGTTTGGAGTTAAGAATGAGCTCAGAGATGACTTGGACAGAAGGAAGGGAAAAACTTGAAAATGGTGACAGAGGTGAGTGCGGGAAGAAGGTGTCCACTCCAGAGACTGCAGCTCCATTTGTCAGGTGTTGGTGGATGGTTGTGATCTTGGAGACAAAGAAAGACATGAGAGAATTGCAAAAATCAGTGGAATACAGGTGGTTGGGCAGAGAGTCAGGGGGTTTTGTTATGTTAGAGAGAAGTGAGAAAAGGGTCTTGGAGTGGTGTTTGTTGGAGTGAATCAGGCCGGAGTAGTAGGTGGATTTAGCAGTGGATATTGAGTCTTTGTAGTGAATAATGTGGTTATTGTACATGTCCTTGTGAATTGTGAGACCAGTTTTATTTTTGAGTCATTCCAGTTGTCGGCCTTTGGCTTTGAGTTGTCGTAGTGCGGGAGTGAACCAGGGTGCGGAGCGGGAGAAGGAAACTGATCTTGTTTTGAGAGGAGCATGAGTGTCCAGGAGTGTGTGTAGGCTGTTGTTGTAGAGAGAGACTAGGTCATCAGGTGGAGTAGTAGGATCTGTACTGAGGAAGTTATTGATATCAAAAGAAAATGTATTGGTGTTAATGTCCTTTATTTTGCGAAATGATATAGTGCGAGGGAGGAGGAGTTTGGCAAGTGTGAGTTTGAGACTGAATGTGATGAGCATGTGGTCGGTGAATGGGAGTGTGTGGGGTTTGCAGTCAGAGGGAATGATACCAGAACAGCACACTAAGTCCAGGGTGTGTCCTTTGCAGTGAGTGGGAAAATGAATATATTGTTGTAAACCAAGGCTGTCCAAACAGGATGAGAAGTCATTTGAAAGAGAATTATTACAATTGTCCATGTGAAAATTAAAATCGCCAAGAATAATAGTATTGTGGGATAATGAAGAAAGATGTGTGAGGAGAGCAGAGAAGTCGTTCAGAAAATCCTTATTGTATTTGGGTGGGCGATAAACAGTGGCGATAACAGTGGGGGCGGGTCCAGGGAGAAGTGAAGCAGTGTACTCAAAAGAGGAGAAGACAGGGGCAGACACAGGCACGTTTTTCTCATTGAATGTAGATTCAATGAGAAAAACGCTTCGTTTCTGCAGCGAATTTCGCCTGGGGATGTGGTCGCAAAAACGGCATGAATAATAAATTAATGAGAAGAAGAAGAAGTGACTTTATTGATCTCACACAGGAGAAATTCTCTGCATTTAACCCATTCTGTTATTAGGAGCAGTGGGCAGCACATTACTGAGCCCGAGGACCATCTCCATGATCTTTTTGCTTCAGTTTGGTCAGGACCTAAGCTGGAGGATTTTTACCTATGGTGCATGTTTTGGGTTGATGGGGGAAACCGGAGTGCCCGGAAGAAACCCACCCAGACACGGGGAGAACATGCAAACACACAGAAAGGCCGGGCGCCCCGAAGCTTACGGCCATATCAATGTGCCACACGGGGATCGAACCCAGTGAAGCGTGAGCACTAGCCACTCAGCCACCGTGCCGCCGGAATGAATGAATATCCTGTGGTAGCCAGTGGTTGCGATGCAGTAGCCGGTCAGCTAGCTCCAAAGTTTGAGTGCTCAGAATATCTGCAGTGGGGTACTAGCCCGGACTATGTTGTATAAGCTCTAGTGATTATTTGCCTCTCCTAAGAACATAATTCATATTAACAAGAATCCATGTTCATGGTTACAACAAGGTCACCCTAAATCATTTAATCATTTATTGTTTCCCTCATGATATTAGCCCACTTCAGCATACAGTAAATGCATTGGAGATAGGGATGTCAACAATTAATCGACTTACGATTAGTTGTCGATCAAGACGTTGGCCGAACAAAATGCATTAATTGTAACTAATCGCTAGAGGGCGCTACTCTGGAATGTGAACACGAGGTGCGAACCCACTCACGAGAAAGACAATAGCATTACATCATGTAACCCTTTCCTCTCTGGATGTTGCCATACAACTCACAGTAGAGCTGGACCTAGAACCATATATTTTTGAAATTATAAAAGCATGTAACTTACATGCTTTTATAATTTCTTGACTGTTCTGGTTTGAGGCCCTGTAATGTTTTATGTTGTGTCCAGGGGCCCTGTGAAATTTATATTTTGTACTGTAACCCTTCACAGATTAAGGGAGAGAAATATTGTTGATGCCTTAGTTCAAAATAAATTTTGACAATGTCCTAAAAATAGCCTGGATTCACTGGTTTCATCATAATATGTAGACTAAATAACATTCTGTTATTTAATTTATTCTGTTCCTTTTAATTTCAAGATTTCCATGCTACAAGTGCAACAATTGAGCCAGTCCTCAATTTATTTTCAATAAAGAATGTATTTTGTTATTCAGCATCAATACATTTGTCTGCTTTTTACTAAGGAATAATTATAAAAAATAATTTGACTCAGTGTTATGTATACTATAGCTTATATTCTTAAAGACCCTATTGAAAGACTAAAATTCAGGTGAAAAACGCCGCTTATCAGTTAATCGTAAGTCGATCGATAAGGTCAATCAAATATAGATTAATGAATTAATCGATAATTTGCATCCCTAATTGGAGACGTAGTTAACTAGCTAGTTGGCAGCTAACTAAAAAAAAAAAATGTTTAGATGGCAATCTACAGTGGTCTATTTGCTTGATTATATTTACATCGCGTCTAAACAACAAACCATCTTGATTGAATCGATAATACTCCCTACAACTGTATACAGCTGGTACTGTACATCATATTTGATACTGTATCTTATATTTGACTACTACTTTTCTATTTAAATGTGATTGTACATATATATTTGTTATCATTATCTTATGTATATAATTGTGTCTCATCTGACACAGGTCTATTGCTCTTTGGTTGCTTTTCCATCTATTTTTCTTTTTGTTCTTTTACCCTCTGTTATATGTCATATATCATATATTACATTTGATGAGTGAGCTACCGTACCCAAAACAGTTTCCCTTGTGGATCAATAAAGTGTCTAAGTCTAAGAATACACTTTAGGTTAACAAGAAACATTTTAATCATGTAAATGTTTCCACACTACTGACTCCACTGGTGGCATCCATATTGGTCAGACTTTTTTTGATAAACAACAAATTCCATACACATCATACATTGAATAGGCCGATTAAGCTACCTTAAGTGAGAGCATCGTTACTTCTGGTCAGCCATCTTGCCTTGCCTTGTGCTGCCTTAGTTTGAGATTTATCTGATCATTATCAAAAAATGCTACGCTGCCTTTTTTTTTTTTTTTTTGGAATAAACCTCACTATTAATAATCCAAAATCAAATAAAAAGCTAAAGAAATTATTTTATTTAGCTTATTTTACTTTGTTTCTACTGAGATACAGCAATGAATTCTGGGTATACTGATTTTTCGAATGAATGGCAGCTGCATATTTCAATCATCGTTTCGACCGAAACAAGTAGCATGCCCGCCTTCAAACACAAGAGCAGCTGAAAGAAGCGGCAGGAGCGTAATAAAGGGGGATATGCACCCTTCTCAGTGGATTCCGGGATGATGTCTCGTTCTCAAGTCTCTATGCTCATCCCGCTCTACTTGGGTAAGTTCCGTGCGCTCTCGTGCAGTTATTTTATTTTACTTAGTTGTGATGATGCTGGTTATTGTGGGACAAACTCTGCACTTTGGACTGACGATGAATGAAAGAAAGCTGTCTGGTTTTTGACGCGCAGGATGTGGAAGAAGTTGTGACAGTGTTACATCCACATTCGGAGAAGTGTGTACTTCTCTCATGTTGTTTCTGACATTATCTGTGACTGTGGCAACAGCTGAGCAATCTTTTTCCAAACTCAAACTTATTAAGACCTAAGGAGCAGCATGGCGCAGGAGAGGCTCAGTGGGTTAGCTATCCTATCTATACGTGAAAAGTCCCTCAGTCGTCCAGGTAGAATCCATGATAACAGGAGAAGTTCAATTTGAGGCTGACGAAGCCTCTCGGATGAGCGGCGAAACGTTTTCAACCAAACAAACTTGGTCCAGTTGACAAATTGAACTTCTCCTGTTATTATTATCCTATCTATAGAAAACACAAGAGCCAGAGAATTAAATATTGGGGAGATTATTGATGATTTTGCACAACGCAAGGCTCGTAAGATGGCCTTCTGGTGGCCCAATTCATGCGCACTGGGGGTCGTATGCATATGAATTTTTTTTCTTCTTTGTTTCTGCAGAGATAAATAAGTTAAATTAAGTTTTGTTTCTGCACGGTTCAAGTTTAAGCAAGCTATGCTGTTTCAGCAGAAGATTAAGGTTTCAGCACTTTGAATGTTCCCATAATTCCATGAAAGCTAATGTTGATGCAGTAATATTTGATTACCCTGTATTAATGCAATTATTTTTAATGGTTATCCATGTAATGGATCCAATGTAATGGCAAATGTTTTTATTTACAATATAATGTATATAAACTACGTCTGTGCTTCTAGTCTTTTTTTAGAGGACTGTATTGCATGTATTAAGAGCCTCGAGTACGAGGTTGACCACTAGGGGCCCGGTACGAAATGTTGCACCTGGGCCCGTGACTACCGGCAGACAGCGGGACGCGGAGCTAACCAAGCCGCAAAAATTGGGTTCGCAGGAGAAGATTTTGCACTGCTTCTAGATCCGGCCGCGGATGTAACGCTATGGTCCTTCTCGCGAGTGGGTTTGCATGTCGTGTTCACATTCCAGAGTAGCGCCCTCTCCTCTAGCGATTAGTTACAATTAATGCATTTTAATCGACCAACGTCTTGATCGACAATTAATCGTAAGTCGATTAATTGTTGACATCCCTAGTCACAATAGTAAAATACATTACTTTGGGGAACACAAACATAAATTAGTCTGTGGAGCTCCGCTAATTATGAGGGGCCGTTCTGAGCCAAAAATGCCAGGGCCGTTTTTTTGTCTCAGTCCAGCCCTGCACTCAGATGTGTTAGAAACAGAGCTTTGACGAGATAAAATATCACATCTGATAGTGTTCATCTTTCCCATGAAGTGGTCTGAAAACTGCTCACAGAGAGACTCAGTGGGTGTCAAGTAAAACATGGTAAAAATATAGCTGCAAGCAGCAATGTGGGGCCAAGCAGCGACCCAGCCTAATTTGATGACATGCGTTAGATCAGTGTTCGCCCGAGGATCCCAGGGATACCAAGTTTCTGAAAATCGGACTTACGGTTTAAAAGTTACAAGCAGAAATGTCCCTCAAATTTTGACCCGTTGGTGGCGCTAGAGGATTTGAGCTGAGGCCCTGTCATTTTTTGTGTAGAATCCTGGGACAGACTAGAATACGTGTGAAAAGTTTGAAAATAATCCTATGAAGGGATCCCGAGATATGAGCTCACTTCCTGTTTGGCGACTTTTAGGACGTGTTTGATTGGCTCTCACGACAAAACGATAAGAGATATCAAAACTCCAGGCAAGTTTGTGATGAGCCTCAGTCCAAAGATGGTATGTAATAAATTAGAGCAAAATTGGTCCAAAATTGAGTGAGGAGAAGCATTTTGAGTGTTTTTCATAAAATTCAAAATGGCGGACATTCTATTCCGGCTGACATGACGTCATGGTGTGCATTTGATTCGACTTGGCCCAGGGATCCCCCGGATACCAAGTTTTTGAAAATCTGACTTACGGGTCAAAAGTTACAAGCAGTAATGTCCCTCAAATTTTGACCTGTTGGTGGCGCTAGAGGGTTTGAGCTGGGGCCCTGTAATTTTTTGTGGGGAATCCTGGGACAGACTAGAATATGTGTGAAAGTTTGAAAATAATCGTATGAAGGGTTCCCGAGATATGAGCTCACTTCCTGTTTGGCGACTTTTAGGACGCGTTTGATTGGCTGTCACTACAAAACGATAAGAGAAATCAAAAATCCGGGTACGTTTCTGATGAGGCTCAGTCCAAAGATGCTATGGACCAAATTTGAGCAAAATTGCTCCAAAATTGAGGGAGGAGAAGCATTTTGAATTTTTTTCATAAAATTCAAAATGGCGGAAAATCTTACCCGCCGAAAATGACGTCACAGAATGCGTTGGATTCGTCTTGCCCCAAGGAGTCCAGAGAGGCCAAGTTTTAGAAAATCGGACGTACGGTTCAAAACTTACAAGCCGAAATGTACCTGCAACTTTGACCTGCTGGTGGCGCTAGAGGGTTGGGGGTGGGGACGTAAAATTTGTTGAAGGGCATCATGAGACTGTCTAGAATGTGGGTGCACACCATTTGTTGTGGAAATTACAAGTTAAGTTGTAGAAACAGAAGAATTTTATTGATTTTCAAAAAAATCCAAGATGGCGGACATTCTATTCCGGCAGACATGACGTCATAGGATGCGTTGGATCGGTCTTCGCCCGAGGATCCCAGGGATACCAAATTTTTGAAAATCCGACTTACGGTTCAAAAGTTACAAGCAGAAATGTCCCTCAAATTTTGACCTGTTGGTGGCGCTAGAGGGTTTGAGCTGGGGACCTGTAATTTTTTGTGGGGAATCCTGGAACAGACTAGAATACGTGTGAAAAGTTTGAAAATAATCCTATAAACGGTTCCCGAGATATGAGCTCACTTCCTGTTTGGCGACTTTTCGGACACGTTTGATTGGCTGTCACGTCAAAACGATAAGAGATATCAAAAAACCGGGTACGTCTCTGATGAGGCTCAGTCCAAAGATGCTATGGACCAAATTTGAGCAAAATTGGTCAAAAATTGAGGGAGGAGAAGCATTTTGAGTGTTTTTCATAAAATTCAAAATGGCGGAAAATCTACCCTGACGGAAAATGACGTCATAGGGTGCGTTGGATTCGGCTTGGCCCACGGAGTCCAGGGATACCAAGTTTTTGAAAATTGGACCTACGGTTCAAAAGTTACATGCAGAAATGTACCTGAAAATTCCTGCAACTTTGACCTGCTGGTGGCGCTAGAGGGTTGGGGGTGGGGGCCTATAAATTGCTGTGGGTAATGAGGAGACTGGCTGGAATGTGCATGCCAAATTTCACAACTTTTTACCAGACGGTTCTAGGGGTTGCCATAGACTTCCAGAGGCGGAAGAATAATGTATAAATATAGCTGCAAGCAGCAATGTGGGGCCAAGCAGCGACCCAGCCTAATTCGATGAGATGCGTTGGATCGGTCTTCGCCCGAGGATCCCAGGGATACCAAGTTTCTGAAAATCGGACTTACGGTTTAAAAGTTACAAGCAGAAATGTCCCTCAAATTTTGACCCGTTGGTGGCGCTACAGGATTTGAGCTGAGGCCCTGTCATTTATTTGTGTGGAATCCTGGGACAGACTAGAATACGTGTGAAAAGTATGAAAATAATCCTATGAAGGGATCCTGACATATGAGCTCACTTCCTGTTTGGCGACTTTTAGGATGCGTTTGATTGGCTCTCACGACAAAACGATAAGAGATATCAAAACTCCAGGCAAGTTTCTGATGAGGCTCAGTCCAAAGATGCTATGTACCAAATTAGAGCAAAATTGGTCCAAAATTGAGTGAGGAGAAGCATTTTATTGATTTCCACAAAATCCAAAATGGCGGACATTCTATTCCAGCGAACATGACGTCATGGGGTGCATTTGATTTGACTAGGCCCAAGGATTGTAGGGATACCAAGTTTTTGAAAATCTGACTAAGGGTTCAAAAGTTACAAGCAGAAATGACCCTCAAATTTTGACCTGTTGGTGGCGCTAGAGGGTTTGAGCTGGGGCCCTGTAATTTTTTGTGGGGGAATCCTGGGAGAGACTAGAATATATATGAATAGTTTGAAAATAATTCTATGAAGGGTTCCCGAGATATGAGCTCACTTCCTGTTTGGCAACTGTTAAGACGCGTTTGATTGGCTATCACGACAAAACGATAAGAGATATCAAAAAAGCGGGTAAGTTTCTGATGAGGCTCCGTCCAAAGATGCTATGTACCAAATTAGAGCAAAATTGGTCCAAAATTGAGGGAGGAGAAGCATTTTGAATGTTTTTCATAAAATTAAAAATGGCGGAAAATCTTACCCGCGGAAAATGACGTCACTGAATGCGTTGGGATTCGTCTTGCCCCAAGGAGTCCAGGGAAGCCAAGTTTTAGAAAATCGGATGTACGGTTCAAAACTTCGAAGCCGAAATGTACCTGCAACTTTGACCTGCTGGTGGCGCTAGAGGGTTGGGGGTGGGGACGTAAAATTTGTTGAAGAGCATCATGAGACGGTCTAGAATCTGGGTGCACACCATTTGTTGTGGAAATTACAAGTTAAGTTGTAGAAACAGAAGAATTTTATTGATTTTCAAAAAAATCCAAGATGGCGGACATTCTATTCCGGCAGACATGACGTCATAGGATGCGTTGGATCAGTCTTCGCCCAAGGATCCCAGGGATACCAATTTTTTGAAAATCGGACTTACGGTTCAAAAGTTACAAGCAGAAATGTCCCTAAAATTTTGACCTGTTGGTGGCGCTAGAGGGTTTGAGGTGGGGACCTGTAATTTTTTGTGGGGAATCCTGGGAAGGACACGAACATCTGTGAAAAGTTTGAAAATAATCCTATAAACGGTTCCCGAGATATGAGCTCACTTCCTGTTTGGCGACTTTTCGGACGCGTTTGATTGGCTGTCACGACAAAACGATAAGAGATATCAAAAAACCGGGTACGTCCCTGATGAGGCTCAGTCCAAAGATGCTATGGACCAAATTTGAGCAAAATGGGACAAAAATTGAGGGAGGAGAAGCATTTTGAGTGTTTTTCATAAAATTCAAAATGGCGGAAAATCTACCCTGACGGAAAATGACGTCACAGGGTGCGTTGGATTCGGCTTGGCCCAAGGAGTCCAGGGATACCAAGTTTTTGAAAATTGGACATACGGTTCAAAAGTTACACGCAGAAATGTACCTGAAAATTCCTGCAACTTTGACCTGCTGGTGGCGCTAGAGGGTTGAGGGTGGGGGCCTATAAATTGCTGTGGGTAATGAGGAGAGTGGCTGGAATGTGCATGCCAAATTTCACAACTTTTTACCAGACGGTTCTAGGGGTTTCCATAGACTCCCAGAGGCGGAAGAATAATGTATAATAATAATAATAAATATAGCTGCAAGCAGCAATGTGGGGCCAAGCAGCGACCCAGCCTAATTCGATGACATGCGTTAGATCAGTCTTCGCCCGAGGATCCCAGGGATACCAATTTTTTTCAAAATCGGACTTACGGTTCAAAAGTTACAAGCAGAAATGTCCCTCAAATTTTGACCTGTTGATGGCGCTAGAGAGTTTGAGCTGGGGCCCTGTAATTTTTTGTGGGGAATCCTGGGACAGACTAGAATACCTCTGACGAGTTTGAAAATAATCCTATGAAGGGTTCCCGAGATATGAGCTCACTTCCTGTTTGGCGACTTTTAGGACGAGTTTGATTGGCTCTCACGACAAAACGATAAGAGATATCAAAACTCCAGGCAAGTTTCTGATGAGGCTCAGTCCATAGATGCTATGTACCAAATTAGAGCAAAATTGGTCCAAAATTGAGTGAGGAGAAGCATTTTATTGATTTCCACAAAATCCAAAATGGCGGACATTCTATTCCAGCGAACATGACGTCATGGGGTGCATTTGATTTGACTAGGCCCAAGGATTGTAGGGATAGCAAGTTTTTGAAAATCTGACTTACGGTTCAAAAGTTACAAGCAGAAATGTCCCTCAAATTTTGACCTGTTGGTGGCGCTAGAGGGTTTGAGCTGGGGCCCCGTAATTTTTTGTGGGGAATCCTGGGACAGACTAGAATACATGTGAAAAGTTTGAAAATAATTCTATGAAGGGTTCCCGAGATATGAGCTCACTTCCTGTTTGGCAACTGTTAAGACGCGTTTGATTGGCTATCACGACAAAACGATAAGAGATATAAAAAAAGCGGGTAAGTTTCTGATGAGGCTCCGTGCAAAGATGCTATGTACCAAATTAGAGCAAAATTGGTCCAAAATTGAGGGAGGAGAAGCATTTTGAATGTTTTTCATAAAATTCAAAATGGCGGAAAATCTTACCCGCGGAAAATGATGTCACTGAATGCGTTGGATTCGTCTTGCCCCAAGGAGTCCAGTGAAGCCAAGTTTTAGAAAATCGGACGTACGGTTCAAAACTTAGAAGCCGAAATGTACCTGCAACTTTGACCTGCTGGTGGCGCTAGAGGGTTGGGGGTGGGGACGTAAAATTTGTTGAAGGGCATCATGAGACGGTCTAGAATCTGGGTGCACACCATTTGTTGTGGAAATTACAAGTTAAGTTGTAGAAACAGAAGAATTTTATTGATTTTCAAAAAAATCCAAGATGGCGGACATTCTATTCCGGCAGACATGACGTCATAGGATGCGTTGGATCAGTCTTCCGCCAAGGATCCCAGGGATACCAAATTTTTGAAAATCGGACTTACGGTTCAAAAGTTACAAGCAGAAATGTCCCTAAAATTTTGACCTGTTGGTGGCGCTAGAGGGTTTGAGGTGGGGACCTGTAATTTTTTAAGGGGAATCCTGGGAAGGACACGAACATCTGTGAAAAGTTTGAAAATAATCCTATAAACGGTTCCCGAGATATGAGCTCACTTCCTGTTTGGCGACTTTTCGGACACGTTTGATTGGCTGTCACGACAAAACGATAAGAGATATCAAAAAACCGGGTACGTCCCTGATGAGGCTCATTCCAAAGATGCGATGTACCAAATTTGAGCAAAATGGGACAAAAATTGAGGGAGGAGAAGCATTTTGAGTGTTTTTCATAAAATTCAAAATGGCGGAAAATCTACCCTGACGGAAAATGACGTCATAGGGTGCGTTGGATTCGGCTTGGTCCAAGGAGTCCAGGGATGCCAAGTTTTTGAAAATTGGACATACGCTTCAAAAGTTACACGCAGAAATGTACCTGAAAATTCCTGCAACTTTGAGCTGCTGGTGGCGCTAGAGGGTTGGGGGTGGGGGCCTATAAATTGCTGTGGGTAATGAGGAGAGTGGCTGGAATGTGCATGCCAAATTTCACAACTTTTTACCAGACGGTTCTAGGGGTTGCCATAGACTCCCAGTGTCGGAAGAATAATGTATAATAATAGGAATCAATAGAAACACTATGGGTGCCTTGCAGCTACCGCTGCCTGGCCCCAATAATAATAATAGGAATCAATAGAAACACTATGGGTGCCTTGCAGCTACCGCTGCCTGGCCCCAATCAGGATTTAAAATGTTGTCAGTGGTTGAGAAGATAACTTTTGGATTATTTTTGCGGTTGGTGATTATTGTGGAGAAATAATGATTTTTTGCATTTCTTATTGCATTGTTGTGTGTTTGTTGTTGATTGATGAATAATTGGTGGTTTATTGTTGTTTTGTTTTTTCTCCATCTTGGATTTTCTCATTTCTCCATGGAATTTTTAATTTGGTTTTAATGCTTTTGGTTTTGAGTGGAGCAACCAGATCAAGAGCTGACTGTAGTCTACTGTTAAAATGATCAATAATAAATCACAAGGGGCAGGTAAAACCATTGAGGGATTTTTTATCTAAAACATCAATAAAATTTGCGGGTATTTCAGGGGTCAGAACATTCAAAAATTAATTTGCAAGAGGGTCTAGAAGGTTATCTATGCGCAAGTTAAAATTACCGGCTATAATAATCATATTAAATGAATTATGTAAAATAGATAGAAACTCTGGAAACTCACTGATAAAAACGTCTGTATATAATGACACATAAAATTTGGGGGTTGCTAAAAACAATTGGATATTAAAAACTTGTAAAATTGTACAATAAAATAAGTTTGGTGGCCCAAGTGTCTGTACATATAAAAGCAGTGCCACCTCCCCTTTTACCATTTCTAGTTGATAACGCAAAATTAAAAGTGAGTGGTGAGGCCTCTGTTCTTTGACTTGTTGCGCTCAGGAAGGCATCAAAGGTGCATGAAAGCAAGAGACTCAAAAACAGCTTCTTCCCAAGGGCCATAACCACTGTGAACACTCACATGCACTAACTCACCGTTGTGCAATTACTTAACAGGGTGCAACATATCTTGTTGGACAATATCTATTACAGTGTAATAGTATAGTTTTTTGTAGTGTATCCACCTGGCAATATTTATTACTGTGTAATATCTTGAACTGGGTTTTGTAGCATATCCACCTGTTGTGTGCAATACCTAATTACAGTGCAATATCCTGTGGTGCAATACTTAACACAACAAACAACATTTAATACAGTACAATACAGTACAAATATAATGCTAAACTGTGAGACTCTCTCTCCCTACTACAATATACAGTGGTACCTCACCTTACGAATGACCCAAAAAACGAAAATTTCAAGTTACGAAACGCCTTCACGGTAAATTTTTGTCTCTAGATACGAATGAAATTTCAAGTTACGAAACGCGAAATCTCAAAAATTCAAATAATGCGTGCTCAGTCACACATTATACGCTTTTCTCAGACTGGATTTAAACTTTTCTCACATTTGTCTCTCGTTTAAACACTCAAATTTTCATAGATTTTCAACAAAATTATTAATAGTGAAGCGTGTGGGGGGAAGGAGGAGGGGGGAGAAAACTGCGCTCTGACACGTGTCCCGGCGCGGACCCGGCGCGGAGCTGACAGCAGGTCCAGACCAAGGTCTAAACCAGGACTAAACCAGGACTAAACCAGGACTAGACCAGGTGGATTAAAGCGCCGCGCGTGGGTGTATTTCCTGGTTCCGGCGCGGAGCTGACAGCAGGTCTAGACCAAGGTCTAAACCAGGACTAAACCAGGACTAAACCAGGACTAGACCAGGTGGATTAAAGCGCTGCGCGTGGGTCTATTTCCTGGTTTCGTTTCGAGTCACAGCTGAGGTGAGCCGCTGCTCTAGACCTGCCCGCGTAAGGTGCTCACAGAGCGGCATGGACAGAACCGTGAGGTCGGCCTCTTCAAGACCTCCAGGCTGGTGACCGGGACAATCCCCGCACCCATGCTCGCTTAGGGAGCTCTTAAGGCGGGCTGGCAGTGTCCCCCTGGGTCCCTGGATGTCTGGGGCTCCATGCCTGGAGTGGCCCTGGAGAGCAGGTCTAGACCGCGGCTCTTGCATGCGAGCAGCGGCTCGCCTCAGCTGTGACTCCAAACAAAACCAGGAAATAGACCCACGCGCGGCGCTTTAATCCACCTGGGCTAGTCCTGGGCTAGTCCTGGTTTAGTCCTGGTTTAGTCCGGGTTTAGTCCGGGTTTAGTCCGGGTTTAGTCCGGGTTTAGTCCGGGTTTAGTCCGGGTTTAGTCCTGGTTTAGACCTTGGTCTAGACCTGGTTTAGACCTTGGTCTGGACCTGCTGTCAGCTCCGCGCCGGGACACGTGTCAGAGGGTACTCTTCTCCCCCCTCCTCCTTCCCCCCACACGCTTCACTATTAATAATTTTGTTGAAAATCTATGAAAATTTTAGTGTTTAAACGAGAGACTAATGTGAGAAAAGGACGCAGAACACAATGTTACACTATAAAAAAAGTTACACTATTAAAAAAAAAAAAATGGATCGGGGCCTTGGAACGAATCAGGCTTTTTCCATTGAAATAGCTACTCAACTTACGAATTTTTCACGTTACGAAACCACTTCTGGAACGAATTAATTTCGTAAGGTGAGGTACCACTGTATGAGCAAGACTTGCAATAACCTGGCAACTACTGTGTAGTACAGGACTTTTTTGCATTTTTTTGTACTATTTTCTTTTCTTCTATACTGTGTGGTAAATATCCTGCTCTGTTGTAAATATCGTACTTAAATGTCTGAGATTCAATCTCATTGTGAGTATGTATGATGTAAATTGTACGAATAGTGACAATAAAAGGCATTCTGATAGTGACAATAGTGACAATAAAAGGCATTCTATTCTATTCTATTCTCTGTGAGCACTGTGACATGAACACTGTGAACTTGTCTGTAGTCTTCTGTCAGGCTGAGGTAGTGTCTTTTCTGTCCATGAAGTTGTAAATATGTTTGAGTGAATATCTGAAGTGATTTGGAGTCACAGGTTCTTCTGTTAAAATCATTAGCTTAGCTCATTAGCCGCTAACGGCTAATGCGCTAAGCTAATGAGTTAATTAGCTATTTTCAACATCATCTGCATTTTTCATACACTCATGGGCTAAAAATGGGATCCAGAAGATCCAGAAGACTTACCCCCTCTGACGAGCACGACTCTCGGGCTCAGAGCCGAGTCCAAGAACCGCTGGATCCTCTGGTTCTCCTGTTTGGAGCGGCGCATCTCCTCTTCGTAGTCCGCTATTCTGCGCTCCAACAGCGCACGGATGTCCCCAGCAGCCGCGCCCAGCCCAAAACCACTAAAGCCTCCGGACATATTTGCCCTGTTTGTTTTTCCCGGTGTTCGGCTCCGGTGTTCGGCTCGTTCAAAAATTGAGCTAATCGTTGCTAAGTTGGTTCAGAAGTGCTCTGAACATAAACAAACTGTTGTTTTGACTGTTGTTTCAGTTCTTGTTTTGTTTGGATCTTTTAGCCGGACTCTTCAGGTTGTAGTTCTAACAAAACGTTCACATTAACGTCATAAATAAAGTTTGTTCAGGTTTTAGAGCTCGCGCTGCTCCAGGCCGCAGACCTCCAGTGGGACCGGAAGTGCGCACAACAAACTTCAAAATAAAATCAAGTTAACGAAGAGAACAAAAATTATATATATATAGTATACAGCAGACATGGGACCAAGTCACACATGTGCAAGTCTCAAGTAAGTCTCAAGTCTTCACCTTCAAGTCACAAGTAAGTCTCAAGTATTTTTTTCTTGGGCAAGTCAAGTCAAGTCAAGTCCTGTAATAGGTCAAGTCAAGTCCAAGTCAAGTCACCTTTGGCTTATTGTTGTAATTTTAGCTGCAGAATCTGATCTTAATAAAGTGAAAGGCAATAGTTAAGAAAGTGTAAGTAATCATCACTGGCTAATGTGCCCAACCTGTTATCAAATATTTGTATTGTAAATACTCATGTTCAGTAAAATACATCATAGACTCAACCAAAAAGTGATAATGTAATTATTGGTTATTTATTGGTAAAAGTGATCTGTACATGGAAAACCAAACTGTTTCACATGTTTTCAACATTGTTTCAGCATTGAGTTGAAACCAGTAACAGCTAAAACAAACTTGTATTAAACTTTGTTACACTCCCTAACTCACTCTGTCCCACACACACTTTCTAACACACACACACACACACACACACACACACACACACACACACACACACACACACACACAGAATATCCACAAGTAGCTATCCTTTTACAAAGTAACAATAACAGCTAAAACAAATACTAACTTACAGTAAATTAAACTGTCACATTTCTTTGCTCATTTCTTTGCACATTTCTCTCTCACACACTTTCTGTCACTCACACTCACACACTATATCCATAAGTCATTCCCTTTTTGTGAGGAAACAAATAATAGCTAAAACAAATAGCTTATTAATATTAAACTTTGTTACATTTCTCCTCTCACTCACACACACACACACACATACACACACACACACACACACACACACACACACACACACCACTCCTCGCGTGCGTAATGGGTCAGGCGCGCTCCTCGAGAGCTCGTGTATTTAGACTACACCTTTGTAAGAGACTGACTAAGAGTAAAAAGTGATGAGAGTTTTGTTTATTATTATTATTTGAACGTAGACCCTCCGTCAAGTGATCTCCTGCATTCCACAAAACCAAGCCAACAACTGATCTGAGCAACGCCAAGAGACAGTACATTAACGCCACATAGCCCTCCACCACAAGCGCAAACACAGCGCAACTCTCACATCTGAGGGGACGAAACCAGGACTGGACCAGGTCTAGACCTGGACTAAACCGGGATTAAACCACCACGGGCCACTCTTTGCTGATTTCGTGCGGCTGGTTTGTGGCTGGGGCTGAGAGTACGCGGTCCGGGCGCCGCGGATCGTTTTCGTGCTCGCAGCCCCGGTGCACGCGCGGCCTCGTGCCGGTGGTGGGCACGTGGTGCACGCGTTGCGTCCCAGGACATGGCAGTGCCGTTGAATGAGCACGAAAACATTATGTGAACACGCAAGTCATTCAAGTCATCGTGTCTCAAGTCAAGTCAAGTCCCGAGTCCTAGACTTCCAAGTCCGAGTCAAGTCTCAAGTATTTCATTTTTTGTCGAGTCAAGTCACAAGTCATAAAAACAGCGACTCGAGTCGACTCGAGTCCAAGTCACTAAGTCTCAAGTCCCCATGTCTGGTATACAGTGATCCCTCGCTCTATTGCGGTTCACTGTTCGCGCCCTCGCTGTTTCGCAGATTTTTCCCCCCAATTTTTTCCAATTTTTTTTTTCCCCAATTTTTTTTATAGTGTAACATTTTTTTTTATAGTGTAACATTGTGTTCTGCGTCCTGATTATCTATAAAAATTTACAAACGGTTATTAAACAAATTTTCTAATATTTTAGAAAATTGGGGGAGGATTGAAACAGGTCTATAGTTTGTGAAGAAATGTCTGTTGCCATTTTTAAACAAAGGAATGACCTTTGCCATTTTCATTTTTGTGGGGAAGGTGCCCCTCTGAAATGATAAATTGAAGATGTGGGATAGTGGTCCTGAAATTTCATTTATAACTCTTTTTATTATGATCATATCCAACCCATGAAACTATCACACCTATTTGTATAGCCCTTACACAGCCTGGAGGTGTGTTTGGTCATTGTCATCTTCAAAAATAAATGATGGTTCAACTAAAAGCAAACCGGATGGGATGGCATGTCACCGTAGAATGCTGTGATAACCATGCTGGTTCATAGTGCCTTCAATTTTGAATAAATCCCCAACAGTGTCACCAGCAAAGCACTCCCACACCATCACACCTCCTCCTACATGTTTCACGGTGGGAACCAGGCATGTACAATCCATCCCTTCACCTTTTCTGCATCGCACAAAGACACAGCGGTCTTTGGACTCATCAGGCCAAAGCACAGATTTCCACTGGTCTAATGTCCATTCCTTTCAAGATTCAAGCTTCAAAGCTTTTATTGTCATATGCACAGTGGGGCAGCAGGTGGGGGACAAGAGGGTCCTGGCTAAATTCATGTCTATGCTGGACCATGAGTGTCACCCCCTGCAGGACGCTCTGTCGGCTCTGGAGAGCAGCATCAATGACAGACTGATTCACCCTTGCTGTGTTAACCCTCCTGTCGTGTTCGGGTCAAATCTGACCGTTTTGCAACTTATAATACTCATAAATATTATGTTTTTCATCTGATTACCCCAAGACCTTATGATATCCTCCACACTGTGTACTTGAACATATACAAGTGATGATCACCTATTTCATTCAATTTTGAGTGTTTTAATCAACCTTGTTACACCTGTGGTGTTCCCGGTCAAAAGTGACCGCCATAGGAAATGAATGGGTATCCAGAGTAAATTCATTCAACATACAGAAAACATCCCCATACACACTGCCCCAACTCACTCACACACTCACACACACGCACACACACACTCACACACACACACACACACACACACGCACACACACACACACACACACGCACACACGCACACACACACGCACACACACACTCACACAGGAGCAGCTATGCCTGGAATATGCAGGTCTACATTGGGAAACCCAGTACTGGAAGGGCCGAAAAAAAACAGGGCATGCGTGTTGTGCTGGACATGACAACCGGTCTCCATCCAAGGGCATAATATCACATGTGACAACTTCCTCACATCACATGCTCTTGGTCAGGAGCTACTGAAAAGAAAGCTCACCATGGTAGGGACAGTGAGGAAGAACAAGCCAGAACTTCCCCCTGTGCTGGTATCGACCAGAGGAAGACAGGCACTCTCATCACAATTTGCATTCACTGACACGCACACTTTTGTGTCATACGTTCCCAAGAAGAACAGAAATGTCATCCTGATAAGCACAGTACACAAAGACGCTGCTGTCAGCACCACAGAGGACAGGAAGCCCCTGATGATCCAGGACTACAACAAGAACAAGGGAGGCGTTGACTGCCTTGATAAGGTAATGTCTTTACATTACCTTATCATGCATTTTATTTTATTTTTATCTAGGTGAACCATAGCATTTTGTGATAAAAGGAGAAGCTCATCCGAGAGGCTTCGTCAGCTCAGAGCTGACGAAGCCTCTCGGATGAGCGGCGAAACGTTTTCAACCAAACAAACTTTGTCCAGTTGACAAATTGAACTTCTCCTGTTATCATGTATTCTACCTGGACGACTGAGGGACTTTTCACGCATAGCATTTTGTGTACGACAGATTGAATATTGTTCCTAATCTCTTATTATTTATTGTTCCTTTACTGAAGCTTACTGGTACATACACCTGTAAGCGGATGACGGCTCGCTGGCCTGTGACACTGTTCCACAACATCCTAGATGTGTTAGCTTTCAACGCGTATGTGGTGTGGACAGCAATCGACCCAACCTGGAATCAGGGGAAAAGTTTCAAGAGGAGACTTTTCCTCGCAGAGCTGGGGAAAGCTTTGGTGACTCCTCTTATACAGCGACGCCAGCACATTCCCCGCACACCAGCCTCCGCCAGTCTGGTTAGGAGCATGCAAGCTCCAGCCCCAGCCGCTGCCCTGGCTGCTCTCCCCCAACAAGGACATGGGCAGAAAAGGAAGCGTTGTGGCCTCTGTGCCCTTAGAGACATCAAAACGAGCCTGACATGCTGCAAATGTCATGCTTATGTTTGTAAGGCCCACTCTGACCTGAGTGTCACATGCCACGAATATGCCATGAATACACTGAATACACACGCACACACACACACACACACACACACACACACACACACACACACACACACACACACACACACACACACACACACACACACACACACACACACACACACACACACACACACACACACTGTTAAGTTTGGTGTTTGGTTTTCCATTTATTTTTTGTATTATATGTTCATTTTGTAGTTCATTTTCAGTGCCCAATTGTATTTTCACTGATGTTATTTAATGTTTACTTCTATAAATTGCTCTTAGACACTACTTTGAAACATTGCTCTCAACTAAAGAATGTTTAATAAAAAAAATGGTGGTGAAAAAAAAAAAAATTGTGCTAATTTAAGAGCAGTTAAAACAGACCGGTCAATTTTGACCGGGAACACTAAAGTAGGGGGCTGGAGGCGAACACGACCGGAGGGTTAAAGAGATTTCGCAGGTCTTTCCTTCTTTCTGGTGTCAGACTGTACAATGATCAATGCTAGTCATGTTCATCTCCATAGCAACCATGTGTCATCTCCATAGTAATAATAACAATGTGCAATATTATTTAATGTCACTTTACCTGCTACTTATTTATTTAACCACCACTGCCCATCACTGCACTGTACACAATCATCTGGGTCACTTTATTGTAGTGATATTATATATTACTATACTGGAGTCACTTTAACTGCTGTTTGTTCACTGCTCAGAATCGAAGACATTTATTGTGCAGCGTTCCTGTGCCTTTTAACCTTACAGTGTTGTGTTTTTAGTTGATTGTACATACTTATTACTATTATTTATCTTACTTTTGATGCATGCTCATATTTTCCTACTGTTTCTGAAACTTGCGTTGTGACACTGCAATTTCCCCATTGTGAGACAAATAAAGGATTATCTTATCTTATCTTGTCTTATCTTAAAGAAACACATTTCCCTGTACAATGAAATTCTTACTTTGCTGCCCACTCTGGATGCCATCCATCCATCTTCTTTAGCTTCTCCATTTCAGTTAAAATAGATAAATAAGATAAAGACAAGCATGAAAAAAAAGTATAATCAAAATATAACAATCTTTACCGAATATACACTATGAAAAATATAGGCTAGGTGCTACGTACATATTTACAGATAATGTGCAACATTAGTTTTATGTGCAACTGTCAGTAGTAAATACGGGGTGTAAACATTGTTGATATCGTGCAAACAGGAAGTGTAAACATGGTTGATATAGTGCAAACAGGAAGTGTAAACATTCGAGCAGTTGCATGTGCAGCTGTAATCTGACAGATTATCTTAACAGTCAATAATAGTGCAATTACTCATGTGCTAAGTACAGGTCAATCAGTGTCCAAGAGAGGAGGCTATTGCTCAACGGTTCAAGAGTCTGATAGCAGTTGGAAAGAAAGAGTTGTTAAGTCTAGTACTCCTGCTTTTCATACTCCTCTACCTCTGATCTGAAGGTAGGAGTGTGAATAGTCCATGTTGGGGGTGGGTGGGGTCTGATGATGGAGGCAGCTCTCTTGCGGACTCTGCGATGGTAGATGCTCTGCAGAGACGGTTGAGGAGTCCTGGTGATCTTTGTGGCCGTCTTAACCACTCTCTGCAGATGTTTGCGGTCCTTCACAGTAGTGCTGCCATACCACACACTGATGCAGCTGGTCAGGATGGACTCAACGATGCAGCTGTAGAAGTTGCTGAGGATTTTGGGTGACATGTTAACTGGCCAGCCAAATGATATCTCTCTGTATTTCCTATACAGCGCGATACCATTTGGACACCCTCGCTCCTCCGGTTAAAAACGGACTCCGCGATTCTGATTCGTTCAAAGATGGTGACGTCAGTGCACCTGCCTTTGCCCGCAAAGTCACTCTTAGGCAGCGGAAGTTCCTCCTCAGTTTTGAATCAAGATGGTGCAATCTCTGATTGGTTCACTTAGCTGTCTGTCTACGCGCAACCGCAGCGCATTCTGAACCAAGCGTTACCAGACTCACCGCTGTTCATGGATTCTTCCAGGCAAGGTGACATGCCAAATTTCCTCAGCCTTCTCCAGGAAGTACAGTCGCTGTTGAGCCTTCTTCACCACCCGTGTTGTGTTGAGTGTCCAGGTGAAGTCATCACTGATGTGGACCCCCAGGTATTTAAAGGTTCTCACCCTCTCCACCTCAAGATCCCAGATAAACAGTGGCTGGTGAGGTCCTCTGTCCTTCCTCATGTCCACTATCATCTCCTTGGTCTTGTCTGTGTGGAGAGTGAGGTTGTTGTCCCCGCACCATGTCACTAGACTGTCCACCTCCCTCCTGTAGGCCGCCTCGTCTCCACCTGTCATACAACCTATCACAGCGGTGTCGTCAGCAAACTTCAGGACGACGTTCTTGGGGTGGGATGCGACGCAGTCGTGGGTGAACAGGGTGTAGAGGATGGGGCTGAGGATGAAGCCCTGTGGGGTGCCAATGTTAGTGGTGATGCTGGCTGAAGTTCTGTTTCCAATCCTGACAGACTAGGGCCTGCCAGTTCGGAAGTCCAGGAGCCAGGTGTAGTCCAAGTGATGACAGTTTGTGAGTGAGTCTATAGGGGATGACTGTGTTGAAGGCGGAGCTGTAGTCAATAAAGAGTATCCTGACGTAGGAGTCTTTATTTTCTAGGTGGGACAGCGAGACATGGAGGGTGGCGGCGATAGCGTCGGAGGTGAACCTGTTGGGCCTGTAGGCATATTGTAGGGGGTCAATAGAGTCCGGTATGCTGCTCTGAATGTGGGGCAGTACCACTCTCTCAAAGCTCTTCATAATGATTGAAGTGAGTGCTACTGGCCTGTAGTCATTCAGGCAGGATGGGGGGGGGGGGGTTCTTCTTTGGGAGGGGGACAATGGTGGTGGTTTTGTAGCAGGTGGGAACAGTGTGTTGGCTGAGGGAGAGGTTGAAAATGGAGGTGAAGACGTCAGCCAGCTCACTAGCATGCTCTGAGGGCCCTCCCAGGAATACTGTCTGGACCTGGGGCTTTGCGGGGGTTGTTCCTCCTCAGGGCTTTGTGTACCTGGGCTGATGTGACGACAGGCGGGGGGAGGGGGGGTTGAATGGTTTAGGTGTGTCTGTGCTCTGTGGGGGTGGTGGTGGTGGTAGAGGCCTCAAAGCAAGTGTAGACAGTGTTGAGGTTGTCTGGAAGGTTGTCTGAGGCTGATGGTGGTGGAGCTGGAGCTGGTCCTGAAGTCTGTGATGTGGTCCAGACATTGCCACATCCTCCTGGGGTCGGCAGAAGAGTAGAAGTGTCTTCTCTCTATGTTGCCTCTTAGGCCTTGGCCTTCTTGGCCTACTGCAGTCGGTACTGCACTGCTTTGCACTCTGCCTCATCGCCAGATCTAAATGCAGCAGAGCGAGTGCGCAGCAGGTGCAGTACCTCACTGTTTACCCAGGGCTTCTGGCTGGGGAACTTCCTGACCTGTATAGTGGGTACAATGTTATACCCACTCACATAGTCAGCATAGTCATCTACACTGACAGAAGAGTCCTCCCTAGTAGCTGCAGTTCTAAACACATCCCAGTCTGTGGTGGCAAAACAGTCCTGCAAACAGCTCTCAGCCTCTGGTGTCCAAAGTTGAACCTGTCTGGTGACAGAGTCCGACTGTTTGAGTCTTTGTCTGTAGGCCGGGTACATGAACAAAGAGATGTGGCCTGAGGCCCTGTCCACATGACGTTTTGTTTGTAGAAGTTTGTTTGAAGTTTGTATTAATTTTGGCCTTTTGTCCACACGGCGCCGGCCTTTTGGGTGGGTGAAAACGGTGTTTTTTGAAAACGGGTTCCAGAGTGGAGAAATCTGAGAACGTCGGGGGTCGCGTTGTTGTGTGGGCGGGCAAAACGCAACTTTTGGGAAAACGATGACGTCGCGATGCTGTCATCATCACATGACCAGAAGGTAAGGGACAGAGGGACAACTTCGTCAATGGCGTTGTCATTGTCATAGATGATGAATGGAGAGCGAATTTCCGGATGTCCAGAAGTGGCCTGGCAATACGCACAACCCACGAGTGTTTGCCAATTCAAAGCTAAACGCGTATTTTAAAACTGGAAAGAATGGAAAGGCAGATAGTGGACAATGAGGAGCCCATACCAATTTGAGTGTGTTGTGTGCTGTAAATAAAGAAATAGAGCAACCATTTCTTGTCATTTTTTATTGAATGAAAATTTACCTTTTACAAACAGGCACATGCAGTATCACACACAAAAATATATAAAAGCATTTCTGTTTTCTTTACCCAAATTCACACAACTATATAGCTGCCCTTTTGTGATCGTCCCCGGTTGTATATTCTCGCCAAAAAGCCAACATAATGTCTGAGTATGCTTGGGCAGGACTCAGCGTAATGAAGTTGGCTCGATGTTTGACATTCACTTGATATTCGGGGTTTAACATTCCCGTATTAAGAACCAAACAAGCATTTTGCCTAAATAACACGACCATGGTTAACGAGAGTTCTACTTGTTAATGTCTATCTAATAAAACAATAGCACGTAATACTAACTATCGATTTATAGGCAAAAACTCTGCTCACGTAGCTCCAACCTTCGTTCTGTGGCTACCATCTATGTTAGGGACCGTCAACAAATGATCTTCACATTACTGGAGGGAGTCAGTCCAACATTGGTGGAGCAGGGGGACGAAATAATTTCGCATTTGTTCACGGTCCCTAACATAGACGTGTTTGTTTGTTTGTTTACGGAAGAGAAAGGACTTTATGCGCATGCGCTCTTTGTAGTATTGCATGTCTGGGGGCTCTGGTTGTTTCGTGTTTACAGCGCCACATATCGGTGTGGCATATGTATTACATTGTTTTCACTCAGCGCTCCATGTTCGCCTGGACGTGAATATTTACTGATCCGACACGTGTGTGGACGCGTAGTTTTTCCAATCTGCATTTTAAAAAATCCAGGAGCATTGTCGTGTGGACGTAGCCTGAGTCTCCAAAGGAGGGGCGGGGTGCTGTCGTAAATGCACCCCTTACATTACTGTAAACATGGTCCAGAGTGTTCTTGCCACGGGTGGGGATGTTAACATGTTGTTGGTATTTAGTGAGTACAATTCATAAATTGCACTGATTGAAATCACCAGCGACAATAAAAATAGCGTCAGGATGAGCCGTCTCCAAATCACTGATGACATCATAGAGCTTACTGAGAGCCACTCTAGTCGGCGCGGAGGTGTATGTAAACAGCGGCTAGAAAACACACACACGTGAATTCCCGTGGTAGATAAAAGGGACGGAATCTTAGCAGTAAAAGCTCCAGATCTGGTGAACAGTGCTTATAAACAGTCTCAAACAGTACATCTCTACACCACAAGTTGTTAACAAAGATACACACACCACCCTCTATTGTTTTTTACCAGAGGCTGCAGTTCGGTCCCCTCTGTGCAGTGAATGCGTCTCTAGCTGAACAACGGAATCCGGGATATTTGCCGAAAACCAGGTCTCGTAGAAGATATACGCGCAGCACTTTCGTATTTCCCGCTGCGATGTAATCTTGGCTCTCGTCCAGTTTGTTCTCCAGAGACCACACATTCGCTAACAGGAGGCTAGGTAGCAGTGATTGACTACCGTGGGCCTTTAGCCTAGCATGGAGCCCGCATCTCTTGCCTCGCTTGCGACGCCGTCTGCGGCACACCTTCCTTGGGTCTGCTGTACATCCGCAGTGCATGGCATTTGTGCACTACGTCCAAGACAAAAAGTAACAGCTAAAAACACTAAAAAAGCTAAAAAATCAGCATCCTGGAGCGGAGCTAACAAATAACACGTCGGCCGTGGGTGGTGCCATGTCCTTGTTTTCCTTGGCCCAAACAAATCTCTTCTGCTTGTTGCCTCTCCTGAGCAGTGGTTTCCTAGCAGCTATTTTACCACGAAGGCCTGATCTGCACAGTCTCCTCTGAACAGTTGTTGTAGAGATGTGTCTGCTGCTAGAGCTCTGTGTGGCATTTATCTGGTCTCTAATCTAAGATGCTGTTAATTTACGATTTCTGAGGCTAGTGACTCAGACGAACTTATCCTCAGCAGCAGAGGTGACTCTTACACTTCCTGTTTGCACTATATCAACCATGTTTACACTTCCTGTTTGCACTACAGTATATCAACCATGTTTACACTTCCTGTTTGCACGATATCAACAATGTTCACACCCCGTTCTTATTACTGACAGTTGCACATAAAACCAATGTTACACATTATCTGTAAATATGTACATAGCACCTAGCCTATATTTTTCAGTGTATATTCGGTAAAGATTGTTCTATTTGATTATACTTTTTTACATGCTTCTCTTTATCTTATTTATCCATTTTAATTGTTTTGCATGCTCTTGGCATCCAGAGTGGATAACAAAATAAGAATTTTATTGTACAGGGAAACGTGTTTCTTTACTGTGCATGTTAGAATAAAAGCTTTGAATCTTGAATCTCTTGGTCTTCCTTTCCTGGGGGGGTCCTCATGTGAGCCAGTTTCGTTCTAGCGCTTGATGGTCTCCGCATCTGCACTTGGGGACACAAGATTTCGCAATTTTCCGGACTGACTGACGTTCATAAAGTAATGACGGCCACTCGTTTCTCTTTACTTAGCTGATTTATTCTTGCCATAATACCAATTCTAACAGTTGTTGGCTGTGTATCAACCCGACTTCTGCACAACACAACTGATGGTCCCAACCCAGTTAATAAGGAAAGAAATTCCACTAATAATATAATGTGTGTGTGTGTGTGTGTGTGTATATGTATATGTATATGTATATATATATATATATATATATATATATATATATAAAACAAACAGAATGACAGAAAGACAGAAAATAAAAAAATAAAGTAATTCAACAAATGTGATGATGTAATATAGATTATACACATTAAACCCTGTCCAGATTACACGTTTTAAAGTACAGTATATTTTTGAAGAAAATACAGACAATAAACGATAAGACTGAATCTAGTTGATGCCACTGACACAACAGCAGGTTTATCCCCAAAACAAACTGTAAATGGACAATAAATGTACAAAAAACACACTCCAATACATTTATATTATGAATAGGATTTTTTTTTTAAATGAACAAAATAGTGGAAAAAACACCATAAATGTCCAATGTCAAACACCAAAATGACGAGGCTCATAGCAGCAGTTACAGAAAGAGGGGCCCCAATATTCCAATGTAAATCAATGGGAGCAAGGGTCAGTAGGAGCCGCAAGAACGCGTTAGCTATATCCTCAACCATCCATCTATGACCCATCCATTTATATATGCAGCCTATGCTGTGTCCTCTTATGTCTTCTGAGACTATAACTATCAGCAAACACTTTCTTACAAACTGGACAGCTGAATGGTCTTTTTCGTGTGTGTTCTCATGTGTGATCTGAGACCACAACTAGAAGCGAACATTTTCTTACAAACTGAACAGCTGAATGGTTTCTCCCCTGTGTGTGTCCTCATATGGATATTGAGATAAGAACTCTGAGCAAACGCTTTCTTACAAACTGAACAGCTGAATGGTTTCTCCCCTGTGTGTGTCCTCATGTGTGTTTTGAGATGAGAACTATGAGCAAACGCTTTCTTACAAACTAAACAGCTGAATGGTTTCTCCCCTGTGTGTGTCCTCATGTGTGTTTTGAGATGAGAACTATGAGCAAACGCTTTCTTACAAACTGAACAGCTGAATGATTTCTCCCCTGTGTGTATATTTTTATGTGAGTCGTGATCCTTTCGGGCAAATGTTTTCTTACAAATTGAACAGCTGAATGATTTCTCCCCCGTTTGTGTTCTCTCCCCTGCGTGTGTCCTCATATGTTTTTTGAGATGAGAATTAATAGCGAACATTTTCTTACAAACTGAACAGGTGTATGGTTTCTCCCCTGTGTGTGTCCTCATATGTGAATTGAGATTAGAACCATCAGCGAACCCTTTCTTACAAACTGAACAGCTGAATGGTTTCTCCCCTGTGTGTGTCCTCATATGTGTTTCAAGCAGACCCTTTTGGGCAAATGTTTTCTTACAAACTGAACATCTGAATGGTTTCTCTCCTGTGTGTGTCCTCATATGTATTTTGAGACTAGAACTATCAGCAAACACTTTCTTACAGACTGAACACCTGATTTCCTCTCCTGTGTGAACTCTCCTGTGTCTATCTAGTTTATATTTAGACCCAAATATCTCTTTACAAACAGAGCACTTGTGTTTCCTGCTCTCAGCTCCTTCACCAGTTCCTGACATGTCTTCACTCTCCACAGTGGCTCTGGTCTCTGGTGCAGACTCGTCTCCATCAGCCCCTGTGTCCCTGTGTGCAGGTGAACAGCTCAGTGGAGGTGTCCAGTCTTCATCACTGTCAGAGTCAGAAGAGTGCTCCGTGTCTCCCTCAGTCTCTGAGTGGACATGTGTCTCCACTTTGATGTCCTCTCCCTGTGTGTCCTTTCTGTGGTCATGTGTCTCCACTTTGACATCCTCTCTGTGGACATCGGTCTCCACTTTGACGTCCTCTCTGTGGACATCGGTCTCCACTTTGACGTCCTCTCTGTGGACATCGGTCTCCACTTTGACGTCCTCTCTGTGGACATCGGTCTCCACTTTGACGTCCTCTCTGTGGACATCGGTCTCCACTTTGACGTCCTCTCTGTGGACATCGGTCTCCACTTTGATGTGCTCTCTGTGGACATCTGTCTCCACTTTGATGTCCTGTCTGTGGACATCCTTCTCCACTTTGATGTCCTGTCTGTGGACATCTGTCTCCACTTTGACGTCCTCTCTGTGGACATCTGTCTCCACTTTAATGTCCTCTCCCTGTGTGTCCTCTCTCTGCTCAGTCTCTCTTTGCTGAAGCGGTGAGGACTCTTCTGTCTTCACACTAAACTCTGGGACAGACCTGAAAAATATAAGAGACATTTGTATATTTCAAACCCAATCTGTAATAGAAATGAAAAAGAATAAATGAATGACAAAATAAAGAATTGCAGTCTGAAAATGTCTGAGACTCACACTTGCATCTCATCCTCCTGTTTGATGCTGTGTTCTTTAATGTGTGAAGCAGGGCTCAGAGAGGGGGGCTGGTCAGCTGCAGGAGATAAGAATCAAATCAAAACTTTATTTATAAAGATGCGTGAAAAGTCCCTCAGTCGTCCAGGTAGAATCCATGATAACAGGAGAAGTTCAATTTGTCAACTGGCCAAAGTTTGTTTGGTTGAAAACGTTTCGCCGCTCATCCGAGAGGCTTCGTCAGCTCTAATAAGAATACTGGTAAGACACTTGCTTATATCTTGCTGTAGGGAGGAGCTACCTAGCTAACTACTTTCCGGAACTATCTCATTGGTTTCCGTCTTTTGTTTCTCTGGCGTCTAGCTAACGATCCCTATTCATCCCTACACGCCTGTTTTTCACACCTCTGGCCCTGACCTGGCTAGCCCTATTGTTTCCCTGTTTGCTTGATCTAGGCTTAACAATGGAATTGTAGATGGGATGCAAATTATGTCTGACTCCACCATTTCTGTTCAGAAAAGGATTCTCTTTTTTGACAAAAATAGCCTCTTTAACTCCCCTCTCAAACCAATTCTTTTCCCTGGCTAAGATCTGAACCTCACTGTCCTCAAATGAATGACCCGTGGCTTCTAGGTGAAGATATACGGCAGAAGACGGTCCACTCTGGCACGCCCGTCTGTGTTGGTACATCCTCTTGTGAAGTGGCTGCTTGGTTTCTCCAATATAGCGCTCACTGCAGTCTTCACTACACTGAATGGAGTAGACCACATTGCTTTGTTTGTGGCTCGGTGTTTTGTCCTTTGGGTGGACGAGTTTTTGTCTTAAAGTGTTTGTGGGTTTGAAATATAATATAATATATATTTATATATTATAATATATATTTATATAATATAATATAAATTTATTTATAAAGCACTTTTCATCCAAAAATTAACACAAAGTCCTTTACACTGATTAAAAATAAACCACATTTCCTTCCACCCACCCAACCAGCCCCCCACAGATGCCTGACACCACACAACCAAACAACCCAAACAGTAACACACACACACACTCATGCAAACACACACACACACGCAAACACACACACAAACATGCTAAAATACATAAAACTACACATAGTTTAAAAAAAAAGGTAAAAGTATAAAATTTCAATCAAAGGCCAAGCTAAACAGGTGAGTCTTGAGCCCACTCTTAAAAACATGAACGTTCTTTGCAGCCCTGAGCTCCTCCGGCAGTTCCACAGATGAGGGCCGTAGTACTGAAAAGATGCCTCTCCGTGAGTGTGTGTCCTGACTTTGAGAATGACCAGGAGCTGATGGAGGAGCGCAGGTTCTGCGAAGGTTCATAAGGTAAAAGCAGTTCTCAAAGATAAGAAGGCCCAAGACCATTAAAGGTACAGTGTGTAGGATTCGTGGCGCATAGGTGGATGGTGGCTATTGCGCTTCCTGTTTTAGCTACGACAGACCTCGAGGGTCACCCAGGCGCGCCGTAACGCGGACAGCTCGCGTACCCGCGCACGAATGCGTGAAGCACACCCGGCGCTACTGTATAAATAAAACGCGGTCCCGTTCACTGTTTTTTTTTTCTTTTCGCATGAAAGCACACATTCCCGATCGTGTACCATGACAATCTACACATCAAATGAAACCTTACAGTCTCATCTTTTTGACAATGCAATTCATTTCCCGGCACAGCAATCACTCCCCGAGCACATGGGGCTTTTATACGGAAAAGCACAAAACGTGGTTTGTTACTTTGCTTACCTTGAAGGCTCTGGACAGGTCAAACTCAGTATTTCACCATAAGCTTGGTCTCAATCTGTCCATAAGGATCCAGCGAATAAAATTCAGTAAAACAATTTAGTCCAAAACACGTGTTAGATCCATTACGACGTGTGATCCGGCAACATGCTTGTCGTTGTTTATCCAAACGCGTACTATCTCATGTGAAAACAACGAGCCCTTGCCGAAGGCGGAGCCCAAATGTCCTTCTGCGGCTCTCGTAATCAAAATGGCTGCCTCTATATGGGGAAGATCACCCTTTTATGCAGGTATATCCAAGTCCAACAGAATACTTTGATTTCATGATGGAAGTGAAAATGCTTGGAAAACACTGCATTTTTGAATGGGTATCTTCAATTTCGGTAAATAACAGGTAAAAATCTTACACACTGTCTCTTTAAGACAAATTAAAAAAAAAAAAAAAAAAAGACACCTAAAAACCAGTAAAAAAAAACCTTTAAAATCTCATCTTTATATAGTGCTTTTCCACCTTCAAGGCACCCAAAGCGCTGTACAACAAGGAACCATTCACCCATTCACACACCAGTGTACGCAGACACTGGGGGCGAGGTGGGTTAAGTGTCTTGCCCAAGGACACAACAGCAGCATTCATCTGTGGGAGCTGGAATCATACCTGCCAACCTGTGGGTCAGTGGATCTGACCGCTGGATGTGGTTCCACCCTCTGCTCTTGGTCAGGACACGTGCTGCTGAGTTTTGTAATATTTGCAAACCTGAAATACTCTTTTTGGGAAGACCAGAGAGCAGGGCATTACAGTAGTCTCTTGGACTGGTGATAAAAGCATCAGTGTCTCCGTGTTGGTCCGAGACAGAATGGAGCAGACTCTGGCTATGTTTTTTAGGTGATAGAAACCTATTTTTGTGTTCTTGATGTGTGGAATAAAAGTCAGCTCAGAGTAAAAAATGACACCCAGGTTTTTCACTCGAGGAGATGGGTTAAACTGTGCTTGTAGTTTGGGTAAAAGTTTCTCTCTCTGGGCCTCAGGACAGATGACTAAAACCTCAGTTTTGTTCTGGTTAAGCTGGAGAAAGTTTTCTGCTATCTAGGATTTGATATCTAGAATGCAGTTAAAAAGAACATCCATTGGCCTGGTGTCATCAGGAGACATGGAGATGTAAAGCTGTGTATCATCTGCATAGCTGCGGAAGTGGATTCCATGTTTCCTGATGACACCACCAAGAGGGAGCATGTACACGTTAAAAAGCACAGGGCCTAAAATGGAACCCTGGGGCACACCACAAGTGATTTTATGGACCTTAGAGGAGCATGTGTCCACACTCACCATAAATGTTCTGTCTGTGAGATAGGACGTGAACCATTTGTGAACAGCACTGGAGAGGCCGAGGTATTTTAGGCGAGTTAAAAGATCCAGTAGAACACACAGTCACCTTTAGTGAATCATAATTTATTCTAAAATCATTTAAAATCTTTGTCAAGGCAGTCTCGGTGCTGTGGTTCACCCTAAAACCAGATAGATTTTTTTCCTAAATGTTGTGATTAGGGCTGTCAGTTTAACGAGTTAATTAGATCAATTAATTACACTGCAAATTAACGCGTTAAAAAAATTTACGCAATTAATTAAGAATGACAATTCAATGTGCGCCCATTTTAAATTTGGCGTGCGGCGAGCAAATCGCTGCCAGGGACTTTGAACGACAAGTTTATTTATAAAAAGAACGAAGGCAAGAACGCAGTGATTTGGAGGTTTTGTCAAAAACAATTTTTCGATCACCGAATCAGCTTCAGCCTGACGGATCATTTGAACGATAAACACGTCCAGACAAGTTCCATCATTACCAGTGAAAGAGCGAGTGTGAGCGCACTTCACCAACCCACCAAACCACGCTCGCAGAATTTGGGAAACAAATGAGCCAAAGCGACCACTTGAAAACTGACAAACTCAATTGCAAAGTGGGTTCGCTCACTCACTCACAATCTCTCCCTCTTAAAATGCGATTCATTAGATTAATTAATTACAAATCCTGTAATTAACTCATTGACTGTCGGAAACATCTTTTTACGTCCCCTCGAATCCAAACGTAGACTGCCGTGACGGATAAAGACGTCAATTGTGTTTTTCATCGGGGGTTGCTAGGATACGACCTGGAGCAGCTTTGAAGGTGTAATTCACACCTCCCAACCTGTAGGTAGCGATCTTGTATCATTATCTGCCGATCGGAGACGCAGAAGAGAGGAAGAGTGTAGCGTGTGTACTGTGTATTGGCGAGAGGAGCAAGATGGTGAGGCGAGGGAACCCGGAAAAGCAGATAACTGTTGATCAGCGCCTACGGAGCGAACTGATCGCTCTTGGGACCCAGGATCCCGGATCAGAGGATCACAGAGACACACCGGATCAAGCAGCGAGGTCGGGGCAGAGATCTGCTCTGCCCAAGGCAGGCGACGTGTCGTGCTCGCGCTGCGCGGAGCAGGGACTCTGATCAGAACTATGACAGCGCCAAAGAAGACGAGCACTGACTTGGAGCAGTAGATCCTGGTCTCCAGAGAGGCATGAGATGAAAAGAATTAAGTTTACATGATGCTGCTGTGTGGCAATTGTAATGAATGAAGTTATATGTGTGTGTACGTACGTGCATGCGTGCGCGCATGTGTGTGTGGGTATAGCTGTGTGTGTGTAAAGGTTTATGCATGGGCATGTGTGTATGTACATATATATTTATGTGTGTATGTGTGTGTGTGTGTGTGTATATTAGTTTTTATTATGGATCTGTACTCTGGGCCTCAGACAAAGCCTCAACAAAGTTCTATTTTATATGAAAAGATATTATTATATCCTGTAAACATCTCTTGGCACTATTAATTTGAACGAATTTTCAATTCACAGAGCCTTATATTCTTATATTTGTAAATAAAAAATGTACTTTGTCATCAAAAATCTCTTTCTCTGTTATTTTAGATGTTTGAGGTGTCACTAAATCGATAAGTATTGATGTCAAAGTCACTGATCTGCTCGAAATCCTTCTTTGCACAAAACGCTTGTTTTCTCCACTTTGTGGTCAAAAACAGTGTTTTTGCTGAAACTTCCCTATGTTCTACTATCAATTATTTGAGAACCGAAAAGGTTAGAAGCATAATTTTTTTCCAAGTGAAAGAAGAGAGTCTACGCTTTATTTTGATGTGTGCCATGTTTATATAGTCAAAGAACTCAGTATTCTGTGAGTCTTGTAAAATCAGTGAAAATCCACTGAAACCTCTGGCAGTCTGGGGCATAGAATTCTGAAAACAGGCCGGCAGTGAATGAGTTAATTACATTCATTTTTTAAATCGCCTGACAGCACTAGTTGTGATCATTAAAAAAAAAAACATTTAGTTGGATGAAAACTTTTTTTTTTTTCTAAAATCTTGCTTAAAAATGGTAAGTTGTCGGTAGTAAAAATCTAAATTGCTCTTCTTCAGCAGGGGCCTCACCACCGCTGCTTTGAAGGCAGTGGGAAAGACCCTGTCTGAAGAGAGCAATTCAACATGATTAAAAGCTCATCCCTAAAAGATCCATAAAATGACTTAAAAATTGGGGTGGGGAATTGGATCTAAAAGACATGTAGTGGGCCTCACTGAGGAGAAAACTTTGTCAAGCATTTCAGCATTAACCAGGACAAAACTATCCAGTGTTTTCTCTGGTCCAGACAAACACTCAGATGTGTTAGAAACAGAGCGTTGACGAGGTAAAATATCACATCTGATAGTGTTTATCTCTCCCATGAAGTGGTCTGCAAACTGCTCACAGAGAGTCAGTGGGTGTCAAATAAAACATGGTAAAATCAGGGTTTAAAATGTTGTCAATGGTTGAGAAGAGAACTATTGGATTATTTTTGGTTGGTGATTATTGTGGAGAAATAATGATGTGTTGCATTTCTTATTGCATTGTTGTGTGTTCGTTGTTGATTGATGAATAATTGGTGGTTTATTGTCATTTTGTTTTTTCTCCATCTGCGTTTTGCCCTCCGGCGTTCGCTCTTGGATTTTTTCCAAGTCTTCATTTCTCCATGGAGGTTTTAATTTGGGTTTAATGCTTTTGGTTTTGAGTAGAGCAACCAGATCTAGAGCTGACCGTAGTCTACTGTTAAAATGGTCAATAATAAATCACAAGGGGCAGGTAAAACCATTGAGGGATTTTTATTTAAAACATCAATAAAATTTGCTGCTACTTCAGGGGTCAGACAGAAGACGCACTAGTGGTCAGGCCATAGGTGATGAACAGATCCAGAGTGTGTCTCTTGCGAGTTGGCTGTGTGACGTGTTGAGTAAACTCCATATACTGTAATTAAGAACATTTAAAAATTCATTTGCAAGAGGTCTGTCAGCTTTCTCTGGAGGTGACCTCAAACAAAAGTCCAGGGGGTGCAATTTCACATATAGGTCTCTTTATTTGGCTCAAGCTGATACAGGTCTTAATTCAGTTGATTCATCCCTACTCATCTTCCATAGTACAGCAGATGAGAGTGGCTTCTATACCTGACCATCCTGACAAATATTAACTCAATACGTAACTTGTTTTTCAGAAGTGACGCATGCTATCAAGAGTATGTTAGACAAATGGTAAGTGCTTATCTGAGTTTGTTAAGTTTAAACACTCAAATGGCCATGTCAAAGTACACATTGGCTTCTTAATCATTAACCCCTCTAACAACATTAACACACAGAGAATAATTCAGTTACAGAGAATAATTCTTATAGGGTCTATAAGGTTATCTATGTGCAAGTTAAAATCACCGGTTATAATAATCATATTAAATGAATTGTGTAAAATAGATAAAAACTCATAAAACTGATAAAAAGGTTGCATTTTTTTGGTGGTCTGAATATAGTGACCCATAAAATTTGGAGGTTGCTCAAAACAAATGAATGATATTCAAAACTTCAGTGACCCGAGTGTTTGTACAAATAAAAGCAGTGCCACCTAACCTTTTAACATTTCTAGTTGGAAACGCAAAGTTAAAAGTGAGTGGTGAGGCCTCTGAGTACACACTGTGACATGAACACTCTGGACTTGTCTGTAGTCTTCTACTGTCAGGCTGAGGGGGGTCTTTTCTGTCCATGACGTTGTAAATATGTTTGAGTGATCTGAAGTGATTTGGAGTCACAGGTTCTTCTGCTAACGGCTAATGAGCTAAGCTAATGAGCTATTTTCAACATCATCTGCATTTTTCATACACCCATGGGCTAAAAATAGGATCCATACGATCCAGAAGACTTACCCCCTCTGACGAGCACGACTCTCGGGCTCAGAGCCCTCAGAGCCGAGTCCAAGAGCCGCTGGATCCTCTGGTTCTCCTGTTTGGAGCGGCGCAGCTCCTCCTCGTAGTCCGCTATTGTGCGCTCCAACAGCGCACGGATTTCTCCAGCAGCCGCGTCCAGCCCAAAACCACTAAAGCCTCCGGACATATTTGCCCTGTTTGTTTTTCCAGTGTTCGGCTCGTTCAAAATTTGAGCTAACCGTTGCTAAGTTAGTTCAGAAGTGTCCTGAACATAACGCTCTTAACGTCATGAATAAAGTTTGTTCAGGTTTTAGAGCTCGCGCTGCTCCAAGCCGCAGACCTCCTCCAGTGGGACCGGAAGTGCGCACAACAAACTTCAAAATAAAATCACCTTAACGAAGAGAAAACTTTGTGCATTTATATTTAATTAATCAACTTTGTAACGTGAAAGGTATTAGTTTCTTAAATACATAACACTTTTGATGTTGTCAGTCCTTCATTTGTGGCATTTACCATGATTACACCAGCAACATATGTCACTGGGCAAATGCACAACGGAACTCGTGTACACAACATATCGGGACAACACAGTGACAAACATACCCCAATGTACTTAGCAAAAAAAAATAAAAATGCATAGAAGACACCACATATCTCTGCCTCCGGACATTTGCAAAAGAGGCAGACCAAGGGACAACATGAAGATTTGGAGTACCAGCATGGGAAAACCCCACCCCCCTGCTACTGTACATCGAAGATGAGCAAAAATAAAATAATATAGACAGTATACATGCAAATAACAGGATGTCTGAAATCAACATGAGTAGGGAAATTCAGGGAACACATTTAACTCTGCTACACTAACTTTGCAAAAAGTGTCGTCTCAGAACACCACTGCACAAACATGCCTCCTAAAACTTAATACCACAGACACAAATATAAATATCATAATTGATTTATCAACAGCTAGATAATGCCATGACCAGAACTATGATCAGCAAAACAGTGGAGAAGCGAAATTTTTTCGCCGCTCTTCCCCGCTGGGTTGGCCAGACTCTCACTGGAGGTGTGCCTGACACTGGAGCCTGCACAGCTGGAAGTCTGCAGCCAGACCCTATTGGGGTATTTCTGTCATCCACTGGTGGTCTGTGGTCCTGCAGTGGAGGATCTTGGCTCACACTTTCAAATGGAGATTATTGACAGAGCCAAAGCTCTGGGATGATTTCATAAGAGCTTTGGTTTCATTTTTGATTTGTTTGTAAATGATGAAAGGAGATTAAAAGGAGAAGTTCAATTTGTCAACTGGACAAAGTTTGTTTGGTTGAAAACGTTTCGCCGCTCAGCCGAGAGGCTTCATCAGCTCTGGTTATTGTACTGGTTAGACACTGCTTATATCTAGCTGCCGGGAGGCGCTCCCTATACTGAAAAAGCTCTGAAAACGACCCCCCCTAATCCCTAAAACAGTGAATCCGAACCCAGGAGGAAAGGGGTAGCGATTCCGTACCTGCCCGGCGTTTCGGAAAAACTACAGAGGACTTTCAGACAATATGAAATTCCAGTTTATTTCAAACCCACAAACACTTTAAGACAAAAACTCGTCCACCCAAAGGACAGAACACCGAGCCACAAACAAAGCAATGTGGTCTACTCCATTCAGTGTAGTGAAGACTGCAGTGAGCGCTACATTGGAGAAACAAAACAGCCACTTCACAAGAGGATGTACCAACACAGACGGGCGTGCCAGAGTGGACCGTCATCTGCCGTACATCTTCACCTAGAAGCCACGGGCCATTCATTTGAGGACAGTGAGGTTCAGATCTTAGCCAGGGAAAAGAACTGGTTTGAGAGAGGTGTTAAAGAGGCTATTTTTGTCAAAAAAGAGAATCCGTCGTTAAACAGAAATGGGGGAGCTAGACATAACTTGTCTCCCATTTATAATTCGATTCTTAAACCAAGTCAATACAGACAAAGAAACATTTGGGCAGACGAGCCAGGGCAGAGGGGTGGAGAGGGTCGTTAGACGTTGAATAGGGGGTCGAAACTAGTCGACAGAGTAATTTGAAAAACAAAGAGACAGATTAGGGGGGATTGTTTTCAGAGCTTTTTCAGTATAGGGAGCGCCTCCCGGCAGCTAGATATAAGCAGTGTCTAACCAGTACAATAACCAGAGCTGACGAAGCCTCTCGGATGAGCGGCGAAACGTTTTCAACCAAACAAACTTTGTCCAGTTGACAAATTGAACTTCTCCTTTTATCATGGATTCTACCTGGACGACTGAGGGACTTTTCACGCATTTGTTTGTAAAGCATCTCTGAGAGCCCGGGGTCAATCTTAGACTAGAGTGAAGGGGAAAGTACCTTTAGAAACATTCTCATTTCCACAAGTGTAGTTTTTTGGCACACTTTGAACACAGCACAGTGTGTTAGCAGCAGTGATGGTAATAGTATCAAAATTAACTACTAAAAAGAAATGCTTTTCATTGCTTTTCAGTGCCGAAAGCTATGACTGACATCACACTCCCTTAGTCGACTTCTTTATACAGTCTGTGATATATACTTGAACTAGTAGGCCTATATTTGACTTGATTTGGACTTGACTAGGACTTTAGGTCAAAGACTTGAGACTTACTTGACTTATTTGCAAAACAATGATTTGGTCCCATCTCTTGAAACAACAACTGAACTAAATCAGTAGTGAAGACGGGACTATGAGCAACCATCCAGTTGCTGATTGCTTATTATCTTCTGTTAAAAAACAGAAATGTGCACAATATGCAACAATAAAATTCAGGTTCTGTCTTCACACACAGCCCTTGACCCTGGGAAAGCAAAATGAAAAAAAACTATAAAAACTACTATAAAATAAAACAAACCTAATCCTAAAATGACTTGAAACCCAAATTAATTTGTGTGTTTTATTAATCAAGATAAGCAAAATTACGAAGCACTGAGGACAGGATGAAGAAGACTCAAAGAGTCATACATTCAGTTACACCAGGAAGTAAACGCATATTGATTATTTATATGTAAATTCAAATTGACACGTGGATTGAACACAACTCGATCCAGATCGATATTTATATAAGATAAGATAAGATAAGACTTTATTGATCTCACACAGGAGAAATTTACTTGTCACAGTAGCTCCAGGTATGGACAGTTTGAACAAGAAAGACAAGTGCATGCAGGCAAGAGTGGCATAAAGATAGGTAATAATAATAAAAAAAAAGTAATAAATCGAATAATAATAATAGTAATAATAATAATAAAAACAGTGACAGGGAGAGTATTGAAAAAGACAATACTTGCAC
This sequence comes from Paratrypauchen microcephalus, assembly GCA_036785185.1. Lineage (NCBI taxonomy): Eukaryota > Metazoa > Chordata > Actinopteri > Gobiiformes > Gobiidae > Paratrypauchen > Paratrypauchen microcephalus. The sequence continues at coordinate 8,390,141 of JAVJIX010000022.1, read as the reverse complement.
GTTGGAAAAATGATATTGGGAAAACAATATTGCACGATAGGACCATACAGTGGAGTTATACAAGTAATAATAATAAGAAACAATAACTAGGAGAGTATTTAAAGACAATATTGCACGTTTGGACTATACAGTGGAGTTGTACAGTCTGATAGCGGTGGGGATGAAGGATCTGCGGCAGCGCTCCTTCTTGCACTGGGGGTGCCTCAGTCGGCTGCTGAAGGAGCTGCTCAGCTCCTCTACAGTCCGGTGCAGGGGGTGAGAGGTGTCGTCCATGATGGACGTGAATTTGGCCAGTACCCTCTTCTCGGCCATCTCCTCTACAGAGTCCAGAGGACAGCCCAGGACAGAGCTGGCCCGCCTGACCAGCTTGTTGAGTCTTTTTCTGTCCCGTTCTGTGCTGCTCGGGGCCCAGCAGACGACAGCGTAGAGGAGAGCAGAGGCCACCACAGAGTCATAAAAAGTCTTGAGCAGAGGCCTGCACACTCTAAAGGACCTCAGTCTCCTCAGGAGGTGGAGGCGACTTTGGCCCTTTTTGTACTCTTACGTTTGGCTTGTAGGCAAACTGCAGCGGGTCCAGGGAGGAGCCCACCACAGAGCGGAGGTGACTGAGGATCACCCTCTTCATGGTCTTCATGAGGTGGGAGGTCAAGGCGACTGGTCTGTAGTGGGCCGGTTCCCTGGCGTTTGTTGTTTTGGGAACCGGGACCACACAGGAGGTCTTCCACAGGACGGGGGCCTTCTTCAGGCTGAGGCTCAGATTGAACATGTAGCAGAGAACCTCACAGAGCTGGTCTGCACAGGTTCTCAGCAGCCTGGGGCAGATACCGTCAGGTCCTGCGGACTTCCTCTGGTTGAGTCACCTACGTTCCCTCCTCACCTCATCTGGTGTGATGGAGAGGGGGGAGTGAGGGGGGGACTGGGGTGGACTGCAGGGGGTGGTGGTGGGGGGTGGAGGGGGCTGGTGCTGGATTGGGTCCGTGTGAAGGGGGAGGGGGATGTGGCTACTGGCCCGGGGAGGTGTGAAGAGGAGGAGGGGGGAGTCGGCAGAGGGGGTGGGGGGCGAAACAAACCTGTTAAAGTAACAGTTTAATTCGTCCGCCTAGCGCTGATCACCGTCAGCTGTCCCACTCTGCCACTCTGTCCAAAACCAGACATCTTCCTCAGTCCTCTCCACATGCCCCGTATGTTGTTTTGGGCCAGCTGCTCTTCCATCTTCCTCCCATAGTCCTTTTTGGCCCGTCGGATCCTCCACTGGAGCTCCCGCTGGACCCTTTTCTGCTCCTCTCTGTCTCCTGAGTTGAAAGCCCTTTTCTTCTGGTTCAGGAGGGCTTTAAGCTCAGGGGTGACCCAGGGGTGGTTGTTGGAGAAACACCGTACTCTCCTGGTTGGTACAGTGTTCTCCACGCAGAAGTTGATGTAGTCCATGATGCAATGGGTCAGGCTGTTGATGTCGTCTCCATAAGAGCCGCTGAACATGTCCCAGTCTGTGTTCTGGAAACAGTCCCTCAGACTCTCACAGGCCGCCTGAGTCCAAACCTTCACAGACCGCTTCTGCACAGGTCCTCTTCGCACCCTGGGTGTGTATTCCGGGAGCAGGTAAACCAGAGGTGTAAGCGTCTTTGACATTTGCGTAAAAAAGATCCAGAGTCTTATTGTCTCTCGTGGGGCACGTGACGTATTACGTGAATGTGGGAAGAGTAGTGGTGATGATTGTGATGAGAACGAGAGCACGCGGGTGGTCCCTCTGCAATCTCATCACTACAGTATGGAGCTGCTCACATGCGGCCCCACCATCCGCCAATGGAGGAATATAAACACAAAGTATGATGACATGTGAATATTCTCGTGGCAAATAGAAAGGCCGCATACCCAGCGCAAGAAGTTCGATGTCCCGGGAGCACAGCTGATCTTTCACATGTACGTTCCAGGGGTGACACCAGTGTTCATTAATAAAAACAAGCAGTCCGCCTCCTTTTGTTTTTCCGCTTCCCAACACCGTCCGGTCCGTGTGCTTTGTAGTAAATCCATTCAGGGAAGTGATATTGTCCGGTATATTCCTATTCAACCACGTCTCTGTGAAACACATAATGCTGCAGCTCCGATATTCCCTCCGCTGCCGAGTTAGCGCAATCAGTTCCTCCGTCTTGTTGCAGATGGACCACACATTCCCCGTTATTACCGCAGGTAGATTCAGTAAACCCGGTCCCTGTTTCTTTCATCCACCTCTGCATCCTCTTCTCTTCCTCCTCTGTATCTCCACTGGTACTTCAGGTTTCCCGGCGTAGAGTATAGAAGGCCCCCGTAGACTGAGCAGCTGATCGCGCGCATATGTGATGCGCTCCGTGGTTGAGTGCGATAGTCCCTTGCACATTTCCTTGTACGGATTTACAAAGTGCAGAAAAACACTACAGCTGACGATAAAGCTGTAGTAAGAGTAGGCTTCCCAGGTGCACAACTGCACTGGGTTTTACCTACTCTAAAGCGAAAACGAGGAAAACGTCTATGTACAGGTAAAAAGAGGAAAAAAAGGTAAGGTAGGGTCGGAGCTCTGTAACAAGCAGCCGGCCTCTCCGGTGCCATCTTGAGATACGTATATGAAATTTAAAAAGCAGACTAAACTCTTGATTCATGAGTTTAATCAATTTTCATATAATAATAATAATAATAATAATATTAATAATAATAATAATAATAATAATAATAATAATAATAATAATAATAATAATAATAATAATAATAATAATAATAATAATAATTCATAGCATTTATATAGCGCCTTTCATGACACCCAAAGCGCTTTACAGTTCATTGTTCAGTCACTCCACACTTGGTGGTGGTAAGCTACTTTTTGTAGCCACAGCTGCCCTGGGGCAGACTGACGGAAGCGAGGCTGCCAATCTGCGCCATCGGCCCCTCCGACCACCTCCAACACTCACGCACACTCCACATTCATACTAGGCAATGTGGGTGATGTGTCTTGCCTAAGGACACAACAACAGTTTTTTTTGCAACTGGCACCCCACTGTGGCACCTGGAATTCCCAGCGGTCTCCCATCCAAGTACTAACCAGGCCCTGCCTTGCTTAGCTTCTGAGATCTGACGAGATCAGGCTTTGACAAGCAGGTATGGCCACAATATAAATATAAATACATTATTTTCCTACTTTTTTTCATATAAATAGTTGGTTTTGCACTCACTCCTGTGCAGGTGTAGTCTTGTGAGTGTAGTTTGGGTCGGTCAGATAGAGATGCATAATAATTTTGAGAGCTTTTTGCCAGCCCCTTTTTAGTCGAAACTGTTTTAGTATAAGAATAATTTCTTTAGTCCACTACAGCCCTTTAGATTATAATGTGAATTTGACTGTGAAATCAGCCAGACCAGCAGCACATATTGACCTGGACTATACATTCCAGTAGGATATAGTCCACTGTGCTTAACCTGCACTGACTCTGTACAGATGCATCTTCTTATGGGGACATTATTTTATTGAGGGAACAGCTGTAGGGTCTCTCCCCTGTAGGGCTCAAGGTCGGGCTGTCGTCCTTAAGTCATTCACTTTATTAAGCGCTTTATGGTGTCTTAGTCGAATAACAATTTTATGTTGCTTATAAGGATATATGGTACAACAACAGAAAAGGAGAAGTTAGTGAGTGAGCGATCTAGCTCAAGATTATTTATTTATTTTTTATTTAGGCCTGTATGTAAAAGACAGATTGAACTCACTATGCCCAAGTTTTATTTCTTTATTTACTCAGTTAATCTCTTTATTTGCTCAGTTTCCCAGTACTTTCTGCTTAATTAGTTGTTTTTGCATGGACTCCTGTGCAGTTGTAGCCTTGTGAACTTTTGCCATGCACGTTTTTTACAATAATAAACACTAACCCTAATAACCATAAACACCAACCACAGCTCTAACCCCTAGCCCCGACCCTAACACTAGGCCTAACCCTAAACGTAATCCTAAACTTAAACTAAACCCTAGTCGTAACCCTAACATAGCCCCACCAGCAACAGAGCAGAGATGTCCAGATGTTTGATTCAACATACAGAAATAGATACACACTCTTTACATTAGGCTGACTTTTTATAGATTCAACTTCAACAGATTGACTTGTTTGTAAAAAAAAAAAAAAAAAAAATAGTACCAGTATTTTTGGTGTTCCTAGTACTGCACTTTTCTGGACTGAGATGTCTGATGTTTTTCCTGGGATCTGTTTTAGCCACTCCTCCAGTTTGGGAGTTACAGCCCCGAGTGCTTCGATCACCACGGGCACCACTGATGCCTTCACCTTCCAGGCCTTCTCCAGCTCTTTCTTGAGTCCCTGGTATTTCTCCCTGATGATACAATGGCTTGATATTGCAATGTCCACCACCACAGATTTGTTTTGTTACTTATCCACCACCGCTATGTCTGTTTGGTTCACCATCACCATTCTGTCAGTCTGTATCTGGAAGTCCCACAGGATCTTGGCTCGGTCATTCTCCACAACCTTCGGAGGTGTTTCCCACCTTGATCCTGGGGTCTCCAGCCCCCTGGAATTTTTGCCGATGCCCTTCTGTGCTGTGCTCATGTATTGATCCATGTGCCCACTTATCTTAGCCGCCATGATGCCTGTCATGAGCTTCCATGTTGTGGAGAGAGGTTATTGGCCGATAGTTGGATGGGACTGTACCCTTTGAGGGATCATTCAGGATCAGGATTGTACGCCCTTGGGTTAGCCATTCAGGGTGAGTCCCATCCTTTAGCAGCTGGTTAATTTGTGCTGCTAGGTGCTCGTGGAAAGCAGTGAGCTTCTTTAGCCAGTATGCATAGATCATGTCAGGGGCCCGGTGCTGTTCAATTTTTCATGCCTGAGACTCTTTCCTGAATGTTTGCCACTGTGATGGTGACTGGATCTTGTTCAGGGAGGTTGCTGTGGTCTTCCCTCAGAGCCACCAGCCAGTGTGCATCGGTGTTATGTGATGCCTCCCTTTCCCTTTCAGTCTCCAGCCTTAGTGGGTCTGCTCTGGTGTTACCCCCCTGCCATTGAAAGTACACTTTTGCAGGTTGTGTTGAGAACAACCGGTTTATTCATCTGGCCTCGTTATCTCGCGTGTACCTCTTTAGGCGGCTAGCAGTGTTGTATAGTAACGAAGTAATAATACTTCACTACTGTACTTAAGTACATTTTGGGAGACTTTGTACTTTACTTGAGTTTTTAAAAAAAATGCTAACTTGTACTTTTACTTCACTACATTTTCGAATTTAATTGCATACTTTTACTCCGATACATTTTCAATGTGCCGTATAGTTACTCGTTATAAAAAAAAAACTACTGACTGCAAGGACTTGGGCTTGTTCGCTACTTGCGCATGACAATCAGCCTACACCTGTTGGTTTCATGCAGCTAGTTTAATCAATCAACATCCCCACACAACCCAGATGTTTTAAAACAAGAACATTTACTACACGTCATTAGTGCTACCGTACCATAATTATTAAATTACAAATAACGTATTTTGTGCCTGCATTTACTTGCTCATAGGACGGCGTTTCATGGATATCACCAAACCCAATATCTTCGACAGTGCTCCATATGACACAAAACTACCATGGGTGAGCTGAACATGGTGTTTTACAGTAGAATTAAGGGTCCAATTGCAAAAAACCTTCCTCCAAAAACACTCCTTCAATGGTATTATGTATGCCTTATTTTCAGCACTGTTATTTAAAAAAAAAAAAAAAAAGGTTTGGGGGGTGGGGCAATATTAAAAAAATATTCAATTCAGACTGCCTTTGCTTGATACTTTTACTTGTACTTTTAATTACATTACTTGAGTACATTTATTTTTACATTACTTTTTCTTTTAATCCGAGATTTATCCATAGTTTTCAGCTTTGCGTTTCATGTTTGGGTCCCGGGAGCTGATAGCACAGTCCGCGCATGCGCACTGGCATCCTCATCTACTCGAAACTATGGCTAAATCTCGGATTACAGGCTACTTTTGCTTCAAACGAAATCTTACATTAAGACATCGGGCTTCTGTGATTTGAAAAGTGCTAAAGTTTGTGTTGTTTGGACACCGCAAAGTAATGCCCCGAGCATATGATACGAGCACCATGTTAACGGATACGGGATCATTAGTAGAACAGAATGGCTCAACATAAGTTCTGCAATACAGCTCCAATTGACAGCAAACTGCTATGGGTGAGTAAAACTACTTGTTTTATTGCCGAAAGAAGGCTCAGATTGTAAAAAAACGTTAATTTGCCTTTAAGTACAAGAAGTTCCAGATACTTTAAGACTTTTACTCAAGTAACATTTCAGTCAGTGACTTCAACTTTTACCAAAGTCATTTTTGGGAGGGATACCTATACTTTTACTTGAGTTTGATTTTCCAGTACTTTATACAACACTGGCGGCTAGCTAAGGCTTGTAGCCTTTGCTTGGCAGTTTTGAGTGCTTCAGGTATGGGCATCTGGCTGTACCCAAGAGGTACGCCATTTTGAGAGCCCCGTGGTTCACTTGTAATCAACACATTACTCAGGGCTCTCAAGTCTCACACATTGAGAGTGTGACACACGCAATTCGACGTGTGTCACACTCTCACATGCCACACATGGTATTTCACACGCTGATTTCTTTTTTTTTATTTATTTATTTTTTTTTTTTTGTGCCCAGAAAATCGGTCTGTGTGGCTTAGTTTATGCAGGCTTCGCGCGGTTTCAGCGAAAAAAAAACTCCCCCTCCTCCGGGCGCACGGTCCGAGCGAGGCCGGAGCAGACTAGGACTAAACCAGGTCTAAACCAGGACTAAGCCAAGACTAAACCAGATCTAAACCGGGTCTAAACCAGGACTAAACCGGGACTAAACCAAAACTAAATCAGGTCTAAACCAAGACTAAGCCAGGACTAAAACAGGTCTAAACCAGGACTAAACCAGGACTAAACCAAGACTAAACCAAGACTGTGTGTGATAACATATTATCCTGTGCATTATTGAATGATAATATGGACTTTTAGTTATAAAAGCATTTCCATATTAACAAAGTACCTTCTAATTCTGCCCTGCCCTTCCACCATCCCCCCTGGTTTCATTTTATAACTCGACTACTGCCCCCCCCCCCCCCCCCCCTCAGAAATCTCAATCCTAGCAATCTTCAAAACTTGAGAGCCCTGCATTACAATACACTAGCATTACAGACAACCATCAAACATCAACAATGGTTCAGTTAATAACATGATAATTTCACCCTGTCAATTTTGCCCCTGCAGTAAGAGAGCAGAGAAATCCTTGTGACAGATTTTAAGTATAGTGAGACAGAAGACAGAGACAGACCTGGCGCAGGACAGGGTCATGGGAGACTGGACTAAAAGAAGTCCATCTCCAGTCCAGTCCAGCTCCAAGCCAGTGTCTTCTCTTCTGAGTCAGTGCACATTCAGTGCACATGTGTCTGCATTATCCCTTGAATCATCTTTTGAGGAATATTTCAATTCACTTTAAAACAAGCCTTTTTTATATCAATTATAATTAGTTTGGGTATGAGATCAATAAAGTCTTATCTTATCTTATAGGTAGAAGAGGTAGTATTATACTCATTTTTATATCTTTATATTCAATTCAAATTAAAAATAGCATGATGTCTTGAAATTTTCTTAAACTTGACCTTGGTGAAACGTAATTTGTGACCCCTGATATATACAAACTAGTGCTGTCAGGCGATTAAAAAAATTAATCTAATTAATTACAGGATTAGAAACGGATCTGCTCCGTCACATTTTTATAAATAAACTCGCCGTTCAAAGGCCCCGCACGCCAAATTTAAAATGCGCGCGCATTGAATTGCGCTCATAATTAATTGCGTTAATTTTTATAACGCGTTAATTAGCAGTGTAATTAATTAATCTAATTAACGCGTTAAACTGACAGCCCTAATACAAACTATTTTTATCCTTCTTTATAAACGTGTCATGGTGAATAATTAGGACGTTCTGAATGCATAAGTAAAAGTCAGGTACAGTGCCTTTTACATAAACATTCACAATTAGGATTTATTGTAAAAAAACAAAACAAAAAAAAACATGGTTGAAGCCAATGATGAGTCAAAGGTGTGAATTTATATAAAATGTAATAGTAGCAGCACATTTACAAGATGAAAAAAAGCAAATAATTCACAGTTAAGGCACTTTGGTCCTTCATCACACGTGGTTTAAAAAAATACAATTTAAAACTGTATCAATCAGAATAAGAACGCATTCAAAGTGACACACATTGGATTATTTTGAAATTTAGTTGTCATAAAATCTAAACAGGATATTTCCGAACACTAAATAACAATGGTTTGTGCATTATTATCATTTCAAATAACGGGAAAAAGGAGAAATTCCATTTGTCAACTGGAGAACAAATTGAATTTTTCCTTTTGCCATGGATTCTGCCTGGACAACTGAGGGATTCTACACACATTTCAAATAACAAGAAATCTGAGGGCATTTGTCACTACTTTGTAGGCCCCAACCCAACACCAAACAAGTAAGACAAGTAAGAGTACCAACCATCAGTCTGCCCCAGGGCAGCTGTGGCTACACAAAGTAGCTTACCACTGAAGTATTGTGACCTTTAGGACACACACACACTCACAATGTTATATGCAGGCTTAACTGAAAATGTACCCTTACTGAGAATCACAAGGGAGGGGGCTTTTAGTTTCACAATGCACACTGCAAGGCACATACATCTTGCTCTATGCTTTTCACCTATTGTGTGGGCAAAACAGGAAGTGGAAGGAGGAACATGTCTAGTTTCTGTTATGTTGCGGTATTGTTTTCTCTGTGCAGAAAAGGCCTACAAGTTGAACCTGGTGACCTAACTGTGACTTTACTGTGCCCGGGAGAAGACCACGCCTGCTTATGCATTATTCATGATGTATTGTTTAACTGTGTGATTCACGTTCAAAAGAGACCTGCAGAGCGCCTGACGTCGGACGTGTTTGTGCCTAAAGCCTTGTTTAGATTCCAATGTTGTACAATCAGCTGTACAGTATTGCTACAATTTTTGGCCATAGCCATGGCAAACTCACGGTGGCGCTCCTCCGTCTGGAACAAAACCAAGACAAAGGTTCAAACTTTGTTTACTTCAATTAGATGACAATTTGTTCATGTAGTAGTCCTGCCAAGATTTCATTTGATTTGGTGCAACTTTATGTGAAAAGTTTGAGCATTACTGGAAGAATGTGTTCATCCACACAGAATAGTCTGCTGTTGTCAATCAATTTATAGAGCACTTTTCATACAAAAGATGCAACAGAATGTGCTTTACAGTGATTAAAAACAGCCCCCCATTTCCTACTGCCCACCCAACCAGCCCCCCACAGCTGCCTGACACCACGCAACCAAACAAGACAGTAACACACACACACACACACACACACACACACACACACACGCACGCACGCAAGCACACACACACACACACACACGCACGCACGCACACACATACCAACATGCTAAAAAACATAAAACTGCACATAGTAAAAAGTCAAAAGTGAGGCTGAATGCAGACGAACCGTCAGAGGAAGCGTCTACACCAAGAGCAGAGAGCCGTCCACCGCCACCAGGGACCGCCACCAGGGACCGCCACAGGGGCCAGGGGAGAGATGAGGCCCAAGCACCATCCCCCCACCAGGAGCCCACAGGGCAGACCCTGGCAGCCGCAGCCAACCACCGCTCCCGGTGCAGAGGCCCCTACAGAGGAAACACTGGAAATCCTCAAATTAATAGATCAACATTAGTTCAAAATAAATAAAATAAATAAATAAGTTAAGTTGAATAATTAGTAAGTTGAATGGGCCTGTGGTTAGCCCCCCCCCCCCCCCCCTTCTAAAAGAGGGGGGTAGAGAATACTACCACCGTATTCCCTGCGTGTCGTAAAAGGCGACTAAAAGGGACGGGGCGAGAGGACTGGGAATCCTCTCCCCTGTAACTGTTTCCTAGAAACGGACAGGGCTGAGTTGGGAAGGGGAGGTTGTCTCCCCAAACCCTAAAGATTGGGTCCTTGAATGTGCGTGGGTGTAGTACGAATGAAAGTAAAAGAGATCTGATTGGAAGGATGTTTGGAAGAAGGAGATTGAGTGTGTTAGCACTGAGTGAGACAAAGATGAAAGGGAAGGGTGAGTGTGTGTTTGGAAGTGTGAGTGGGAGAAGGTCTGGTGTAGAGAGTGGGAGAGCAAGAGAAGGTGTGGCCTTGTTGGTGAGTTGTGAGGTGAGACGATGTGTGGTTGAATGGAAGGAGATTTCACCAAGACTGATGTGGGTGAAAGTGAAATTTCTGAATGAGTTGTGGGTGTTCGTGAGTGCGTATGGTCCTGGCAGTGAGAAGAATGAAGAGGAGAGAGTGTCCTTCTGGAATGACTTGGATGAGTGCCTGCAGGGATTTGGAGCAAATGTGAATGTAGTGTTGATGGGAGATCTGAATGCGAGAGTGGGTGATGAGAAAATTTAGGGTGTTGTTGGTGTGCATGGTGTACCTGGAAAGAATGATAGTGGTGAGAGACTGATAGGAACGTGCCTTGAGAGAGAGATGGTGATTGGGAATACATGGTTCAGAAAGAAAGAGATTCATAAGTATACGTGGGTGAGGCAGGATGGTGGAAGAGTGATTGATAAAGCATTGATGGATTATGTGGTGGTTTCAAAGGTTGCATGTAGTAGATTGTTGGATGTAAGTGTGAGAAGGGGAGAGAGTGAAGGTATGTCTGATCATTATTTGGTGGAAGGAAGGTTGCGTGTGGGTATGCCATGGGTGAGATCGAGAAAGAGTGGGGATGCAAGAGAAGTTTTGAGAGTGAGTGTTTTGAAGAACAGAGAGAAAGTGTGTGAGTATCAGGAGAAAATAGGTGGCAGGTGGAATGAGGTGAAGGATCAAATGATTGTTGGTGTGGAGGAAGAATGGCAACAGTTCAAGAGTGCAGTGGTTGGGTGTGCAGAGGAAGTGTGTGGTGTGAGACGTGTTGGAAGTGGTGTAAGAAAGGGAAGTGAATGGTGGTGCGAGGATGTAAGGTTGGCTGTAACTGAGAAGAGACGTGCGTATGAAGTATGGCTGCAGAGAAAGGACAGGGAGTCGTATGAGTGTTATAAGGAGAAGAGAAGTGATGCAAAGAGAGCTGTGCGTGAGGCAAAAGTGGCTGCGGACGAAAGGTGGGGCAGACAGTTGACTGACAATTTTCGGGAGAACAAGAAAATGTTTTGGAAGGAGGTGAAAAGAGTGCGAAAGGAAGTGTCTGGGAGGGAGGAGAAAGTGAAAACAGAGGATGGAAGGATGCTGAATGAGGGGAATGCTGTAAGAAAGAGGTGGGCGGAGTATTTTGAGAGGCTGTTGAATGTGGAGGAAGATCAGGATGCTGTGATTGTGATGGATGGAAGGGAAAGCAGATTGAATGTACTGGGAGAGTTGAATGAAGCGTTGATTATGAGAGAGGAAGTTGAGCAAGCTGTGGGAAAGTTGAAAGCAGGAAAGGCTGCAGGTGTGGATGGGTGTACTGTGGAATGTTTGAAGTGTGGTGGAGCGAGTGTCACCGAGTGGTGTGTGAGATTGTTGCATGTGTGTTTTGTAAGTGGGCAGGTGCCACTTGACTGGACGAGTGCGTGTGTGGTTCCACTGTACAAGGGTAAGGGTGATAAGTATGAATGTAGTAGTTATAGGGGTATTAGCCTGTTGAGTGTTGCAGGCAAGGTGTATGGAAGAGTGCTGATTAACAGGGTAGTGGAGGGGACTGAGTGTATGATTGGTGAAGAGCAGTGTGGTTTCAGGAGAGGTAGAGGATGTGTGGACCAGGTGTTTGCTGTGAGACAGGTGTGTGAAAAGTATTTGGCTAAGGGGAGGGAGGTGTTTTGGGCGTTTATGGATTTAGAGAAGGCGTATGATAGGATTGATAGAGAGGCGTTGTGGGTTGTGTTGAGTTTGTATGGTATCGATGGTAGATTGTTGGAAGGTGTGAAGAGTTTTTATAGAAACAGTAGAGCGTGTGTGAGAGTGGGAAATAGCACGAGTGAGTGGTTTCCTGTGAGGGTTGGTTTGCGTCAGGGATGTGTGATGTCTCCGTGGTTGTTTAATGTTATGGATGGTGTGGTAAAAGAGGTGAATGCAAGAGTGTCAGGTAAGGGTGTGAGCATGGTGAATGTTGATGGCAGCGAATGGAGCATGAATCAGTTGTTGTTTGCAGATGATACTGCACTAGTGGCTGATTCAGAGGAGAGCTTGGCACGTTTGGTTGAGGAGTTTGGAAGGGTGTGTGATAGAAGGAAGCTGAGAGTGAATGTGAATAAGAGTAAGGTGATGAGGTGCACGAGGTCAAAGGATGAACGTAGGTTGAATGTGGCATTAAATGGGGAGTTGTTGGAAGAGGTAGAGTGTTTTCAGTATTTGGGGTCGCATGTTGGTGTGGATCGTGGAATAGTGGGTGAGGTAGGGTTTAGAATGAATGAAGTACGTAAGATATGGGGGGAATGAAGAGAGTGTTTGAATGTAGGTCACTGGGAATGGTTGCGAAAAGGAGATTGTATGAGGGTGTGGTGGTGCCTGCTGCGTTGTATGGGGCTGAAACGTGGAGTTTGAAAGTTGCGGAGAAGAGGAAGTTGAATGTAGTTGAGATGAGATGTCTGAGGAGTATGTGTGGTGTGACGCGCATGGATCGTGTGAGAAATGAAGATATCCGAGAGAGAACTGGTGTGTTGCGAGAGTTGGCTGAGAGAGCAGAGCAAAAGGCGTTGGGATGGTTTGGACATGTTGAGAGGATGGAAAGGGAGCGATTGGTGAAAAAGGTGTATGAATCTGATGTGAGTGGAGTGAGAATGAGAGGAAGACCGCGAATGGGATGGACAGAGGGTGTAAGAAGAGCGTTGAATGCAAGAGGGATGACTGTGGTGCAAGGGAGAGAGGCTGCTCAGGACAGGGATGAATGGAGAGAGTTTGTGTATGAATGAATGGATGGGTGTGGTAGAGGACGGGTCTTGATATGAAGCGGCAGGGGGAAACCAGCTTTGGCTGAGGCCCTGCTGTGGAAGTGCCCACACTGGGCTGTGCAGCTGACCCTGGTGCAGTGTGGTGTGGTTTAGATCGGTCCTTAGACCTTAAACCAAGGTGTCCTTTCCCCAACATCATCATGCCTCTCCGGTGACGTTTGGGTGGTGCTGGCGTCTGAGTGCTGGTTTGTTCTGAGTGCTGGGTTGTTTGGGGGGTTGCTGGCGAGCTTGGGTGGTATCACCAGGTCTGGTTTCGGGGTGCCGAGGGGGCGGCTGGCTGGTGCTTAGGGGTGTGGTCCGGATGGCCGCCTGGATCCGGGGTTCTTTGGGGTTTTGTATGGTGGACGGGGGCACCTGGAGGGGGGCGACGTTATCTAGGTGCACCTTTAGTTATTACTGTTACTGCTGTTGTAGTGGGATGATTGCGGATGGTCTGGACCTGGACCCTCTCCCAATGTTTTGGATTGTTTTTAATGCATCATTTCTTAGTCAGGGCAAGCTGAATACCTACACCTAGGCTGCAGGACAATGTCCTCCTTCTTTTAATGCATCATTTCTTAGTGAGGGCTGAACACCTACACTTAGGTTTGCAGGACAATGTCCTCCTTCTTTTAATGCATTTAGACACATTATAAATAGCATACACATTATACACAATATAGGGCAACATAGGATATGAAGAAATGTTCGGAGAGGGGGAGAAGTGGATTTTAAAGTGGGGCGACAGCGGTGATGGTGATGGACGGAAGGTGTGCTTGGGTGCTCGTCCCTCTCTAGGTGCTGTCCCTGTGTGGTCCTCTGGAGGATTCCTGGGTGCTGGCGGTGGTCCGGTTTTCGCTCTGGGTCTGGCCGGTCATCCCTTTGTGCCGCCTGGGGCGGGTCCTGGGGGTTTTTCCGCTCGGGTTCGCTGGCTGCCTTCTCGGTTGTCCAGTGCATGGATGGGGGATGGGTGGACGCCAGTGTGGGAAGAGAGTGGTGATGGTGATGAGGAAAGGACGCTGGTACAAACGAAGGGAAAAAAAAAAAAAAAAAAGTCACGGAAGGAGGGTTTGGGGAAAGGAAGGAAGGAGGGAAAGGAACAAAAATGTATGCCCTGTCTAGGCTACCCCACTATGGTGGGACACAGCCTTTGTATATAGATAGATAGAAGTTGAATAAAATATGAACAGTAAAAACAGGTAAAAAATATAAAATTTCACTCGAAGGCTAAGCTAAACAGGTGAGTCATGAGCCCACTCTTAAAAACGTGAACGTTCTCTGCAGCCCTGAGCGCGTCCGGCAGGCAGTTCCATAGGCGAGGGCCGTAGTACTGAACTGACTGTGATTAAGAACATTTAAAGTGGAACTAAACACTAAATTAGCTTTTGTTGTGACTAAACCGTGTTTTAAAACCATTGTCTACTGTACCTAGTCATTTTTTGGCCAACAATGAACTGTAAAGCGCTTTGGGTGTCATGAAAGGCGCTATATAAATGCAATTAATTATTATTATTATTTTAGTGCAAACTACATTTGCAGCTTTGTGTTCAAAGACAGTAAAAGACTGTGTTTGTGGAGTTTAGGTTTTTAGTCCCACTTTACACTAGAGATAGTTGGGCAAACTATAAACAAATGTACACAAAACATTCAGCTATAGACCGTACCAACACCATTGTCCAAATTAATAATAATAATAATAATAATAATAATAATAATAATAATAATAATAATAATAATAATAATAATAATAATAATAATAATAATAATAATAATAATAAAGCAGAAATAGAATAGGCAATCCTCTTGTTTAGGGGCAAAACTGAACCTACTGCAAATTTAACTTTATTTTCAAAGTCTGCAACATTTTTCAATATTTAATTTCCAACTTTTATTTGTCACTATTTTATTTTATGTTTGCATTTGATTACTTCAGAATCCCCAGTCCCCAGTGGACTAAACAATCAGGATATAGAAGCTTACGAGAGCAATCCCACCCCTTTCTCTGCACTGATTCCCGCCAGTTTCAGTGTTGAGCGTGGAAACATGGAGAAGCGGCAGAAAGGGGGTGTGGAGAAGTTGCGGGCTAAAAGATTAAAAAATCTCGCTATAGACACTGCAAAATAAATAACAGTTCTAAAATAACAAACATATTCTCTGGAGGGGCTGCTGGAGCCTCCACATCCTCTGCAGCCCAGGTTGAAGGGCTGCAGAGGACTCAAACTATTGAGCGGTGTACAAACCCTATTGAGCGGTGTACAAACCCTATTGAGAACTATTTCTGAAATGTCAGAGGTGGGTAAACTGTGTTTACTTGCGTTTAGACTCTACTACAGCCCTGAATGCGATGGGTGGAGGGGAGAAATAGAGAGGCACTGCAGGTGAGTGCCCAATGGATTGGGGGCAGAACAGGAGCCGAAGAGCAAGGGAGACAGGCACAGCAGCCAAGGCAGAGGAAATGGACACAGCAGCTGAGACAATGGTGAAAATCCTCAAAGATTATTTCTAATCTCCTCACTTAACAATATGTACAGTTCAGCGGCATCAATTGCATCTTTAGGAGTGTCCTATCCTTTTTCCTGCATCAGCAAAACTGACAGATCAAAGACAGTTTCATCACAAGGCAATTGACCCTTAAACCTACACTCCTCCTTACAAAGATAAACCTCCTTTTGATCAAACAACTTCAGTCTGTCCTCTCCACCAAAAATCTGTGGGGCTGTATGGAGTAGGACTGGACGATCCCCAGAGTCACCCCTGGACGGAGATGGTCTAATTCGATGTGAATTCCACATCTGTACAACCTTGTTCAGCTCTTCCTGCAAGAAAGTGAAAGTAATAGTACTAAAAGGAAATTTGCAAAACATAAAAAGATCTATCCAGGCTTAATTAATTTAGGTTTACTACATGATCATCTGATGTTCCCAATGACGATGTAGGCCTACATCTAAATAATTTACTGTGCATTTTTACAATATGACATGAGCAGTATTTTGATTATGCAATGCAGTAGCCTAGGATTTTGTATGGCCTTTTCACCATGGCTGCCTGCTGCACTGGCATGGACCTGCACTTAAGAAGATATTCTTTATTTATCCCCGTAGGTAGGGAAATTATTTCTCTGCATTTGACCCATCCTTTCAGGAGCAGTGGGCAGCTCATCTTTCAGGCGCCCGGGGGGCAGTGCCGTGAAGGGTCTCGGGATAAATTCTCAGATTTATTCTCAGAAAAAATGTGGCCCTAATCCTCTGTGGCAAAGGTGGCTACTTTGAGGAATCTAAAATACAACTTTAGAGGTTTTTCACAGTTTTTTGTTAAGTACATAATTCCACATGTGTTTTATAGTTTTGATGCCTTCAGTCAGAATCTACAATATAAATAGTCATGAAAGTAAAGAAAACGCATTGAATGAGGTGTGTCCAAACCTTTGTATAATTATATATATACACACACATTCAATTTATAATTTATTTATAATCAAACTTAAGATAATATAATGTATAAATAAACAAATGTGATTTTGTAATACAGATTATACACATGTTAAAGCCTGTACGGATTACACATTTTAAAGTACAGTGTATTTTTGAAGAAAATACAGACAAACGATAAGACTGAAACTAATTGATGCCACTGACACAACAGCAGGTTTATCCCTAAAACAAACTGTAAATGGACAATTAAGGTACAAACACTGCAATACATTTATATTATGAAAAACAGTGGAACAAACACCAGAACACCAAAATGATGAGGCTCACAGCAGCAGTTACAGAGAGAGGGGCCCAAATATTCAAATGTAAATCAATAGCTGCTTTCAGACTGTCAGGCCACTAGGGGGCCACCTCAGTGCTAATAGACCCGGCCTACTAGCCCCATGCCCTGAGACCGGTTGTGTTCACACTGTTGGGATACTAGCCTCTCTGTGCTATGCCCCCATTTGTGGAAACTTCACTGATACAGCCCATTTTAAAACAGGATAGGCGGGCGATTCAGTAGCACGAAGACAGAAGACAGAAGACGATTTGTATCTGAAGTATCAGACCAACAACTACTGCCGATACCTCTGACTACGAACACTACAACACTCATAATGAACACTACGGAACTGCACGTGCTCATGATCATGTTCCGACGGACAAAGAAAGAAAGAAGGTGTTACGGAGGCTACGTGCAAGTATGGACATCTTCAGCTGACCAGAACTGCAAAAAACTGAACAGCTGAATGGTTTCTTGGTGTGTGCCCTCATGTGTTTGGAAAATAGAACAGCCAACACTTGCTTACAATCTGAATGTTTCCTCCCTTGAGTGTGTCCGCATATGCTTTTTGAGATTAGAACTAAAACCGAACACTTTCTTACAAACTGAACAGCTGAATGGTTTCTCCCCTGTGTGTGTCCTCATATGTGATTTGAGACTAGAACTATCAGCAAACACTTTCTTACAAACTGTACAAGTGAATGGTTTCTCCCCTGTGTGTGTCCTCATATGTGTTTCAAGCAGACCCTTTTGGGCAAATGTTTTCTTACAAACTGAACATCTGAATGGTTTCTCTCCTGTGTGTGTCCTCATATGTCTTTTGAGACTAGAACTATCAGCGAACACTTTCTTACAAACTGCACAGCTGAATGTTTTTTCCCCTGTGTGTGTCCTCATATGTGTTTTGAGATTAGAACTACGATTGAACACTTTCTTACAAACTGAACAGCTGAAAGGTTTCTCCCCTGTGTGTGTCCTCATATGTGTTTTGAGATGAGAACTACGATTGAACACTTTCTTACAAATTGAACAGCTGAATGGTTTCTCCCCTGTGTGTGTCCTCATATGTATTTTGAGATAACTAACAGCGAACACTTTCTTACAAACTAAACAGCTGAATGGTTTCTCCCCTGTGTGTGTCCTCATATGTATTTTGAGATAAGAACTAACCGCGAACACTTTCTTACAAACTGTACAGCTGAATGGTTTCTCTCCTGTGTGTGTCCTCATATGTATTTTGAGATAAGAACTATCAGCAAAGACATTCTTACAGACTGAACACCTGAATTCCTCTCCTGTGTGAACTCTCCTGTGTCTTTCTAGTTTATATTTAGACCCAAATCTCTCTTCACAAATAGAGCACTTGTGTTTTCCTGCTCTCATCTTCTTCCTCTCAGTTCCTGACATGTCTTCATTCTCCACAGTGGCTCTGGTTTCTGGTGCAGACTCGTTTCCATCAGCCCCTGTGTCCCTGTGTGCAGGTGAACAACTGAGAGGAGCTCTCCAGTCTTCATCACTGTCAGTGTCAGAAGAGTGGTCTGTGTCTCCTTCAGTTTCTGAGTGGACATGTGTCTCTGCCCTGATGTCCTCTCCCTGTGTGTCCTCTCTCTGCTCATCGGCTCGATGTGTAAAAGTGGGCCGATATTAACGACCGATATTTGTCGGTACAGTAACCCCTCGAATTAACGTTTTCTCACATTTCTCTCTCATTTAAACGTTTGTAGATTTTCAACAAAATGTATTAATAGTGAAGCGTGGGGAGGGGGGGGGGGGGCTGTGCGTGCGCATGTGCGCTCATCGTGCTCAAATCCGTGATAGCGCAGCATGACCGGCGTGAGACCACGCGTCCCACCCGGGGCTGCGAGCACAAGACCCGTGCCCAAACCGTGCCTCCTCCTCCACGGTCGAGGACGAAGCGAAGCGAACACGCACTTCAAACCTCGACAAGAACGAACGCAAGAGCCGCACGAAACCAAGCAAAGAGCCGCAAAATAAATAAATATTGGTATCGGCTAATATCGGCATCGACCGATGCGGGTCGGCAGAAACACCTCAAGCTGCATTAGACTGAACACAGGAACCCCCCAGGGCTGTGTGCTCAGTCCGATGCTCTTCACTCTGCTGACCCATGACTGCTCACCAGCGTTCAGCACCAATCACATAGTGAAGTTTGCGGACGATACGACTGTGGTGGCTCTCATCTCTAATAACGATGAGACAAACTACAGGAGTGAGGTGAGCCTTCTGACCCAGTGGTGCAGCAATAACAATCTCCTTCTTAATGTTGAAAAGACCAAGGAGATTGTTATTGACTTCCGGAGAGGCCCCACCCAGCACCCCGCACTGTCCATCAATGGTGCTGCTGTAGAGAGGGTGAGCAGCACCAAATTCCTGGGGGTGCACATCAGTGAGGACCTCTCCTGGACAGGGCCCTGGGTGCGAATGATGTGCAATTTCCAACTTAGACTCTTAGACGAATACCCCACGTGATAGGTGGGGTGTGCAGTCAATCTGTGGCGGGACGTAAAACCTTTCTTGTGCTCTCATAGGTCTGTGAGCTGTCAACAAGGCGGGACCAGTTGCTGGGACTGGGAGTGCTTTGTGACATAATACTGGGACTGGGAGCGCTGAATCTAGACACTTTGTGACATATTTCATCTTTTTTAATATAAGTATATTGCATAAGTGTTGGTGCTGAACATCAAATATTTGTTTTATTTTATTTATTATTTTATTATATGCTCTAGTACAATGCATGATTGAGGGAAAATGACATGTCACCCATGAAACAAAAAACTTAATACACTGTTGTTGTGGTGGTGGCTATTTTTAGAAAGGATGTGCTGTTGATGTCTGCTGAGGGCTGTATGATTATTTGTGTATGAACAAAATGAGACTTTTTAACAACCCCTGTAACATTATCTGTCTCGGCCCTGCTTGGAATCAATAAAAAGTTTTATTAAACTATTGTTTTTGTTTTAGTTACTTTTAGAAATGGCATGTTTGATACCAGGTGAGGTCCCTATGACGGGAGATTGATTTATGGTAGTCTAAAATGTTTTAAGACATTAATGAACGTGCCACACAACCACTAAACACTAGGCTACAAAGCTGTGCAAAGAACATTACATATCTCCTAATTACTGAAATCACACTTGTTCACACATCTGTATAAAAAATATAAGATTACTAAATGACACAACATGCTGTTATAGTAATTCAAGACACTTTAATGATTAAAGTGCATGATGTAAAGAAAACTAAACAGTATAAGGCATATTTAAGTCATTAAAAGACATCACTACAAAATGATGACAGTGCACATGTTGCATTATTGGTCAAACAGGAAGGGAGTAGAAAGGAAACATCTATGGAGCAGGGCATTTAAGTGTACACATCGGGCCGATGTGCGCCTCGTCTCCACCTGTCATACAACCTATCACAGCGGTGTCGTCAGCAAACTTCAGGACGACGTTCTTGGGGTGGGATGCGACGCAGTCGTGGGTGAACAGGGTGTAGAGGATGGGGCTGAGGATGAAGCCCTGTGGGGTGCCAATGTTAGTGGTGATGCTGGCTGAAGTTCTGTTTCCAATCCTGACAGACTAGGGCCTGCCAGTCAGGAAGTCCAGGAGCCAGGTGTAGTCCAAGTGATGACAGTTTGTGAGTGAGTCTATAGGGGATGACTGTGTTGAAGGCGGAGCTGTAGTCAATAAAGAGTATCCTGACGTAGGAGTCTTTATTTTCTAGGTGGGACAGCGAGACATGGAGGGTGGCGGCGATGGCGTCGGAGGTGAACCTGTTGGGCCTGTAGGCATAGTGTAGGGGGTCAATAGAGTCCGGTATGCTGCTCTGAATGTGGGGCAGTACCACTCTCTCAAAGCTCTTCATAATGATTGAAGTGAGTGCTACTGGCCTGTAGTCATTCAGGCAGGATGGGGGGTTCTTCTTGGGGAGGGGGACAATGGTGGTGGTTTTGTAGCAGGTGGGGACAGTGTGTTGGCTGAGGGAGAGGTTGAAAATGGAGGTGAAGACGTCAGCCAGCTCACTAGCATGCTCTGAGGGCCCTCCCAGGAATACTGTCTGGACCTGGGGCTTTGCGGGGGTTGTTCCTCCTCAGGGCTTTGTGTACCTGGGCTGATGTGACGACAGGCGGGGGGAGGGGGGGTTGAATGGTTTAGGTGTGTCTGTGCTCTGTGGGGGTGGTGGTGGTGGTGGAGGCCTCAAAGCAAGTGTAGACAGTGTTGAGGTTGTCTGGAAGGTTGTCTGAGGCTGATGGTGGTGGAGCTGGAGCTGGTCCTGAAGTCTGTGATGTGGTCCAGACATTGCCACATCCTCCTGGGGTCGGCAGAAGAGTAGAAGTGTCTTCTCTCTATGTTGCCTCTTAGGCCTTGGCCTTCTTGGCCTACTGCAGTCGGTACTGCACTGCTTTGCACTCTGCCACATCGCCAGATCTAAATGCAGCAGAGCGAGTGCGCAGCAGGTGCAGTACCTCACTGTTTACCCAGGGCTTCTGGCTGGGGAACTTCCTGACCTGTATAGTGGGTACAATGTTCTCAACACAAGTGCTGATATACCCACTCACATAGTCAGCATAGTCATCTACACTGACAGAAGAGTCCTCCCTAGTAGCTGCAGTTCTAAACACATCCCAGTCTGTGATGGCAGAACAGTCCTGCAAACAGCTCTCAGCCTCTGGTGTCCAAAGTTGAACCTGTCTGGTGACAGAGTCCAACTGTTTGAGTCTTTGTCTGTAGGCCGGGTACATGAACAAAGAGATGTGGCCTGAGGCCCTGTCCACATGACATTTTTTAGTGGAAACGGAGAAGTTTGTATTAATTTTGGCCTTTTGTCCACACGGCGCCGGCCTTTTGGGTGGGTGAAAACGGTGTTTTTTGAAAACGGGTTCCAGAGTGGAGAAATCTGAGAACGTCGGGGGTCGCGTTGTTGTGTGGGCGGGCAAAACGCAACTTTTGGGAAAACGATGACGTCGCGATGCTGTCATCATCACATGACCAGAAGGTAAGGGACAGAGGGACAACTTCGTCAATGGCGTTGTCATTGTCATGGATGATGAATGGAGAGCGAATTTCCGGATGTCCAGAAGTGGCCTGGCAATACGCACAACCCACGAGTGTTTGCCAATTCAAAGCTAAACGCGTATTTTAAAACTGGAAAGAATGGAAAGGCAGATAGTGGACAATGAGGAGCCCATACCAATTTGAGTGTGTTGTGTGCTGTAAATAAAGAAATAGAGCAACCATTTCTTGTCATTTTTTATTGAATGAAAATTTACCTTTTACAAACAGGCACATGCAGTATCACACACAAAAATATATAAAAGCATTTCTGTTTTCTTTACCCAAATTCACACAACTATATAGCTGCCCTTTTGTGATCGTCCCCGGTTGTATATTCTCGCCAAAAAGCCAACATAATGTCTGAGTATGCTTGGGCAGGACTCAGTGTAATGAAGTTGACTCGATGTTTGACATTCACTTGATATTCGGGGTTTAACATTCCCGTATTAAGAACCAAACAAGCATTTTGCCTAAATAACACGACCATGGTTAACGAGAGTTCTACTTGTTAATGTCTATCTAATAAAACGATAGCACGTAATACTAACTATCGATTTATAGGCAAAAACTCTGCTCACGCAGCTCCAACCTTCGTTCTGTGGCTACCGTCTATGTTAGGGACCGTCAACAAATGATCTTCACATTACTGGAGGGAGTCAGTTCAACATTGGTGGAGCAGGGGGACGAAATAATTTCGCATTTGTTCACGGTCCCTAACATAGACGTGTTTGTTTGTTTGTTTACGGAAGAGAAAGGACTTTATGCGCATGCGCTCTTTGTAGTATTGCATGTCTGGGGGCTCTGGCTGTTTCGTGTTTACAGCGCCACATATCGGTGTGGCATATGTATTACATTGTTTTCACTCAGCGCTCCATGTTCGCCTGGACGTGAATATTTACTGATCTGACACATGTGTGGACGCGTAGTTTTTCCAATCTGCATTTTAAAAAATCCAGGAGCATTGTCGTGTGGACGTAGCCTGAGTCTCCAAAGGAGGGGCGGGGTGCTGTCGTAAATGCACCCCTTACATTACTGTAAACATGGTCCAGAGTGTTCTTGCCACGGGTGGGGATGTTAACATGTTGTTGGTATTTAGTGAGTACAATTCATAAATTGCACTGATTGAAATCACCAGCGACAATAAAAATAGCGTCAGGATGAGCCGTCTCCAAATCACTGATGACATCATAGAGCTTACTGAGAGCCACACTAGTCGGCGCGCAGGTGTATGTAAACAGCGGCTAGAAAACACACACGTGAATTCCCGTGGTAGATAAAAGGGACGGAATCTTAGCAGTAAAAGCTCCAGATCTGGTGAACAGTGCTTATAAACAGTCTCAAACAGTACATCTCTACACCACAAGTTATTAACAAAGATACACACACCACCCTCTATTGTTTTTTACCAGAGGCTGCAGTTCGGTCCCCTCTGTGCAGTGAATGCATCTCTAGCTGAACAACGGAATCTGGGATATTTTCCGAAAACCAGGTCTCGCAGAAGATATACGCGCAGCACTTTCGTATTTCCCGCTGCGATGTAATCTTGGCTCTCGTCCAGTTTGTTCTCCAGAGACCACACATTCGCTAACAGGAGGCTAGGTAGCAGTGATTGACTACCGTGGGCCTTTAGCCTAGCATGGAGCCCGCATCTCTTGCCTCGTTTGCGACGCCGTCTGCGGCACACCTTCCTTGGGTCTGCTGTACATCCGCAGTGCATGGCATTTGTGCACTACGTCCAAGACAAAAAGTAACAGCTAAAAACACTAAAAAAGCTAAAAAATCAGCATCCCGGAGCGGAGCTAACAAATAACACGTCGGCCGTGGGTGGTGCCATGTCCTCGTTTTCCTTGGCCCAAACAAATCTCTTCTGCTTGTTGCCTCTCCTGAGCAGTGGTTTCCTAGCAGCTATTTTACCATGAAGGCCTGATCTGCACAGTCTCCTCTGAACAGTTGTTGTAGAGATGTGTCTGCTGCTAGAGCTCTGTGTGGCATTTATCTGGTCTCTAATCTAAGATGCTGTTAATTTACGATTTCTGAGGCTAGTGACTCAGACGAACTTATCCTCAGCAGCAGAGGTGACTCTTACACTTCCTGTTTGCACTATATCAACCATGTTTACACTTCCTGTTTGCACTACAGTATATCAACCATGTTTACACTTCCTGTTTGCACGATATCAACAATGTTCACACCCCGTTCTTATTACTGACAGTTGCACATAAAACCAATGTTACACATTATCTGTAAATATGTACATAGCACCTAGCCTATATTTTTCAGTGTATATTCGGTAAAGATTGTTCTATTTGATTATACTTTTTTACATGCTTCTCTTTATCTTATTTATCTATTTTAATTGTTTTGCATGCTCTTGGCATCCAGAGTGGGCAACAAAATAAGAATTTTATTGTACAGGGAAACGTGTTTCTTTACTGTGCATGTTAGAATAAAAGCTTTGAATCTTGAATCTCTTGGTCTTCCTTTCCTGGGGGGGTCCTCATGTGAGCCAGTTTCGTTGTAGCGCTTGATGGTCTCCGCATCTGCACTTGGGGACACAAGATTTCGCAATTTTCCGGACTGACTGACGTTCATAAAGTAATGACGGCGTTATCAGTAATGACTCGTTTCTCTTTACTTAGCTGATTTATTCTTGCCATAATACCAATTCTAACAGTTGTTGGCTGTGTAACAACCCGACTTCTGCACAACACAACTGATGGTCCCAACCCAGTTAATAAGGAAAGAAATTCCACTAATAATATAATGTATATATATATAAAAAAACAAACAAACAGAATGACAGAAAGACGGAAAGTAAAAAAATAAAGTAATTCAACAAATGTGATGAATGATGTAATACAGATTATACACATTAAACCCTGTCCAGATTACACGTTTTAAAGTACAGTATATTTTTGAAGAAAATACAGACAATAAATGATAAGACTGAATCTAGTTGATGCCACTGACACAACAGCAGGTTTATCCCCAAAACAAACTGTAAATGGACAATAAATGTACAAAAACACACACTCCAATACATTTATACAGTGAACCCTCGTTTATCGCGGGGGTTAGGTTCCAGAAATAGCCCGCAATAAGTGAAATCCGCGAAGTAGGACAATTTTATATTTTACAATTATTCTACATGTTTTAAGGCTGAAAACGCTTCACCAGACACATTATACACCTTTCTGAGACTGGTATTAACATTTTTCTCTTGTTTAAACACTCAAACTTTTGTAGATTTTCATTAAAATATATTAATAGTGTGGGGGGGGGGGGGGGGCACGTGACGCGCGGACACGTGCGCGCGGACACGTGCGTGCGGACACGTGCGCGCGGACACGTGTGTTTGTTTTGGTACCACATATCCATGCCATGTGCGAAAGTCGAGTGGAAAGCGACCTGGATATCATTTTGGGCAAGACTCAAGCCAATGCTAACAGTGCCAAACCGCTAACAGACGCCTCTGAGCACCAATCCTCACCACAAGACCAGGTAAGACCAACCTGCGCTCACAAGAGTTGGTTGCATTTCACCCCGGCTCCAAAATCAGACCGCTATCAATGCGTCGCCAATACTCCACAGCTCTCTAGTTCGTTCTCTCAGCGTGACGGGGAAGAGCCACTGTCTCCTCTGTGCGCACGAGTGTCCTCTCCCCGCTGCGGCTCCCCCGGACGCCGCGCGGCCAGGCGCCAGGCCCGTCCATGTTGATTCTTGGCTCTTCCATGGTCCGGCTCACACTCTCTTCCATGGCTCGTGCAAGTACTTGATCTGGCGCGGCGAGAGCCGGAGCTGGTTGCAACGCGCTCCTTATTTTCCAACTTTTTTTCTGCTCTTACCTGCTTGTTCGTTTGCACACTTTGAAGATTATGTGTATAAGGCTAAGTGCTTCAGATACGCGATGTTTCTGCTCCATTTCAACCTCTATTTTCTCTGGATTTTAACTTTTTCACCGTTGCTATGTGCGTTGCTATGTGCGGAGGAGCTGCTACGGAGGACGCGCAGAGGCCGACGTTACTTTTCGTGCTGTTCTTGATCTGTGCGTTGCGGCACTGGAATTTCCCCACTGGGGGACTAATAAAGGCATCTTATCTTATCTTAAACAAAGGCCACACCTCCTGTCACCCAGGCGCTCTCGTGAAGGACATCTGAGACTCTGTCCCTACCATCCCTGGTCTAGACCTGGTTTAGTCCTGGTTTAGACCTGGTTTAGTCCTGGTTTAGACCTGCTTTAGACCTGGTTTAGTCCTGGTCTAGTCTCTTAGCTAATCAGGGCGCAGGACAGAATGTTACACTGTAAAAAAAAGTTACACTATAAAAAAAATTGGAAAAAAAAAAAAAAAAAAAATTGGAAAAAAAAATCTGCGAAACAGCGAGGCCGCGAAGAGTGAACCGCGATACAGCGAGGGTTCACTGTATTATGAATAGGATTTTTTTTTAAATGAACAAAATAGTGGAAAAAACACCATAAATGTCCAATGTCAAACACCAAAATGACGAGGCTCATAGCAGCAGTTACAGAAAGAGGGGCCCCAATATTCCAATGTAAATCAATGGGAGCAAGGGTCAGTAGGAGCCGCAAGAACGCGTTAGCTATATCCTCAACCATCCATCTATGACCCATCCATTTATATATGCAGCCTATGCTGTGTCCTCTTATGTCTTCTGAGACTATAACTATCAGCAAACACTTTCTTACAAACTGGACAGCTGAATGGTGTTTTTCGTGTGTGTTCTCATGTGTGTTCTGAGAACACAACTAGAAGCGAACATTTTCTTACAAACTGAACAGCTGAATGGTTTCTCCCCTGTGTGTGTCCTCATATGTATATTGAGATAAGAACTCTGAGCAAACGCTTTCTTACAAACTAAACAGCTGAATGGTTTCTCCCCTGTGTGTGTCCTCATGTGTGTTTTGAGATGAGAACTATGAGTAAACGCTTTCTTACAAACTGAACAGCTGAATGGTTTCTCCCCTGTGTGTATCTTTTTATGCGAGTCAAGGTGATCCTTTCGGGCAAATGTTTTCTTACAAATTGAACAGCTGAATGATTTCTCCCCCGTTTGTGTTCTCTCCCCTGCGTGTGTCCTCATATGTCTTTTGAGATGAGAATTAATAGCGAACATTTTCTTACAAACTGAACAGGTGTATGGTTTCTCCCCTGTGTGTGTCCTCATATGTGAATTGAGATTAGAACCATCAGCGAACCCTTTCTTACAAACTGAACAGCTGAATGGTTTCTCCCCTGTGTGTGTCCTCATGTGTATTTTGAGATTAGATTTAGAAGCAAACACTTTCTTACAGACTGAGCACTTGAATTCCTCTCCTGTGTGAACTCTCCTGTGTCTGTGTAGTTTACATTTAGACCCAAATATCTCTTTACAAACAGAGCACTTGTGTTTCCTGCTCTCAGCTCCTTCACCAGTTCCTGACATGTCTTCACTCTCCACAGTGGCTCTGGTCTCTGGTGCAGACTCGTCTCCATCAGCCCCTGTGTCCCTGTGTGCAGGTGAACAGCTCAGTGGAGGTGTCCAGTCTTCATCACTGTCAGTGTCAGAAGAGTGCTCCGTGTCTCCCTCAGTCTCTGAGTGGACATGTGTCTCTGCTCTGATGTCCTTTCCCTGTGTGTCCTTTCTGTGGTCATGTGTCTCCACTTTGATGTCCTCTCTGTGGACATCTGTCTCCACTTTGACGTCCTCTCTGTGGACATCGGTCTCCACTTTGACGTCCTCTCTGTGGACATCGGTCTCCACTTTGACGTCCTCTCTGTGGACATCGGTCTCCACTTTGACGTCCTCTCTGTGGACATCGGTCTCCACTTTGACGTCCTCTCTGTGGACATCGGTCTCCACTTTGACGTCCTCTCTGTGGACATCGGTCTCCACTTTGACGTCCTCTCTGTGGACATCGGTCTCCACTTTGACGTCCTCTCTGTGGACATCTGTCTCCACTTTGATGTCCTCTCTGTGGACATCCTTCTCCACTTTGATGTCCTCTCTGTGGACATCCTTCTCCACTTTGATGTCCTCTCTGTGGACATCCGTCTCCACTTTGATATCCTCTCTGTGGACATCTGTCTCCACTTTGATGTCCTCTCCCTGTGTGTCCTCTCTCTGCTCAGTCTCTCTTTGCTGAAGCGGTGAGGACTCTTCTGTCTTCACACTAAACTCTGGGACAGACCTGAAAAATATAAGACATTCGTATATTTCAAACCCAATCTGAATATTTGTAATAGAAATGAAAAAGAATAAATGAATGACAAAATAAAGAATTGCAGTCTGAAAATGTCTGAGACTCACACTTGCATCTCATCCTCCTGTTTGATGCTGTGTTCTTTAATGTGTGGAGCAGGGCTCACAGAGGGGAGCTGGTCAGCTGCAGGAGATAAGAGAGTATCAAATCAAAACTTTATTTATAAAGCACTTTTCATCCAAAAATTAACACAAAGCCCTTTACAGTGATTAAAAATAAACCACATTTCCTTCCACCCACCCAACCAGCCCCCCACAGATGCCTGACACCACACAACCAAACAGTAACACACACACACTCATGCAAACACACACACACGCAAACACACACACAAACATGCTAAAATACATAAAACTACACATAGTTTTAAAAAAAAAGGTAAAATTATAAAATTTCAATCAAAGGCCAAGCTAAACAGGTGAGTCTTGAGCCCATTCTTAAAAACATGAACGTTCTTTGCAGCCCTGAGCTCCTCCGGCAGTTCCACAGATGAGGGCCGTAGTACTGAAAAGACGCCTCTCCGTGAGTGTGTGTCCTGACTTTGAGAATGACCAGGAGCTGATGGAGGAGCGCAGGTTCTGCGAAGGTTCATAAGGTAAAAGCAGTTCTCAAAGATAAGAAGGCCCAAGACCATTAAAGGTACAGTGTGTAGGATTCGTGGCGCATAGGTGGATGGTGGCTATTGCGCTTCCTGTTTTAGCTACGACAGACCTCGAGGGTCACCCGGGCGCGCCGTAACGCGGACAGCTCGCGTACCCGCGCACGAACGCGTGAAGCACACCCGGCGCTACTGTATAAATAAAACGCGGTCCCGTTCACTTTTTTTTTTTTCTTTTCGCATGAGAGCACACATTCCCGATCGTGTACCATGACAATCTACACATCAAATGAAACCTTACAGTCTCATCTTTTTGACTATGCAATTCATTTCCGGGCACAGCAATCACTCCCCGAGCACATGGGGCTTTTATACGGAAAAGCACAAAACGTGGTTTGTTACTTTGCTTACCTTAAAGGCTCTGGACAGGTCAAACTCAGTATTTCACCATAAGCTTGGTCTCAATCTGTCCATAAGGATCCAGCGAATAAAATCCAGTAAAACAATTTAGTCCAAAACACGTGTGATCCATTACGACGTGTGATCCGGCAACATGCTTGTCGTTGTTTATCCAAACGCGTACTATCTCATGTGAAAACAACGAGCCCTTGCCGAAGGCGGAGCCCAAATGTCCTTCTGCGGCTCTCGTAATCAAAATGGCTGCCTCTATATGGGGAAGATCACCCTTTTATGCAGGTATATCCAAGTCCAGCAGAATACTTTGATTTCATGATGGAAGTGAAAATGCTTGGAAAACACTGCATTTTTGAATGGGTATCTTCAATTTCGGTAAATAACAGGTAAAAATCTTACACACTGTCTCTTTAAGACAAATTAAAAAAAAAAAAAAAAAAAAAAGACACCTAAAAACCAGTAAAAAAAAACCTTTAAAATCTCATCTTTATATAGTGCTTTTCCACCTTCAAGGCACCCAAAGCGCTGTACAACAAGGAACCATTCACCCATTCACACATCAGTGTACGCAAACACTGGGGGCGAGGTGGGTTAAGTGTCTTGCCCAAGGACACAACAGCAACATTCATCTGTGGGAGCTGGAATCATACCTGCCAACCTGTGGGTCAGTGGATCTGACCGCTGGATGTGGTCCCACCCTCTGCTCTTGGTCAGGACACGTGCTGCTGAGTTTTGTAATATTTGCAAACCTGAAATACTCTTTTTGGGAGGACCAGAGAGCAGGGCATTACAGTAGTCTCTTGGACTGGTGATAAAAGCATCAGTGTCTCCGTGTTGGTCCGAGACAGAATGGAGCAGACTCTGGCTATGTTTTTTAGGTGATAGAATTTTTGTTTATTTTTGTGTTCTTGATGTGTGGAATAAAAGTCAGCTCAGAGTAAAAAATGACACCCAGGTTTTTCACTCGAGGAGATGGGTTAAACTGTGCTTGTAGTTTGGGTAAAAGTTTCTCTCTCTGGGCCTCAGGACAGATGACCAAAACCTCAGTTTTGTTCTGGTTAAGCTGGAGAAAGTTTTCTGCTATCTAGGATTTGATATCTAGAATGCAGTTAAAAAGAACGTCCATTGGCCTGGTGTCATCAGGAGATGTAAAGCTGCGTATCATCTGCATAGCTGCGGAAGTGGATTCCATGTTTCCTGATGACACCACCAAGAGGGATTATGTACACGTTAAAAAGCACAGGGCCTAAAATGGAACCCTGGGGCACACCACAAGTGATTTTATGGACCTTAGAGGAGCATGTGTCCACACTCACCATAAATGTTCTGTCTGTGAGATAGGACGTGAACCATTTGTGAACAGCACTGGAGAGGCCGAGGTATTTTAGGCGAGTTAAAAGATCCAGTAGAACACACAGTCACCTTTAGTGAATCACAATTTATTCTAAAATCATTTAAAATCTTTGTCAAGGCAGTCTCGGTGCTGTGGTTCACCCTAAAACCAGATCGATTTTTTTCCTAAATGTTGTGATTAGGGCTGTCAGTTTAACGCGTTAATTAGATCAATTAATTACACTGCAAATTAACGCGTTAAAAAAATTTACGCAATTAATTAAGAATGACAATTCAATGTGCGCCCATTTTAAATTTGGCGTGCGGCGAGCAAATCGCTGCCAGGGACTTTGAACGACAAGTTTATTTATAAAAAGAACGAAGGCAAGAACGCAGTGATTTGGAGGTTTTGTCAAAAACAATTTTTCGATCACCGAATCAGCTTCAGCCTGACGGATCATTTGAACGATAAACACGTCCAGACAAGTTCCATCATTACCAGTGAAAGAGCGAGTGTGAGCGCACTTCACCAACCCACCAAACCACGCTCGCAGAATTTGGGAAACAAATGAGCCAAAGCGACCACTGGAAACTGACAAACTCAATTGCAAAGTGGGTTCGCTCACTCACTCACAATCTCTCCCTCCTAAAATGCGATTCATTCGATTAATTAATTACAAATCCTGTAATTAACTCATTGACTGTCGGAGACATCTTTTTACGTCCCCTCAAATCCAAACGTAGACTGCCGTGACGGATAAAGACGTCAATTGTGTTTTTCATCGGGGGTTGCTAGGATACGACCTGGAGCAGCTTTGAAGGTGTAATTCACACCTCCCAACCTGTAGGTAGCAATCTTGTATCATTATCTGCCGATCGGAGACGCAGAAGAGAGGAAGAGTGTAGCGTGTGTACTGTGTATTGGCGAGAGGAGCAAGATGGTGAGGCGAGGGAACCCGGAAAAGCAGATAACTGTTGATCAGCGCCTACGGAGCGAACTGATCGCTCTTGGGACCCAGGATCCCGGATCAGAGGATCACAGAGACACACCGGATCAAGCAGCGAGGTCGGGGCAGAGATCTGCTCTGCCCAAGGCAGGCGACGTGTCGTGCTCGCGCTGCGCGGAGCAGGGACTCTGATCAGAACTATGACAGCGCCAAAGAAGACGAGCACTGACTTGGAGCAGTAGATCCTGGTCTCCAGAGAGGCATGAGATGAGAAGAATTAAGTTTACATGATGCTGCTGTGTGGTAATTGTAATGAATGAAGTTATATGTGTGTGTACGTACGTGCATGCGTGCGCGCATGTGTGTGTGGGTATAGCTGTGTGTGTGTAAAGGTTTATGCATGGGCATGTGTGTATGTACATATATATTTGTGTGTGTATGTGTGTGTGTGTATGTGTGTGTGTGCGTGTGTATATTAGTTTTTATTATGGATCTGTACTCTGGGCCTCAGACAAAGCCTCAACAAAGTTCTATTTTATAGGAAAAGATATTATTATATCCTGTAAACATCTCTTGGCACTATTAATTTGAACGAATTTTCAATTCACAGAGCCTTATATTCTTATATTTGTAAATAAAAAATTTACTTTGTCATCAAAAATCTCTTTCTCTGTTATTTTAGATGTTTGAGGTGTCACTAAATCGATAAGTATTGATGTCAAAGTCACTGATCTGCTCGAAATCCTTCTTTACACAAAACGCTTGTTTTCTCCACTTTGTGGTCAAAAAACAGTGTTTTTGCTGAAACTTCCCTATGTTCTACTATCAATTATTTGAGAACCGAAAAGGTTAGAAGCATAATTTTTTTCCAGGTGAAAGAAGAGAGTCTACGCTTTATTTTGATGTGTGCCATGTTTATATAGTCAAAGAACTCAGTATTCTGTGAGTCTTGTAAAATCAGTGAAAATCCACTGAAACCTCTGGCAGTCTGGGGCATAGAATTCTGAAAACAAGCCGGCAGTGAATGAGTTAATTACATTCATTTTTTTAATCGCCTGACAGCACTAGTTGTGATCATTAAAAAAAAAAACATTTAGTTGGATGAAAACTTTTTTTTTTTTCTAAAATCTTGCTTTAAAATGGTAAGTTGTCGGTAGTAAAAATCTAAATTGCTCTTCTTCAGCAGGGGCCTCACCACCGCTGCTTTGAAGGCAGTGGGAAAGACCCTGTCTGAAGAGAGCAATTCAACATGATTAAAAGCTCATCCCTAAAAGATCCCTAAAATGACTTAAAAATTGGGGTGGGGAATTGGATCTAAAAGACATGTAGTGGGCCTCACTGAGGAGAAAACTTTGTCAAGCATCTCAGCATTAACCAGGACAAAACTATCCAGTGTTTCCTCTGGTCCAGACAAACACTCAGATCAGTCAAACAGTCAGTGGGTGTCAAATAAAACATGGTAAAATCAGGGTTTAAAATGTTGTCAATGGTTGAGAAGAGAACTATTGGATTATTTTTGTGGTTGGAGATTATTGTGGAGAAATAATGATGTGTTGCATTTCTTATTGCATTGTTGTGTGTCCGTTGTTGATTGATGAATAATTGGTGGTTTATTGTCATTTTGTTTTTTCTCCATCTGCGTTTTGCCCTCCGGCATTCGCTCTTGGATTTTTTCCAAGTCTTCATTTCTCCATGGAGGTTTTAATTTGGGTTTAATGCTTTTGGTTTTGAGTGGAGCAACCAGATCTAGAGCTGACCGTAGTCTACTGTTAAAATGGTCAATAATAAATCACAAGGGGCAGGTAAAACCATTGAGGGATTTTTATTTAAAACATCAATAAAATTTGCTGCTACTTCAGGGGTCAGACAGAAGACACACTAGTGGTCAGGCCATAGGTGATGAACAGATCCAGAGTGTGTCCCTTGTGAGTTGGCTGTGTGACGTGTTGAGTAAACTCCATATACTGTAATTAAGAAGATTTAAAAATTCATTTGCAAGAGGTCTGTCAGCTTTCTCTGGAGGC
This sequence comes from Paratrypauchen microcephalus, assembly GCA_036785185.1. Taxonomy (NCBI): domain Eukaryota; kingdom Metazoa; phylum Chordata; class Actinopteri; order Gobiiformes; family Gobiidae; genus Paratrypauchen; species Paratrypauchen microcephalus. The sequence continues at coordinate 8,356,754 of JAVJIX010000022.1, read as the reverse complement.
GACCTCAAACAAAAGTCCAGGGGGTGCAATTTCACATATAGGTCTCTTTATTTGGCTCAAGCTGATACAGGTCTTAATTCAGTTGATTCATCCCTACTCATCTTCCATAGTACAGCAGATGAGAGTGGCTTCTATACCTGACCATCCTGACAAATATTAACTCAATACGTAACTTGTTTTTCAGAAGTGACGCATGCTATCAAGAGTACGTTAGACAAATGGTAAGTGCTTATCTGAGTTTGTTAAGTTTAAACACTCAAATGGCCATGTCAAAGTACACATTGGCTTCTTAATCATTAACCCCTCTAACAACATTAACACACAGAGAATAATTCAGTTACAGAGAATAATTCTTATAGGGTCTATAAGGTTATCTATGTGCAAGTTAAAATCACCGGTTATAATAATCATATTAAATGAATTGTGTAAAATAGATAAAAACTCATAAAACTGATAAAAAGGTTGCATTTTTTTGGTGGTCTGAATATAGTGACCCATAAAATTTGGAGGTTGCTCAAAACAAATGAATGATATTCAAAACTTGTAAAATTATTCAGTGACCCGAGTGTTTGTACAAATAAAAGCAGTGCCACCTAACCTTTTACTATTTCTAGTTGGAAACGCAAAGTTAAAAGTGAGTGGTGAGGCCTCTGAGTACACACTGTGACATGAACACTCTGGACTTGTCTGTAGTCTTCTACTGTCAGGCTTTTCTGTCCATGACGTTGTAAATATGTTTGAGTGATCTGAAGTGATTTGGAGTCACAGGTTCTTCTGCTTAGCTCATTAGCCGCTAACGGCTAATGAGCTAAGCTAATGAGCCATTTTCAACATCATCTGCATTTTTCATACACCCATGGGCTAAAAATAGGATCCATACGATCCAGAAGACTTACCCCCTCTGACGAGCACGACTCTCGGGCTCAGAGCCCTCAGAGCCGAGTCCAAGAGCCGCTGGATCCTCTGGTTCTCCTGTTTGGAGCGGCGCAGCTCCTCCTCGTAGTCCGCTATTGTGCGCTCCAACAGCGCACGGATTTCCCCAGCAGCCGCGTCCAGCCCAAAACCACTAAAGCCTCCGGACATATTTGCTGTTTGTTTTTCCAGTGTTCGGCTCGTTCAAAATTTGAGCTAACCGTTGCTAAGTTAGTTCAGAAGTGTCCTGAACATAACGCTCTTAACGTCATGAATAAACGTTAAGAGCGGACGACTGAGGGACTTTTCACGCGTCATAAATAAAGTTTGTTCAGGTTTTAGAGCTCGCGCTGCTCCAGGCCGCAGACCTCCACAGTGTTGCCAACTCCCCAGCATCGGAAGTAGCTATTGGCCCGCCCCGAAGTAGCTAAAAGTAGCTAGACGAGCTGTTTTTTATTTTTTTATTTGGTTTTTATTTTTTAGATATTTTTTTGGAGCTGTAGTCCAAGATCTACAGCTTGCTTTTTTATTTTGTGTTTTTTTGTGTGTGCTGTAGTTTAACTGAAGCTTTTTATTTATTTATTTATTTTTTTTTGTGCTATAGTGGGCAAACTATAGCTTTTTATTTATTTATTTATTTATTTTGGTGCTAAAGAACTAGCTTTTTTAAAACTTTTCTGTGCTGTAGCTTTTTAAGCAGTGCTACTTGTGACTTTGTGTCGCCAAAAAGAAAAAGAAAACAAATCAGAGCGCATAGGCATACACTTATTGAGAATCAGAGCCTATGGCAGAGGAATGACCAGACTCCGAGACGATCTGACGAGATGGGAGGGAGCAGAGGAGAGACTGGTGAGTGTGTGTGTGTGTGTGTGTGTGTGTGCGTGTGTGTGTGTGTGTGTGTGTGCGTGTGTGCGCCGTGTCTGTCTGACAGTCCACGCTGTTCTCAACTCCGCCCCGCCCCTCTCTGCCTGTGTCTCTCTGTCTCTTTCTCTGAACGGGGAAAGAGAGAAAACGGCGCAATTATTTTTTTCCCCTCCCGCGATCTTGGAGCCTCTGATCACCAAAAAAAGTCGCTAGATTTGTCGCTAGTCGCTTTTGTCTAATCAGACTCCCCAGGATTTCACGGGCATTTTTTGTGATTGTTGCGGGCTAAAATGCCTGAATTTGCGGGAGCTTTTCCAAAAAGTTGCGATGAAAGTTGCGGTGTTTTTAAGGTTTTTGTTGCGATTTTGTTGCGGGAGGAAGTGAAAGTTGCGATAAATAGTTGCGATTTTCGCTTTTTGTAATTAAAATTGAGTAATATTTTGAATACTGAGTTATTACTGACAAAGAATAATACAAAGACACAGAGATCACAGATATGGTCCTAAAACAACCTTACCAACATCGAAAATAAATTACTACTAGGAGGGGAACTGTTTCACGCGGTCTTTTGCTGTTATATTTGTGGGCAAATGGCGCCGCAGACATGTTTCTTTGCCATTAGAAGCCGTGTCCCAATTCCCAGAGCGTGCGGCTCGGAGCGTGGCCCGAAGGGCATGTGCGTCACACATTTCGCCAGAACACTGGTGCGACGACTGCTGTCCCACTTCTTTTTTGTCCCATGCGCAGTTAACACGTGGTCTGAAGACCGCAGTCGTTAAGTGGTCCGCGGACTGCAGTCGGGGCTGAGCAAGTTTGCACCTCCTTGACTGCAGTCTGAGCCCCCTTCGGGCCGCGCTCCGAGCTGTGCGCTCTGGGAACTGGGACACGGCCGCAGTTTCGTTTTGTCACACAGAAGTAAAGCAGAATTTTGCGGCTTCCAAACTCAAACCTTTTAGCCGCCGAGGATATGAGGTTGGGTCCTATGGCTCGCAGATTTGTGACGCGCAAAGAGGAGGCTATGGTGACAGATACGCTGAGATCCAGATATGTTTTGTGCATTTATTACAAAAAGAGCGCACACAGCTATGACAGCACAGCAGGATGAAATGGAACTCATGAAAACCAGCAGGATGAACAGATTAACGTGAAAGATGAATGAATGGTTTGTGGTCAACAAAAAATACAGCTACACCCCAACCCTGACTCTCTCCTCTGTGTGACAGGTGAGCGCGCGCTTTTACACGCACACACTTCCGTACGTGCACACACCCACACTCACGTGACCCACCGCCTCTGCCGCACACACACACAAACGCACCGTGCACCTCATCTCAGTTATGTCTCCTACACAGAAGGAAGTTGGTCGGCGTTCAATACGTCATCGATGATTGGTCAAAATTAGTAAAAATTGCGGAAAAGTTGCGGTGATTGGTCAAAATTGCAACACCGCCCTGAATTTGCGGGGATTGGCTGAAGTTGCGTTGAAGTTGCAAATCGCAACATCGCGAATTCCTGGAGGGTCTGGCTAATTTTCTCGCTAGGGGGGTCCAGAAAGTAGCTAAAAATAGCGACAAAGTCGCTAAGTTGGCAACACTGGACCTCCAGTGGGACCGGAAGTGCGCACAACAAACTTCAAAATAAAATCACCTTAACGAAGAGAAAACTTATATTTAAGCATTTATATTTAATTAATCAACTTTGTAACGTGAAAGCTATTAGTTTCTTAAATACATAACACTTTTGATGTTGTCAGTCCTTCATTTGTGGCATTTACCATGATTACACCAGCGACATATGTCACTGGGCAAATGCAGAACAGAACTCGTGTACACAACATGTCGGGACAACACAGTGACAAACATACCCCAATGTACTTAGCAAAAAATAAATAAAAATGCATAGAAGACACCACATATCTCTGCCTCCGGACATTTGCAAAAGAGGCAGACCAAGGGACAACATGAAGATTTGGAGTACCAGCATGGGAAAACCCCACCCCCCTGCTACTGTACATCGAAGATGAGCAAAAATAAAATAATATAGACAGTATACATGCAAATAACAGGATGTCTGAAATCAACATGAGTAGGGAAATTCAGGGAACACATTTAACTCTGCTACACTAACTTTGCAAAAAGTGTCGTCTCAGAACACCACTGCACAAACATGCCTCCTAAAACTTTTCCAGTGCGTAAGAATACAGCCGTATCACGCAGCACGCTGCCAGGGGAATCCCAGTTACGCACCGGGAAGGGAGTTCCCCTGTTGCACAACGTGGTGCGTGATACGGCTGTATTCTTACGCACTGGAAAATAGTTCCCACCCAAAATGACCAAGGCAAGCTCTCCGTGTTGATTTGCACATTTATTTGCACTCGATATGAATGTGCACTACACACAAAGTAATTGGGAAACGCATCAAGCAAATTAATTCCTTTTGGACGAAATCTTTCTCTGGCTACGTTAGACTCCAGTCTAAGGCGGAGGAGCACCAGATACCGCGGCGGTCAGTGGCGACAGACTCGGACAATGGCTGGGTGAGCAGGAAAACACTTTCCACCACTTATTTTAGTCTCTGGACTGTGGGGAGATGCCCAAATTTGACCTGGGGGTGGCATATCCCTTTAATACCACAGACACAAATATAAATATCATAATTGATTTATCAACAGCTAGATAATGCCATGACCAGAACTATGATCAGCAAAACAGTGGAGAAGCGAAATTTTTTCGCCGCTCTTCCCCGCTGGGTTGGCCAGACTCTCACTGGAGGTGTGCCTGACACTGGAGCCTGCACAGCTGGAAGTCTGCAGCCAGACCCTATTGGGGTATTTCTGTCATCCACTGGTGGTCTGTGGTCCTGCAGTGGAGGATCTTGGCTCACACTTTCAAATGGAGATTATTGACAGAGCCAAAGCTCTGGGATGATTTCATAAGAGCTTTGGTTTCATTTTTGATTTGTTTGTAAATGATAAAAGGAGAAGTTCAATTTGTCAACTGGACAAAGTTTGTTTGGTTGAAAACGTTTCGCCGCTCATCCGAGAGGCTTCGTCAGCTCTGGTTATTGTACTGGTTAGACACTGCTTATATCTAGCTGCCGGGAGGCGATCCCTATACTGAAAAAGCTCTGAAAACGATCCCCCCTAATCCCTAAAACAGAGAATCCGAACCCAGGAGGAAAGGGGTAGCGATTCCGTACCAGGCCGGCGTTTCGGAAAAACTACAGAGGATTTTCAGACAATATGAAATTCCAGTTTATTTCAAACCCACAAACACTTTAAGACAAAAACTCGTCCACCCAAAGGACAGAACACCGAGCCACAAACAAAGCAATGTGGTCTACTCCATTCAGTGTAGTGAAGACTGCAGTGAGCGCTACATTGGAGAAACAAAACAGCCACTTCACAAGAGGATGCACCAACACAGACGTGAGAGCCAGAGTGGACCGTCATCTGCCGTACATCTTCACCTAGAAGCCACGGGCCATTCATTTGAGGACAGTGAGGTTCAGATCTTAGCCAGGGAAAAGAACTGGTTTGAGAGGGGGGGTTAAAGAGGCTATTTTTGTCAAAAAAGAGAATCCCATTTATAATTCGATTCTTAAACCAAGTCAAAACAGACGAAAGAAACATTAGGGCAGACGAGCCAGGGCAGAGGGGTGGAGAGGGTCGTTAGACGTTGAATAGGGGGTCGAAACGAGTCGACAGAGTAATTAGAAAAACAAAGAGACAAATTTGGGGGGATTGTTTTCAGAGCTTTTTCAGTATAGGGAGCGCCTCCCGGCAGCTAGATATAAGCAGTGTCTAACCAGTACAAGAACCAGAGCTGACGAAGCCTCTCGGATGAGTGGCGAAACGTTTTCAACCAAACAAACTTTGTCCAGTTGACAAATTGAACTTCTCCTTTTATCATGGATTCTACCTGGACGACTGAGGGACTTTTCATGCATTTGTTTGTAAAGCATCTCTGAGAGCCCGGGGTCAATCTTAGACTAGAGTGAAGGGGAAAGTACCTTTAGAAACATTCTCATTTCCACAAGTGTAGTTTTTTGGCACACTTTGAACACAGCACAGTGTGTTAGCAGCAGTGATGGTAATAGTATCAAAATTAACTACTAAAAAGAAATGCTTTTCATTGCTTTTCAGTGCCGAAAGCTATGACTGACATTACACTCCCTTAGTCGACTTCTTTATACAGTCTGTGATATATACTTGAACTAGTAGGCCTATATTTGACTTGATTTGGACTTTTGGACTTGACTAGGACTTTAGGTCAAAGACTTGAGACTTACTTGACTTATTTGCAAAACAACGATTTGGTCCCATCTCTTGAAACAACAACTGAACTAAATCAGTAGTGAAGACGGGACTATGAGCTGTAGTAGTGTCATTTTACCATCCAGTTGCTGATTGCTTATTATCTTCTGTTAAAAAACAGAAATGTGCACAATATGCAACAATAAAATTCAGGTTCTGTCTTCACACACAGCCCTTGACCCTGGGAAAGCAAAATGAAAAAAAAAAAAAAAAAAAATCTACTATAAAATAAAACAAACCTAATCCTAAAATGACTTGAAACCCAAATTAATTTGTGTGTTTTATTAATCAAGATAAGCAAAATTACGAAGCACTGAGGACAGGATGAAGAATACTCAAAGAGTCATACATTCAGTTACACCAGGAAGTAAACGCATATTGATTATTTACATGTAAATTCAAATTGACGCGTGGATTGAACACAACTCGATCCAGATCGATATTTATATAAGATAAGATAAGATAAGATAAGACTTTTGATCTCACACAGGAGAAATTTACTTGTCACAGTAGCTCCAGGTATGGACAGTTTGAACAAGAAAGACAAGTGCATGCAGGCAAGAGTGGCATAAAGATAGGTAGTAATAATAATTTAAAAAGTAATAAATCGAATAATAATAATAGTAATAATAATAATAAAAACAGTGACAGGGAGAGTATTGAAAAAGACAATACTTGCACGTTGGAAAAATGATATTGGGAAAACAATATTGCACGATAGGACCATACAGTGGAGTTATACAAGTAATAATAATAAGAAACAATAACTAGGAGAGTATTTAAAGACAATATTGCACGTTTGGACTATACAGTGGAGTTGTACAGTCTGATAGCGGTGGGGATGAAGGATCTGCGGCAGCGCTCCTTCTTCGCTCCACTGGGGGTGCCTCAGTCGGCTGCTGAAAGAGCTGCTCAGCTCCTCTACAGTCCGGTGCAGGGGGTGAGAGGTGTCGTCCATGATGGACGTGAATTTGGCCAGTACCCTCTTCTCGGCCATCTCCTCTAGTCCAGAGGACAGCCCAGGACAGAGCTGGCCCACCTGACTAGCTTGTTGAGTCTTTTTCTGTCCCGTTCTGTGCTGCTCGGGGCCCAGCAGACGACAGCGTAGAGGAGAGCAGAGGCCACCACAGAGTCATAAAAAGTCTTGAGCAGAGGCCTGCACACTCCAAAGGATCTCAGTCTCCTTAGGAGGTGGAGGCGACTTTGGCCCTTTTTGTACTCTTACGTTTGGCTTGTAGGCAAACTGCAGCGGGTCCAGGGAGGAGCCCACCACAGAGCGGAGGTGACTGAGGATCACCCTCTTCATGGTCTTCATGAGGTGGGAGGTCAAGGCGGCTGGTCTGTAGTGGGCCGGTTCCCTGGCGTTTGTTGTTTTGGGAACCGGGACCACACAGGAGGTCTTCCACAGGACGGGGGCCTTCTTCAGGCTGAGGCTCAGATTGAACATGTAGCAGAGAACCTCACAGAGCTGGTCTGCACAGGTTTTCAGCAGCCTGGGGCAGATACCGTCAGGTCCTGCGGACTTCCTCTGGTTGAGTCACCTACGTTCCCTCCTCACCTCATCTGGTGTGATGGAGAGGGGGGAGTGAGGGGGGGACTGGGGTGGACTGCAGGGGGTGGTGGTGGGGGGTGGAGGGGGGCTGGTGCTAGATTGGGTCCGTGTGAAGGGGGAGGGGGATGTGGCTACTGGCCCGGGGAGGTGTGAAGAGGAGGAGGGGGGAGTCGGCAGAGGGGGTGGGGGGCGAAACAAACCTGTTAAAGTAACAGTTTAATTTGTCCGCCTAGCGCTGATCACTATCAGCTGTCCCACTCTGCCACTCTGTCCAAAACCAGACATCTTCCTCAGTCCTCTCCACATGCCCCGTATGTTGTTTTGGGCCAGCTGCTCTTCCATCTTCCTCCCATAGTCCTTTTTGGCCCGTCGGATCCTCCACTGGAGCTCCCGCTGGACCCTTTTCTGCTCCTCTCTGTCTCCTGAGTTGAAAGCCCTTTTCTTCTGGTTCAGGAGGGCTTTAAGCTCAGGGGTGACCCAGGGGTGGTTGTTGGAGAAACACCGTACTCTCCTGGTTGGTACAGTGTTCTCCACGCAGAAGTTGATGTAGTCCATGATGCAATGGGTCAGGCTGTTGATGTCGTCTCCATAAGAGCCGCTGAACATGTCCCAGTCTGTGTTCTGGAAACAGTCCCTCAGACTCTCACAGGCCTCCTGAGTCCAAACCTTCACAGACCGCTTCTGCACAGGTCCTCTTCGCACCCTGGGTGTGTATTCCGGGAGCAGGTAAACCAGAGGTGTAAGCGTCTTTGACATTTGCGTAAAAAAGATCCAGAGTCTTATTGTCTCTCGTGGGGCACGTGACGTATTGCGTGAATGTGGGAAGAGTAGTGGTGATGATTGTGATGAGAACGAGAGCACGCGGGTGGTCCCTCTGCAATCTCGTCACTACAGTATGGAGCTGCTCACATGCGGCCCCACCATCCGCCAATGGAGGAATATAAACACAAAGTATGATGACATGTGAATATTCTCGTGGCAAATAGAAAGGCCGCATACCCAGCGCAAGAAGTTCGATGTCCCGGGAGCACAGCTGATCTTTCACATGTACGTTCCAGGGGTGACACCAGCGTTCATTAATAAAAACAAGCAGTCCGCCTCCTTTTGTTTTTCCGCTTCCCAACACCGTCCGGTCCGCGTGCTTTGTAGTAAATCCATTCAGGGAAATGATATTGTCCGGTATATTCCTATTCAACCACGTCTCTGTGAAACACATAATGCTGCAGCTCCGATATTCCCTCCGCTGCCGAGTTAGCGCAATCAGTTCCTCCGTCTTGTTGCAGATGGACCGCACATTCCCCGTTATTACCGCAGGTAGATTCGGTAAACCCGGTCCCTGTTTCTTTCATCCACCTCTGCATCCTCTTCTCTTCCTCCTCTGTATCTCCACTGGTACTTTAGGTTTCCCGGCGTAGAGTATAGAAGGCCCCCGTAGACTGAGCAGCTGATCGCGCGCATATGTGATGCGCTCCGTGGTTGAGTGCGATAGTCCCTTGCACATTTCCTTGTACGGATTTACAAAGTGCAGAAAAACACTACAGCTGACGATAAAGCTGTAGTAAGAGTAGGCTTCCCAGGTGCACAACTGCACTGGGTTTTACCTACTCTAAAGAGAAAATGAGGAAAACGTCTATGTACAGGTAAAAAGAGGAAAAAAAAGGTAAGGTAGGGTCGGAGCTCTGTAACAAGCAGCCGGCCTCTCCGGTGCCATCTTGAGATACGTATATGAAATTAAAAAAGCAGACTAAACTCTTGATTCATGAGTTTAATCAATTTTTATATAATAATAATAATAATAATAATAATAATAATAATAATAATAATAATAATTCATAGCATTTATATAGCGCCTTTCATGACACCCAAAGCGCTTTACAGTTCATTGTTCAGTCACTCCACACTTGGTGGTGGTAAGCTACTTTTTGTAGCCACAGCTGCCCTGGGGCAGACTGACGGAAGCGAGGCTGCCAATCTGCGCCATCGGCCCCTCCGACCACCTCCAACACTCACGCACACTCCACATTCATACTAGGCAATGTGGGTGACGTGTCTTGCCTAAGGACACAACGACCCGAGTTTTTTTTGCAACTGGCACCCCACTGTGGCACCTGGAATTCCCAGCGGTCTCCCATCCAAGTACTAACCAGGCCCTGCCTTGCTTAGCTTCTGAGATCTGACGAGATCAGGCTTTGACAAGCAGGTATGGCCACAATATAAATATAAATACATTATTTTCCTACTTTTTTTCATATAAATAGTTGGTTTTGCACTCACTCCTGTGCAGGTGTAGTCTTGTGAGTGTAGTTTGGGTCGGTCAGATAGAGATACATAATAATTTTGAGAGCTTTTTGCCAGCCCCTTTTTAGTCGAAACTGTTTTAGTATAAGAATAATTTCTTTAGTCCACTACAGCCCTTTAGATTATAATGTCAATTTGACTGTGAAATCAGCCAGACCAGCAGCACATATTGACCTGGACTATACATTCCAGTAGGATATAGTCCACTGTGCTTAACCTGCACTCACTCTGTACAGATGCATCTTCTTATGAGGACATGTTTTATTGAGGGAACAGCTGTAGGGCTCAAGGTCGGGCTGTCGTCCTTAAGTCATTCACTTTATTAAGCGCTTTATGGTGTCTTAGTCGAATAACAATTTTATGTTGCTTATATATGGTACAACAACAGAAAAGGAGAAGTCAGTGAGTGAGCGATCTAGCTCAAGATTATTTATTTATTTTTTTATTTAGGCCTGTATGTAAAAGGCAGATTGAACTCACAATGCCCAAGTTTTATCTCTTTATTTACTCAGTTAATCTCTTTATTTGCTCAGTTTCCCAGTACTTTCTGCTTAATTAGTTGTTTTTGCATGGACTCCTGTGCAGTTGTAGTCTTGTGAGTGCAGTTTGCAGGTTTGAGAACTTTTGCCATGCACGTTTTTTACAATAATAAACACTAACCCTAATAACCATAAACACCAACCACAGCTCTAACCCCTAGCCCCGACTCTAACGCTAGGCCTAACCCTAAACGTAATCCTAAACTTAAACTAAACCCTAGTCGTAACCCTAACATAGCCCCACGAGCAACAGAGCAGAGATGTCCAGATGTTTGATTCAACATACAGAAATAGATACACACTCTTTACATTAGGCTGACTTTTTATAGATTCAACTTCAACAGATTGACTTGTTTGTAAAAAAAAAAAAAAAATAGTACCAGTATTTTTGTTGTTCCTAGTACTGCACTTTTCTGGACTGAGATGTCTGATGTTTTTCCTGGGATCTGTTTTAGCCACTCCTCCAGTTTGGGGGTTACAGCCCCGAGTGCTCCGATCACCATGGGCACCACTGATGCCTTCACCTTCCAGGCCTTCTCCAGCTCTTTCTTGAGTCCCTGGTATTTCTCCCTGATGATACAATGGCTTGATATTGCAATGTCCACCACCACAGTTTTGTTTTGTTGCTTATCCACCACCACTATGTCTGTTTGGTTCACCATCACCATTCTGTCAATCTGTATCTGGAAGTCCCACAGGATCTTAGCTCGGTCATTCTCCGCAACCTTCGGAGGTGTTTCCCACCTTGATCCTGGGGTCTCCAGCCCCCTGGAATTTTTGCCGATGCCCTTATGTGCTGTGCTCATGTATTGATCCATGTGCCCACTTATCTTAGCCGCCATGATGCCTGTCATGAGCTTCCATGTTGTGGAGAGACAGGTTATTGGCCGATAGTTGGATGGGACTGTACGCCCTTGGGTTAGCCATTCAGGGTGAGTCCCATCCTTTAGCAGCTGGTTAATTTGTGCTGCTAGGTGCTCGTGGAGAGCAGTGAGCTTCTTTAGCCAGTATGCATAGATCATGTCAGGGCCCGGTGCTGTTCAATTTTTCATGCCTGAGACTCTTTCCTGAATGTTTGCCACTGTGATGGTGACTGGATCTTGTTCAGGAAGGTTGCTGTGGTCTTCCCTCAGAGCCACCAGCCACTGTGCATCAGTGTTATGTGATGCCTCCCTTTCCCTTTCAGTCTCCAGCCTTAGTGGGTCTGCTCTGGTGTTACCCCCCTGCCATTGAAAGTACACTTTTGCAGGTTGTGTTGAGAACAACCGGTTTATTCATCTGGCCTCGTTATCTCGCGTGTACCTCTTTAGGTGGCTAGCAGTGTTGTATAGTAACGAAGTAATAATACTTCACTACTGTATTTAAGTACATTTTGGGAGACTTTGTACTTTACTTGAGTTAAAAAAAAAATGCTAACTTTTACTTTTACTTCACTACATTTCCGAATTTAATTGCATACTTTTACTCCGATACATTTTCAATGTGCCGTTTAGTTACTCGTTATAATACAATACAATATCTTCAACAGTGCTCCATATGACACAAAACTACCATGGGTGAGCTGAACATGGTGTTTTACAGTAGAATTAAGGGTCAAATCTGACCGTTTTGCAACTTATAATCCTCATAAATATTATGTTTTTCATCTGATTACCTCAAGACCTTATGATATCCTCCACACTGTGTACTTGAACATATAAAAGTGATGATCACCTGTTTCATTAAATTTTGAGTGTTTTAATCAACCTTGTTACACCTGTGGTGTTCCCAGTCAAAAGTGACTGCCATAGGAAATGAATGGGTATCCAGAGTAAATTCATTCAACATACAGAAAACATCCTCATACACACTGCCCCAGCTCACTCACACACACACACACACACACACACACACACACACACACACACACACACACCTACACACACACACACACACACCTACACACACACACACACACACACACAGGAGCAGCTATGCCTGGAATATGCAGGTGTACATGGGGAAACCCAGTACTGGAAGGGCCGAAAAAAAAACAGGGCATGCGTGTTGTACTGGACATGACAACCGGTCTCCATCCAAGGACATAATATCACATGTGACAACTTCCTCACATCACATGCTCTTGGTTAGGAGCTACTGAAAAGAAAGCTCACCATGGTAGGGACAGTGAGGAAGAACAAGCCCGAACTTCCCCCTGCGCTGGTATCGACCAGAGGAAGACAGGCACTCTCATCACAATTTGCATTCACTGACACTCACACTCTTGTGTCATATGTTCCCAAGAAGAACAGAAATGTCATCCTGATGAGCACAGTACACAAAGACGCCGCTGTCAGCACCACAGAGGACAGGAAGCCCCTGATGATCCAGGACTATAACAAGAACAAGGGAGGCGCTGACTGCCTTGATAAGGTAATGTAAAGTCTCATCATGCATTTTATTTTATTTTTATCTAGGTGAACCATAGCATTTTGTGTACGACAGATTGAATATTGTTCCTAATCTCTTATTATTTATTGTTCCTTTATTGCAGCTTACTGGTACATACACCTGTAAGCGGATGACGGCTCGCTGGCCTGTGGCACTGTTCCACAACATCCTGGATGTGTTAGCTTTCAACGCGTATGTGGTGTGGACAGCAATCGACCCAACCTGGAATCAGGGGAAAAGTTTCAAGAGGAGACTTTTCCTCGCTTTGGTGACTCCTCTTATACAGCGACGCCAGCACATTCCCCGCACACCAGCCTCCGCCAGTCTGGTTAGGAGCATGCAAGCTCCAGCCCCAGCCCTGGCTGCTCTCCCCCAACAAGGACATGGGCAGAAAAGGAAACGTTGTGGCCTCTGTGCCCCTAGAGACATCAAAACGAGCCTGACATGCTGCTAATGTCATGCTTATGTTTGTAAGGCCCACTCTGACCTGAGTGTCACATGCCACTCATGTGCATGAACACACACACACACACACACACACACAGTTTGGTGTTTGGTTTTCCATTTATTTTTTGTATTATATGTTCATTTTGTAGTTCATTTTCAGTGCCCAATTGTACTTTCACTGATGTTATTTAATGTTTACTTCTATAAATTGCTCTTAGACACTACTTTGAAACATTGTTCTCAACTAAAGAATGTTTAATAAAACAATTGGTGGTGAAAAAAAAAAGAAATTGTGCTAATTTAAGAGCAGTTAAAACAGACCGGTCAATTTTGACCGGGAACACTAAAGTAGGACTGGAGGCGAACACGACCGGAGGGTTAATTACATTACTTGAGTACATTTATTTTTACATTACTTGTCATACTTAAGTACAAGAAGTTCCAGATACTTTAAGACTTTTACTCAAGTAACATTTCAGTCAGTGACTTCAACTTTTACCAAAGTCATTTTTGGGAGGGGTACCTATACTTTTACTTGAGTTTGATTTTCCAGTACTTTATACAACACTGGCGGCTAGCTAAGGCTTGTAGCCTTTGCTTGGCAGTTTTGAGTGCTTCAGGTATGGGCATCTGGCTGTACCCAAGAGGTACGCCATTTTGAGAGCCCGGTGGTTCACTTGTAATTAACACATTACAATACACTAGCATTACAGACAACCATCAAACATCATCAATGGTTCAGTTAATAACATGGTAATTTCACCCTGTCAATTTTGCCCCTGCAGTAAGTGAGCAGAGAAATCCTTGTGACAGATTTTAAGTGTAGTGAGACAGAAGACAGAGACAGACCTGGCGCAGGACAGGGTCATGGAAGACTGGACTAAAAGAAGTCCATCTCCAGTCCAGTCCAGCTCCAAGCCAGTGTCTTCTCTTCTGAGTCAGTGCACATTCAGTGCACATGTGTCTGCATTATCCCTCGAATCATCTTTTGAGGAATATTTCAATTCACTTTAAAACAAGCCTTTTTTATATCAATTATAATTAGTTTGGGTATGAGATCAATAAAGTCTTATCTTATCTTATAGGTAGAAGAGGTAGTATTATACTCATTTTTATATCTTTATATTGAATTCAAATTAAAAATAGCATGATGTCTTGAAATTTTCTTAAACTTGACCTTGGTGAAACGTAATCTGTGACCCCTGATATATACAAACTATTTTTATCCTTCTTTATAAACGTGTCATGGTGAATAATTAGGACGTTCTGAATGCATAAGTAAAAGTCAGGTACAGTGCCTTTTACATAAACATTCACAATTAGGATTTATTGTTAAAAAAAAACAAAACAAAAAAAACAAAACATGGTTGAAGCCAATGATGAGTCAAAGGTGTGAATTTATATAAAATGTAATAGTAGCAGCACATTTACAAGATGAAAAAAAGCAAATAATTCACAGTTAAGGCACTTTGGTCCTTCATCACACATGGTTTAAAAAATACAATTTAAAACTGTATCAATCAGAATAAGAACGCATTCAAAGTGACACACATTGGATTATTTTGAAATTTAGTTTAAACAGGATATTTCCGAACACTAAATAACAATGGTTTGTGCATTATTATCATTTCAAATAACGGGAAAAAGGAAAAATTTCATTTGTCAACTGGAGAACAAATTGAATTTTTCCTTTTGCCATGGATTCTGCCTGGACAACTGAGGGATTCTACACACATTTCAAATAACAAGAAATCTGAGGGCATTTGTCACTACTTTGTAGGCCCCAACCCAACACCAAACAAGTAAGACAAGTAGGAGTACCAACCATCAGTCTGCCCCAGGGCAGCTGTGGCTACACAAAGTAGCTTACCACTGAAGTATTGTGACCTTTAGGACACACACACACACTCACAATGTTATATGCAGGCTTAACTGAAAATGTACCCTTACTGAGAATCACAAGGGAGGGGGCTTTTAGTTTCACAATGCACACTGCAAGGCACATACATCTTGCTCTATGCTTTTCACCTATTGTGTGGGCAAAACAGGAAGTGGAAGGAGGAACATGTCTAGTTTCTGTTATGTTGCGGTATTGTTTTCTCTGTGCAGAAAAGGCCTACAAGTTGAACCTGGTGACCTAACTGTGACTTTACTGTGCCTGGGAGAAGACCACGCCTGCTTATGCATTATTCATGATGTATTGTTTAACTATGTGATTCACGTTCAAAAGAGACCTGCAGAGCGCCTGACGTCGGACGTGTTTGTGCCTAAAGCCTTGTTTAGATTCCAATGTTGTACAATCAGCTGTACAGTATTGCTACAATTTTTGGCCATAGCCATGGCAAACTCACGGTGGCGCTCCTCCGTCTGGAACAAAACCAAGAGAAAGGTTCAAACTTTGTTTACTTCAATTAGATGACAATTTGTTCATGGTTGGTGTTCATGGTTGGTGCAACTTTATGTGAAAAGTTTGAGCATTACTGGAAGAATGTGTTCATCCACACAGAATAGTCTGCTGTTGTCAATCAATCAATCAATCAATCAAACTTTATTTATAGAGCACTTTTCATACAAAAGATGCAACACAATGTGCTTTACAGTGATTAAAAACAGCCCCCCATTTCCTACTGCCCACCCAACCAGCCCCCCACAGCTGCCTGACACCACGCAACCAAACAAGACAGTAACACACACACACACACACACGCACACACACACACACACACACGCACGCACGCACGCAAACACACACACACACACACACACATACCAACATGCTAAAAAACATAAAACTGCACACAGTAAAAAGTCAAAAGTGAGGCTGAATGCAGACGAACCGTCAGAGGAAGCGTCTACACCAAGAGCAGAGAGCCGTCCACCGCCACCAGGGACCGCCACCAGGGACCGCCACCAGGGACCGCCACCAGGGACCGCCACAGGGGCCAGGGGAGAGATGAGGCCCAAGCACCATCCCCCCACCAGGAGCCCACAGGGCAGACCCTGGCAGCCGCAGCCAACCACCGCTCCCGGTGCAGAGGCCCCTACAGAGGAAACATTGGAAATCCTCAAATTAATAGATCAACATTAGTTCAAAATAAATAAAATAAATAAATAAGTTAAGTTGAATAAAATATGAACAGTAAAAACAGGTAAAAAATATAAAATTTCACTCGAAGGCTAAGCTAAACAGGTGAGTCATGAGCCCACTCTTAAAAACGTGAACGTTCTCTGCAGCCCTGAGCGCGTCCGGCAGGCAGTTCCATAGGCGAGGGCCGTAGTACTGAACTGACTGTGATTAAGAACATTTAAAGTGGAACTAAACACTAAATTAGCTTTTGTTGTGACTAAACCGTGTTTTAAAACCATTGTCTACTGTACCTAGTCATTTTTTGGCCAACAATGAACTGTAAAGCGCTTTGGGTGTCATGAAAGGCGCTATATAAATGCAATTAATTATTATTATTATTTTAGTGCAAACTACATTTGCAGCTTTGTGTTCAAAGACAGTAAAAGACTGTGTTTGTGGAGTTTAGGTTTTTAGTCCCACTTTACACTAGAGATAGTTGGGCAAACTATAAACAAATGTACACAAAACATTCAGCTATAGACCGTACCAACACCATTGTCCAAATTAATAATAATAATAATAATAATAATAATAATAATAATAATAATAATAATAATAATAATAATAATAATAATAATAATAATAATAATAATAATAAAGCAGAAATAGAATAGGCAATCCTCTTGTTTAGGGGCAAAACTGAACCTACTGCAAATTTAACTTTATTTTCAAAGTCTGCAACATTTTTCAATATTTAATTTCCAACTTTTATTTGTCACTATTTTATTTTATGTTTGCATTTGATTACTTCAGAATCCCCAGCATCCTATAATAACTGTACTGGAATTTTGGGGAGAAGTGTCTTGCTCAGGAAAACAATGGCAGCATTAGGACAGGTCTGAAGTGGTGACTGTGGCAAATACTCAACACACTGTACCACGTCCACCCCAAGCTACCCAATCAGGCCTGGACTGGTAATTGGGCATACCGGGCATTTTGGTCCATCTTCAATATAGACAGTGGACTAAACAATCAGGATATAGAAGCTTACGAGAGCAATCCCACCCCTTTCTCTGCACTGATCCCCACCAGTTTCAGTGTTGAGCGTGGAAACATGGAGAAGCGGCAGAAAGGGGGTGTGGAGAAGTTGCGGGCTAAAAGATTAAAAAATCTCACTATAGACACTGCAAAATAAATAACAGTTCTAAATTAAAGCCGCAAGCGGCGTTGGTCGGGACCTCGCACCTGCGTTTGTTCGTCTTACTGAGACGCACAGCCATACCAAATTTCGTGTGCCTGGCACAATTATCTCACTTCCTGTTGGGCGTGGCCATGACATTGTAGATACCCTGTCAGAACAGACCCTGTCAGACCCTGTCAGACCCTGTCAGACCCTGTCAGACTCTGTTAGACCCTGTCAGACCCTGCATGTGGCCTACATGCTGAGGCCTACATGAACCTTCGATGCTTGTCCCCACATTGCTGCTTGCAGCTATATCAGATCAAAGGTACAAAGATCAAAGACCTTTGATCAGGGCGTTGCCTAGCAACAAATACCTCCCATTCATAACTCATCACTCCCATTCAATAAATACCTAACTTTATCGATCCGCCGTATTGTCATATTACCGCCTATTTGAAAATCCTTCGCAATTTAACATCTCCAACGTCTTAAGATTATGTTCACCAAAATTTAAGCCTATCTGAGGTACGGTGTAGGAGAAGTGTTTCAAATTCCATACCTAACTTTATCGATCCGCCGTATCGTCATATTACCGCCTATTTGAAAATCCTTCGCAATTTAACATCTCCAACGTCTTAAGATTATGCTTACCAAAATTTATGCCCATCTGAGGTACGGTCTAGGAGACCCCCACTGGGGGTCCCCCAGTGGGGGGTCTCCCAGGGACCCCCAGGTCCCCCAGGGACGAGACTTTGTGTGGTCGTACTGGCAGCACTTTGTGATGCCCGTGCAAAGTTTCGTTTGTTTTGAAGCATGGGAACATGCTCAAAATTGCCCCAGCGTGTATGAACAAGAATAATAATAATAATACGGAAACAAAGCAACAACAATAGGGACCTTCGTCCCCCTTCGGGCTCGGTCCCTAAATAACAAACATATTCTCTGGAGGGGCTGCTGGAGCCTCCACATCCTCTGCAGCCCAGGTTGAAGGGCTGCAGAGGACTCAAACTATTGAGCGGTGTACAAACCCTATTGAGCGGTGTACAAACCCTATTGAGAACTATTTCTGAAATGTCAGAGGTGGGTAAACTGTGTTTACTTGCGTTTAGACTCTACTACAGCCCTGAATGCGATGGGTGGAGGGGAGAAATAGAGAGGCACTGCAGGTGAGTGCCCAATGGATTGGGGGAAGAACAGGAGCCGAAGAGCAAGGGAGACAGGCACAGCAGCCAAGGCAGAGGAAATGGACACAGCAGCTGAGACAGTGGTGAAAATCCTCAAAGATTATTTCTAATCTCCTCACTTAACAATATGTACAGTTCAGCGGCATCAATTGCATCTTTAGGAGTGTCCTATCCTTTTTCCTGCATCAGCAAAACTGACAGATCAAAGACAGTTTCATCACAAGGCAATTGACCCTTAAACCTACACTCCTCCTTACAAAGATAAACCTCCTTTTGATCAAACAACTTCAGTCTGTGCTCTCCACCAAAAATCTGTGGGGCTGTATGGAGTAGGACTGGACGATCCCCAGAGTCACCCCTGGACGGAGATGGTCTAATTCGATGTGAATTCCACATCTGTACAACCTTGTTCAGCTCTTCCTGCAAGAAAGTGAAAGTAATAGTACTAAAAGGAAATTTGCAAAACATAAAAAGATCTATCCAGGCTTAATTAATTTAGGTTTACTACATGATCATCTGATGTTCCCAATGACGATGTAGGCCTACATCTAAATAATTTACTGTGCATTTTTACAATATGACATGAGCAGTATTTTGATTATGCAATGCAGTAGCCTAGGATTTTGTATGGCCTTTTCACCATGGCTGCCTGCTGCACTGGCATGGACCTGCACTTAAGAAGATATTCTTTATTTATCCCCGTAGGTAGGGAAATTATTTCTCTGCATTTGACCCATCCTTTCAGGAGCAGTGGGCAGCTCATCTTTCAGGCGCCCGGGGGGCAGTGCCGTGAAGGGTCTCGGGATAAATTCTCAGATTTATTCTCAGAAAAAACGTGGCCCTAATCCTCTGTGGCAAAGGTGGCTACTTTGAGGAATCTAAAATAGAGGTTTAGAGGTTTTTCACAGTTTTTTGTTAAGTACATAATTCCACATGTTTTATAGTTTTGATGCCTTCAGTCAGAATCTACAATATAGTCATGAAAGTAAAGAAAACGCATTGAATGAGGTGTGTCCAAACCTTTGGCCTGTACTGTATGTATGTATAATTATATATATACACACACACATTCAATTTAAATTTTATTTATAATCAAACTTAAGATAATATAATGTATAAATAAACAAATGTGATTTTGCAATACAGATTATACACGTTAAAGCCTGTACGGATTACACATTTTAAAGTACAGTGTATTTTTGAAGAAAATACAGACGATAAACGATAAGACTGAAACTAATTAATGCCACTGACACAACAGCAGGTTTATCCCTAAAACAAACTGTAAATGGACAATTAAGGTACAAACACTGCAATACATTTATATTATGAAAAACAGTGGAACAAACACCAGAACACCAAAATGATGAGGCTCACAGCAGCAGTTACAGAGAGAGGGGCCCAAATATTCAAATGTAAATCAATAGCTGCTTTCAGACTGTCAGGCCACTAGGGGGCCACCTCAGTGCTAATAGACCCGGCCTACTAGCCCCATGCCCTGAGACCGGTTGTGTTCACACTGTTGGGCTACTAGCCTCTCTGTGCTATGCCCCCATTTGTGGAAACTTCACTGATACAGCCCATTTTAAAACAGGATAGGCGGGCGATTCAGTAGCACGAAGACAGAAGACGATTTCATAATGAACACTACGGAACTGCACGTGCTCATGATCATGTTCCGACGGACAAAGAAAGAAAGAAGGTGTTACGGAGGCTACGTGCAAGTATGGACATCTTCAGCTGACCAGAACTGCAAAAAACTGAACAGCTGAATGGTTTCTTGGTGTGTGCCCTCATGTGTTTGGAAAACAGAACAGCCAACACTTGCTTACAATCTGAATGTTTCCTCCCTTGAGTGTGTCCGCATATGCTTTTTGAGATTAGAACTAAAACCGAACACTTTCTTACAAACTGAACAGCTGAATGGTTTCTCCCCTGTGTGTGTCCTCATATGTGATTTGAGACTAGAACTATCAGCAAACACTTTCTTACAAACTGTACAAGTGAATGGTTTCTCCCCTGTGTGTGTCCTCATATGTGTTTCAAGCAGACCCTTTTGGGCAAATGTTTTCTTACAAACTGAACATCTGAATGGTTTCTCTCCTGTGTGTGTCCTCATATGTCTTTTGAGACTAGAACTATCAGCGAACACTTTCTTACAAACTGCACAGCTGAATGGTTTTTCCCCTGTGTGTGTCCTCATATGCGTTTTGAGATTAGAACTACGATTGAACACTTTCTTACAAACTGAACAGCTGAAAGGTTTCTCCCCTGTGTGTGTCCTCATATGTGTTTTGAGATGAGAACTACGATTGAACACTTTCTTACAAATTGAACAGCTGAATGGTTTCTCCCCTGTGTGTGTCCTCATATGTATTTTGAGATAACAACTAACAGCGAACACTTTCTTACAAACTAAACAGCTGAATGGTTTCTCCCCTGTGTGTGTCCTCATATGTATTTTGAGATAAGAACTAACCGCGAACACTTTCTTACAAACTGTACAGCTGAATGGTTTCTCTCCTGTGTGTGTCCTCATATGTATTTTGAGATAAGAACTATCAGCAAAGACATTCTTACAGACTGAACACCTGAATTCCTCTCCTGTGTGAACTCTCCTGTGTCTTTCTAGTTTATATTTAGACCCAAATCTCTCTTCACAAATAGAGCACTTGTGTTTTCCTGCTCTCATCTTCTTCCTCTCAGTTCCTGACATGTCTTCATTCTCCACAGTGGCTCTGGTCTCTGGTGCAGACTCGTTTCCATCAGCCCCTGTGTCCCTGTGTGCAGGTGAACAACTGAGAGGAGCTCTCCAGTCTTCATCACAGTCAGTGTCAGAAGAGTGGTCTGTGTCTCCTTCAGTTTCTGAGTGGACATGTGTCTCTGCTCTGATGTCCTCTCCCTGTGTGTCCTCTCTCTGCTCAGTCTCTCTTTGCTGAAGTAGTGAGGACTCTTCTGTCTTCACACTCGCAGTATTAAACTCTGAGACAGACCTGAAAAATATAAGAGACATTTGTGTATTTCAAACCCAATCTGAATATTTGTAATAGAAATGAATAAGAATAAATGAATGACAAAATAAAGAATTGCAGTTTGAAAGTGTCTGAGACTACGTTCACACTGCAGGGCTTAATGCTCAATTCCGATTTTTTGTGAAATACAATTTTTTGCGAGGTTGTTCACATTTCCAATTAAATGCAACTTGCTGCTGTAGAGAGGGTGGGCAGTACCAAAATTCCTGGGGGTCCAGTGAGGACCTCTCCTGGACAGCGAACACTGCATCACCGGCGAAAAAAGCTCAGAGGCGCCTCTATTTCCTCCCTAGCTGGAGCCCCCCCCACTAGGGATGCACGATATATCGGCATTAACATAGGTATCGGCCGATATTGCCTAATTTTAACATATCTGTGCGTGCGCATGTGCGCTCATCGTGCTCAAATCCGTGATAGCGCAGCATGACCGGCGTGAGACCACGCGTCCCACCCGGGGCTGCGAGCACAAGACCCGTGCCCAAACCGTCCCTCCTCCTCCACGGTCGAGGACGAAGCGAACACGCACTTCAAACTTCGACATGAACGAACGCAAGAGCCGCACGAAACCAGGCAAAGAGCCGCACGCGGTGGTTTAATCCTGGTTTAGACCTGATCTAGTCCTGGTTTAGTCCGCGTTTAGTCCTGGTCTAGTCCCGGTCCCCCCCGCGTCCCCCATCTTTAACATCAATCAGCAAAGGTCTCTTAGCCAATCAGGTAGCAGAACACAATGTTACACTATTAAAAAAAAAAAAATTACACTATAAAAAAGAAAAAAACTACACTATTAAAAAAATTGAAATTTAAAAAAAAAAAAAAAAATCAGGAGTCAAAACACGTTTTGAAAATAAAAGACGACATTCAAAAATTAATTTTGCATGATTTTCATTCTGTATAAAATGTTATCTCAGAATGAAAAATAAATAAATAAATATTGGTATCGGCCAATATCGGCATCGACCGATAACAGTAACATTAATATCGGTATCGGCAAAAATGTTCACATCGGTGCATCCCTACCCTCCACCCATCATGACCACCTTCTACCGAGGCACCATTGAGAGCGTTCTGACCAGCTGCATCACTGTGTGGTACAGGAGCTGGACTGAACAGAACAGGAAGGCCCTGCAGCGGATAGTGAATGCAGCTGGGAGGATCGCTGGTGTCTCTCTCCCCTCCCTCCTGGACATTTTTAACACCCGCCTCACCCGCAGAGCGTCCAGCATTGTGGGTGACTCGAGCCACCCCTCACACAGCCTCTTCAGCCTCCTGCCCTCGGGGAGAAGGTACCGGAGTCTCCGGGCCCACTCCACCAGACTGTCAAACAGCTTCATCCACCAGACTGTCAGGAAGCTGAACTCTCACCTTTTGACTTCGATAGTTTGTTTTTTATTTTGTCTTTATAGTGTATTTTGTACACTGTCTTTTGCACTACTTGGCCAGAGAGAAACGAAATTTCGATTCACTGTATGTTGAACACATATGGCAGAATTGACAATAAAGCTGACTTTGATCTTTGTATGTGATCCCCAGTGTGAACTTTAAATGCCCCAAAAGTGTCCTGCATGCGCCTTGGAGGACACGACAAGGTCACATGCAGCGAGCGTGCTCAGTGTTTACGGAAGTCGCCTAAAGTTGCCATCATACCAGAGCCAGAGCATGTACAGATTATTTGTTTTAAGGAGGGGACGCAGAAAGAGAAGGACAAGGTTTTTGGCCACGGCGTTTTGTGGGGCAGTGGCAGCAACGTCCGTAGAAATGAACATGTGGGTGCGAAGTCGCAGCCAAGAGTGGTGGGATTGGCCAAATGGTGATGTCTATTAGAGGATCACAGTCATGGAACTCATTACCTGCTCATGTCAGGAACTGTGGGTCCTTCTCAACCTTCAAAAAGACGCTGAAACATTGGTTGAAAAATAATCAAACTTGATCACACAGGTAGATTTTCTTCTCTGGGCCTTTTAAACTCAGAGAATGCTCTACTGTTGTTAACTTGCGGTCATGTCTATGTGCATTTGTTTCTTTTATGTGTTTCTCAAAATGTTCTTTGTTCTGACCTACCTTTGGACAACAGATATAAAGTAGCTATTGAGCTAATTCCGACAGATTTACATCGATGCTTTTTGTTGTCATGTTGATTAATGTGCATTGTCCTAATAAAAATAAATGAATAAAAAAAATTGCCATGTACTTCACCTCTTCACTGACACAGAGTTCATATACTATTTCCTCATGATGAGAAGAACGTTTGTGGTCCGTGTACGTCGCGGCCATCCAATTTCCGTTATGAATTAAAAAAATAAAAAATTAAAAAACGACCTGTATTTCATTTTTCGTTTTAAAATCAATGAACAGAAAACGGCAATAGACTTATACTTTGTTGTTGTTCTTAAAATTTAAAAAACAAAAATAGGACACGGCTCTTCACTTGACTTAAGGTGTTGTGGAAAAATGGTAATTTCGAATTGAGAAAAAAAATTCCATTCCCGATTTTGCCTGAAGGACTTTCCTAATGACCCGGAAACTCTGCTTTCCACGAGCCCCACGCGACGAGAAGTGTTTGTAGGCCTTGTTCAGAGCCGTGTAGGCTACATGGTGTGTAGTTGTGACAAGTGCCATGATGAGCAACTACATTTTGTTCAGGGGAGCAAAGCGGCTGGCCGTAAGGCAGGACATGACCGTGGCAAAGATAGCAAGGATTTTCCAGGTACTATGAATTTGCTCTTTAGAAAATTGTAGGCCTACTGTAACAACTGCTAGATTGCTGGTCGTCGGTTCTGTTATGCCAATAAGCAAAAAGACGTGTCACTATGCCCACCATCACAACTTTCTCAGTTACGGCAGCTATAATTATTTAATATACTGTGTGTTACATACGAGTTCAGTAAGTCACTTTGTATAAAAGCGCCTGCTAAGTGTAACGTAATGTAACATGGGTTACATAAATGTAATTAATGTCATGCTCGGGTGGCCGACGTTCCCTCCCCGCAGGGGAATCCGGCGCTCGGGTGTAGGAAGCCTCGGTCTTTGCTTGGGGGGGGGGGGTCCCGGACGGACGGACGCCGCCGCCGGGCCCCCCCAGGTCAAGCCCCCTGGGCTTTCCTGACCCCAGCTGGCTGGCTGGCTGGCTGGCTGGCTTGCGATCCTGAACCCGCGGAGCAGGGTGTCCGCAAACGGGGGCGATGGGGCGACGGCTGCGCTTAGCCCTCCGTGGGGCACGGAGCTTTACGCCAGTCCCATCGCCCGCGCAGCCACCCAACAGTCTACGCGGGCACACCTCCAAGCCCGTCCCGAAACTCGGAAAAAGGTATGTAGCCGTCGCGGTGGGTTAGCCTGGCCCCGTGGCCGGCGCGAGAGCGCCCGCCTTGCGGCCTCTTTTTTTCTACCAAACCCCCTGTCATTTGAGTTTGTCCCAAACAAAGCAGACGCCTGTCTGAGGGTCGCTTTGCTATCTATCGGGAGGGTTACCCCCGCCGCGTGTGGGGGGCCCTTACCACGGCTGGGGTTTTGTTGCAGCGCGGCCCCACCCACAGGTTCCTCCTCCGCCCTCCGGTTCCGCCCCCCCCCCACAGCGCCGGGTGCGCTTCACGGGTGCGCTTCACGGGTGCGCTTCACGCGTGCGCGCGGTTCCGGCACGGCTGCCGGTGAACCCCCTTGGGTACGCTGAGCTGTCTGCGTTACGTCGCACCCGGGTGAGTGCACTCCCGGCCTGGCCCATGGGGGGTTTCGGGCTGTTTCGCGAGCGGCGGTCTCGGAGATCCGTGAGTCCGCTCCTCCTCCCGGGTTTGTGGCCACGTCCGGGGGGACCCCGTGTCCGACGGTGACCTCAGATCAGACAAGATGACCCGCTGAATTTAAGCATATTACTAAGCGGAGGAAAAGAAACTAACCAGGATTCCCGCAGTAGAGGCGAGCGAAGAGGGAAGAGCCCAGCGCCGAATCGCTGTCCGACGGGTGGGCGTGGGAAATGTGGCGTACGGAAGTCCGTTTGCCTGATGTCGATCGGGGGCCTGAGTCCTTCTGATAGAGGCTCAGCCCGTGGACGGTGTGAGGCCGGTAACGGCCCCCATCGCGCCAGGGTACGGTCTTCTCGGAGTTGGGTTGTTTGGGAATGCAGCCCAAAGCGGGTGGTAAACTTGGGAATGGAAAAGAAGCAATTTTTTTTCTCAATTCAAATTGTCCTTTTTTCCACAGCACCTAAAGTCAAGTAAAAAGCCCTTTCCTATTTTTGTTTTTTAGATTTTGAAAAGAACAACAGTCGTCTCCTGTTTTTCTGTGTTGATTTTAAATAAAAAAATGAAATACAGGCCGTTTTCTGTTTTTTATTTCCTTTAATTAAAACGGAAATAGGATGGCCGCGACGTACACGGACGGTTCGTGTACATTTGTGAGCGCCTACTTGTACCACTCTCGCTGGAGGAAACACACCCAGGTCAGATGAATGCAGTGTGAACGTAGCCCGAGACTCACACTTGCAGTTCATCTTCATCTTTGACGCTGTGTTCTTCTTTAATGTGTGGCACTCTGTTGTCCTCTCCCCATGTGTACTCTCTCTGCTCAGTCCCTCTTTGCTGAAGCGGTGAGGACTCTTCTGTCTTCACGCTCACAGCTCTAAACTCTGTGACAGACCTGAAAAATATAATATATATTATATTATATATAATATATAAATATAAGACATTTGTATATTTCAAACCCAATCTGAATATTTGTAATAGAAATTAATAAGAATGAATGACAAAATAAAGAATTGCAATTTTAAAGTGTCTGAGACTCACACTTGCATCTCATCATCTTCCTGTTTGATGCCGTGTTCTTCTTTAATGTGTGGAGGAGGGCTCAGAGAGGGGAGCTGGTCAGCTGCAGGAGATAAGAGATTACACACTTACACATACACGTGCAGTCTTGTGACATGAACACTCTGAACTTGTCTA